>VWZV01017481.1:500688-1112097 GCA_013397155.1 Irena cyanogastra
GGCGAGGGAGGGGCGGCGGCGGCCGGAACCGGGGCGGGCGGCGTGGGAGGCCCCGGCACCGCCCGGGCAGGTGCTGCGGCTGTGCCTGGTGAATGCCGGGCCGGTCACCGCCGCGGGGAACCCGGGGCTGAAGTGGCCGCGACCCTTGGGGCCAGTGCGGGGCGCGCCCTGGCCGCCACCGACGAGTGGTGCTCCTGGGCCGGACTACATTTCCCAGCGAGCCTCACACCGAGCAGGCAGCTCCCACGATAGTTGGCGGGGCTTGCGCCGGAACTCCATTTCCCGCGATCCCTCGCGCGCCGGAAGCGGCGGCGCGGCGGTTCCGCGGCGGAGGTCCAGGGCGGCGGCGGGAGGCGCTCCCGGTGGCGGCCATGGATGTGACCGGGCCCGAGACTGACTGGCGCAGCACCAATTTCCGCCAGAAGCTCGTCAGCCAGATGTGAGTGAGAGCCGCGGGCTCGGTGCTGGATAGGCCGCGCGCGGACCTCGGCTCCTGCCGCCCCCGGGGCCGTGTCCCGGTCCCGGCCGTGTCCGCTCCTCTGCCAGGCTTTCCGGGCCTGCCTTGGCTGGCTGAGGTCGTGCCCGGTCCCCGGTGTTTTCTCTCCTAAGCGGGGCCCTCTCCTGAGGCGGCCTCGTTACCAGGATTTGCCCAGACCCCGTGCGGGGGTAGCCGGGACTGTTCTTCGACTTCATTCTTCTGATCCTCCTGCTCTTTCACTTTGCTTTTCTCCACCAATACCACTTTCCTACCCTGCTTGACACCGTCTGGTTTAGGGCTTTGATTTTGCCCGTGTCCATGATGTTGTGAAATTTGGCATATTCAGCTATTCAGCCCTGTGAAAATCACTGTTATGTGCTTGCACCTGACTTTTGGGGGCAAACATGAAATAAAAGTGCTGATGGTTTAATGTGAAGTTCAGCTTGTTGCTTTTTCAGTTTTCCTTTGTGGAACAATTGCTTTCCATGAATTACTTTGCCACTCTGCAGGCTGTTTCTGTTTTTAGAATACTCTTCTGCCCTGTGCAAGGTGGTGAGCACAGACGTGAAAGCACTGCTCATTGTTTCTAAAGCAATGCTGGAGTGCTAATTCGTGTGTGCTTGGGAAGCTTGGTATTCCCTTGTTGATTTTAACCATCAATACCTAAAACTGGACTGTTTTTTTATGACAGATGAGTAGTTTGAGTGGTTTTGGATTTACTGCAATTAGAGTGCTGGTCCAGCATTGAGCTGCTGCAGTTTTCATTGAAGGAGTGTGGTGGTGTTTGTCTGTCAGAGCCAGACAGACTTTCTTGGTGCTCACAACGGGTGTTTCACTTTCTGAACTTTCAATAACCTTGTCAGATTTCAGTCAATAACCTTGTTAAATTAATCCCTTACTTTCTCTCCTGTTCTTCTACTGCTTTGTCAGAACAAGCAAACACAAGTGCCCTTGAATGCTGAGTTGCTTTGAGGAAATAAACCTAAGTACAGGCAAACCTAACACACTCAAACTTTGAGTTTATATTTGCCCTGCAGACTGTAACGTTTCTTCTCTAAGCAGCAAACAATGCTCAGAAATGTTTCAATGGAAGTGTGCAGCAAGGGATTAAAAAATTACTACTACCGACCAAAAAATTACTACTGACCAAAAAATCTTTAAGGTTGATGCCAAATGAAGAGATGACAGTAATCCTGAAATTTTAATAAATGCCCTCTATTTATTTTCTTTTACACAAGTGCACAGATGTCTCTGTACGATTTGTGTGCTTTTTATTACAGCTGTAGTGACAGGTTTTTTTGTCACTTCCTTGCACTCCATCCAGTTTTACAGCATGGATTAGATATTTGTACTCATGGCCTTGTTTAAGAAGCAAGCAGAACTGTTACTGGAATGACTGGGATGAGTTGTTACAGTGACAGCAGCAGACTTTTTTAAGCAATTATTGTGTGTTAGATATCCTGGCCTGGCTTCATGTGGCACTTGGAATAAGATGAAGTTAGCCAGAAGTAGAGTTTGTTGAATGAGAAATAAAAGCAATGCACTTGCTAAAAGAACTTGAGCTGTCTGTGCAACAAGTTCCTATTTCCTTCCAGAAGCTCCCAGCTTTGTCATTAGAGGCTGACATAGTAGGTGGAAGAGGGAGGTAACTAAATATCTGGTGAGTCACCTGGAAGTTTTTGTAATCTGTGGGAAGGTTGTTCTGAGCAGTTAGGGAAATACAGGCTTAAATGTATGTGTATCTTCCAGTTCATCCTGCAGCCAAGAGGTGATTCTTGGCAAGATCAACATTAACACTTGGTCTTGAGCATTAAAAGCATGAAGCCATTCACATAACTCATTCTGAGTGCCTCTTCATAGCTGCTGATATAGGTGTCTCAATTTGTTCAGTTCCATGCTTGGGTTTGCATTACAACACTGAGTTGAAGTTTTCTGTGTTTTGGCTTTGCCTTTCAGGAGTGATGCTCTGTGAATGACCATTTCAGTGTGGGCAGTGGGTGTCCTGAGGAGTGTGTCAGTGCTCCATGTGCATGGTTTGGCTGTGGGCATTTGGGAGACAGTGCTTTTGGTGTCCTGAGAAGCCTTTTCCACTACTAGGTGCTGTGGGACTGCAGGCTAAGCACAGCTTCCATGCTGCTGCAAGACTGAGGAAGCCTGAGCTCCAATGGCTGAGGCTGAGAAGCAGCTTTGGCTTCTCCCGGGATGTTCCAGGAGTCAGCAGTGATGTAGGAGTGTGGATAGATACTTTGGCTTACAGGGCACCACTTTATTGTGGCCCTTACAGAGAGCCAGTACACACTAGTGCCTTGGGAGTCTCCCTTCTAAAGGCCTTTCCTTAAAATGTTTTTAGATGTTGGTATTGCCTGAGGGACAGACCTGATCTGGGCTCTGAACTCAGTCTGTGGCTGTGTCTGGTTCCTGCCCTGAGCTGCTTGGAGGCTGCGTGAGAAGGGAATCGTGCTGGGTGTGGAATGGGATGTAACTCAGCTGTGTGATGGTCCCTGACTTTGGGAGTGCTGGCCCTGAATCTCTTTGTGCTGGTGTTTCCCTGTAACCACTGATTCACAGGGTCCTGGTGTGGAGTGGATAGGGAGCTGGGGCACTTTTGAAGGAGAACATGTTCTGCAAGATTTTTCTGTTAGACCAGCTAGCCTGAGTGAGAGGTTGCACATATTTGGGCTGGAAAGAAGCTTCTAGAGAGTGGAGGGGGAATTCCTGAAGCTGATGTTGGTGCTGAACGCTGCGTCTCGTGAAACCACAACTCTGAGTGTTCTGCATGAAATCAGAAAGGCAGGGTTTTAGTGCATGTCTACCCATTTACTGATGATGCATTTGCTGTGTGCTTACAAGGCAGGTGAAGGCTGAATTTGTTGGTGCCATCTAGTTCCCAAAGTTTTCAGGAGTTGGGTGTTCTGCAAGGAATGTGCTCTGTGCTAAAGCTGTGACTCTTTTTTAGCTGACTTCCCTAGTCTTTTAATGTAACTGTTTTTATGTTGATTGCAGTTAAATGTGTGAACAAGCAACAAGTTCTGTGCTTTTGATTCTTCCCTGTCTAAACCTTTATTGGAATGCTGACAGGTAGGACATGGAGAGCTCAGAGTGGCATTTTCAGTAATGCAGATGAAGTCACAATAATATGTCTTTCATGCTCTATACTGTCAAGAGGAAATGGTCCATATAAAAGCAGATAATTTCTTTGCTGTGGATTTTTTCAAGTTCCTGATACCATATTGATCACTGTCTCTATCACATCCACTAAGTGCTACTTACATGTTACTTTTTTTACTTGCCTCTGTGCAATCTTTGTCTTTTCTGTTGTCTGCTCGGTTTTCAGTGCTCTCAACATGAAAGGCATTTTTATTGTACTGGGACTGGAAAGATAAGGAGGATTCAGACTAGTGGATTTAAAGGCCTTTCCAAAAAGGAACGTATGAAAAAAAAAGAGAATTTGGTATATCTTCTTCCTCCTTTATGAGAGAGTTCCTTTATGAGCTGTTCACTTCAAGGCTTGTTTGCCCCTGGAGGAGTAGTTACTCTGCATTATGTTCAGATTCTGCTTCAGTTTAAGTAAGCTTCATATATGAGCAGCTTTGTTTTGGTGGCTGCCAGACCCCACAAACAGGTTCCCATGAGAGCCTTCAGCAGGTCCAATGTTCCACTGTGTTACAGACTGCAGCAGTTCAGCTGTGAGCTGCTGCTCTGCCAGGTAAGGCTGTGAGTTGTGCCAGCCTAAGCTCCTGCATTTTTAGGCTGTAACATCTGCTTTTCTCCTCTGGGACTGTCATTGAGTTAATTCAGAAAGCTGAACCAGTTTACTTCTTGTGCAAGCACTATTCCTGCTGCATGGGAGGTCATAGACATTCAGGAGAAATGAAACAGTGGTGCCTCTTCAGAGTGGCTGAAACTTCCAGGGGTCACTGCCCTGACGTGCATTTAGTGTAGGGTAGCTGCTCTTGCAAGGCAGCCACCAAGAAATAACTTTCTGATATGTTAATTACAAAGTGAAAGTATTTCTGATCGCTTGTTTGTGGAATTTAGACTGTAACTGCCAGGCTGCTTTAAAAAAGAACAGGCTTTGCAGGGAAGTTTCTGAGAATGACAGTGCCTAGAGGATTGGAATAGGGCTTCACCTGGCTGAGCTCCTTGTTTTAGGATGTCTTTCTTTGCATGTTCCATAGCTGAATTGGTTGCTGCTCTTTGATGTACTGAGAATGCCTCTTCTTTTCCACTCATGTCCCCTCCCTCCCTGCCCATCACTGCACCTCTGCCCTCCTCTGTCCCTAATCAATGCTCCCACTCATTGTCCTCACTCCCTGGTTAAGCCTCTGTGCGTTTAGGCAACCTTTTTTTGTTTTATTCTTCCACCTTATGTTTAGAGAATTCTTTTGGAAAATCCTGATGCTAGGAAGTTCAATCTCATTGTTTGCCAAACATGGATTACATTAATCCTGTCATTCAGTTGTCCTCAAATAAACAAGTCCTGGTATTTTGTCAAAATAATACATCAGGCAGTAAAATAATGACTTGTTTAACAGCTGGTCTTGAATTTCTGCAAAGAATATTTGTGTTGCCTTTCAGAAATTAGTTGGCTTCTTTCTCCATTATTTGAAGAAACTTTATAGGGTGGCAGTTTTAAGTAATATGTGGTGATAGTGTGGAATTTTTTTTGTGGTGGATATTTGGGGTTTTTTTGTTTGTTTTTAATATATAAATAAGAGAGGGGTAAAAAGCTGTTTCACAGACCTTTCTAACTACAGGAAGTATTTTGCAATACCCTCAATTAAAATCCAGTCTTGTTTTTTTCCTCTTTTTTTTCCAGTGACGAAGCCATGAGGAAAGCTGGTGTTGCCCATAACAAATCTAGCAAAGATATGGAGAGCCATGTGTTTATGAAGGCCAAAACAAGGGTAAATCTCTATTTGCTTCCAGAAGTTATTGGGTGCAAAAGAAGTTTGTAGTGAATTGCAGAAATAGCAAAGCCAGTGCACTTAAGAATACAGAGTTATTTGAGATTTTGATTTGTGTGTGCTGCTGCTTTTACCTTGAGGGGAAGTGAGGAGTTCTGCATCCAACAGATGCATCAAACTGGCCCTAGTGCAAGACAGCTCTGCTGATGCTGCAGTGTTTCTTGCACATATGGAACCACGCTTTTCTTACCTGAATGTTTGTGTGTAGTGAATTGCATAGAATTTCCTTTATCTGCAGTGTGGCACCATTCCAGTTTGGTGGTCAGAAAAACCTAGGATATCAATGAAAGGCTCTGTCAAGAATAACCCCAAGGGAAGAGCCGTGGTCTCTGTGAAAGTCTGGCTATAGTGTACAATTCTGCACTCTTATCAGAAGTCATAAGCTTCTTCCCTGGAGCAGTGCTGTGAGAAATTGGATAGTGTTGCTGTCTCCAAACAAGCCATGTTTGACATAGAATTTGTCTTGGTGAAAATGTTACGATGCTGGTGTCACAAATCTGTGCCCACTGTTGGCCTCCTCCCTGGTGAGTTGTTCCCTGGGCAGGAAGGCTTGTCTCAGCCCTCTGCAGCTTCCTACAAATTATGAAGCACACTAAGAAAATATTTTGAAGAATATTCGTTTTTTTGCTTTTGACATTTCTGTCATGTTAGTTTTCGAAGTTATTAATTTACTTGTATTTGTAATATGAATTTAGCTTTAAAAAGAGTTCCTGTAGTACAAATGTGACATCATTCAAGGACTTAAATAATTCAGTGTGCAAAGTATGCAGGTTCTGTCCTTATAAAAAAGAAATTACAGTGGATAAGAAGTGGAAAATGTATGTTTATAATGTTTGCATATTGTGGTCCTGTTAGTGTGGCTGTCAGGGAGGTTCTTTCCTGTGAATTTTGTGTTTTCTTGGCATTCTTGTACCGTCAACCACAATGATGTATTAGTAAAAATATTCCTAGTTCATAAACAGACTGTTTCTTGGAAGTGAACTGCTCTGAAAAGCCCACACACATTGTAAAATCCGGTGTGTTGAGGAAGAATACTGAAGAACCAGAAAGTAATGGTTATTCTGTTTTCATTTCTTGTGCTAAAATACTCATTTTTCACCTCTAGGAGGAGTATCTTTCTCTTGTGGCCAGGCTTATTATCCATTTCCGAGATATTCGTAAGTAATTTTTTAGTTTTGGTTTTATTTTCTTCTCAATTACAGTTTATTATTGAATCATCATAAAAGAAAAAAAAAGGTAAATTTTAGGGCTTCTCTGTGTGATTCTGCTTGTGATTCTTAAAAAGTTGCTTTAAAAATCTTCCTGTAGTGTGCATGCCTAATTTATAAATGCTGGTTTTTTTACACATCATCTATAATTGAAAGGTATTTGAGGAATTATTTTAACTTGCTACTTTTCCTCCTTCCTAATTTTTCTGTATCTTTGCCTTCTTTCCATTTTTTGTATAGCACTCTGATTACCAAATTGGCTTAAGTTAATGTATTTTATTAGAGCTGTAGTAGATAGTGGGTTTTTAAAATTTAATTTATGATGTGAATATATTTCTTGTAGAGAATATTTCCAAAGGGTCAATGTGACAATATTAGCAAAGATGATTAATTGTTTTTTCTTTGCAGACAATAAGAAATCTCAAGCCTCAGTCAGTGGTAAGAGTTCCTTTTTTGTTGTTGTTTTCTTCCTTCCCTTGTACTCTCCATTTCTAAACAGAATAGCTTAGAAATCAGGGCTGTGGTTACTAAGAATAAAGCATCTGTGTATTCCCTAGCTGGGATATGAAATGCTGCTGGAGTAAAGGGAGGGGAGTGTGACAGTCTTGGAGTTGTTCAGTGGTGAGGGTGACAGGTTTGGCCAGTGCTTTGGGTGTAGCACAGCAGACTTGTTTATTCCCCTGCTTGCACTTTTGTTAGCTCACAGCAATAAGATTCATGAAGGCATGAGAGTGATTGGAAATAATCTCCTGCTGAGCAGCCCAGGTTCCTGCCTGTTGCCAGCTGTGGCTTCCCCAGGTGTTGCACCAGGGGCAGAAGTTATTTGTGGGGCCCTTTGGTGAGCTTAGATCTGATCCTGCCTTCTGCCTCTGTGCTGGTTCTCACTGCAGTGGATGTTAGGGACATAGTATGGTCCTGTGGTTTTATCCCTCTGTAGGGCAAGTATGCAGTCTCTGATTAACATGCAGTTCAGCCTGCTGGAAATTATTTTACAAGTATTCTTAAGAAAGAGGTGGTGTGTGTTCTGTACCTGGTTAATACTACTTCTGCACCCCATGTTGTGTTTTGACCTCTTGAATTGTCTTTCTCTCTTTAACTTCACTTTTCTGTGTGCCCAGGATTCAGATTATGAAAACTGTCTTGAAAGGCATTGAATTTATTCAATGCATAATAACACTGATGTTAGAGGGAGAACTGTATAGCAAAGTACATCCTCTGGTCTAAGCATTGCTTCTTTGACTTGAGGAGGAAGATCCACAGTTGGACTCTTGGTTTTTGAGGTTAAAAGCTTTATATCCTCGTGGAGTTTTGTTGGCAGCTTGTTTTGACCCGTGTATAAAGTTGGAGATGGCTAGTAAGTTCCTTTTCTCTGATGTATTTAAAATCTGTGTGAAACTTCACAACACTGGAGCACTTTAAATCATTTCTACTCTCTTTACAGAGAGGCATAGATGTGCTGGAAGCCTCACAGGCAGGGCAGTGAATGTGAATTTGTCAGGGTGTTGGATCTAGTCGTGGTCTGAAGTTGCCAGATCAGAGGGTGGATGATGGAGAGCAGAGGATTCTGGAAAATCAATTGCATGGCTGGCTGCATATCAGTGTCTGTTTTCTTTGCAGATCCGATGAATGCCCTGCAGAATCTGACTGGGGGTCCCGCAGGGGCGCCTGGCATGGGCATGGCTTCCCGAGCCCAGGGGGCACCCATGAGTGGGATGACAGGCCTTGGTCCAATGGCACAGCAGATGAGTCTCCCAGGGCAGCAGCAGCCTCCTGGAACCTCAGGAATGGCCCCTCATGGGATGCCTGGTGTCTCTACAGCTACTCAGCAGAGTAAGTGTTCAGCTTGCTTCAGCCACTAAAGTTTTTAGATCAGCTTTTCAGTAATAAGTCCTTTCCCCAAGGAAAAGGTGCTGAAGAGATGTCATACTTCTGGCTAAATCAGCCTAGTGAACTGGGGGAAGAATTGATTTCAAGTACTGCTACCTAATTGGATAAATGTCTTCCTTAGTATAGCCAAGAACAGTGTAGCTGTTTTATGAGCAAATTCTTCTTTCATCGTGTCATCTTCAGAACATTGTCTTTGTAGAGCTCACCCATGTTTTCCATGGTATGGTGCTTCCTGCTGGTGACCTTGGTGCACATTTTTACTCTCTTTGCTCAGGTTGCTGACTCAGTGGAGGCAGAGTGAATTACAAATTGATAGTACAAAGTGTAATTAATTCTGCTGTTAATGGTGTCCTATCCATTTGAAGAAGCAAAAGTATATACTGCTAAGGAAGGACATAAATTAATCTCACGTTATTTGAGTATTGTGTTTTAAGTACAGTCTATCTTCTCTTTAGCCCAGCTTCAGCTTCAGCAGATAGCTCAGCAGCAACAGCAGCAGCAGCAGCAATTCCAGCAGCAGCAGGTGGCCCTGCAGCAGCAGCAGCAGTTCCAGGCCCAGCAGTCAGCCATGCAGCAGCAGTTCCAGGTGCAGCAGCAGCAGGCGGCGGCCGCTGTGGTGGCGCAGCAGCAGCAGCAGCAACAGCAGCAGTTGCAGGCTGTCCAGCAGCAGCAGCAGCACATGCTGAAACTGCAGATGCAGCAGCAGCAAAACCAACAGCAGGTGATGACAAACAGCTACGATGGCAAATGTGGTGATCAGTGTGCTGGTTTGAAAGCAAACCAATGGGAGATCCCAAGTCAGAACTGCAATTTAATAGGAAAATTAAAATAAAATGCAGTAGTATGAAAATACTGGCAGAGTCAGAATCTGACCTGACACCCTGTGAGTCAGGGTGTTGTTGGCAGTCCCATTAAATGGTGGCTGCAGCCCTCCTGCAGTGACAGGTGTGGTTCTGTTGGAGCAGGGATCCTGGAGAAGGGTGGAGTTTTCCTCTGAAGGTGGTGCTGTAGATGGGTCTGGTCTTCATCTGGGAATCCAGTGGGAAAGGCTCTCTCTGTTGTTCCAAATGTCAGATTCTGTCCAGGTGGGAATGCTTGGCTCCTACCTCTTGGTGGAGCATCTCCCAGTGGGATGATGGAATTTTATCAGCCATGCAGGGACACTCAGTGGCCATTAACAGATCTCCTGGAGGGAGGATTGGTTGTGGAAGAGATGAAGAACACTGCTCTACCTGGTTTTAACAGATGGTGTTAGAATACATATATTTGGTTACATCTTGCATTGTAACCTAGGACAATCAGTCACCTGTGAGGTGAGGCTTAGCTTGTGTGGAAGTATCAGCTCTGCCTGTTACTAACACATTCCCACTTTAGGGTAGGGCTTCAGGTTAGATTGGCAAGTTAATTGACAGCAGTATATTACATGCTAGAGGAAAGGCTTTACAGATGTTTTGTTGCTTTCTTCTGTCATAGCAATAGGGAATTAAAATCTTTGTCTCTTTCTTTTTATAAATGTCAGGATAGTCTTTCATTTTGACAGAAATTGGGAAAGAGCAGCCCTTGAATTACTGTAGCATTACTGGCTGTTTTGTCATTGTGTGACTAATGTGTTGCCACTTTAAAAAAATGTGTGTATATATACATGTGTGTGCGTATATATATATATCATCCTTAGGTACAAAAGCAGGGGAGGAAACTTTAGCTGTCATATTCTTGTGCAGTTTTTGGTAAGGGGTGATTAAATTTGAAAAACTGTGTGTGAGCCCATTTGTGGAAGAGGGCTGATGGACTTCACCATTCCTTTTAAAAGTTACAGGACAGCTTGTAATGTGGAATACAGACTATAGAACCATTTAGGGTTGAGATACACGAGGGATGAGTGGATAAAAAGGTTAGGCTTTCCCTTTGGGCTTAAAACATCAATCTGATGTATTAGGATTCTGTTTACTTTTGGTTTATGCTAGAAAAGTAAGTCTGCTGTTGCGTTGCTGGAAGCTTTAACATCCTGGCTTTTCCTGCTTTTCAGATGCAGCAGCAACAGCAGCAGCAGCAACTGCAGCGAATTGCTCAAATGCAGCAGCTGCAGGCAGCACAGGTCATGCAGGCACAGCAGCAGCAACAGCAGCAACAGCAGCAGCAGATACCACAACAACAGCTACAGCAGCAGCCACCTCAACAAGTCATGCAACAGCAGATGCAACAGATGCAGCAGCAACAACAGCAGCAACAGCAGCAGCAGCAACAACAACAACAACAGGTTGCTCAGGCACAACAGTCTCAGCTTCCACCACAATCCCAGCCTCAACCCCAGCCCATGGTATCTCAACCTCAGGCAATCTCAGGACAAATTCCCAGTCAGGTTATGCCTGTCACTCTCACCCCACAGCAGTTAAAAGCTATGCAGGTAAGGGCTAGTGACCAGCTGATTGTTGATTTGTTTTGACCATCTAGAGAAATAAAACATATATCTGACTTTTGCTAATAATGAAGTAGGAAAACCATAACTTGTTAAGAGCTCTGCAGTTAGCAAGTTATGAGTACAAGGTGTTTAGAGGTTTGTATCTGGGCCTGACAGTAGAGAAGAGTTTTGTACCTAAGAGTTCTGGAGATCTGTGAAAACCATTCATGCAGCTGATATTTAAAAAAATAATCTGTCTCACTCTTGAATGGACAAGTGAAAAAAAGAAAAGGAAATACACTCTGGTTAAAGAAAAATTACCTTCATACTGTTTGCTTTTCTAGAACATGAGCAAGTACTTTGAAGTGTTCTAGACTGCAGCTGCTGTTAGCTCTCTACCATGCTGGCTTTGCTTCTGCTGCCATGTTGGGAGGTTTTGGCCACAGTTTAGTATGCTGGTTGTTCCTGCCTTGAAGAGAAGGTGGGCAAGACAGTAGTTCTACTCTGTTGAATCTCTTGCTGGGTCATCCTCTTAATGGTGCAGCTTTTTGAAGTGTTAGAGTAATTTTTATCTGGGCTGCATAGGTTACTGTTGAGCCAAAGCTCAGACCTGTTTTTCTTTGGGCCTTACTGGGTAGGAGTGTCAGCCACACTTCAGAAATGGATGAGTTGATACCTCCACTTTGTGCTCCTGCCAGCTAAGCTAGGAGTAGTTAAATGTCATGATTGTCACAGTGACAGATGTAATGAATTTATAAACATTTGCAGTGCTGGTCATTGGTAGGCTTGCCAGAAATTTAAGTACCTACCTATTATTTTTATGTGTAAGACCTGGTAGTAGAGGTAAGAAGTTGCAAGAAGTTGTTGAATTGGGTGTGCAGTCTGTGGGAAAACTATTCTAAATGTTTTAAACATGGGAACTTGTTTTCACAAAAAAAACCCTGAAACTTTAAAAATTTTAAATAGTTTGAAATTTTAAAATAGGTTGTGAGGCTGGTCTTGTCTCCATACCCCTTTTAGTGAGCATAGTCAATGCAGTTGAAACAGAAGTGTCATACCCCACTCAGGTCTGTGTGTTTACTTTGGGTTTTGTTCTCATACTCTAGGTAAGAGCTCAGCTGGTCCAGCAGCAGCAGCAGGCAGCAGCAGCAGTGCAAGCAGCTCAGGCCCAGGCTGCTCAGATGGGAGCTTCAGGGCAGGTAAGGGCCCAGGGGCCCGTGTCACAGGTCACAGGCCTGTGGCAGTGCATGCCAGAGATGAGCATGGAGTTGGGTTTCTGGTGGTTCCTGGTGAGGGCTCTGACATCAGTCATGCCCTGTGTGAAGGGGACAAGGTCTTCTCTGCTGTTTCTCCTTTGCCTGGAGTCAGAGGCAGGATTTCATTGCCAACCTCTCTGTGCATGCTCTCTGTCCCAAGTAGGTATGAGTGTTGCCTGTACTGACACAGGAATGCACATGAGTAAGGTGGTCTCCTGTGGGCACACTACAAGTCTGACTGTTGGTACCTGGAGTGTAGCACCTCTTCTTTCATTGAACTCTCCTAGGTGACTGCTTTGTTGTGTAAACTGATTTCTGTACTGTGAATCTTTGCCTGCTATCTTTAATCACATGTGATTTACCTTCCATCTTCATGTATTGACTATAAAAGAATAGTATAGATGATGAAATCTCTCTGCATTCCCCTTTCAGTCCTTTCATCTTTCATTCTTCTTCTGAGTGAAATGGGCAGTAGATCTAGATGCTCTTGTTCTGGATGTGAATTGTGAAGAACAAATGGTGTGTGTCACAAGTGCAGAGTTACATTAAAAAAAGAAAAGTGCTGGGTGAAAGCTTGTTGTCTAACATGTTTTTTTTTTGTCCTGCAATACACCTGCAGCCCCAGTGGTTTTTTCTTGATGTGTGTCTGATATGAAGGAGATGTGGGGGGTAAAAGTGGGAAATGGCTTGAGCTGAAGCTCTTATCCCATATTCCACAAGAATATGAAGGTCTTTTGTGGCTTACCTCTGTAGTGTTTCATATTGAGGCATTTTACAGACATGGGTAAGTACAAATAACACCACTCTGTAGATGAATAGAGTGGCAGACAGATGAAATGAGGCTGACTAGGACTAATGGCAGAATTCTTTTTGTATACCTAGACATTCCATGTTTTTCAAGCACTATTTTCTGTTCAGTGCACAAGTAATTTTATGGGTTCAGTAAGAAGCTTTTTATATGGACTGTGGTAGCAATTGCTTCTCCAGTGTACATCTCCCAGATTGTATCAGGGCTAGTGTCTTGTACCATGGTACCTCTCACCTGGCCACATCCTTGTTGGTGTGGCCAGGTTCTGTTTCTGAATTGCTCCTTTGGCTTGTGTCAATGTAACACAGGATGTAAAAGCTGAGCAGTGGTAAGTACAGTTGGGACAGTGCTGGCAGCAATGCAGAATTCTCTTCCTACAGCTGAAATGTGAATTAAAACTTGTTTGTTTCTTAAATAATTTCCAGGTGGGAGCTGCAGGGACTTAGGCTGACTGCAAGGAGACACTGACTTTTTTTCTTGTTACTAACTTTAGTGGTGCTGTTTTCAACTCTGAACAAATGGATTGTATTTATGTAGAGTCAACTGAATTCTTGCCCCTTTAGTAACTTCATGTGCCAGTGGCTTAACAGCACAGTGCATTTGAAAAGCTTTGGGTGATAACATGGTTGACAGCCAGTTTTGTATTGCAGCTTTATCCAGTCCTGTGTAGTAAACTTGGGGATTGCTCTTTATCTACATGTGGACTTTGGGATATTCCACACACAGGCTTTACTCCACTTGTGTTCATGCCATTCATTGCAAGATGAGTCTACTAAAATTCACCTACCACTATGAAGTCCAATAACTACATGTTTGGGGTTTTTTTTAATGTTTTCTGTATGTAATACTACAATGCAGCTTTAGTGTTGAGAGTGTAACGATTTTCTTTACAAGAAGTCTCTTTGAAGACTAGATTTTTGCTTTCTATTTAGTACATTTTTCAGTAGCATCAGCATTTTTAATAAATCTGCCTTGATTTCTTTATTTGGTTCAGGGAAGCTTTTTTTAATAAACAAATCCTATCCTAAGCTTTGCTTGTTACATTAAACTTAGTCTTTAAGGGCTTTCAAACTGGGAATTTTGCTTGCTATGTCTGCATTTTTCCTTTTCCATGAAGTTTCTGTAAATCTTTCCTACATAAAAGTAAAAGCAGTCCCAGGTTTAAACATGGATTCATATGAGAAGTTCTTCTCTGAAGTTGTAAAGACACCACACAGGTCAGTGTTACCCTGCTCCAGTCCTTGTGAGCACGTAACTCACAGGGAAGCTCATAGCAGTAGTGTCCTGGCAACCAGACACCTACACAGAATGCTTGCAGCACCAAGGAAAAAGGTCTGTAATCAACTGCAGTTAAGTCACTGTTCTGGTGCAGTTCCTTCAGGTGCTCAGGATGCAGAATGGCTGATGCTGATGGAAAATCTGAGCTGCCTTTAGTGCAGTGACACTGTATGTACATGTGCTACCAGGAGCTGTGTATTTATGGACTGCTGAATGTTTGGATCTTAGATGAAAGAAAGTTACAGGTTCTGGATTCTATTTCTATAGAATTTCTATTTCACTTCATTTTTATCAAATAATGGGGTTTGTAGTTTACTTTGGAGGGAGATCCTCTTCTTGCTCTCTGATTTATCTCAATTTACCGTGTCTGGAATTTTACCTTGTAAGAATCAATTTCACTTGTCGAGGAAGATATGTGTTCAGTTAAAATCTTTCTCAAAAGTATTTAAATATTTCTGGTTGTGTTTTTATTTTATGATAAGAGTAACTCCTTTATGGACATATTGCTTTTGAACCCCCTTTCCTGACTCCTTTATCAAAGGATCATGGGTTTTGTAAATATAAATGAGCTGGAGAATAGAGGAAAATAGATTGCTTTTGTTAAGAGAGTGGAATTGGTGTCATTTTATATATGTATTTCCTTTCCAAACCACACATTTAAAAAAATACAAAAAGCTATAACCTAAAATCGTGTGCTTGTGCACTCATTTGACCAACCACAATACTAGAAACAGCTGAAAGCCTTTGAATTGGAGTTTGTCATGCTGGTGCTCAGTGGTTTGCCAGACACTTAACCTGTGAATATTCTTCTAATTTCCTTTGCCTCAGTGGAAGTAATCTAAATCTTCACATTTTGGTGGTGTGGCTTCAGAAACATGGCCAAGATGGGACATGTGGGTCACCTGGGATTCCACAGCTCCAGAGATCTGTGCATTCACAAGGGTCTGAGATGGGGTGATTGTGCCTGAAAGGATATTCCCCTCCCACCCCCAGCAATTTCCCCCTTTTTTTTTGGTTTTGTTAGGGTTATGTTGCTTCACCAGCTCTCATGTTAATACTGTAGCTCTTCACTGCACTCCCTGGCATCCACCTGTGCTTTGTGGCACTGCTGGGTTGTTGTGTTTGCTCGTGGCAGCTGCTGCATGCTGTGTGTGCATGTGTGCATGTGTGTGTGATGTCTGAGGCATTCCCCTTTGTTCCCCTTTTGAAATCCTGTCTCTGACCATCCCTCTTTGCCTGGATGGAAAGGGACTGCATTGCTCTGATGTTGTGAACTAACAGCTGTGCTGAATTTGACACTATTTTCTTTATCAGTTATTGCTTTCCTTTTTCAGTCTTGCTATGTTGTATTTAATTTTATTTATTTTTAACAATTGTAAGCACATGCATTCTTGACTCTCTAGAGATGTGTTGCTGGCTGCTTCAGTCCATTTACATAACCACCAAGCAGGGGTGCCCCGAACCACTTAGAGGAAGGAGACTACATTATCTCTTAGGTTAGTTAGGATTCTGTAGGTTCCTTGGTAACATGTAAGCTAGGGAAAATGGGTAGCCCAGAGAACTTTACTGTAGATCCTTGAAGTCCCAAACAGAAGCTCTTTTACTGATACGTGACTCTGCCAAAGCTACCTGAATACTAGCTCAAATGCATGCTGTATTTGTTGTAAATTCTCTCAGTATGTGGTGTAATACCAAATTTTAAGTAGCAGAGGGCTATACAGATACAAAAAATTAAATCTGTGTGGCTCATGCAGGTTGATAGTTCTGAAAGGTACTTTTAGACACTGCAGAGCAGCGTAGTCCTAATACTATTGTGAAATAAAAATTGTTTCTAATACTAACCTTTATCATTTACCCTAAATTATTGTACTTTAGGTGTGCTCACTCTATACAGCTGGAGAATCAAAAAGCTTGAATAGGCTTGTGGAAGATCATGGACTCAGAATAATTTATCATGCCTTAGTAGTAAAGGAATAGGTATTTGTCAAAATGATGTGAATTAAAAAAAGCATGCTTGTCTTATTGTGTGGGTTTTAAAAGGAAGGAAGTAGATTTTTCAAACCTGGAAGTCCTTTTTGTTGTCTTTGGTGTTGTTACACTGGCATAGGTTAGGCTGGTGTGAAATTTGCTCACTGTGGGGCAGTACTGACAGCTGCTGTTGAACTGTCTGACAAAATGTCCTGTAAGGAGGGGGCATTGGCCAATTCTGCTAAACCCTTGGAGCCCACAGTGGGGAAAAGCACATCAGAAACCTATGGCACTATGGAGCTTCTTAGGTGGAGCTCTCCTGACAGCAGTCTTTGAGTGCTTACTTCCAAGAAATTTAGAACTTCAAGATGTCAGGAAAAATTTAGGAAAGGCCCTTCATGGAAATGACAGTATAGTCAACCCTTGAGCCACGGATCTGAGTCTGCATATGGGCTCTCTCAGGACAGCAGGAGTTCACGAGGTGCTCTCTGGAAATGGGTAGGAGGGGTATAAAAAGGAGTTTGATTTCCAGGCCAGCACGTTAGGTTAACCTTTAGAGAACAGCTCACTAACCTTCCCCTCATGCTCCCCCTCCCCAGTTCCTGGAGGCTGCATGTGCTTCTCATCCTGCCAGTGCACTGCATTTCTTGTTTTGCGATTACTTTTGTCTGTTGTCCCTCTGTCCTCAAAGATGATCACCGCACCCATGGCCCGAGGTGGGATGCAAATCAGACCACGGTTCCCGCCTACCACCGCGGTGTCTGCTGCAGCACCCAGCTCCATGCCCTTGGGCGGACAGCAAATGCCACAGGTATTTACTGGGTCACAGCACTTGTGTCAGCAGCTGTGCAAAGCTTCTCTGCCTGCTGCTGCCTTTCAGGCAAGGGGACTGTTCACTTCTGCATCAAACGATGAACTTGCTGGTGTTACTCAGGGTGTTGGTCTGTTTAGGTTGTGGTTTTTATGGAGCCTTTTTCTTTTTAAGTAATAGGTTTTCTGAGAGCTTGGGATATCAAATAAAGCATTTTTAAAGTGGGATAGATCTTTATTTTAACATTTGAAACTTTTCGGTGTTCAGAATTGATTCAAGTCTCAGCTTAAAGGTCCACACTCCATGAGTGTGCATTTCTGAGTGTTGCAAGTCAGCACTGCAGTGTGCCTGGCTGAGTTGTGTCCAGGACCTTGCTTGGCATGTGTTCATGCTCTGTACAGGTGTTTCTTGTTTTATTAGTGAACTTGGCTTGTTTCAGTTTGAGCAGCTTCTTGGCATGGTATCAGGGACCCAGAAAAATTTGAGCTGTTCTTTTCTTTCATGGCTGTGTAGGAAGAATTACCAGAAGGATTCCACTTGCACCTGCATCAGAGAAGATCCTGTGTAGGCAGGCTGGCAGCTCCTGTCCAGCTGTTGCTGGAAAATGCATGAGGTCAGAGCACTTCATTTCTTCCCAGGAGTTTGCAAAGGTAGTGACAGTGACCAGGAAGATTCTGCAGTCCTAGGCAAACACATCTGTTGTCATTTCTGGTTGAAGTTGGGTGGTCATTTCAATCCAGGACAGTGTGCATATGTTAACTGACAAACCCCAGCCATAACTGTGGAGTCAGAGGGGAATTTGCTAGCAGTTAATATTGACTGAAATAATAATTTCCCATTTGAAATATCCACAATATTTGAGACTGTCCCATGGATAGTTAAGTATTAGTTTTGCTACTGTTTAATATTTGACTCATAGCAAAAGACTTCTGGTTCAAGCAGTCAGTGCCATAGGGTGGTCTTTGAGCACTGTCATTGTTGCTGAGGAGCTTTGATTTCTGACACCAAGTGAGCTGCTCATCAGGAAGTGCTCTCAACAGCAAGCCAGGGATGGTGAAAGTGATGTAGAAGGCTGAACAACTGGTCAAAGCAGAAGAAGAAGAGAAATTTTTCATGAGCAATGATTGTAGTGAAAATGGCTCTGAAGCAGGTGCTAGGATGAGTGAGTGGATCAGGGTTTACTGTGGCTGGAAGTTTTGAAGGCAGTCTGACCTGCAAATACTTGACAGCTCTGGCCCAGCATGAATCTCTAGTATTGTCTGCCAAAACATTTTGTTCAGGTTCTAGGTAGATTAGAAATTAGAAATGTTGTCTTTTACACCTCTTAATCTTGTAAAATGCTGAACTACTGTTGTCTGCTGGATATAAGTTCCTTGTCATCAGAGCCCTTGCAGCTGTTCACAATGGGAGCAAAGGGCTGTAGCAGGTATGTGGGGATTAATCACTCATTTAAGAGCATATCCTCTCCTTGACTGTAGTATCAGAATCCATTTAGATGTGGTCATAGGTAGTTCAGGGTGTATTTTCTCTTTAGAAAAGAATCTTGGTGTTGCATTGAAGAGTGCTTTTCAACAGAAGGACCAGATATGATACTAATACCTTGTGGCTGTTTATTTTTATCCCATGAGACAAAGCAGTC
The DNA here is from genome assembly GCA_013397155.1 of Irena cyanogastra. Taxonomy (NCBI): domain Eukaryota; kingdom Metazoa; phylum Chordata; class Aves; order Passeriformes; family Irenidae; genus Irena; species Irena cyanogastra. Next base: position 519,387 of record VWZV01017481.1, read on the forward strand.
TGGCCTTTTTTATCACAACACTAATTTGATTCTCCAGTGAGTTTATTTGTTTGGTTGGGTTTTTTTGCTTCTTACAGTCTTTTCAAACAAAAAAAAAAAATTACTGATAGGAGGTTTTATCCCACAATCACCTGGTGTTTTGATTTGGAAGAGAGTTAGAACTGAGAGCCCTTACCAGCCTTATCTCCTGAGTGCTGTTCTGTGCCTGAGACTCAGCAAACTGGAGATAAACCCAGCTATGAGTTCTATCTTCCAGGACAGTGTGCTCTGAACACTAAAAATAGCTTCGGTTTAGTGGATGTAAATGCAAACTTTTATCATGCAAGCCAAAGTCTTGCCTTTTGGGCAAGACTTCAGAAAATTAGAGTATAGTGTCATGATCAGGTCACTGTAGAGTCACAGAGCAAATTCATGCTCCCTGGGCTGTAGTAGCTGTCCATGGATGTGCTTTTTTGTGCAGAAATTCATGTCCCTCAGTGAAAAAAAATGTAGTTGCATTTCCTTGTATCTGTTGAAGATGCAGGGTATACAAATGATCAGTAACCATGGCTTAACTCTGGAGCTGAATGAATTCAATGGAGTTAAAGCTCTGAAGGAGGGTTTTTTTGTCTTTTGGGTTCATAGCAATTTTTGTGGTTTGTTTGTTTGGTTTTTTTTATTTTTAAGCCTTTTTACTGAGTCAGCTGCAAAGAGCGTTCCCTAGAAGTTGAAATTTCATTAAATTGTTACAATCTTAATCTTTATCCTACAAACAATGTAGAAACCTAAATCTGAAATCGTCTTTAAATCTGTTCTGAAATGATGTAGCAAATGAACTGCTGTCAAAGAAAACCAAGGCAATAAGTTCAGAACTGCACATTTCTGAATGCATGGTTTTGAAAATGTCACAATTTTCCTTACTATTAGGCATTGACCTTTGTTCTGAAATGAAGCTGGCAGAGAGCAAACCTGGAAAGGAGGAAATCTGTTTGGCTGTGCATGTATTTGAATGAGGAGGGGTAGTGCAAAAAAAATCAATTCTTCCAGTGCTTATGTGCACAGTAAATGCTGCATATCCTTTTCTGCAGTGTATGTAAATTAATGTAAACCATGTCCTTGGTGCTGAATTACACAGAGACTTAAATGTGGCAGAAAACCTAATGAAATCTTTCTCCTACCTTCCCAAAACACAAGGATTTAAGTGTTCAGAAGTAATTTTTTGTAACCAACTTGATAGATACTTAACAGGGGACTGATTTTCAGGAAGTGATGAACCACTCCAAGTGGTCTGACTTGATAAAAAATGGGAGTACCCATATGGGTAAGTTCCAAATCACTTGCAGTCTAACAGCACATTAAGTGGACTTGTGAAGAATCAGGGAATGCTCTTTGCAGTGTCCACCCTAGCTTCCTTCCAAACGTGGTGTCTGCAGGAGGCAAACTGTGCTTTTAATCTCAGAAATGCTTTTCCAGCTGTTGAGGAGAGACATGCTGTTAAAGAATCCACTTCCTCTGGAAAACATAAGCCCAGGCTCAGTAGTTGTTGATTATGGAGAAAATGAAGATATTGTATAATTTCAGCCTCACTTGGTATTACCTTTGTGTGAGAGGTTTCAAAAAGGTGCTGGGGTTATTGAAAATTGAAAAAAATCATAGTATGTCAGGCTGCATTTGATTTTGAACTATTCTGTAGTGGGTGATAAACTAGTGTCTTCAATATTAGCAGTTTTACACTGAGCTGGGGATTGTTTGTGCCTTTTTGGGGGGGAATATGGCCTTTTGCACAGCTGCAATGTGATGTACCAAGGAAAGCATTTCCTGTTGTAGTCAGTGTGTCCATGCAAATTAGACAATGCAATACTTTTCAATGTGCTAAATATCATGTCCTGTGCATGCAGTTGGGTTATTTAGATGGATATTTAACAAGAGAGTGAAGGGCAACACCAATTTGCAGTGCCTGTGATGTGCCTGGGACTTGTGGATTTACTGGAACCTTCACTTAAAAATGGTTTAGACTGAAGGAAGGAGTTGTTAATTCAAAGATGCTCATCAGTGACTTACAGAATGGACACATGGGTTAATAAGCCACAATATATTGCCTCTGCAGGCTAATTCCATTTATCTTTGTATGTACTTATTTATAGCCTCAAGTCATAAGAACTCTCTGCATGTGCCTTAAACAAATGTGGTCCCTTGATATCTGCATTACATCCCATGCCTCTGCCATTGCACAGGTTTTCTTGTTTGGTTTTAAGTGATTAAGGGGAAAAATGTGTATTAGAACAAATGTGAGAAGTTGCTCAAATTTTAGTGTCATCTGGCCCTGGCACTCTAGAGTGTACAGAATAAACTTAGTTGTTACCCAGACTTTGGTGCTGCTCTGGAGATGCTCTTACTTGCCTTTTTGTCCTTTAGGCACACCTCATCATTCTCCAAAGGTCAGAATGCTACTTCATTTTTTTTTCCACCCAGCTGTTCAGTTTGGAGTTTCTGTATCCACCCAGGTTTTCAGAACTCAGTATTTAAACACGATGCTGGTGATTTGGCTTACCTATTTTTTTTCTTCCTTCTTCCTAAAGAAAACCAGTTGAGAAGCTGCAGCTGAGTCTGACAGACCTTTGAAGACTGTAATTAAAATGTCTAAATAAGGAGGGGGTTTTGACTCTTAATTATCAAGTGGGAAATGTCTTTTCTTCCTGTTCTTCTTTAGTTCTAATAAAGTACAGGTTTTTCACATGGCACTTCCAACATTTTAATTGCAGCATGATGGTTTGGGCAGTGAAAAATAATTATTATACAATTAATTCAAGCTATGTGCAGTTTTAATGGTCATTTCTACTGAAGTTGGTAAGATTTACTGCCCTGAGAGCTTCAAGAGTGATACAGGTGGGAGTGTCCTTATGGGGGAGAAAGGAAACTAATGCTTTCATTTCTTGTAGGCCTGAGGATACACTTCTCTCCACAGGTAAAGCCTTTTAGTTAGGTTCCCATCCTCTGTCTTCTTTTGTTGTTATTGATGGTATGTTTTCCCACATCCCAGGTCAGCCAGAACAACATCACCATGATGTCATCCCCATCTCCTGTCCAGCAGGCTCAGACACCCCAGTCCATGCCGCCACCGCCGCAGCCGCAGCCGTCGCCTCAGCCAGGCCAGCCGACTTCTCAGCCAAACTCAAATGTCAGGTGAGCCCCACTGCAGCTTCTGAGCACTTCTCTTAATGTCACAAGCGTCAGGTTTTCAGAAACATTCAATACCTTACTCTGTTTCCACTGAAGTGAATGAACTCCACTGGGAGCACAGGTTGAATTCACTCTGAAAACTCACATTTGCATAAAGAGTCTGTGTATGAAATCTCACCAAGGCAGAACTACAGACTGCCATAATGATGCTTACAGGCAAAAATCATATCTGCTTACAGGCTGATGATCCTTCCTTGTCAGATCCTGGCAGGTTTAATTTTATTTTTCAGCTCTGGCCCTGCTCCATCACCCAGCAGCTTTCTCCCCAGTCCATCTCCACAACCATCGCAGAGCCCAGCAGCTGCACGAACACCTCAGAACTTTAGTGTGCCATCCCCAGGTCCTTTAAACACTCCAGGTAAATGATCTGAGAGCTGTACTGCACACCATGGGTTGAGCTATGTTTTGGTAACTAATAGTTCCTGGGAAACCTGTTATTTTTGGCACAGTGTGAACTTGCAAGAGCTCTAGGTAGCAGCTGGCATTGCAGGTAGTGAACACATCACATACACCACAGAACACAACTGCTTGGATTCCCAAATCAAAATCCACTGAAACCTCTTTTCTCATCACTGAACTACGTAATGGATTTTTCTAATTTCCCCAGTCTTTGAAAAAAAGAATGATACTTAATTTAATGGAGCAAGTTTATAGAGGCATAACGAGTCCTTAGTTCCAACAGGAAGGAACCCTCAGTGACACTGGGCAGTTGTAAAGGACATAACCAGTTAATCCCAGGCAGCAGGCTGCTTTGCTCCAGAACACCTTCCCAGGTGTACTCTGTTACTTGGCACTTCCCTCCCAGACACAATAAGCAGTTTGTGGTGCTATGAATGGAGGTGACATGCTGGCTCCTTCTCATACCAGTGTTGTGTGCTTTGCAAATAGGAAAGGACCCACTTAACAAAAACTGCTGTGAATTTATTGTGTTTATTTTGTGTTTAAAGCATCAGAGTGAAGGCAAAATAAACCTAGAAACTGGAACTTTGGAACTTTGCAGAAAAAAACGTATTAAGTGGGAATTACTATTCTGCCTATAGAACATGTTATTTCCACACAAAGACTAGAGGGCTGGGCAAGCACTTAAACTATGGAGGGCATCCAGTTGTGGATTTGGATATTTGACACACTTTGAGAGTGCCACATTTCAGACCAAGATTCTGAAATGTTAGAATTATGTTCTGCAGTATCTTTTATCACCCTGTGACATGCAGTCTTCCTTTTTGCCAGGAAATCCAAATTCTGTCATGAGTCCAGCCAGTTCTGGTCAGTCAGAGGAGCAACAGTATCTGGAAAAACTCAAACAACTGTCAAAATACATTGAGCCACTCCGGAGGATGATCAATAAAATAGATAAAAATGAAGGTGAGGTTTCCTGTATTTGGCCATGCATTTATCTGTGTCAGCTCTCTTACCTGCTGAAAGAAGCAGTACTTTGTCTTTTGTGGTGACTTCTTTTCCAGGGATTAAAAATGTCAGAGCTGTTCTTTCTTGCTTCTAACTAAAGACTTTAGTGTGAGGAATGGGCAAAATCCTTATCCTTAAATTCTCATTAGTTTTTTTGGTTTTTTTGGTTTTTTTTTTTTTCTGATGGTTTTGAAACATGCAGAGTTTATGCTTTGGATATACTTAGGATTAGATGAAAAGTCTTTAATCCTCACTACTTTCTTGAGTTTCATTTTTTAATTTTTGACAGTGTGCTGTATTTCTGTCTGCAAGAACAGAAGCTGTTCTTGTAGTCAGTGTTTGTGTTTCTCCTACTGTTTCAGATAGGAAGAAGGACCTGAGTAAAATGAAGAGTCTCTTGGATATCCTGACTGACCCCTCAAAACGGTAACTTTTCCTCTCAGTTTTCCCAGCTATTCCAGAAATCTGTTGTTAGCACCCAGCCCTGTTGCCATTGAGGTGTCCCTGGGGCTCAGATAGCAGAAACACTTCAGCTGAGGTGCTTCTTTGGTGGGTGATGTGGATGAAATTTCTCCTCTTCCTCAGGTGCCCCCTGAAGACGCTGCAGAAATGTGAAATTGCTCTGGAGAAGCTGAAAAATGATATGGCTGTGGTATGTAATGCTTTGTGCCAGCAGAGATAAACAACTCATTCCAAAAGGTCTTAAGACTTGGCAGGATCATTTTTACAGTTTTTACTACTCATGCTGTTAAAACTTCAAGTAAGGTTGGACAAAATAAGAAAACAAGAAAAAATGGGCAAGCCTTTACTTCATGTAAGTCACCTGTATGTGACTTACATACATTCAGTTCTTTTAACTGAACTTTGAATTTCTTGTGCTCTGTGCCAAGACTTGAGTAATTCTTTCTTTGGACTGTGGTTAATTTCAGGACAGTCTTCCTAAACCAAAACTGCATATGGTTTTTTTTTGCTTTACTTCCTCCCTTAATGTTACTGTATACAGTTTTGAGAATCATTTGCATTTCCTGCCTTGGAAGTTTCCTGCTATAAAATTTTTCAGAATCAACAGTAGATATTTCTATTTTTGGTGACGATTAAAGGAGAAGGGGCTTCTGTTGTGTTTCAGCCTACTCCACCACCTCCCCCAGTGCCCCCTACCAAGCAGCAGTACTTGTGCCAGCCCCTTTTGGATGCTGTTCTGGCCAACATCCGCTCCCCGGTGTTCAACCATTCCCTGTACCGCACGTTCATGCCGGCGATGACCGCGATCCACGGGCAGCCCATCACGTACGTACGGCCCGCCCCGAGTGCTCCCTGTGTGAGGAAAATGCCTCTGTAGAAATTACTAAAGGAACAGCTGGGTTTATGGAGACCTTTTCTTTTTTCACCTGTGAAATATTTAACAAGTACAGCGCTAGCACGTTTTCACCTGGTCCTTCTGTGACTGTGTTGTACACAGGGCCCCCATTGCTTCCCCTCGGAAGCGGAAATATGAAGAGGATGAAAGACAGACCATCCCAAATGTTTTACAAGGAGAAGTTGCAAGGTTAAATCCTAAATTCCTGGTGAACCTGGACCCTTCACACTGCAGTAATAATGGCACAGTTCATCTCATATGCAAGCTAGGTAAGAAGAAAGGGGGGAGATGTGCAGTCCGGTTCCTCCTTGGGCTTTGCAGGCTAAAAATCAAGCTCAATTATGCACAAACAGGCTCCTGTCTGGCAAGAAATGCTCTGCTCTGATGGAAGTGTGCTTGCCTCTTAGATGACAAGAATCTTCCAAATGTCCCACCACTCCAGCTCAGCGTTCCAGCAGACTATCCAGATCAGAGCCCTCTGTGGATAAAGAACCCCAGACAGTATGGTATGACATTTGTTGGGCATGTGTATGTGGCAGTAGTGGGGAAATGCAAACACCTGATTTTGCTCTTTTATTTTTTTAACACGATTTTTATGACAACTTCCTTTATCTGTTATCTCTCTTTTCTCCAGCAGCCAATCCCTTTTTGCAGTCAGTGTATCGATACATGACTTCAAAGCTACTGCAGCTCCCAGACAAGCATTCAGTCACAGCTCTCCTCAACACCTGGGCACAAAGCATTCGTCAGGCCTGTCTCTCTGCTGCATAGCACCTCACCTCCTACATCATGAAGCCAGAGAGAAACTCTGAACAGCTGGCCTCTTCCACATGCCACTGGAAAACCACAGTGTGGGGAGGTTACTTCAGAAGAAAGAAGCCTTATGTAATTTTGTTTCTAGGCTGTCAGGTTCAGTAGAGAACCTGATGTTAGAGTTAGCTTTCATGCTTTCTAGCTTCTCCCTCTGTGGACTTTTGCCAGCATTTTCATATACAAAATGTGTATATATGGTTCTCAAGACTGTATTTAGGATGAGTTTTTATTGTCTTCTTAGAGAAGAAATTATTTGTGGACTTCCATCAGGGAGTCTGGTATAAGAGGGGGTAGGGAAAAATGTCCTGATTTGCTTAAAAATTTGCTCAGTGCCAGTATTTCTTTCACACTGTATGTTTTGTGACCTGATACTGCCCCAGAAATAAATGAGCTGCAACTCAAATGTGCTTGCAAACTTGCCAGTGGGTGCAGGAAATCTTTTTGACTATTAGCTTTGCCCAGAGGTGGGATAAATTACATCCTTTTAAGGCATCCGTCAACTATGTGAGATAAATCTAGATAATTATACTTGGGGGTTGGAATGTGGAACCAAACAGAGCAAAAAAAGTTTCATTTTATAAAGCCTTTTATAGCTTATTTTAAATGCAATTTTGTACAAACGGTTTTTGGTTAGCATGGACCACGTTTCTCACTCCAACTGAGTAAGGTTGATGAGAAAGAAGAGATCCTCATGTGCACACTGACTTCCTCTATAAATTCAGTAACTATGTATGTAAATATGGGGGGGGAACCAAGGCCAAGTGACACAATTCAGTCCAGCAGGTTCACAACTGCATTTCTTGTTTTAAGAGTCTTCTGAGGCATCTGGCTTCCAGAGGGAGTTAATGCAGTGCAGTGAAAATGTTTCTATACTACATCAGTTTGTTTAAACAAAAAAGGCAAAAAACAACATCTCAGGAGTAGAACTGACAGCTAATTCCTCGTGCTTCAACAGTGATGGGCACTCAAGTCAGTCAGCAGCTGCCTTATTGTTGGCACTTCGAATGATAACATTTACCACAAGTAACTCTAATTTAATGCATTTTTCATATTTCCCCTTGTGTCTAAGCTGCTCCTTCTTAAGTTCCTGGTGCAGGAGAATGTCAAATATCAGATGTTCCAATTATATCCTGCCCCATCTCTCTCTCTGTATTGTGCAGCATACCTTAAAGAGTAGCTGGGCTCTCTTACAGTAGTGTCAAGAAATTGCTATGACCTCTGTAAATCCATGTAGTGTCATCAGTTTTAGGATGTTTTTAAATGTGGGTACTTAGTAAGCACTGACTGAGGCAGCAGAATGCTGTCAGTATTTTGTACATGAGCTAATACATTATCTGTTTGTTTCTACTGTAATAAATTTATTATTATTCCTGTGTTGGATGCTAACATTGTACTGCTCTTCCTCGGTTAAGATACCATGGGCTGAGGGTTACTGTGTTCTGTGGTCAGTGAAAACTCACAGGCTTTGAAGGTTAGGGGACAAAATCATAAATGGCTCTGTATCTCATGCACCAAATCCTTCTGTCCTTACTGAACTGGAAGAACTGGTCAAGAGGTTTATGATGGGATCTACCTGTGGCATGACTGCAGTTTTATAAATACCCATGGCTCATTCTTCCCCTCTCAAAAAAAAAAACCCAAACAACATATTCACTAGAGTCTACAGGAACACTTTTATAAAAATAAAATTTACATTGATTATCTCTACAAGGTCACATCAATGTTTATAAAACTCCATTAACTTTAGTTTTAAAAAATATTTTAGGAAGATCTGATATAATTAAAACATTTTAGTCACGGAATCCCAGGCTCATCCTTAAAACATTTATTTCTACAAGCCAGGAAGAGGAAACTAGTGTTCATGTGGTTTCCATCCTTCAAAGAAAAAAGTCATTATTACAGCATAAAGAAAATATCCAATTAGGATAATGAATGTGCAGCCCACTGGCCCGACATAAAACCAGGATGCAAGGAAGTAGATCATCAGCAAAGAAATCAGAGTCCTGTAGCTGGCCAGAAACCTCAGACTGATCCTGGGTCCCCAGTTGTGGCTCGTTCTGTCCCTCACCACAGGGCTGTACCTGATTTTCTGTACGAGCTGGGGGTTGGTCAGATGATAGCGACAGAGTCTGCCAACAAAGTCATCCCTGGAGCAAAGCACTTCCATCTGATCAGCAAACTGAGGGAAGAGGCATTTAAAAGTTAGTGTCCTCCTGCAAATGCTGTCATAAAGTAACTTATGATTTTCTTCATATAGAGAATGGAGCTTTTAGGAAATGGGGGCTCAAACTGCACTTTAAAACAGAACTGTCTTAGTGAAGACTTGCCTTGTGTTTTCATACCTAAGAAAAGAATTTGCTTTTCCTGTTTAGAAGCATTCATTCTGAATGTTACTCCATTGTTCGTCAGCCATGAGTCCTTAATAAATCACATTTGCAATGTTTTGTGTAGGAAAAGCGGAACTACAGCTAGAGAAGCAGGCCTCACACTACCAGGAACTACCCATCTAGACCACAATAAAGAAGAGGGAGTAAGAACAAACCAAGTGTCCATAGGTGCAGTGGAGTAAGGAACAGAAAGAATGTGCAGTGGAAGGCCGGGGAGGCAGTGCTGTGCTCACCCTCTCGTTGAGCGCCGAGGACAGGCGGAACAGCAGCCGGACCAGAGCGGCGTTCTCGTAGCTCCGGATGGGCTGGAGCTCAGTGTCCCCCTGGTACTGCAGCTCAAACCTACGTAAGCCATTTATGATCTAGAAATGGGAAATAAACACCTGATCTTGCAGCTCCCATCTGAAACACCTTTTTACTGGCACCTCTCTTAGTCCCAAGTAAGTTGCATTTCTCTTTGTCATAGAAGGAGAACTTGTGTTTTCAAGAACAGCCTAGGTAGTGATATGGAATCGTTTTTCTCTCACCTGGTACCTGCCAAGGGGTGTAAGGATGAGGCCATTCTCACTTGCAATGCAGTCTGGAAGCTGTTTTTTTCCATTCTCATCTTGAGCTGTCCCACACTTCATCATCATCTGGGTCAGCTGGGCTTCACTCAGCTATGCAAGAATAACACAGTTCTAAAGCAGGTGTTTGATCCACCCCCTATTTAATTTATTTCTCACTTAACAAACTCATTAGCACTGGAAGTCTCTGACAGCCAGCTCAGATACCAAGACCTGCTTAATAGCACCTCAGTTAAGACATTAAAAAGAGATAAACCTCTCCAGATTTGTTTGTGCTTGACCAATTCTAGAATAGTGCTCTGGTTTTTATCTCCCTTATCTCCCAAGGAGTATCAAAGAGCTGTCTCCTAGGGCAATTCTGTACAAGGGAGTGTGGCTGCAGAGAAATTAATCTGTTATTTTTAAGTTTAACAGTTCATCCATAGCTGCAGTTTTATTTTTACAGCTCTACATTTAGAAGATACTGGAGACTTTTTAAAATTGCCTGTTTGGAAACATGCCTGGAGGGACAAGCTTGGTATAAACAGGTTTGACATAAATTATACAGTCCAAAAGAATTGTCACTTAAACAAAGTAGGTTTGATACTTAGAAATTCAGAATACCTAATTCCATCTATGTTGAAAACAGGTTTTGAAGCAGGTGAAGTTGAGAAGATGTTAGAATTTACTAGCAAGGTCTCTGGACAGCTTTGTGACCCCACAAAGTACAAGAGACACAGACACACATTTGATGAATCCTGACTCTTGTTCTTGCTGTCAAGTTCCCAGAAAGATGTTACTTACCTTGAAGATCTGGCAAAAATATTCCAGTGCCTTCTCTAAATATTCATCTGTTTTTTTGATGCTGTCCTGCCCAATTTCATCAAGGTCATTGCCTGTGTAGGAACCATTCACCTCAGATGGTGTGAATCTAAACCAGGAGAAGAAGGACTGGCTGGCCATTGTCTCTGCAGAATGGTCTGATATGGACTTTGCTGTCTGCTGTGCCTGACAAATTAACTGGGCCAGTTTTAACACCTAAAACAAAAAAAAAGCCCAAACCAAAAATTGTGTGGACAAAGATAAAGGACTACTAAGCATCAATACATGGATAAAACTGCCTTGATAGCTGAGAGCAATCCCAGCAAACTCACTCCCTTAGTGCATATGGATTTGTGCTAACTGTTAGCTGGATTTCCAATAGAGCAGAGGCAGCTCTGTTGAAGCATTTAAGAAACCTCAGTGCTGCTTAGGTTCTTCAGCTGCTTTTTTTTCTTTTTCCTGCTGCTTTTGTCTCACTTGCTGGTAGGTACTGATCAATCAGAAAATCACAGTAACCATCTTTGAGAGGAAATACCATTGCTCCAAGGCAGCAAGCTGTTACATTAACTTATAATTTATCAAAGAGAAGCAGATTTTTACAGCTGTGCTGGACTGAGACTCCTCAGGGTCCAGAAGTCATTGTCAGCAAACTAAATTATTCAGTAGTGCAAGGTGTGAAGTTTACCTCTCTTAACCTCTCCAGATATGGATGCTCAGCAGTGAGAAAACATCTGTCACAGCAGAAAGGCAGGTGCAAAGGAACTTGCTGCTTACCAAATTCCTGACTTCTGTGCCAAACATCTGTTTATACTGGAAGTCCTGTCCTTCCAGGCTGTAAACATGACTCTTCACCTTAAATGAGGCATCTGTAACAGCTGGAGACCGTGATGACAAAAAGCTCCCACCAAGAGTGGGGCTCATAAAAAGTCGGTGTTGACGGTGGGGAATCACAAGTTCCGGCTCCAGGAATAACTGTTCTCCTAGAATTTGAAAAAAGCAGTGAAGATGGTTACATAATACTGGTCTTGCTGGGGAAGGTCCAGTTGCCTTAAGGCTGCTGGGCAACTTTATTTAGAGAGAGAGCTCTAAGGGGAAGGAGGCCTTAATCACTGTTCATTATTTACTTAATGTCAGCATGCATTTAATGCAGACCATACAAAGCAGTATTTTAAATTCATACATTTTTCAACAAAAGGCAGTGGAGAAACGTACTTCTGACATTGATACTTGTCAAATCTCACCACTTCCAAATTCACCCTATCCTAATTATCCTGAAATACATGCATGACTCTTCCTAAGTACAGAGACTTTCAGAGATATATAAAGTTTAAATCCTGAAGTATATAATGAAGTAAAACAAGTGTAAGAAAAACTGACAATTGTAATTGGGTTCTTTATTCTTTAAAGAAAAATTGTGAAATGCAATCTATGGTGATTAGAAGAGAACTATAGACTTACTAAACCAATTGACAAACATTAGTGAAGAAAGACTTTTGAATGGTGAAATAGCATGAAAAATGGGAGAGAAGTCCATGTACCTCAGTGCTTCTGAGATGAGATATAACTATTGTCAAGAAAGATTAAGACAGGACAACACAAGATGTCAAAACATCCTTTTACCTTTCAGGATCATTTCAGCTAGATTGGGCTGAGCAAAGACCTTAGCTACTCGGAACACCATGAGGGCATTTTTTGGACTGACCAAGTCTGTTCGAAGAGCTCTGTTCAGAAATCCCACAAACAGCTTGGTATACATGAGCAGGTTTTCTTGAATGAAGGCAGCCCTGTCAAAGTGAGAACAGGATTTGTGAATACAGCTATTTAAAGAAGTGTTACTTTGTCTTCTACCAAATAAGGCACTAAGGGAATGTTTTATACTGTCTCTGGAAAGATTGTCAATTTACATTGGGACAAAAGAATACTCTCAAACCAAAAACTGGTGTTCTAAGAAACCATTCTCTAGTCTTACATAAGAATTTAATTCAGGCTGCTGCACAGCTCCTGAAATCCTGCTGTTTCCCTCAGGATCTCCTTGAGGTCTGGCTCAGATCAGCCCCAGCTGCTCCCCTCCTCACCACTTCTCCGAGACGCTGCGAGGCAAAGGCTCCGTGCTTTGTGGGGGCTTCTCGGGCGCGTACCTCCAGGGCTGCAGGTAACTCAACCACATCTCAAGAACCTGAGCACAATCACACAAAAACCCATATGAGTGCCAGAACTTCCTTGGAAAGGAAGGCAGGAAGGGTTTTTTGTTAATTTTTAGATTTCTTATATAAAGAATTCTACTGGTCTAGAAAAGAGAGATGTAAAGGCCAAGAAACAGCTGCTAAACAGCAATAACTAATAACTAGTTCTAATAACTGATAACTAGTTGAGTACAGACTTAGGTGGAGAAGCAGGTACATACTGCTCTGAAAGAGGCATCCAGAGGCCAGTGGCCAAAACAGTGTTGCAAAAAGATATAAAGCTTCTCCTGGACAAACCGAGGAATCACAACTCTGCAAAAAGATTCAAAGACAGTCACATGTATAAACTGGCAGCAAATTTTAAAAACAAAACACCCAACCCTACCAACCAACAACACAACACACTTTCACGAATGCAAACAGAGAAAGAACTAACTGAGCAAAATTTGGTTTTTTTTAACTGAAACTACTTCAAGCCATTGAATTTCAACTCAAATTATTAAATACCAAATACTAAACTAACCTTGGCCAGAATCCTCTGGCAGCATTTTTTTTTCTCTATAGATTAGTACAATAGCTGCTGCTGAAGTTGCCCTCCCTCAGCAGATGTGAGAAACATAATTCATTAGCTCTCATGTACTTTCAATAATGTACTTCTGTATTTAGCATCAAAACAGCACAATTCAACCTCTCAAAGGAAGCTGAGATTTTCTTGGAGAAAGCTCAGCTTTTCAGTTCTATACATTTCAGAGACATGCTCATGTACCAACCTCTTAAACTCCTCCAGTGGGCTGGCTGTGTGGGAGTGGGCTGAAGGGGAGAGAGGCTCTGGTTTCAGGCTGTTGCTGAAAGCATGCAGATGTTTCACAAGCAGTCTTACCACTAGCACGTGCTCTTCAGTGGGCTTGAATGACTCCTAGGTTCAAAGCAAAAGAGAGGCAACTAATGAGTGTCATTTGCTAAATGTCCAGGGAATTCAGGAAAATTATATTCTCAGACTGAAACACAGGAAATGCTCTTTTCCTTCTAGGGTCTTCACCATAGTTTGGTGCCACCTGATTTTGGACAGGTTTGCTCCCCAGGACAAGCTGCATCAATCTTCTGCCATCAGTTCACTAAGAAACAGCAGCATATTTGTACTGTAAGAAAAGTTATCTACAGTACTCTAATGCACTGAAGTTTGGGCTAACTTTAAAGAACAGAGTAACTTGTAGATTTTGACTTACCCTTTTCTGAAAAATATTCAGCCTTTCATTATGGCTCTAAGTTCTCTGCTGCAGAAGCACAGCAGGTCCTTTGCTTATACTCATGGCTGGCTTTACTGAATTCTCCCTCCTATGCTGGGACTCATCAGCCTTACAGGAGAGAATAATCCTAGACAGTTACAGGCAGAACAGGAACTGTTTCCAGTCCTGTGAGATCCTGTTGGTTCTAACATCCTCAGAGGGAGAAGTAGCCTTGGTGGGAGCAGCACAGGGAGTGATGGTGAGCCCCAGGGATGTCATTAAAGAGAAGTGAGTGTTTGATAAAGCAGGGAGGTGAACGAGGCAAAGAAGTGCTGATTCAAAGCACAAACTCCTTTGCTACTGTCATCTGCTTTAAGAGCAGTGAACTAACACCAATCCACCACTGAGGGCAGATTTTGAGATTTGTATTGTTTCACAAAAGTTGAGAAGAATAATGTACATGAAATGTAAGTTACAGCTGCAAATATAATGGGAAGTGCTGGAAAGGTGTATTGGATCAGCTGCAAGAAGTTTCCAGTGCTTGAGGCAGGGAGGGAGTGTGTCTATGTCTGTCTTTATGTCCTTTCTCAGCAATGCCTGAGGCAAGGCAGATCTCTTTTCACACTCTTCAATGAATGCACTGTGATGTTCACTCCAGGCTCCATGACAGACACAGTCCTGCAGTGCAGCCAGACCTGAGACTCTTCTGAGAGAGGGATAAACCTTTACCCTTAAACCTTTACCAGTTCTAATGAAGGCTGGGCTTGTTTTTGACAGCTCCAACTAGTATCAGCACTTTTTCTACAGTCCTGATGAGTTTATGCAATAAGGTAGAACTCCACGAAGTTGTGTGGTCCTTGGAGTTTGGACCAGGATCTCCACAGCAATCAGAGAGGCTGAGTACTCTGCTACAGGCCTTGAAAGGTATAATTTTAAAAATCCCAAGCCCCTCTTGAAGCTACCTTTGGAATTTACAAAACCACCTTATTTCAATACATCATTTTGGGTGATGTTAGTAGTTTCTCCACATAGCAGTTCTTACAATTTTCTCTTAGCTTGGATCACCATCATTATGAATGTCACGGGTTTAAAAACTACTTTTCCCCACAAGTGTTTTTGTTGTCAAACCTTTTCATACAGGATAGATGTGTGCCATTCTTAATTCTTAATACAGTAATTAAATAAATGTAATAGTAAAAAAGATTTAAAGTAGCACTTTCTCTGTTCCTTTCTAAACAGCACCTTGAGATATCATAGCACTTTATTAAAAGAAAACAAAACAAAAAAAGGATTAAAGAGCAGGGAAATGCCATGTAGTGCTAAAGAGCTTTATAGTACATAAGCTTAACCCTCCCCATTCCCAAAATGCAGACCCAATGAATAAAGGGCTGAAGTAGGAAAAGAGGAATCAGCAATCTGTTCCAACAGGAATGTTTTTGCATGCACATTTCCTGAACAATCTGCAAATGTACCACTTGTGCTTTTGCAAAAGTGGACAGTCAAATTGACATTGCCACCACAAATTTAGTATTATCCAATGACATTTCCTTGGCTAAAAACCCCCAGATGGTACCTACCTTAATCTGGGTGACAGCCATGCAAATTCTGATCTTTTCTTCCACGCAAGGTTTGCTTAAGTGACTACTGAGAGAGAGGCAGAAATCTGCCATTGGTGAAGACAGCTTTGGTGCCAAAAAACAGCATAGCTGGTAAGTCTTACATTGCAAGAATGCATCTCTAGAAACAGAGTTTCCAATTAGTCCTCATCACATGCTAGAGTTAACTCTTTTCTCCATGACCTTTGCTAATATCTCTCAGTATCTGTTTCACTGAATAATTTGGTGAATTTCAATGCAGCGTTCTCAAATTAAAAAACCACACCTTGGCAGAAGAAGCTGCTGTACAGCCAGCACCAATACACTTGGCAGATTATATGATGGAACAAGATTCTTAAAAAGGAAACAAAATGAAAAGATGGTAATACTTGGTATGCGTGGAGGGCCTGGCAGCTGGATTGGGCAGGACTACCGTGGTGTTTACTGGAGATACTGAGTCGGTAGTGGAGAACCTCCAGCTGAGACAACAGAAACAAAAAGGAAGGGGGGAGGGAAAAAAGGAGAGAAGAGAGCAAGAGAAAAAAAAAAGTGAGAATGAGCCCAAGGAAGAAGGGTGGGGGGAAAAATGAACATCACAAATACAGTCAGGGACAACACATCACAATAACAACTGCAGCCACAGTATCCTCTTTTTTCTGGTGTTCAGTCGATTGATTCCACAGTATTTCCTATCCTTTATCAATTTGGAAATACAACTGGGAGCAGGTGTCAAAAAATTGGCTGTTCTCTTTGCTGCACTCAGAGCAAGGACTTGGTGGGAGATACGGAGCTTTTGCCAAATAAATTCCCCATTTCAGAGATTAATTGAACTGCAGAAACAAGGATTTACACACTGTTTATTAAAATGAAGTAAGAGAGCAATATTCTGCAAGCTTTTTTACATCTATTTTGAAAATTTTGTAATTTCTTCCTGTTCTGCTGGAGAAGCACAGTTTGTACATGGAAGAAGCTCAAATTGGACTCTCCTGTTCAGAGAAATTTTGTCTTCTCTCTACTTAAAGGCCATTTGGGAAGGCTGCAGGTCTTGTGAATTTCCTCAGAAGAGGAAATTATTTTTGCTGTTAGGGAAACATTACACATCTAAAAAGGCAAAGACATACCTAGCACAGTGTTATATGCTGGTGCAAAGGGCATCTTGCCATAACACTGAAGTCTCTGCAAGCCTCAGCCAGATCCCTTCTTAAAGGAACAACCTAACCAGTATTTCCTGACTATAATGGTGAAGAGGATACTGCAGCAACAGTGACACACGTATGAAATTAATGAAAAAACATAAAACAAAAAATGTACACTACACAGACCCCAATGACTGTTGTCAGGCATCTAAACTAACTCTCCAGATCACACCTCTGCTGTCTTTGAACAGCCTCTACCCCATCTCCTCTGCTGTCAGTTTGGCAGCTTTTGGTTTCACAGCCTTCGAGTGGCAGGATTGTTACTGCAGGCTCCTCGGGAGCTTGGGCAGATTGTCGGCTTCCAAACTGACTCCCCTGCCACAGAATCTGCAACCCCCTGGATTTTCATGGGTGTTCCACATGCAGTGCTGGGGGCTGAACACCTGGCATTGGAAGGTCAGGAAGCATCACATACGGTTTTATCAAACTACTTATTTTTAAGTGTTTCTTGTGGTAACAGCAGAAGGGAATAGGAAAAAAGATGCTGCACACTTGGACTCTAGATCATCAGAGAGAGAAAAAACAAACAGACAAAAGAACTGGGAAATAGTTGAATTAAAAGGGAAAACAATGACAGCATAGCAAATAGCATCAACCTCAGGTTCACAGCAGACCCAAGAAGAATTCAAAGATGTAATGTGTATCTTCTCACAAAGAAATTGTTCACTATTCATTCCCATTCCACTGCCTTCTACTTAGAAAGGGAAGTCTGTGATGACATTTCCAAGGCTTAAGGAAAAATCTATGACTCTTCTTCTCAAAAAAGTAACTTATCTGAGATCTGTCTGGCCTATGAAAGCAAACAAATCTGGCTGCTGGACAAAAAGTGAGCAAGTTCTGCAGAACTTCATCCCACCTTCCAAAACAGTTATGCAGCCATTTCAAATCACTGATGGCCAAACAGTTTGAGATCCAGGACTGAATGGTCCCTAATTACCCTTCCTCCCAAACACACAGAAGGCTAAATGCAATCAAGTGAACCTGCATAATTATTTTAAGAATAAGGTATAGGGCCATCTTGGGTTTCCAGTCAAGGTCCTTATTGCTTGTGTTAAAACAGAACTTACACTTCTGCATATTCTACTTCCTCATCTGAGGAACTACGAGGCAGACTGCTCTCCCTCAGCCCACCCAGTCTACAAAGTTCAGTTTAAGCATCACAGGCTAATGAACAGTCCTGCCCCCAACTGATCTGGAACCTTTCCTCAGTCCTGCAGGAGAGATCCTTCATCCACTTATGTATGGGGAATTCCAGTCCCCTATTCCACTGTTCCACCCCCCAAAAAGAGGAAGACTTCCTATTTCACATGTTCATGATTACTTCCCATCAAAGATGAAACTAAAATACCATCAGGGAGTTATGGCCTCAGGTTGTGGCTCAACACACCTTGTGGAGGATCCTGAAGTGCTGATTTCAGAGAACTGTAAGCTCTACCTAGGCCCTACTCCACCTTAACGTGGAGAGTCATTGTCTGCAACTGCTGCTCCCTAGTGCTAGGAGAAAGCATCTGAAATACAGAGGGTGAACAGAGGAGAGAAGTTTAAAGCAATCATCATTTCTGGCCTAAGCACAGCACTTGATGCACAGAGACTGGACAGACAGACAGACCAAAGGTACTTCAAGCAAAGCCTTTCCATCACAGGTGCACAGCCATGCTGCTGGGAGTCCCAAGTGGAGACTTTGTAACATTAGTGAGTTTGCATTTCGACCTCAACTTTGAGAATAAAAGACAAAACCCATCATATTTCAGCTCTCCAATGTTTTTCCCTAGCAAAATATAAATGTGTTTTATTTCATATCCTGTGGAGTGAAGGATTAAAATTTTTCAATCAACTCCCATATTGCATTTCAATACAGGAATAAATCCTGAGTAGCTTTTATTATTTCTCTCCCCTTCTATGAAAGTCCCACTGTGACCCAGAGGGAATTCAGAGGATCAATATTTTCTCCTTCAAATTCCCTTTACATTTATAATGCCTTCAATCTTAGCCTCCCCAACACTTACTTACTTCTTACATGCAGTAGTTTGTTACTGAACAGGCCACCACAAACTGCTTACAACAATGTATGATCTGAGCAAGAGCTTGCTAGATAATCCAAGTTCTGTAGCTACAGAACTGCTTCTGACACCATTATGGTGAAAAGCATATTTTGGAACATGAAACAATAAAAATGGCAGTTTAGTAAGATTTTTTTCTAAATTTGGATTTAGGCTAAAAATGGTTATGGATGTTAGAAATTACTAATTGGTATTTCAGTAACAGTTGCTATCTTTGCTGGATATTTTAGCTATTTTTAGCAGTCATGTTGCCCCCATGGGATTTAACACAATGGTTTTATAGTGGCATCTCCTCAATCATTAGTACTTTGATATTGATGTTCAGATTGTTGTGACCATCTCACAAACTCATCTTGAACAAAAAAAAAAAAAAAGAAACAAAAACCAGAACAAAACTAACACAACTTCTGCAATGAAGGCAAATCTGGATGACACACTTATTCACAACATTCTTTGTAACTGGATTATCAGCTCTGGTACACTTATGTAGATACTCTGGTAAGTTATTTGTTTCCTTTGGACTAATATACAAAAAGAAATTCTGCACAGGATAGGAGATTTACCCCATGGTAAGAGCTCAACCACCAGGTGATGTTCACAAGTGCAGTACAAGCTATTACCTTGACATGAGGGGACTGCATTTTCTGATACATTTCCAGTGAATAATGATGAAGCCACATTTCAACAAAGATCTGCAAGACAAATATTTTATCAACTAGGGGAAAGAGAAATAATCCCACACTGTCAGTAAGAAGATAAGACCACAGTATATAACTTGAAAACTAAGCTGTACTGGTAAATAGACAGCATCTATTCAAGATGTTTCAGGTTATCATGCCATTGGCTGAGATGACAAACTCTTAGCACCTGCCAAGCATCAATTAGTCAGCTCAGCAACATGGTAGGAACTTGTTTCAGAACAACTGCTAAATCCAGATTTTCTTTTCCTTTCCTTGATAATGAACAAAACCAACTAGGCTGTGTTTAACCTTTGCCTTGAGCATAGAATTGGTGTAAGATTTTAAAAAAATGAAAATCAGACGCAGAAACTTTTCCAGAAAAAAATACTCAAATGCCTGAGATCAGTTGTTAGACCCTTAGTCTAAGTAAAGATATTAAGTGCCTTTCTAAGCCACATCTTAGCACCTTCACAGTGGTTCTTTGCTGCACTATCAGGAAGCAACAGCTGCACTGCTCAATTCCAAAACCAAGCTAAAGCAAACTGGCCTAACTGCCTCTGCTTTAAAAGGAAGAGATCCCTCAGTGAGCAGAAAAAAACGTTGTAGGGCATTTTCTTCCTTGAATGGCAGGTACCTGAAGCAGTGTTTCTGATCTCCAGATCTCCTGGGAGGCTGGGTCAGCGTTCACAGAGGGCTGGTGGGCAATGTGCCGTTTCAGCAGGCTGGTGTGGTGCATGCCATAGGAGGAGAAAGGCACTGCTGGGGACCTTTGAGGACAAATGCATGGAATTACACAAGTCAGGAAGGCTTGGTGCAGTGCAGAGGGATGTAGGGATGTATCACTGCTTTTAATCAGTATTTTATAAACTTTAAAACAGTCTTTCAAACTGCATAACTGATTACACGTTTCAAACTTTTGCAATTTCCTGTAACTACTAATCACTTCAACTACAACTATAACCAAACACTGCATAACTATTCCTATGCAATAAGTACATACAGATGAAGTGTGGAGGTGTTTTCTATTTGTTTTTGTTCCAACAAACCATATTTTGTCTGCACTGTTCCCACGGTTTGCCCCTGACACTGGAGCCATTACCTGGGAGTAGGGGAAGGGATGGCTCCCCCAGGATTTGAAGAAGGTGGGGGAAGGACACTTCCTTCTGTGGGCAGGAAACACTTGAGGTAGGTGTCCACCAGGATGAAATAAGCACTGTTGGAAGGGCTGACATGATGGGTGACAGGTGAGTTCTGTAAGAGGCACACAGGATACACCTGGGGTTAAACACTGCTGCTTTAAGCCAGTGCTGGAGGGTGATGACAGAACCCCTCAGCATAAAAAAGCAGAAGCCCAGTGGTTAGAAAGAGTGAACTGGCAGCAAAGACCCCTTGGAGCAAAGGAAAATGAGCTGTCAGAGAAGGGTTATGCAGCAATGACTGTAACAAAGCAGAAGAGAGGTAACAACAGGCAGAGGAATCAAACAACCACAGCCCATAGCACCAAGCTGTGGTTCTGAATGTAGAGAAATCCTTACTGGGTACAGGGGGAGAGAAACTATTGGGAATCCATAGCCTGCTCCTTGTTGGCATGAGACTGCTTACTGCTGTATCCAAGGTGGGTATTTTGTTTATTATCCAGTCTTGGATCATCAAGTGAACCAAAGCAGTAACAAATTCCAACAGAACAGATGAAACTGCTGTTAATTTAGCTACACAGCACCCAGCAGGCTTTTTAGAGTATTATGGAGAAAGGCCAGTACTATTTTAAGGGAAAAAATGTGAAAGATACTTACCTTCTGTGTAATCAAACTAATTGCAAAGTAAAACATGTAATATTCAAATGGATCTGGAAGAACAGAGTTAAGGATCACACAATAAAAACCAGGTACAGCTGTTAGATATTGGGAGATGCTGAACAGACACTACATTTGTACTCTGTCAATGCTAAAGTACCTTGCTAGAGCTTTTTAGCAAATTCAGCCTTGGCTTCTTGCTTACCAGCTGACTGAAACATTGGTCATTGAGGTATCCTCTGTGTGACAAAAGTGTGTTTGTGCTATTCTTGGCACATCTGGCTATTTCAAACTGAAACCAGCACAGCTACAGCTGCACTGCTTCCAAAAGTACTCTAGCTGCAAAGTGAACATGCCCTTTTCCTACCATATTGCATAAACTACAAGTAGTTACAAAAATAAAAATTGTGAAATACAAGCTCTACTGAGAAATACAGGGAATTTTTCTGTTGACTTGATTAAGCCCAGAAATTCCTCCAACAAGGGTTTATAAGAGGACATAGTTTATTTTAAATTGTAATCTAAACATTTCTAATCAGTCCAAACTCTTCAGCATGACCCTGATTTACCCCATACAGATAATAAATGTAGAACAGAAACACTCATGATATCTCAGTTTTAGTTATTTAAAATAAAATAGATACTCAATGATTAAAAGGATACTAAGAGCCAAATTCAAACCTAAACCACCAGCTGAAGGAAACTGGACTTTGTTGTGGTATAAAGAGCATTCTGGTAGAACTTGCTCTTGTATTGAAGCCTTCACAGGGCCCTGGAAGAAAGAGTAATGAAACATTAATCTGGCTACTCAGCATATTGCAAAGTATGTTTTCAGATAGTGAGATTCTGCATTCCAGCATTCTGGGACGATCTCTACATTCAGCTGTGATTTTATTGCATTGCAATAGCTGTGTGTCCAAATGCAGGGTTTTTAGAGAACTCTCAACTTTTTCTCTGAAAATGAGTATTCAGCATTTTTTAATTTAAATTCAGTACTTTTTTAAAAAGCCTTCACAGTGACTTTCCCAGTTGGAGTGGGAGCAGCAGAGGATTGGTGTTTGGCTGCTGGTTTTGTCCAGGTAATTGAGCTGTGGACCAGCAATTACCATATATTTAAATGAGGTTTCCTTTTGTCAAAGCCTGTAGGACTATCTGAACCAATTTCTAGATAGCATGTACATTACACAGCAAAACAAGCCTGCAGATGAGCACTTTTGCTGGAAATGTGACAATTCACATCCAGGAGAGGAGTCAAGACTCCAAACACACAGGCACACAGCACAGGCAGGGAAGGCACTGCTCTGTGGTAAGTTTAGAAAACTACTTTCAGTCCTGCAACTACTAATAACCACACCACTCTCTCTGGAACACAGTAAGAATCACAGTGCAGCTTTCTTGGCTGAACACACACATCCAGCTGCTGAGAACCACAATCTCCCAGAGGTTTTATGGCTGGGAACTCTCCTCCCCCATTCAGGAGCCATTTCAAGAAATGGGTCTGCTCTAAACCTGGAACACTGAGGCTACACCTCGGCCTCTACTGAAATGTGGGTATAAAGTGCATGCAAAGTTCCAACAGCTGCCACAACAACTACATTCCCTTCTTACAAACTATTCAGTTACTCACTGGAAGATATGAGACTGGGAAATCATATCTGTACTCTTCTGCTTGGAGTTTGTAAACCAGCTTCATCATCGGGCCACTGCAAACAAGCACCAGAAAGTGAATCCCATGGTAAGCAGCCTCTGCTGCCTCACTTCTGTGAACTTAGGTCTGCACAATGGAAAAAGGCCAAACACTGGTCATTTGTTCTCCAATCCATTTCTTAACCTGTGCTGAAATGAATGAATTTACCTGGGATCCAGGAAATCCAAAGCCACAGAATATTCATTAGGATTTGTTCTTCCTTGCAAGCAGCGAAGGTTCCAGCCCACGATGATGCCATCCAGGCTGCCAAAAATGCTCTCCACCAGCCATGGGAAGATGCCATGTAGTTCCTCCAGGGAGAACAGACACAAAGAATTGATGTGCACAATTCCTCACTTGGACAACCTCTAGTGCAGTACTAGAGCACACAAAGACATGTCTGCCATTTATTTATGACTACTTCTGGATTATCACTGGGCAGATCATCCATTCAAAACATTGCATCGTAACATGGCAATCATGGGAGACCTATCCAGATTTCTGATCCTCCTGAAATTGCAACCATGCTCATCAGCACCACTTGCAGTGATTTGCCATACTTTAAAAACAAGTTTTCTTTGTAAACTGAGGCTGAAAGGTATTAATTAAGGGCAGTGAAACGAAACAACCCTTTAATGACTAGAAAAAGTTCTTAATTCTTGGCAACAGTGGATTCCCACTGTTTCACTGGAGGCCCCGAAAACTCAGGATCACAGAATCAGTTAGGTTGGAAAAGAGCTGAGATCGTCGAGTCCATCCTGTGACCAAACACCGCCGTGTCAACCAGACCGTGGCACCGAGTGCCACATCCAGCCTCCTCTTGAACGTGGCTCCACCACCTGCCTGGGCAGCCCGTTCCCGATACTTCGTCTTGATAAGTGAGGATAAGAGAGGAACAATGAAAGCAGTAATATAAAGAACCAACTCCCCTGAAACCTGCCAAGCAGCAAGGTTCTGAAGAAGCAGAGGCTGCTCACCTTGGCAGGCAGCTCCTCGATGACCGTCTCCAGATCGCGGCACCTCTGCACAAACGGTTTGTTGACACAATCCGCCTTCAGCGTGGCCTGGTACAAACCACAAGGGAAATCCGATGGCGGCTGCCGGGCAGGACAGCACTTACCGCGGCCATGACGAGCGAAAATCCCCCCCAGCGCCGCTCCTGCGGCTCAGCATCCCTGAGGCACCCGAGGCTGCCCGGGCCCACCCGCGGGTGCCATCGCAGGGACAGCGCCCATGCACCGAGACACCGCTGCTCTGCCCGCCCGGCCCGGCCCGGCCCGTTCGCTCCCGCGGGCTCGCCCCGCTGCAGCGCGGCCATTCCCAGCAGCAGGAGGAGGCTGTGCCCCCGCACCCACCAGCAGGAAGCTGGGCTGCTGCAGGTGCGGCCCGGCCATGCCGCCGCTCCCCGCCCGGCCCGCAGAGCCCACAGAGCCCACAGCGCTATCCGTGCCCGCCGCGTCCCGCGCCCGCGCGGCCCTTTCGCGTCACGGCCCGCGCGGATGACGTCAGGCGGCGTTGCCACGGAGACGGCCCCGCTCTGAGGGACCGCGGCCGGCGGCGCTCGGAGCCGTGCAGAGCCGGGAAATATTCCTGGGCTGGGAGCGACCTGCTGGGATCATCGGGTCAGCTCCTGGCGGTGCACAGGTCACGCCAGCAATCCCACCCTGTGCGTGCCCGAGAGCGTTATCCAAACACTGCTTGAACTATGTCAGGTTGGGCTTATGAGCACTGCCCTGGGGGGCCTCTTCAGTGCTCAGCCACCCTCTGGGTAAGAACCTTTTCTCAATATCCAGCCTAAACCTCCCGTGACTCAGCTTTGTGCCATTTCCTCGAGTTCTGTCCCAGGTCACCGGAGACGAAATCAGTGCCTGCCCCTGCACTGCCCCTCGTGAGGATGTTGAAGACAGCAATGAGGTCTCCCCTCAGTCTTCTCCAAGGTGAACAAAGTGCCCTCAGCTGCTCCTCATAAGGCTTCCCCTCCAGACCCTTCCCTATCCTCGTGCCCCTCATTTGGACGCTCTCTAATGGCTTAATGCCTTTTTTACACCGTGGTGCCCCAAACGGCAAACAACACTCGAGGTGAGGCTACCCCAGTGCAGAGCAGAGCGGGACAATCCTCTCCCTTGCCCGGCTGGCGATGCTGGGCTGATGTCCCCCAGGACACCTTGTCTCTCCTGGCTGCCAGGGCAGTGGCGACTCACATCCATTTTTCCAGGACCCCAGGTCCCTTCCCACAGCCGCTCTCCAGCCTCCCATTCCCCAGTCCGTACACACGGCCAGGATTGCCCTGTCCTAGGTACAGAACTGTTAAATTCCATACGGTGGGCGATTGCCCAGCCCTCTGATTTACCGAGGTCCCTCTGCAGGGATCTCTGTCCTCCAGAGAGTGCCTCACAGCCCGTGTTTGGGGCTTTCTTCCGCGGCCGTGCCCCGAGACGTGTTAAACACTCGCGGTGTCCCCAGGCAGCCGCTCCCGGCTCGGTGGGGCAGGCGAGGCCATCGAGGGCTGATCCTGGTGTGGGATCAGCATCGTGTGAGCAAATTTAACAGCAGTGAGGGCAAAGACAGACCTCCCTGATAGCACACGCCTCCGGAATGCTCAAAAGGACAGTTCTGTCCCACCTACAGCGCACATGTGTGTGTCCTGTGCTGGGTGTGGTGCACACACGTGTGCGTGTCCTGGGGGGATTCCTGCCGTGTCCTACTCGTCCCTTTGTGAACAGACTGGCTGTGAGTGAACGCTGGTCCTCGAGGGGTCGGTCCGTCCTCCAGGTGGGGATAACGAGCTGCTTTAGCTCCAGAAAAAGCTCCTGGGACTTGATGGCAAAGATTCTGCGATGTGTTTACTTGGCTGTAAAAGTTATATGCATGAGTGTCGGGAATTGAGGAAACAGTAGACCTGGCGTGTGGTCAGTGGGTGATAGGATCGGAGAAAGAATGCAAGACGAAATAAAGGATTGGGTGAAAATATGGAAACACAGCACTGGAGGTGCTCACTGGGGAAGACTCAGTGATGCCTGTTCAAACAGACAGCTGCATGTGAGAAATGTATCAAATTATTTGAAGCACTAATGGAACTGCTGAGGAGAAGTGTGGAGTAACAGTTTGGTGTGCTCTGGAGCCTACTGAAATCGATGGTGTAGGTTCATTGTCCCTATTACATACAGCATTTTCACATGTATGTATCTAGATTGTATATGTATTTTTTTCCCATGTTGCAGATGCAAAGACCTAAATCCTGAAAAGTCACCTTACCTAGGTTTTCTCTGATATACCACTTACCTAGGTTTCCTTTTTCCCTTCCTCCCAAATTTTATCTGCCTTTAAGCCACAGCAACAAGAAATGCTTTTTTTTTTTTGCTGGTATGTTTTTCCTGAGAGAAGTATTCCTGAGGGAGTTGGAGGCTGAGCTGTTTTCTGCAAGTATGGATTCTGTTTTTTTGGGCTTGTTTTCTGTTTTTGTCATTCATTGTCAGAGGTTTCTGACAGGCAAAGGAGTGACTAACCAGCCATACCAAGAGCTCTCCTGGGTAGCCTCACATTTTGTCACCTTGGTGTAATCACTAGAGCATCACTCAAACTCTGCAGAGGTAATGAGGTTAATGTAATTGTCATAAAGATTAATAACTCAATTTGTGCACAGAAGATTGAGTTAATACAACACCCAGTTACCAGAAAATCCACGAGCAAAAGGGAGTCTCTAAATCCTGCAATGCCAGCTTGCTCTGTTGCTGATGCTCAGGTTAAACATTTGGGACAGGTAAAGGACCAGACTGTTTGGTTCTGATGCTCACAGTGCTGGCTCTGGAGCTCAGACAGCCTTTTTGTCTGAAAGCAGTATTAAAAACCTTTGAATTAATCCTTAGGGGGTATCCCTGCACCATCCACCGGCAGTGATGGGAAGTTTGGGTTCAGGAGTGTTATATCAAGGCTTTAGTAAGTGGTTTTTCTCCTTTAAAATGAAGTGGTGTTTGTAGTGAGAGATGCCGTTTTTATAGAGGGAGAGAACAGAGGGAGGAGGGAGAAACAGAAGCTTTGGAGCACTCCAGCTTCTCTTGAAGTCTGACTCAGATGCAGGAAACGAGTCCAAGCTGGGAACACGTGACTCTAACCTGATTTTGCTGATTAATGAAAGGAAAAGACAAATTAGAAATAATCTAATTTAGAGAAATAGCATAGGCATCTGATAACATAGTCAGACCTTGTGGCTTTTGCAGGATTAGTTTAGTCTCTTCCTGTAAGTGCAGGTTAGAGTACAATAGAGATCTGTCAAATGTTTTCTTTTGGCTGGAGAATTGTTTGGGTATTGATATGTCAGAGATTAATGAAATTATTAAATAACATCCAGTGTGTTCAGCTGTGATGGGAACAAAACCAGACTACCAGTTAATGAGAAATCATCTGGAACAGGGCCTGCATTCATATAGGTGGGGAGAAAAAGGGAATTTTCAGAACTGTCATTATGTTTCTAGCCCAACCAAAGTAACTTCTGTCTCCAAAGCTGTTCAGTTCATGTAGACACCAACTTTATACTGTTGCTGACATGCACAGGCCTGCCAAGGCTGTCAGTCAGAATTCCACATGGCTAGGGATGAGACTTCATGTGTAGTCTGGGAAAACATTAACTCACCCAGTGCATGTGATGGCTTCTCCTGTGAAGGAAATGTTACAGCATTGAACCATTGCAGGATGAGGCATTCTCATCTTCACCCAGTTTGAGTGTGCAACTCTTTGGGCATCCATTGTCGTTTTTCCTAATGATTTCTACAAATTTGTTATATTTTTTGCCTGGTTTCTGCAGGCAGAGATTGCCTAAGATATTACCTGACAGCATGGTATCAGGAGTTCCAGCTCCAGCTTGCCTCCCACAGTCTTGAGAGTACCTTTAGAATAGTCTGATTTAATAAGCAGCATATTTTGTGCCTGTACTTGGAGTTTTGCAACTTTGGCAGTCCCATTTTGAAGATTTTCTTCTCCATATGAAGCACTAGAAATTTGGTTTTAATTAAAGTTGGATTTCTTGCATAATCACATGAATCCAGGAGCTTAAGGCATAAATAATCTCAGCATTTCAACACTTGGGATAAAATATGAGTGCTGGTGGCAGAGTATGTGAACATAATGCATTATGCAGGGGGATAAAGCAACTCTTGGATCAAGAGCCTGAGGAAGCTGCATATGGTGACCATTACTGAGTTTTGCTTTTTTATTATAGTGGTTGAGGTCTGGGATTGGGCTTTGAAAAGTAAAGCCACACTTCAGATACCATTTTCTACTTTAGTTGCTGGTGGTCCGTATTCTGATTTTAAGAAAGGTTAGCCTGGGCAAGAAAATGCTTTGTGCCATTTGTGAGAAGCTTTTCCTGTTGATGTTGAAGGAAATAGTGCTTCAAGCTGATAACCGTGCTTTCATTTCCAGAAATTTCCCTGTTTCTAAAACAAGATCTTGTTGCAGTAAGATAAGGTTGAATTGCTCACCTTTAACTAATACTTGAAGCGTGCAGCAGGAGCTCTGCTTGCTATTTATACTTTGCCAAATTGATGTTGCTATTTCTCAGTTCACCAGGTTTCTGCAAAGTGCTACTTTGCAGAAAGTCACCTTCTCCTCACGAGCTGCAGTTCTGCCCGTGGGGCTGTAGAGCAGGGGCACTGTGCAGGAGGGGGTTGCCTTTGGCTGCACCTGCATCCTGCCCTGGATGTGCACAGTGCTCCACACAGCCCTGAGGGAAGGAGTGGGCTCCTGATTAAACACTCATCTGTCTGTGGAATTTGCTAAAGAGACCCAAATCAGCCTCTAAATTCTGTGCATTTCCAGCTGTGTAACCTGGGCCTTCCAAAGAGAATCTTTATTTGTCAGGTAATTGCTGTTCTCACTTAGAACAGAGACCCCTTTGTGTTCCGACACATTTCCAAGTGTCTTCCCAACTGCAGGATATCCACCCGTGTGGTGGAGGAGCATCTGTCCTTCTGCAGAGGGACAGTGATATTCCTGGCTCCACAGTGCTGGGCACCTGTGAATGTGATCGCTCCCTCTGTGTCCCTGAAAGGCAGCTTCTCTAGCTACAAGATTTGTGTTAGGTGACTATTCCCAAGGAACCTGCTGAGCTATCATCATGGCAAGATGTCCTTGGATTAGTTTAGCATCCAGATCCTTTTATAACCCCAGCACTTGAAAAAACCCAAGTAAATACAGCTCTAAGCTGCTTAATAAAGTGATATATAATAAAGAAGAAATAATAGCTTCAGGAAGGGAGGCAGTTCAGAGCTATAATATGAATGGAATAAGCTGTAGCTGGTTGGTTTTGTAACTGATACAGTATTTCATGTTATTTTTATCCTTCCAGTTAAAACCAGATACTGCCATTCTTAAGGAGCAGGGAATCTATTTAATGATACCTTAATAATTCTCCACTTTCCTTTTGAAAGCCATATTTTGGAAGCAGAATGTCTCTCCCACTAATGGCTGTCTGCCAACTGGCTTTCATCTTTATCCTTTCTGATTCTGCAGTCTTCTACCCATGTGAATAATTTGCTCTCAGAGCATGTTGTTTTTAGCTCCTGGCAGTCAAGAAGAAAGAAATCAAAGTAGATTGCTGGGGTGAGTGACCAGGAGGTGAAACTTGAAAGCCTTGAATATTGGCTGCTTCAGTCTGACAAGCACAATGGAGTGTGCATGAATGGGGAACTGCATGGGGCCATGAAGGAGGATCAGTCACAGGACCTCAGAAAAGACTATAAAAAAGAACAAATACATAAGATCTCCTGAGGTAGAAAGCAGAGGCTCATGTAAGAGCAACTTCTGGTGTAGATTCACCTTTCAAAGCTTTTATTCACATTTATTGCCCACCTTCTTTTGTAAATTTGGCTTAACAATGTGGGAGGCCACAGGTTTTCATGAAGATGCTTACAGACATAGTATTGACATTTGTATTTAGTCAAATACACTTTTAAAGACAGTTTGGATTTATATCATTTTTAACTTCTCAGAAGTTGACTCTTTCTTGTTCCTTCAAGATAGAAGATGGATTTGTTTCCTTGCAGTACCAGAGCGGAAGTTGCTTTTCTAATGTAACATCATTTTGAATGTAACAGATTTACCATGAACCATTATTTGCTTCTTTAATTTTATTTCTCATTCCAAGTGCCCAGTTCTGTAACCAAAATTGTCACAATAAAATTTCCCAGTCATACAGGACATGGAATTAAGGGTGGAATTAAGAGTTTCTGCTTTGGATGCCGAGCCAAGCGTTCAAGAGCGTTTGAAATGTTGAAATGAGAGAAACTGTCTTGAACAGGCTGTTCTTATCCTGAACCAGATTTCTTGGCGTATTTCCAGCAGTACTGAACAGAACTGAGAAATGGGCCCCAGAACTAAAATTTGGGACCCAGTAGGACAGGCCCTGTTCTGTTGCTTTGCTCCCTGGGGTGTTAGAGTCAACCTAAAGCAAACTGTGTCAAGGGCTCCAGGCTCATGCCTGCTGTGTGTGACAGCAGGACACAGAGCAGATAGATTACCAACCAACAATTCATCCTATGCATGTGAAATTCTCAATTGCCACATTTCCTGGGTTGAAGTTTATTTTGTATCATGAGACTGGATTTAAAATAAACCCTACAGTCCTTCATTGTGTGTTAGCCTGTAATACCTGTAGGGAGGACAGTGGGGTCATATCTAGTGCTGGACAGTACATAAAGGCTTACAGGAATACTATAAAAAACAGAACATCACATTGTTCTGTTCTCCAAAATATTAAAACTTTATAGGCTTGCATCTAGATATGAAATATTGAATAGCAAATGTCACAGTAGGTGCCTGTAAATCATGCAAGTTTGGAGAGTAAGTAAAACATTTGCCTGAGGGGAAATATAAATTTTTATTCCTGCTGCGGTGGGAAATGAATGTGATTTGTAGGATTGCTGTTGGTTAAAATGAAATACAGTTTATTGCATAAAGAGGAAGGGATTCAGACAAGTGCCATGTGTGGGGTTATTTCTGTTGTGCTGTGTAAGTGTATGGCTTAACTATCAACAGCTCCTGTTCTAGGGAGCTCAGAGACTGAGAGTAGGAACTGTGCCTGAGCTGGGCTGTCATTCAAGGATAGAGTTCAGATTGTGTGGCAGGTACCTTATGCCTCCACGTCCTGTTCCTATATCCTTCAAATTCAGAAGTTTAGGAGTTGCTGAACAAGCCACAATAGAGGAGAAAAAGACATTGTCAACCTTATGGTATCTAAGGTGATGTTAGCTGAAAGTTATTGAAATGCATACGCAGAAAAACCCAGAAATTGCTGAGTGTTGGTGAGCTCCAAGGGTTATAAGATCTCCCCTATCAATGCCAGAAGAGCTATTGCTGAACCTGGAGCCCTGTCAGTCATCTTCTCCAGATCTATCAGCTGTTTTGTGTAGCACAAACATGATGTCATGTCAAGAACGTTATTGAAGCAATGCTTCAGGAACAGCCTGGGGAAGATCCTTTTTCCTGTAGGTGTCCTCATCTCCCAATCTATTCAGTAACTTGTGTATTCGTTTCTAAATGCCCTGATGCACTGATGGATTCTGCACAGGTGTTTCTCAAAATACAGCCCACCTGACAGGACAGAGTACTCATCAAAGCATCACTGGACAACAGCAGTAGCTCTGCCACTGGGGACAGTTGGGTCTATTCCTACCTCAACCTTCCCAATTTTGCAGTGAATCCCACTGTGTAAGCCTCAGTACAGACATGGAGTTAGAGTTAGGGACCAAAGAAAGAGAAATGTAGATGTGGAATGGGAGAGGAACACTCGAGAGGGGTTGTCAAAACAGTGGGAAGACTGTTGGTAGGGTTCACTCAACACCACGTACCCTGGGAGTGTGGCTGTTGTCCTGGCTTAGAGTCCAGTCAAGGTTCAGAGTCAAGATTATGGCTCTGACAATGAGAAATTCAGCCATATGGCAGGAGTGGAGTTCAGAGGTGATACCATAATAAACCAAGGGCTTTTACCTGGTCAATCCTTTGACTGCAGTGCCCCATGGGTAAGGGACATCTTAGGGATAGGTGAGCAGAGTCATATAAGTTGGAATAGGCTTTTAAGATCATCAAGTCCAGCTGTTAACCCAGCACTGCCTTCTCAGCCAGAGCCTTGGTCCCCTCTGCCTCCTTCTGAGCTGTATTTGCTGGGCTCAGTGCAGATGGTGCCCACACCAGGACCATCCAGGCACCACAGGTCACCAGCAGTGTAACAGAACCAGAGGTGTGGAGCCTGCACAGCAGCCCTCAGCAGGGGATCCACTCATGCTGAAAGCACTGGGGCTGTCAGTGCCAGAGAGGAAAAGAACCATGCCATGAATTTTTCCTTAGCACAGCCAGGGTTAACACAATCACCCTAAACACACACTTGTTTTTCTTGGGACAGAGCTACTCTCCTATGTAAATAGAGATTAAGTTCATTGCATCCTTCTAGAGGACCTACTATCAAATTGTGTTTAGAATTGTGCAGAGGTCTGGGGAGAGGGCAGAGCTCCCAGTTTCACTAATGAACTTTGTTTCCAAGCCTGTATCTTTTTTTTTTAAACTCTTCTCTATTTCCCAGAAATATTTTCAGTTTTTCGACCCTTAGAATTCATATCTCATATTTCTAGCATGCTGAGAGATTCCAGCTCCATACTTCCTTAATTCCTGTCCATGATAGTTTAACCTCTAGGCATTAGCATTGCTTCCCCAACATCTTCCAGCTGCAGCTGTGCAATTCCTTGCCTATTGCTGTCCATTTCATACTGGTCTCCTGCTGTTCTCGGAGTGTTTGGATTTGACATTCCTGTTATTTCTAGTAAAAGGATGTGACTAAACACCAACTTTGGCATCATTTTACTGTTACCGACATTATATGGCTGTTCAGAAATGCCGAATCACAACCTCAAGACGAACAAAACTTTAGTTATCTTACATGCGCTATATTTGTAGAATGAGAATTCATGCTGTGCTGTCAGAAAGGAACAGGCATGAGCTTGGAGCAAGGTGGTGCCTGAGGGCTAATTCCAACATCCAGCCTTGTAATTGACAGTGACAGTGACAGAGACAGTGACAGTGGGGTACTATTAGTTTCAGAAATGTAGACACCTGTCCTCTGCTGCAAGTAGTCACCATTAATCCTCACTTTGCTGAGTCACTGGGGAACCACCAATGGAACCGCTTGGACTCAAAAGCAAGTTCCATCTTTAATTTCTTGTGAAAACTGGCTATTATGGAGAAGAGCTCTTAACTGTAGTCTGATGTAAGTATTACTCTCTGTCATGTTCTCTGTTGGAAATGATTTCCAGTCTATCACGTGTTCTCAGTGAGTTGCTACTGCCTGTGTTATGATTGTTGCTTTGACAGTTAAGCCTTGAATCTCAGGCGACTTCATGTGTCACCATAAATACAACTAGGATAGAAACTTGCTTTTGGGTTTCTAGTGGGTCATGGGGAAATGAAGTTTGTAATTTGTAAGCTATGACTTGAGATGGTTTTGTGTTTATCTTGAACTCCTCTGTCACAACATATTTGCATTTATCAGGAGATCCTATTTAGTTGTCCAACACATCCATGAGGCATGAGCTAAACTTTAGCTGTAGGTGCAGGTTTGTGGCTGAATGGATAAAGCCTGTGGGTTTTTTTTAAGAGTAAGAAGTTACTTAAATCTTCCCTTTTCTTTCTTGTTATAAATCCCTTTATAGTTCACATTCTAGGACTCCTGCTGGGCTGTGACTGTCCTTCAGTCTGTTTTCAGAAAAGCCCTGAGAAGTTGGCTCAGTTGCCCAAAGGGTCAGAGGACAGGCAGCTCTCTCACACTCAGTGGGTTTCTTTCTCTCTGATTGCTCATTTAGGTTAAGGTTCCCAAAGCCTTTACTCTGGGTTGTAGCATGGGCTGCTCCCTGCAACCTCAGGGCTCATAGTGCTGTAGTCAGGAGGGTGACAAAGGGGACATGATTTGCAGAAGCTGCTGATTTGAGAGTGGCTTTTCTCAGGTCACCTGAGCGCTGGGCTCACTGGAGGGGCAGCAGTAGGTGACAGGCCTGGCAGCACTGAGTCCTCTCCAGTGATGCAGTGACAGTGTTTCCTTGGGGAAGCTAGAGCTACTCTGGCAATTCCTGTTTTACTAAAGCACCGTTCTTCCATTGCTGGAGTAACAGCAGTCTTGGGGATCAAGAGTGATGAGCCTGAAGGGAAGCAGCACAGTGAAGATGTGTTTTGCTCTGAAAACTTTTATCATCCCATAAATCAGAAGCTGGATGGCATTGGAAAAATCCATTAAACTAAATTATGAAGGGATACTAGATACAAAGAGGCACTTGTGGCTCAGTAAGTTTCTGAATTTCAAGTATTTGGAGGCTGAGAGAACATTTAGGGAAGAATCACTGCACATTTATTGTTGTACTCTTCCTGCTGTAGTCTTCCCTGGGCATCCAGTGCTGGCTGCTGTCAGAGACAGGACCTGTGGGGCTCTCAGTTTTACTCACCTGCCTGGTTTTTTGTTCTAATATAAATATAGTCAACATCTAAGCCTATTGTTTAGAAGAGATGGAAATGTAAGCAAACGAGACAAATTTTCTTTAGATGAAACAACGTCTGTGACCATGAAACCAGGACAGGTCTGTGCTGTATAGACATTATTACAGGGATATATATGTATAGTCATATATACAGACATTGTATAGACATATATTACATTTGAACATTGGACTCTTCAGGGGGTTTTAGAATTTTCTCTTTCTAAATAATGTGTGGAGAATAGAAACATTTTCTCAATATAAACACTTTTGTTTTTACTGCATTTATGTTTTCAAAACAGCTGTTTGGTTGATCTTGTATAAACAAGCCTCCAAAATATGGTGTTGGGCAATCTTGGCTACTAATATGTGTGTGATGAGTGTGTTTATGTGTGTGTCCAATTCTGTTCAGACTGACTGAATTTCATGTCATGTAAAACCTGTACAGTCTGCTGAGAGTCCAGAGTTGGCAGCTTTCTGGAATCCTGATCTGCCCTTGATTCTGCAGCAAGTGTCAGACCTTGGGGAGGAAGCAGAAGAGGGAAAGTCCAAGCTGGCTCCAAGGCTGAGATGTGGCACCATTTTAGCACATGACATGAAACAGAGACTGACATTCAGGAACTGGGTTTCACTTGTCCTGGGCAGTGGGAAATGGGAATAGGCAAAGGAAGGAAAAAGTGCTGGTTACCTCTTGGCAGGAGCAAAGGGCCTGCTGATGGTTGATTCTGGAAGAGTTATTTCTTTGGGCCTTGGTGGTGGCTGCCCAGTTTGAAGGAATAAGTTTTCCCATTCCAGGAGGTGATGGATGCTGGGCAGAGCTGCTGAAAGAAAAGAATTGTCCCTGTGGCAGAGGCATGGCCATGTCAGGAGGGAGCTGTCAGGGAGAGAGCAGCCCCAGGCACCAACTGTCCCAGAAAGGACAGAGATGAAGTCTTAGTAATAAGGCACTGTGCGTGCTCCTGGGCAACCCTGAGGATCTCTGTAACTGATTATGAATTTCACATGTTTGGGTGTGGAATGCTTTATGGCTGTGCTGCACTCAAGAGGCTGCACCAGGATTTGCCAGCTGGGAAAGCTGTGTGGGCAGGAAGCAGATCTCAGAAAAGAAAGCAGCAGGCAGGAGCATTGCTGATGCTGATGGGACAATGTGATGGAAATACCTGCAGTCACCTGGTAGGAGAGCTGTGGATTTCTGTAACTCATCCAGGGCCCTGAAGTGGCAGAAACTTTGGTCACTGCTCACATACAGCATTCAAAAGACTCTGCCTGAACTAGGCAATGAAGGTGGAAGCACTGTGAAAATTGCTGATGCAGACAGAAAGGAGAAGAGGGACAGAAGGGAAGCCAAGATGCCATCAGCCTTGTGGCTGTGGCATTTGCAGCTGAGTTTTGATTGCCTGAATTTCAGAGAGGATGATGTGTGAGGCTGAAGGACCATGTCCATTTTCCATTCTGCCTGCTAGCATGGAGCTCTGGAAATGCACATTGTGATCCAGTTTCTGTGTTCCAAAAGCTTTCAAATTAATCTAATTTTCATTAAACTGGGACACTCTGTCCAGTCACTGCTGGAAGTCCTTTAATCTGTTGCAGACAAACCCCAGATGTTTCTGTGTGCATTATTTATTTTATCCTTTCTCCATTGACCCTGGTGCAGCATGTAGAAACTGTTTCTTTTTGTTAAATGCTGCTGCTTCCATCTGCCCTTTGGTATGGAGACCAGCAACTCTGGTTTTTATGGAAAAATCACAAAAACCAAAAAAACCTCAAACCAAAACAAAAAACCCAAACCAAAACATACAAACAAACAACTCAATTAAATAAACCAAACCAAACCCCAAACAACCCCCACAAACCCTCAAGGTTTTCTTAAGTCAACCTTTTTCCTCATGGAACTGCATTTCTTTTGATGACTTCTGTGGAAATCTACACATTATTGTACTGGCTTAGGGTTTGAATCCAGAGGAGGTTTGTGAAATATACTGTGCTGGTACAGCTACTGCCACATAATCTGGAAAGGGAACACGTTATGGTTGAGAACTAAATGCATTGCTGGCAATAACTTACTTGCATTTTCCAATTTGATAAGCTGAAAATATCTTACTTCAATATAGTAAGAAACTTAACCAGCTGTTGTACAAAGAAAAGTCGTAAATTAAATATGCAAGGTAGAAAAGGAGGGGAGGATATGCACGAAATTCTGAAAACAGCTTATTTTCTGTTGAAATAAAAATATGTACTACTCAGGCATCTCAGCTCAGGTATTTTTACACTATATATTTAACAGTGATGAAGATGAATATTCAGATTCTGAATGTGGGAAAGCAGGGATTTTTTCCATTCCCATTGTTCATGCTCATGAATGAGCAACAGTTGACTTCTTGCATTTTCTACCCTATGTTCCAGCTGAGTAAATTTTGGGACTATAATATCAGCATGTCCCTAGAGGAAAGAGTGTAAAATTTTGAAGAGAGGAAGGAGACATTTACAATGATCAGAGTGTGGGAAAGTGGCTAATGATAAGTGATACAACAGCTCCAAAGGGAATTGTGCAACAGTCTGGAAACACCATATTTAAATATCAGGGAATTTCCAAAGTGAAAGAGCAGTGAAAGATAAGCAGGGAAAAAGTACAGAAAACAAACTCTACAAGACTAATTTTCTCTTTTCCAGCATACTGCTCCTCCACTTTCTAGGGAAGAAAGCAAACAGTTTCTTGTACTCTTGCACAAGGAAAGAGTTACCTCACATGAGCTCCCAGGGCCAATCAGAAGGAAAGGAAGCTATTGTGAAGCAATGCTGTTATCCCTGGAACCAAGACAGAACTAGAAGCCTACATCTGTACTTGCACAGTACCAATGACCTTCATTTTTTTGCACCAGGACATGGCAAGGGCTGTTTATGGAGGTGGGCTTTATGCTTCTGTCAGCCTCTCCACTGCTTTGTTTGTGAAGTGCATGAAGGATCATAAGGGCAGTAAAGAACCTGCTCATCCCCCATTCCCTTGCAGAGAAGTTCAGCTTGCTCTGGTTTTGCATGAGTGCTGGCTCTCTGAGATCCTTATTGACTTGCAGCACTCACACATCTGGCTTCTATTCCCAGGAACTTATCCTTCCCAAAGCGCTGGAAGTGCAGAGTGGTGCAGAGTTCTTAGGCTGTGTTTGAGCTGGGACTCATGAAGGAAGAGTTTGAGGCAAGTGTGAGGGTCTCTTCAGCAGCTTATGGCTTCCCAGAGGCACATCCTGGTCCCTTCCTATCCTTCTTGCACCAGCTGCACATCCTCCCTCACCCTCCCTTTCAGCACTCTGATGCTGGTGGATGTCATGGGATTCCAGTGTGCTGGTGGGAAACTGCAGGACTCCAGTGGGGATGCTGCGTGGGTGCTTTCATTTCTCAGGAAGAGCTGCAGGGATAGACAGAGGTGAGGCCTGCTGACTTCACAGGAAAGCACAATCTGTTTGGCTCCATTTCACCAGTCCTGCTCATTTTGGAGAGAAGATGAAATCCAGATGCTAGTCCTGGTCTTGATTCCTGACTCAGAAATTGCAGTGTGATTAAGCATTTTGGAAAGCCTCTCTGTGCACAGCAGTGCAGTTCTGTCATTTACCTGGGAATCCCAGAAAAGCCTCAGTTCTCATTTAGGGGAATTTTTAGAAAATATTTCCCATCCTTGCTCCTTTTTCTGAGGGGATGAAGTTGTTTTCAGATGATCTCTTAAGATAAAAGTCCCTATTGTTTTTATATACCTTTAACACTAGGAACTTTACAAAAAACTAAAAAGTGAAAAGTTTTGTAGCAGCTGCATGAACAGCCTAATGCAGACATCACATCCCCATTGCCTGGGGCTCAGTATGTGCAGCCCATGGAGTGTTTGCACTCATCTCCTGCATGGTGTGAGCTTGCATTGACTGACTGTGTGGGGCCAGAACATGGACCAGGGACCCAGAGTGTGGGGATGGCAGGGGAAAGGAGAAGTGGGATTGTTTGGTGGGGGATACTCCCTGCTTAGTGGAGTTGGGAACCAGGTTGTTAGAGGCTGGAGAAGCATGTAGAGGGCTTGGAAGAGAACACACAACCAAGCTGGTGAGTTTTTGCCAGGATTTAAATAGTCATTTACCTGGATCCCTCTCCAACATGGAGAGCAGCCCACGAGAGAGCCTGTGCTGAGCGCATTACTCTGCCTGCATGCAGACCTCTGCCCTTCTCTGTACCAAACTTCGTGAGGTTCAAGTTCAGCAAGGACTCTGTGGGTGATGCTCTGCTGCTTGTCAGCCATTCCCTTTAATTTAGTCCAAGCCAGAGATTTGCTGCTGTTGCATTTTCATGCTCATTGATTCAATTTTTGACTTCCAAATTGTATTTCAACAGCACTCCTCTTTCTGAACATCTTTCTAGGGCTTTTGGAATGAAAGAGTTCAAGATTTGGGCATATTACTTCTCTCTATGAAGATCCCTGGCAAAATCACCTCTCAGCTCCCTCAGCTGATGTGCTTTTCTTGTGTTCAGGGTGACTCGTGTTGCCCTGGGCTGGGCTCTGGGGAGACCAAAGGACCTCCAGCCTGCACAGGACTCAGTGAGCAAACTGATCCAGGCAGCTCTTGAATGAGAACTGAGGTCATATAAAGCATATGATGGCAGCTGTATAGGCAGTGACATATAGATACACACTATATTATAAATATATTATATTTAGTATTTTCAGTGAGTTTAGTGCTTCCATGTGGGTTAAACCCCTCCACAGATATCCTTTGGGGTCACTAATGTAATACTCCAGCCTGTTTTAGACAATACAGGGTTCAGGCAGAGTTTGCTGTTGGTGTCTTTGGGTGCACACAAAGCTCCCTTTTGTTTTCTTCTGCCAGTACTTTCAGCTGTTATAGTAATTGTACTAATGAGGTTTAGTCCTTAAGAAAACTGCTGGATTTGGTCCAGAAGGCCACTCAAGAGTTAAGGACTAAATCAGAAGGTTTCACAGTTAATCTAATATTGAGCATAGCTGCAGTGTTACAGAAAGAATAAAGTGCTGATGTTCGCAGTAAACTGTGCCTGGATATCCTCACAGAGTAAAGTAAATGGAGAAGAGTTTCCCTTGGGCAGTGGTTTGTGCCATGTGTCCCACTGAGTTGAGCTGTGTGAAAGTTGACTTTCAGTGGGTCAATGTTACTGTGAAATTGTGGTCATTCTGCTTTGGGTTCCACAGAGCATTTCCAGCAGGCATTACTTAGTAACCAACAGGAAAGGAAGAAGGAGGCAGCAGCTCTGCCTTTAACCTTGAAAAATTCAACAAAGATAGAGGAGTCCCTGAGATTCTGTGGGTCCCTTTAGTTTTTCAGTGCTGTGAGAAGTGGTGTATGTCCTGTGACTGTCCCGTTCAAGTGCTCTTCCACTGCTCATGCTTACAGCCCCCGGAGAGACATTCTTTAAGTGGGAAACTGAAGGACAGTGTGGTTGAGGAAAATAGTGCCAGCATAGTATTGGACTGTTGATATTTGCCATCCTCAAGATGGAGGTTTGTCCTCTCCAGCCATCCGTCACTGCCCTGCTGCTGTGCTTCTAAAACATGGAATGCTTGTGATCACCCTCCAGCCCTGCAAGGCTTTGTTGGATGAATCTGTTTAACCATTACATTGGAGCCAGAAGTGTGCTTTCAAGACTTGAGATGAAGTACTGCCAAGTCTCTCAGCTAGAAGTGTGAGAGTTATTCCCTGGCATGCTTTCAAATTAAAAGGAAAACCAAAAAAGCCTTGATTCAGAAGGTACTTAAATGTTAATCTCAGCAAAGCATAAACCTATGAGTAAATTAGGAACATATTTCCTTTTTCTGATTTCAGTAACAAAAGAAGAATAATTTGGCTTTCCTGAATCAGGGCAGTTTATGGTTTTAACTGTCATCCTGAATTCTGAGGAATAACAGAGGGAAGAGAAATATGAATGAGAAATCCTTGAGTACCAGAATTTCCTGATTCCAAGTATCTGTTTTTCTAGATGCCTGAACACTTGATTTTTGTGGGAGTAGACCTATGACCCTCAATAAAGCAAACTTGTTTGTATGCAAAGGAAAACAATGTGCAAAGTTTAGTGTGTAGCAGTTTCTGAAAACGGATGGACTGAGTACTGAGACAAATGGATCATGAGAACCAACTGTGGCACTCACAGCCATCTCCCTTAGAAAATCTGGACAATAAACTCCCTGAATATTGCCTATTATTGGGTTATTTGATTATCATGTAGAGTTAATTGATATTCCTGGGTTATAAATAAACATGACTGAAGGAGGGGACAAACAGCGTATGAAGTACATCCAATTTGGCTTTTGGTTGCATGATCTTGGAAGCTCTCCTAGGCTCTTGTCCAATGGTTAAAACCCAATTTAGAGCTGGGAAATATAAAATGCACTTCTTATTTATTACAGTAAGAGCGTGGTGACTGTACACAATGCTCTGCAAACAAATACCAGCAGAAAGAGGCATCCTGCTGAGTATGTTACAAAATAATTTGGACAGTGTAGTGACTAAGGCAAATGAGGTTATTCAGGACACTAGTGTGAGAATGGCTCATGAGTTTGCTGTGCATTTAGGGTTCTTTTAATTTATATTTTTAAAAGATGAAATGAAGAGTGATAAACTGAGTATCAATATCTTAGTTTTTCTTTGTTGAGTACAAATGTCTGACTTTCTGTCTGTTCTTTACTTCCTCTCAATCAATGGAAAGCAGCATTAAAGAAAAGGAGGCAAAATGCAATGCTTGAAATGTTATTCATGCCACAAACCTACTCTTTTGCTGCACAAAAAGCTACAACTTTGTTTTTCTTAGTCTGGTCCTGGACTGTCATGAATCCTGCTTCAGCACAGAGGTCTCCATCCTCTCCAAAGGTGGCTCCTTGAATTGCAACTCCAGGTTTGTTCTGCCAAATAAAAAGCATGCTTACACCTTGTGTAGATGCTGGGGCTCTTTGGGATTGTCTCCTCACCTCCAGGCTCCCCAGGCTGGTTATGAGGGGTGTCTTTCAACCAGCAACCAGCTTTCTTCTCCTCAGGCATGGCTGATGCAGCCATCATCCCATGAAGCTTTACTGTCAGAGCAGCAGTGACTGCAGATGGCAGCTCTATGTGTCAAGACATGTTGGAGCTTGAGGTGAAATTACATTGCCTTAGTGCAATCCACTAAGCAAAGGTGCACAACATCCCCAGCAAGGCTGAAGGAGAAGCCTCTGGTGCCTCCAAAGACTGCCCTGGTCCCTCTGGTCAGTAGATGATTCCTGCACTCTCCCCACCAACTCAGCCCAATGGCTGAGACTCTTCAACTGCTCTGTAATAGCCTGAGAGGGAAAT
Organism: Irena cyanogastra; assembly: GCA_013397155.1. Lineage (NCBI taxonomy): Eukaryota > Metazoa > Chordata > Aves > Passeriformes > Irenidae > Irena > Irena cyanogastra. The sequence continues at coordinate 561,192 of VWZV01017481.1, forward strand.
TGAGAAAAAAAATCTGAGGGTGTACACCCTTTGATCATTTCTTACCCTCCGAAAAGCAGCTGTGGTCTTCATGTCAACCTTAACAATGCCTGTACTTCGAATAGTACATAATATTCAAATTTGATCTCTTGATTGCAGATTTGGACAAAGATGTAGCAAGACCCCAACAATGTAAAGGACAATTTAAAGATACTCTGCCTTTTTATAAGCTAATGAATAATGATTCTGTTAATAATTAAAATTCTAGTTAAAATTTCCCTGAGTGTATCTTGGCCTGTAAGGGTCTTTAAATACCTGAGTCCCCTTTCAAGCAGCATACAAAGCCCTTCACGATGGCAGCAGAAGACCAGAGAGTGAAAGGCTGTGTGTGGAGATTTCTGCCAAGGCAAACTGTGCTCCCAGATAATGATGGCAAATGTGAAAGTTTTGAGAAACAAACAAACAGAAAAATAGAGGTCACAGTCCTGAATCCCAGCACGTGAACTGCTAAGCATCTTCTGACATGGGAGGGTCAGTGCAGAGTTTGCAGTATCATATGGTCAAAGCTGAATGTTGCACCAAGGCTGTAAAAGTTACACGGTGAAAGAGACAAAGAGGCTCAGTCTTCATTTCCATACCAACAAGAAAAATGGATTTTCCTGTGAGAGGCAGCTGTTAGTTGGGATAATCATAACTGTGTCTTGGCCTTCCCAGGCCATCCTTGGCCTCTCCCTTAGTCTGGGAGATGACACTCTCTTTTACCTTTCTTGCCTCTTCCAGGTCTTCTCCTTGACTGCACAATGATAATTTTCCAGATGCAGAGGTTTGATGTGCTGAGTTAAAACCCAAATCTGGAAACGGAGAAAAATCGGAGAGACTACAGTTGAATTCTCCACAACATTTGATGAAAGTGAATAGGCAAAATCCACTTGTCTTATTGGTACTGAGTGGTCAGCCCTGCTAAGAGTTTAAAGGGAAGAGCTTTCCCAGAAACAGCAGGATGATGATTCTTTAAGTGTTATACTGTAATTTGTCAAAAATGAAACATCAAAGTCATGTAGGCATTGAGAAATTCTACAAAATTAGCGATGTTTTGCAATGGAGTGAAGAGTCACTTTAGAGCTGAGGCATTTACACATGCCAAGGTTTCTTGAACTATTTTCAGTTCCTCAATGTTATAAATGCGCAGAGCCAATTTTTCAATCAAATAAAAAAATATTTGATAATAAATTTGGTAATAATTATAGAAAAAGAGCCACAATGCAGGAAAACAGCCTCGAGCCTGGGAGTCGACAGCTGCGTGAACAGCGACCTGACCCCTAAGGTGTCAAATCAACCCTGTTCACATGATATTTGGGAGTGTGGGGTTTATATACAGTTTATTTCGCCAGGGGCAAATTAGTATTCAGAGTCCAAGAGTCCTTAGATATTCAATTTGTCCTTTCCCATTCCGGCGAGGGCAATACTGTTCTAGGGAAATGTTGAATATTGATGAATTTTTATCTGGGTCCAGGAAGGGTGCTGATGTCCTTTCGATGTTGCATATCTTCATCCGATATCTTATCAGGGTGGTAATGGCTGGGTGGAACTTTGCTGATGATAGCCCATCTCCTGCCCGGCCACATCTTTAGTTTTGGTAATTTCTTCCTGGAACTTAATCAGTGTTACAGGCACTACACCCCCTTACAGGAATGTGTCTCTCAGGGAGTGTGGTCCCAACATGTCTTGGTTTAATAAAATATATCTTTTATACACACATTCTAATATCAAGCGATTACATACCTCATAGGCACGAATTAAAACATACATCTATAACACCCAAGGTAACCCTATTAGAAGATAAAACCAAAAAAAAAAAAAAAAGGCATTTTAGCCTATCAAATCCATTTCTTGAGATATGACATGTGAAATAGTATTGCTTAGTTACAAGATAAAGTTCAGTGGGACAAATTCAAAATCTGCTCTAAAATACACGTAAAATACACATAAATCTGCACAGGTGAATTCCCCTTCCCTCAAATCTAGCAGGGAAAGGATCACATGTAATATCTTTTACAACTTTTAGAAAGACAACAGGCAGATGTGCAGCCTTATCTTTAACTTCTGGAGTGCAAAGAGAACTGTGTAATTAAGAGGTGTTAAAGATCCAGCTGGGGTCAGCTGCGCTGGGCTGCAATTCCTGCTGCTCATCACTGCTCTATGAGGGATCAGGTCTGTCCCAGTGAGCAGCTGTGCACAGGCTGGACTCCAGAGCTCTTGGTGCTCTGGGCACCAGTGTTTGCAAAGTGCTGCTTTATTCCATTGTTCTCTTGTGCTCATTTACAGGAGATGTATGCTGTGGACACTGGCAAGATGTACAAATGAAAAAAAGTAAATAATATTATAATAAACTATAAGGTAAACTAATAGTAAAGATGAAGGTTCTAGCTTTGTACAGTGTGTTCAGCTATTACTTCTTTGAGTAGTTTTACAGGAACAAAACACCCCAAGTCTGCAGTGCAGGACTGAGGTAATTTTCCCCATGATTCACACAGGCCACCTTTATTAGGTAATTTGTGTGTCAAGAATGGGAACCCAGAGAGGCTGTGAGAAGCCGAGGAGCAGTGCGGAGATTTCTCTTTGAAGTGCTCCAGGAGTGAATGTGTTAAATGTTTTCATCAGAGACACACCAAAAAAAAGGCGGATTGTGGATCTGCAAGAAAAGTTCATAAAAGAGAGTGAAAAGCGCCTCACACCTAAGACCGTAGGAAAGAAAGAGCACGCCGTTCGCTTTTTAGCAGCTTTTAGTGTCAGAAAGGATGTAATGGCTGGGGCAGAGCCCACTGCAGTGGGCCCTCCCCCCAAAACCGCCGGGATATATCCACTTCCCCCGAGCAGGGCAGGCGCCTCCTCGACAGCACGGAGAGCGTCGCAGCTGCCGCGGCGGCACGGGAATAGCCATGTCCACGGGGAAGATCTGCTGCCTGCTGCTGCTGACCCTGGCAGTGCTGGCGGTGGCAGTGACGCTCGTGGTCATCCTGAGCCAGCCCAGGTGCGCTCCCCAGCAGTACCTGCACGGCGCCGTGGCTGCAGACACCGAGAGCTGCTCGCTCATCGGCCGGTAGGTGCACGGAGCGCTCGGCTCCTCGGCGTGTGCCGGGACTCGGGCTCACAGGCGGGACAGGCGCTAGCCATGGCCGTGAGCTGGTTCGGCCCCGGCCCCGGCCCCGCTTCCGATCCTGTTCCCGGGGTCACTCCAGCCTCTGCCTCCGTGGCTGATGCTTACTGTCATTACAGTGTCCCAGAAATTTGCAACTCTGCAAACCCTTGGCCTTTTGGAAGGTATAAGTATTTGTAGTTTACAAGTACAATGCTGGTTTTAAGTGGGGAAGGAAGAAATTTACTTTTTATGGCGTGGTAGGTCTGTCGGATAAGTGACTTAGAATGAATTAAGAGGTTGGAGGAGCTTGCAGAGAGCTGCAGCCAGACTTCAACAGAGACACGAAAGGGAAGGCAGGGGAAGGGGGACTAGCATCCGTGCCTTTTGGGGGTCTGTTTCTGGACTGAAGCCTGAAGCAAGTGTGTCTGCTATGAAGAAAAAAGCAAAGAGCCGATTCAATTGAAATTCAGTTGAAACAGTAGAAGTGCAAAAGACGTATTTGCACCACTTGGAAAGAAAGATGTAGGTTAAAAAAAATTCTCAAGATGCCCAGGTTGTACAGCTTCAGTTTGTGTAAAACTTGTCTCTCAAACTCTCAAACATTTTGACTACCATGTTATTTTTTTATTATTCTTTCAATTATTAAATGCCTGTATTCATGAAAGCAGAAGAATGGAAGTTTGTAGTGTTGCTGGACACTCCAGCAATGGGTGCTGGAGCTGTGTGCTCTGCCTCGTGGCTGGGGGAGTGAAATGAGACGTGGTGCCATAATACCACACTTCACCATGTCTCACCTCTGATTCTGGCAATGGCGTGCTGGCACAGCATTTGTGAGTAGCTGCAGAAAATATACTGTGGCTGCACATGTCAAGCAGTGAGATGGGGTTTTTATGTGAAGCCACATGTTAGTTCTTCAGAAAGCAGAAGTATTTTTAAAATCACTATTAATGGAAAAAGAGGAAAATACATAATTGGATTGCCCGAAGAATCTGCTGGGGAAAACCACTGCATTTGTTTTTGCAGCTATTGTAAATTTAAACTTGATGTAGTGTATAATCAGCTGGAAAACACTGAAGTGAGAGCCACAGAAATCTGTGACCAGTGGACAACTGAGCAGCTTTGTCTAGTTGGTGGCTGCTGCTGCTGGGCTCTCACTTGTTTCCTCCCCTTCTCTAAGCAAGAAGATCCACAGGCTCCTCCAGCCTCCACCACTGCTGCAGCTGCACCTCCAGCACACTTGCTGACAGGTCTGTGCTGTCCTTCCAGTCCGATGGACCAACTTAAATTTCCTACAAATAGTCTGCTAATGATCCCCACAAAATTCTGCCCTTGCTCCACTTTCCCATCTCATTTTTCCCCCCTTTTTTCCCATCCCGAGGCATCTGCACATCAGGTCCTGCTCTCTCCTCCAGCCTTGCCAAGCCTCTGGGACCTCTCTGTCTGTGGCCATTCTCCTCCTTTTTCTGGGCTCTACACTGCTCACCCTCTGCCTGGTGGCCAATTCTATTCCCCAGCTGCTGCATGATTGCTTCTGCTTTTCCCGGTATCCTTTGCCTCCAGCCATTCTTGGAAGTCTTTGTGCTCATTTCATGCTGTCCTCAGACTTGGAATGAGTCAAACTCCTGTGTTCTTCTCCCAGCTTCTTCTGTGCATGTTCTTGTAAAAGATTATAGTAAAAGTGAAATTGTTTATAAAAATGTTCCTCTGCAAGAGAGCTTGGGACCAGAAGCTTTGTACTATATCTGCCCTTTTCCTTGTTGTTGTCATATTGGCCCACAGTGGTAGGTTCATTTTTCTCTCCAGGAAGCTTATTGCGTGCTCTGTACTGCATGTGATCTTGTTAGTTTTCTCCCAGACATTTCTGTGCTGTTACACCTGTATGTCACTTTTTAAGCTCTCAGCCCTTAGCCCATGATGCTCTTTAGTGCTTTTAGCACTAAATTAGTTCTCAGAGCAAACTGCAAGGTGAGAAAATGACATTCTTTCACTGAGGAAGTCTCACATGGCAGTGACATTGTGAGGATGGCATAGCAGAGGGGCTCTGGCCAGGGGCTCAGCCTTTCAGAGCCATCTGCTCTGCTCTGTGAGCTCCTGTGTGACTCTGCAGGGCGAGGGCTTCCTCAAGGCTGACTCAGGGTCCCCGATGGGAGCACCTTGAGATGATGAGCATACAGCTGCTTCCTGCCTCTTCTTTGCTGAATAAGATTTTAGCATCCGTAGGAATTTTGCCACAGTAAAGTAGCAATAAAATCTAATTTCTGAGAGCAGTCTTGGCCATCAGGCCCTGCTGTCCCCACCTGCGAACTGGCAGTTCATGTGACACTTCACTTCAGCAACAAGGTGAGAGCAGGGCCAAGCCAAGCAGCCCTAGATGCCAGTCCCTGAAGACACACTACAGTGAGGAAGAGCAGGGACAAACCAGCTGATCTTGCAGACCCTCTCTCCTGCTGTGACCCCACAGCCACCCCTTTCATCCTGCAAATCCCCCTCGAGCTCACAGGAATCTGTGCAGGGGATGCTCAGACAACTGGTCTGGTGCCTAAAGCCTTGGAACCTAAAAGCAGCACATAATCTCTGGCTTAAAGATTTTATTCTTTAATTAAAAAAATCTTGTTTATTTTAAAGATAAACTCAAACCACATGCTCTGTGAGTTGTCAGGGGTGAAATTCCTGGGGCACTACATGATACTCTGTTGGTTTAAGGTTCTTCCATTTGGGAGTCCTTGTGTTTTCCTAAGAGAATTGTCAATTGAACTTACTGAGAATAACTGAACTAAACCTCTTGCTCAAGGAGGAATCTTGTATTTCAATGAGTGGGATAGTGAGTTGGGAAAAACACCTCAGGGCCCATGTGTTTGTGTTTTCCAGCTCTGGAGATTGTGTTAGTGTACTCTGGATTTCTGAAATCTTTATGCAACTCTTTAGATCCCTGCAGAAAATGAGCAGTCTCAGTGAGCCTTCAGCCTGTCACCATCCGTGTTGGCAGGTCCTGAGCTAAACTTCCCCCTAGCCATCAGTGCCCAGCTCTCAGTGCTCAACAAGGTTGGGTCTCTTGCTGCGTTTTTTCCACTGGAAATTGCAGGCTGAAAGCAACCTTGTACAGCTGTCTGGTCCAGACTAAGACCCTGCCCTGGCAGGAAACCTGTCCCTGGATGAAGTGAAACACTTTGATGAGGAGGGATGGGAGGCTAAAAGGAGAATCAGAGCAGTTTTTACCCAAGGACGTGGATTTGGTGCCACAGTCCACCTCACTAACTTGTCCTCATGTCAAGAGCCCTGAGGAGACAGGAAATGATTGCCCTGTGACAGTAAGAGGTGCTCAAACTTCACCTCCAACTCTGAAGCACTTGTTCCCTCCTGGAAGAGGCTCTTTTCATCAAGCATGCAAAAAGCTCTATATTCCCTACCAGTATGCTGTTTGAGCTCTGGCATCATCTGCTCTGCACTTCTTTGTTTCCCAAATGGCAGAAGTAAGAGCCAGCATAAGGTCAGGGACAGACTTAGGAAATATGTTCATTCCCAGTGGTGGGATTCACTGCAGCCAGGCAGGCTGACCTGGCTTGGCCCAGCAGCCATCTCTGATCCCACTTCTCCAGTGTAGCCTAGCATAAACCCTGGGAACCGGCCTTCTTTGAAATCAACACCCCCCGGGGGGACAGGGTGGTGGGGAGGGTGAGAATGGTGAGACTTTAACAGTCAGAAAATGCCTGCAGCCCTGGGAAGCTCAGTTCCAGCCAGAGAATCGGATGCAAAAGTCCTTTTCAGTGATGGCCTAGCAGATCTCTGAAGTATGTTTACATCCCAAAGGATTTGGTTTCCCTTCTTGTACATTTTAAATTTGGTAACTGGCCCCTTTTTACAGAGGTTGTTGCTTTTGCTCTTCATAAATCCTAAGGAGGCAGCTGCTGTGTAATGGGTGGCCTCCCAGACCCCAGCCTTCTTTAGCAGAAAAAAAAATCAACACAGTTTAACACGTTAGCATTTCCAGAGTGTTTAAAGGGGCTTCAGGGTTCCCTCTAGCCTAGGGCAGAACAGCGGGCTCGGTCTGCAGTCCAGCACAGCCCATCTTTGCTGTGAGCAAAGAGCCATCATTCTCCTTTCTGGGGAGGGAGAATCCTTGTTTGCTGCTGCTGGAATGGGACTTGGCTGTTAACACCCTCTTTTGCTCCTTATTATAAGGAAACTCCATTAATGACTAAACCCTAGCGCTGAAACCAAGTGGCAGGAAGGACATGGGACAAAACATTGTTATCAGATCTTGTCAGCTGCAGCACTGATATCTCTAGGGAGACCTGGTAAAGTGCCACCATTTGGCTAAGGATTTTGCATTTTAACTAAGCTCATTGCAGTTGAGATCCACCTAAAGAGAGCCAAGTAATGGGACATAAATCCAGATGTGGGTTTGCTATATATAATGGCCCTAAATTCCCCAGGCATCAAAGTTCCCCAGGCATCACTTCCAGGGACGGGGCAGATCTCTGACTGGGAGTGAGCCAAGCACAGGGAGCCACATATGACACACCAAGAGCCAGCTCAGTGTATATTCTGTTGAGTTTCAGTCTCTGGAGAGGCTGGAGGGAAAGGTGTCAAGGCTGGAGTGTGAATGTGCTGTGAATTTGGGTGAGAATGGTGCTTTTCAGGCTTTGGGAAATGTACCTGATGTTCTACGTTAAGGTCTTAATTAATTGCATTGAAATGCACATTATACCGTCTCCAAGCTTCTTTTCAAAGCTGTTTTTCAACGGCAGAACCGTGCATTTCCCTGTCACCAGGCTTTGTATATGTGCTGCCTCACAACCCAAGGGCTCTGGGGAGCACTGTCCCGGGTCAGTGTAGCAGTCTTTCTTCCCTCTTTTTCCAACTTTCTAACACGCCGTCTGAGTCTTCTGAAGAGGTGATTCAGTTTATTAGGAAGGCCTCGTGTCTTTCCTTTCCGTCAGCAATTAATAGGTTCCATTTCAGAAAAACACCTCCCAGGGACATTGGTGTGGTGAGTCCATCCCCTGCTGCGAGGGGCTGGATGGGCGAGCCTGAGCCTCAGTCTCCATGTTCAGAGCTGCAGCCAGGGAGTTCCCAGGAGGCCAAAAGCCATGCAGACCCCAAACAAAAAGGCTGATGTTCCCTACTATTTCTTTTCTTCCACTTGGCCACGTGTCATTTCCTTACAGGCAGCGGTTCCGAGGCACTTAGGGAAACAAAGGACAGCCAGATCAGCGTGCCTGCTGGCAGCATCCTGTTCCCGGACCCAGCAGGTCCCAGCCATTTCTGTGGATGGAAAATAAACACCAGTCTCTGTGTGTGCTCTGTGTTCCCGTGCAAGCTCTGGGATCAGCTGCACTGCAACTATTGAACTACTCCAGTCTCCCCTCTGGCTTTGCCTTATCTGAGCAACAACCCATAAAGCAGATAGGAACCTTCCTCGCAAACACCAGTGCTGGCTACTGGCAGGCTGTGCAGGAATTGCCACCCCGTTTCCACTGCAAGGAAATTATGTTTTTCAGATGTTCTTGAGGGAAGCATTTGTTGAGACACGTTTCCCTCGTTGCTGTCAGCAGCAAGAGGCTGCCTTAATGCCTATGTGTTCTTTCATGTAGCTGTGCCTTGGTAGAAGCAGTTGAGGGTTTGTTTCCTGTTTGGTTTTTTTTGTTTCTTTGTTGGTTTTGTCTTTGGGAATACAGGGAGCAGGGTGGGGCATTTTTGTGCTAATAAGCCCAGGAAGTCACATTGTAGGAACAATGAAGCTAATTGACAGATGGACCCAGTGTTCCCACTCCAATGCTCCTGTCCAGTTGACCAGCATATGCCTTTATTAGGAATGGCATTTGGGAAGCTAGAGGTCAGTTGTTTGGTCCCTCGTATGTGGAAAACCCTTTTCTGTGCTCAGAGCATCCTTCTCCGTGTCTCAAGACTCTCTGCTGTCCCTTTTAGTCCACAGCATTTGTGAGCACCTGCAGCTCTCTCTGTCCCAGAACTCTTTGACCAGAGGAAGTCCAGCCTTCCACAGGTCTGGCCCTGGCTGCTCTTTCCTCCTGTGGACTCTCTTTTCTTTCCCTCTAATTGCTCCTTCTCACTCCAGCAGAGGAAGGTGCTCCCCATACCCCACACTGCTGCCACCACATTTCTCCAGCTGCTCTCTTCAAGTTGCAAGGGCTCCAAGGAGGCATTTTCATGTGGTTCCTCCATTCTGACATTCCTGGATTTTAACAGTGTCTTTTTTCTTCCCTTCCCCCACAGGAACATCCTGAAAAGTGGAGGCACAGCTGTGGATGCTGCCATTGCTGGCTTGATCTGCACTTCAGTGATGAACCCTCAGAGTTCAGGCCTGGGTGGTGGGGTCATATTCACCATCTATAATGCCAGCACAGGTATGGGCCTGCCCTGGCCTCTCCATGGTGCCTCGTCCCTCTGCAGACACACAACTGCTGTGGAGAAATCAGAATCCTTCCTGTTCACTCAGAGCAATATTTTGAATATAAAAGCTACATCACAAACCACACTCGTGCTCTTAATCCAAAGCATCCACCATAGAGAGCTGTGATAGTCATTTCACAGCAAGAATGTGTGTGTGGAGGAAAGAGCTTTGATGTAAAATGAACTGAGTTTGCCTCTCCTTCCCCCTCCAAAGCAATCCCCAAATACATTCCAAAGTCACACAGCTGACTGCAGCCAGGTGTGAGTGCCTGACTGAAGCAGGCAGGAGGGGTGTGCTGGCCGTGTTGGGCTGTCATTGCCTCAGCTGAGCCCTCTGGATGGCACTTGAGGGGCTTGTGCTGCCCCAGCAGCTCTGGCAGTGCCTGCTGGCCCTGGGGCTGTCTCACACTGCTGTCACCAGTGCTGCTGTGACTCCCCAAAGCAGCAGTGAGACTTCCTGTCCCAGGAGATGCATCTCCACTTCAGAAATCTAAACCTAGCAATGTTCAGTGTCTGCTGGGGAGCCTTTCTGTGTTTGACTTAAACTCTAGTCTTGTTTTCTTGCTTTTAAGTCTTTTATGTGGGAGTTTCTAAGTCTTGGCTTCCAAAAAGCCCCAGAGCTTTTATATAGCTAATAGTAATATCAACAATGAACGCTGTAACAATATAATAGTTTTAAAACCCCTGCCAAGTAGTTTCACAGAGTCACAAATCTGGAAATGTTTGGGTGTATCTTATGCAAGAGCTTAATTTGGCAGAACACCTATATTTTTCTTTTTTTCCTTTTGGCAGACCACCTATATTTTTCTTTTTTTTTTTTTTTTACTTTTGGCAGAGCCATGGAACTTTGTTTCCTGACAACAATCCTCCTCTGCTACCTGAGTTATGCTGCTGCACAGAGCTGCCTGTGGCCATGCACAGCTCAGGTGCTTGGTACACCAGGGAGCACTGTGGGCTCCTGCAGCACAGCTGGCTCTGTGGACTGTGGCAGGGACCGATAAATACAAGGCAGAGGAGGAGGCAAAGTGATAGGCTAGACCTGAAATATGAATGGATGCAAGTGGGGGTTTGGGTTTGTTTTTGTCCTTTCAAGCTCCCTGATACATAGAGGGCTTCAAATATGATGGACTTGCCTCATCATCATTTGGTAAATGGCCCTCACAGGAGCACGAGGCCCACATTGTGCCTCTGACATGTCCCATCTGTAGAAGTGCAGGATCCTGCAGGTGTGAGGCAGCATGTCCCAGCCTGTGAACCCTGGGGGGAAGCTTTGCTGCCTGGACACAAGCCCTGGCCTTCTCCCTGTACTTCCAGTACCTTTAGGTAGGCATTGCTCGGTTTGCTCTAAATAAAAGCACAGGAGACAAGGACAAGTTGTGCTGACTTCGGACCCTGCAGGTGCACTTGGCACATCTGGCAAAAGGCTCCAGCTCTGGGCCAGCAGCACGTGCAGTGCTACAGTGACTGAAGTGTGATGTTCACCTGCTTCAGGAAAACAGCATTGTGCATTTTCCTCTTCTTCTTTCTAGGAACGGTCGAGGTGATCAATGCCCGCGAGACGGTCCCACGAGGGTTTCCTCACGACTTATTGTCTGGCTGTGGTGCTGGCTTCCCCATTGGTAAGGACACAGCTGGGTGCCCTCCACAGAGCTCAGGGTGGGGAACTGAGCACCTCACTGACTTGATCTGAAGTTCAATTTCATTTAACACACTCTACCTGGATTGCCTTTTGCAAAAGTAACTAAAAATACTAGGGCTATAAAAATTCCTGTTTGGTAATAACACTGGCAACTTGACAAGCGAGGCAATGGGGAGCCAGCATGAGGAGAAGTCACAATGTAACTTCTCTCTGTAGGAAGTGTGCAGTTCAACATTTGATTTCCCAAAGCTCTCATTCCCCAGAAGCTCTCACAGAGTAAAATAAGATGAACAGCTTTCTGGAAACAAAAGAAATCAATCTCGTATGCTTACCCATGTCCATAGAGTGGGGAAGCACACTGGCACATAGGGGTTGAGTTGCTGGGTTCAGGCACTCTTGCTTTAGCAGCACATCTTGAATCTTTCCACATTTCTTGCTGTATTCATTCTGCTTCCCTAGAATGTTATCTTTTGGGGCGTGTCCTAGATTCTGGAGATGTTCTCATCCTTGGAAGAGCCTGAAAAGGAATCAGGAGCAACTCTGGTTGGAAAGGACAGCTGGAGTTCTGCTCAAAGCATATGTGATGGAGTTCTGCTCAAAGGGTGATGTCAGGTGTTGCTCAGGCTGCCCAGGGTCTTGTCCTGTCACACTTTTGAATTTTCCAGGGACAGAGAATTTCACTGCTTCCTTTGTTCTGGTGTTTGGCCAGGCCCCATGAGTGCCATTTCTCCAGTGTCCAGCTGCCCCCTCCCTTGCTGCAGCACATGCCTGTTGCCTGTTAGGCTTTCAGCACACCTCAGGCGTGGCTCCAGCCTCTCTACACCCCTGCTGTTCACTGACAGGGAAATACATGAACAGGAAAAGGTAATAAACTAACCAAGCCTGCTTTTAGAAGTCTCGGTTGCCTCTACCAACTCGCACTTCTACTGGAGAGCTTTCAGAGAGGTGGAACCCCCAAGGCAGTGATGTACAGGGTGTGACAGTGCTGTTGTGCTCCCCAGGTCCCCGCTGGATTGGCGTGCCTGGAGAGCTCCGTGGGTATGAGGAAGCCCATAAGCGCCACGGCCGCTTACCATGGAAAGCCCTGTTTGAACCAACCATCAAGCTTCTTTCAGAGCCACTTGTCATTTCTCCAGTTCTGGACAAAATTCTCCATCATCCAGCCTTCTCTGCTCCGGGGAAAAGGCTGTGGTAAGACCCATGAATGAAACTGCAGGGCCACTGTGAGGGCCACTGTTCCCTCAGCTTCAGACCCTTTCTCTGACATGCTGACCTGGACCACAGGGTGCTGTGGTTTGTGCTCAGCAAATACTTGCTGTGGAGGGGGAGAGAATCACAGAAGTGGGTTTTTAAAAGGGGCTGCAGTGTAGCACTGCCTTGGAAAGTACACAGCATACATAATCCAGATCAGCTCTTGGTAGGTCATTGGCCCTGGGCAAGAACAAGCTCGTGCTATAAAACTGATGAATGTTCCTCTTTAACAGCCCACTGCTGTGTCATGGTGAAAGATTTCTGAAGCTTGGCGAGCGCTTCCAGTGGCGAGCGCTGCAGCAAACACTGCAGGCTGTAGCAGAACGTGGAGCTGCAGCGTTTTATGAGGGAGACATAGGAAAGGCCCTGGTGGAGGACGTCAGGAAGGCTGGTGGGTAACAGCTACAGGGAGTCCTGATACACAGGTCTTTCTCCCAGGCACTGGCTCACAGTGAGCCTGTACCAGGGGAAAGCCAACACATGCCATTTGCTTGTCATTTGGGGTGGTACCTGACATGGGAAGAGGTCACCTTTCCCCAGTTCCTATAACTCAGGCCCAGAAGCAGGGCTGAGACCACCCACTGCTCTGGCCTTTGCCCACTGTGCTCATGCACTGGCCCATCTGACTCCTTTAGGCTTTGTGACATCCTGGGGTTTGGCAGCACACGAGGATGTGTGAGGGCAGTGCTGTGCTGGGTGGAAGGAATTTGGGCTGTACAGGGATGGCTCTTCACAAGCCTTACCAAGACTCTGATGTAGGCAGCCCACAGCTGCAGTACAAGTTGCTGTGCTAATGGCAGCTCCTGGGTCTCTGTTGAAGGGTCCAATCTCTCACTGGAGGACCTTCGGGCATACAAAGCAGAGGTGTCCTCAGCTCTGAACATCACCCTGAACAACCACACCAAGGTATTTGCTCCAGGACCACCCATGGGAGGTGCAGTGCTCATGTTCATCCTCAAGGTACTGGAAGGTAAATTCCTAATGGAAAAGATCAGCAAGAGGTTTTCAGAGAGTGTTGCTCCAGAGTGATAAAATGCAATGGGCAGAAATAGTTTCTGAGCCAGAATGGGGCCCAAAGCAGCAGTGTGACCATGCTATGCAGCAGGAGGATGAACTGGTTCACTGGTACAGTGGGTCAGCATCACCACAACTGCTGCAAAGGCCAAAGGATGCATGACTTTCCCAATGCTTCAAAAGAAATTGAAGTCACAGTGGAAATCAGTACTTGGTTTTTTCTGCATCCACATCCTGCTAAAGCATAGAGGAAACCTGGTGAGAACTGGGATGAGAAGAGGAGGCTCCTTTCAACTATTTTTTTTTTTACACATCTTGAAAAAACAATGCCTCAGGTCTATTAACAAAACTATTTCATCCTACTCCATAGAGTATAAATTCCATAAAGCATCACTGGCAACACCTGAGGAGAGGGTAGAAACCTATCACTACATTGCAGAGGCCCTGAAGTTTGGCAACATGCTGAGACCCCACATGAGTGACCCAGCCTTCTCTGAAGCTCAGGTGAGCTCCATGGTGTGTTGGTACAGTGGTACAGCACCAAGCAATGCTCTGACATGCTCCTTCTTTGCAGCCTGGAAGGAAAGAAAAGAGTAGAGTTGTTACTGAAGAGCAATGCAGCTGAGTTGGCCAAGGCAGAGGCAGGATCAGGCTGTTTGCAGCTTCAGCTGTAGGCTGGCACTCACTTGCCTGGCAAAGGGTGTGCACATGCTCCTGCCAGTGTTGAGGTGCCTTGGTGCTGAGCTTGGTCCATTTTCTGCGATGAGAGTGGCCTGAGGCTGAATGCTGCCACTCCAGGGCCCCAAGCTCTGACTATTGGGACTCAAATCCTGAGCTTTGGTGACCAGCTCAGTGTCCTTGCTGTGCTGGCAGGTGCCTGTGGGGACCCTGTTGTCTGACCAGTTTGCCAAGTTTGCCAGGGAGAGGATAGATACTTGTGGTGACCACCCACTGAGCCACTACAGCCTGCTGGAGTCCCTCTACAAGGACAAACACAGGAGCATGGGCACGAGCCACATCTCTGTGCTCGCTGCAGACGGCAGCGCCGTGTCGGCCACCAGCACCATCAACTACCCGTGAGTAGCCCGGGGCTTGGTAACAGAGTCACACAGGGCACCTCTCAGCTTCACAGGGGAGCTGCAAGGGCCGGCTACCAGAAATGCAAAACCCGTGGGTTTCTTTGCTTTAGGCAGCTTCTGAGCTGTGAGTGCCTTTTTCATGTGACAGCCAGGATCTGTTGCATCAGCTCCAAGGGCCGTCATAATTCAGGAGGGTGTAAGAACTTGCTGAGACTCTTGATGAATTTCTGTGGGTTGAGCAAATCCCCAAAGGCACCAGCAACAGGGAACTTACCTCTGTCACCAGCAGCAGCACAAATTCCTTTTGGACACCCTCACTGGAACACTTGCAGGCTGGGAGGAGACAGAAATTACTCACAGAGTGCCATGTGCAGTAAATGTCATCCACAACAGGAGAACTCTGGGCACTAAAAGGCTTCATCTTTCCTCCCTGCAGGTTTGGCTCCTTTGTGTATTCTAACCAAACTGGGATCATTTTAAATAATGAACTTGCTGATTTCTGCATAGCAAACAGAAGCATTAAACCAGGTAAGCACAGGGCCAGGGGATGGATACACAGGCTGTGTACTAGTGTAGTACCTAGTACCCTGTACTAGTACCCTGCCAGCTTACAGGTACTCTTTCCTTTCCTAGATCTGGATGAGAGCAAGTTTATTTCAGTTTATTTCAAAGCGGATAAAACCCTGTAGTGTGTCTGTGTATACTCACATATCTCCTTGTATGGAAACACAGGAGTTTTCTAACCAGAGAAATCAGAGGTTAAAGAAATGCTGAAGCTGATCACTGGCTGATGCGAAGGGGAAGGAAGAAGTGAAGAAAGAACTGCTAAGACAAGCCTGCTGATATTTTAGGCTCATCTATGATTCTGAGTATAGAGCTGCTACAGGCTTGCACTGAGCTCTGTGACACAGCAGTGTTGGTGCAGACGTGGCTCTGTGCCATAAGCTGTTCCTGCTACATCCCCCTCAGCCTGCTGGGAGAGGACACCAGTGCTGCCATGGCAGGATTTCTGCTAAGGGTTCCTTATCTGGTTGGATGAGCTGCAGCAAGTCCTGAATACTTGTAGCCCTGTCCTGCATCAAGAGGAGCTTGTTTAGCTTGTGTCATAAAGATCCCAGTTTCTTGGGAGGCAGGCTTTCAGTACAAGGAAAATTTTCTGGAAGTCTTGAGCATCTTGAGGAAGGAGCAGCAGCTTGTTTTTCTGTGGGAGACAAAAGAAAGGCAAGGTAGATGAACCTGTGTCCCTCTTACCCTGTTTAGAGCCACATGGAAAGAATAATATCTCTGCTTCTACTCTAGGAGAAAAGCCTCCCTCAGCAATGGTGCCTTCCATTCTCATCTCCAAGTCAGGAGACATGCTGGTGATTGGAGGAGCTGGAGGGGGCTGGATTATCAGTGCTACCACCATGGTAGGTGAGACACACAGCAATCTGCCAGTTTTTTCAGCCCTCCCAGATTTCTAGCCATGGTCAGTCCCTACTCACCTCTTCTCAGATCATGATTCCTCTTTTGTCAATTTGCAATTTAGAAGTCACTAAAGGCTGAGACTGTAGGCCAGGGAAAGCATTCTGGGGAGTATTATGTGTTCATCCTATTCTTTTACTTGCCCCAAGCATCTAGTATTGGTCACCATGAAAGCAGGACACCAGGCTGGTAGGATTGTGGGTCTGGCTCAGTGCAGCCCAGGTTGGACAGCCCAGATTTTATGTCCAGTTGGGCAGTGTGGGATTTGTTTTATTGCAGGCGATTATAAACAAGCTGTGGTTTGGCTATGACTTGGAACACGCCATTTCAGCTCCTGTCATGCACACCCAGGGTGACAGTGTCCTATTTGAGGAATCTTTCAGCAAGGTGAGGGGGGCTTTGATGGGGACCAGATTGCTTCTGTAACTCTCCTGACTAGTCCTTATTTTGTCTCTGGCTCAACTCTTTCTTGTTTAAACCTCAATTCCTCAACCAGACTCCACACACACATCCTACAGTTTCACACCTGGCAATGTTAAGATCTGAGGCCTCTGCCCCATTCACTGCATTCCTTCTTCTCTCCCCCCACAGGAGGTTAGGACCGGCCTGCTGGGAAGAGGACATAAAGAAAAGAAAGATAAACTTGCAATGAATGTTGTGCAGGGAATTTCCAAGGAAGGAAAATGCATCTCTGCTTACTCTGATAAAAGGAAGCTGGGGAAGTCTGCTGGATATTAGCATGAAATGCCATCACAATCCACAAAGCCACAGGAGATTCAAAACATGCTTTGCTTGGATATGCCCATAATTTTCTATTCCCATCAGGATGTCTCCTGGAGCATGGGCATAGCCTGTGTTTACATCTAATTCCAGTGGACTGCAGGTCACCCTCAGGCAATATAAGGAGAGGTCAGCCCACCTTGTTGAGAGCTACACCTTTCATTACTTACGTGACACACAGAAAACATATTTCTTGAGCACATCAGTTACTCAGAATGAAAGAATACAAAGTGTGAAAGGAAAATTGGTCCAAACCCCACTGAGAACACTGTGAAATGGCCCAGCTGCATCTTCCATTCCTGATGGAATCTAGGTTTCTTTCAGGCTGTTCCACAATAAGCTTATTGCTGGGGCTAAGCAACGTGAAATTCATAACTATTTTAGCTATGAACAAGAACTGTAGGGTCAGGATTTTAAAATCCGAAGCATTCAGGCTTAGAGTGTGGATTTGGAAAGGGAAGAGATCAAAATTCCACACTCTCCCTCTGTTTTCCCATCCAAAGAAGCCCAGCTTTTCCCCAAGGAAATCACATCATGACACAAGTGCTGCCCTGCCTGCTGCTCTCTGCCTCAGGGGTGCAAAGGACCCCACAGGCTCGGGGTAACTGCACCAACACTTCCTCCAGCCCTGCACACAGTGACTCTGAGAATAGCCTCCCATGGGGGCATGTGATTTCCCTGCTCCTGGAATGAATAGGCTTCAGCTGAGCTCCCTGGAGGTGCCACTCCCTGTGGTGAGATGGGTCCCAGTCTGTGCCAGTTCTCCCTCCTCAACACCGGTACATCGGTCTTTGGCAAGGCAGGTCAGGAAGGCAGAGGAAATGCTGGTTTTGGAAACTTTAGAACTTTCTTCAAATTGCAAAGTATACGTGATCAGGAGATGTCATTTGTAGCCCTGAGCTCAGCCTGGTCAGGCAAACACCAGGACTGCTGAGAAGTGATGCAGCACTATTGGGCATTAGCAGAATCCTCCCAAATCCTACATGCTCCAAATACCTGTTTACCACACCTAGTCTCTAGTGTTACCTTCAGACCACAAGGAGAGCATTGTAGGACTCGAAGAGCTATCACAGGAAGAAAAACTTTTGGAGAAGAGACCTGAACATGAAAGGTCCTGGATTTTGCACTTGGATGCAAAAGGTGTTTTGCAGTTAATCCATAACCTTGCCTTGCTCAAAATGGCCAAGAGAATCAAATGTAAAACCTAAAACCCACAAAACCCTCAAAGCCCTTCAAATATGCAGAGTCAAATTCCCAGAATCCTCCAGAATTCCATTTTCTGAAAGCTTCTGAGTCTGATTGCCCTATGGGCACAGTGTTGTGTGTGTGCCTGAAAGAGAAAGAAACCCAAGCCAGGCACTAGCAGAGCCCTCCCCCTCACACACCAAGCCCATGGGACTCCTAGTTCTCCAACAAATAGAATCCCTCTGTAAACATCATAAACAAGCACACACTATTAAAAAACACGAATTAAAACAAGGCCAGCTAGATTTTATGCCAATGTTTTTACCCACAAAGCCTGTCCAATAAAGCCATCCATTTACTGAAATCTCAGCCTTCACTTGCATTTTAGTGAAGCTGACCAGAGCCAGACATGTGTTTTCCTTCAGAAGTTGTACCCCAAGGACTGCAGCACGGCCCCTGCTGTATCAGTGAATGATTAATGAGTTACCAAATTGTAACCGCAACCACTTAATCACCCAGCTGGAAATCAAGTTACTCATGGATGGAGCCAGCTCCATGCACTGCCCCGCTCCCTTCTTGTCCCAGTGGACTTCATCTTAAATCCCCCAATTCAGGAAGAACTGCTGGTTTCTCCATCAGAGCTGCTCTCTCAGGCTGTGGAAGTGGCCTGGCACCCTGTGAGGCAGCATCACAGTGCTGGTGAATGGGAAAGCAAACAGCCCCAAAAGTTCTCGAGGGGCAGTTTTTATGTTCACTTGGAAGAGGTTACATTGACTGTGACTACCGAAGAAACCAAATCTAATTTGCTGAAGTTTTCTACTTTGATTAGCTCCCTTGCCCCTGCTAGCAGTTCCTGGGTGCATCAGTGGTGGTGTCAGGAACAGCAGCCGGCAGAGCTGTGCAGGGGAAGCAGTGACAGGCACCAGACGCCGTCTGCAGCTCCTGCTGCAGCAGCAGACACACGGAGCAGACCGGATGGTGCCTCTGGCAAGAGCCGGCGTTATTTCCAGCTCACCCCACTGAGCTGAGAGTTTACAGTCAGCAACTGAGAGCAGCAGGAGACAAGGAGAGCACTCCCGGCTTCCCTATTAGGTTTCAGGCCCACCTTCAGCAGGGCTCTGGTCTCTCTCTGTCGTGTTTCACTACAGAAAACCCAAGTCACCAAGTAACTGTCTTCCATTGCCTTTGCTTCTGACACACCTTAGGGTGAAGCATCCTGCAGTACTCCAGCCTAGCACCTTTCCAGTGCAGTAGTATCACAGCTGCTTCCCACCACAAAGACATGGGAATATTATCTTTAGTCCAGTACTCACTGCAGTTTAACTGCTTTGCTATTAACTTTGCAAGTGAGCCAGTGAAGCAGTTTAAAAACTCATCACAGATTTCATTTACAAGACAGAAGGGAAGAGAATGAGAGTGCAGATCTCTCAGCATGGCAGAGACTTCCAGTCCTGCAGTCCTTCCTAGCAGAATACCTGGTGAAGCTGAGATTGTACCTACTGTGGCATTTCTGCCCTTGCCCTGCCACCTCCTCACTGCTGCTGCAATCTGTTTGGGTCAAGAGCCTCTCAGTTTAGTCTCTCCACATTCCTGCTCCTCCCAACAAGAGAGCATTATTTTTGTACTGCAATCAACTTACATGGACTTTTAAAGCATCATCATACAGAGGCTGCTCTATTTTCTAATGAAGTCTTTAAGTTATACTTTTAATAAAGTGTTTTTAAACCTGTCTGGGATTTTATCCTCTAAACCTGTTGCCTATCCCATCACACAAGCACAGAGGACTCCGTGCAGGCGTTTCCAGCAGTAACAGTTGTTCATTCTGGAGCCTCATATGCTGCTGGAGAAGCTGAGGAATGGTGCAGCTCGCACCACTTGTCTCTCACAGCTGTATTGTGTTCCCTTGAAGAGGCTGGATTGTTGCCAAAAGAAACTTGTGCTAATGTCAGACTGAAGAATAGGGGCAAGAGGTGAACCCTCCAGCTCATGATCTGAATTGCCTTTTAATGGTACAGCTTCCTTTCACACCAGCTGGAATCAGCCACGGAATGTGTCCTGTTCTCCATGCCCTGCACCACACCAACACACTGCGTGCTCCCAGGGGCAGGGCCAGGTGTCTGCATTCAAAAGGTGGGACATGGAATGATGATGGACCTGAGTGACCATCTTGTTCTGACCCTCCTGTCATGGGCAGGGATGTCACTCACTAGACCCCACTGCTCCAAGTGCCATTGAACCTGTCCTTGAACATTTCCAGGCATGGGGGAGCCACAGTTTCTCTGGGTAACCTCTGCCAGGGCCTCACTGCTGTCACAGTTGAGAATATCATCTTAACATGTAACCTAAATGTACCCTCTTTCAGTTTAAAGGCATTCCCTCTTTTCCTATCCAGAAGACTTTTGCCTGCAGCTGAAACATCCCATAAGCTGAGCAGCCTGGAGGGTGCAGTTGGAGGTTTTACAGCAGGAACCACTGCCTGACATCTGGCTGTTGATACACAGATGGCCCCAGCACAGCGTGAGTAGTGGGATGTGGTCTCCAAGCAGGTGGCAGAAGTGCCTGCTTTGTGTACAGATATGCCCAAATAAGATGCAGATAACTACAGCTTGCAGAAGTATCCATAGCTTTTTAAAAAACATAGGGTGTAAGTGCAAGCTGTAGCCCAGTTTAACAAATCTTTCCTCTGCAGTGATACTGCTAAAAAACAACCAAACAAATCAACTTCTGCAGAGTCAAGAATTCAAATGCATTTATGTAAGAACAGTTGTAACTAGGAGTGTTTTAAGCTTTCCACAGAGGAAGCTTTTAACACAGGTTATAAATAATAGGGGAATTTTCTGACTAGCTAGAAGAAATTCAGGAACATAAGAACAACGGCTGCACCACGAACTGTTAGAGGCACCCCAGCAGCAGCCACTCAGACCTGCATCACAAATCAGGGTTGTCCAACAGGCACTTCCCAGAAAACAGTTCCCTTCCAATTTTGGACTAACTGTAGTGACTGTAAGATTCCAATAAGCTTATTTTGCTGTGCAGTAATTTTCTTTATTTGCCAGGTCACACCTAGCCAAGAAAGAGCTCAGCTACTCCCAATTCCAAAGGCAGTCTGACACTGAGGACCATCAGAAGTGGAATTACAAGAAGTGGAAAAGTGGAAGTCTTAGTTCAGCAATAAGAGGACACAGGCTTGGCCCCAAACTGGTCTCTTGAGGGAGCAAGAGGGAACACAGTGACTAGAGGTCATTTACAATCACTGCCTTTGCTGCACCCAAAGCAGCACCACCAGTAAGAGCTCAGGAGAAGGAGCCAGAGCACACCCAGGGCATGTTTGGTAAAAGCCACTCATTTGGGTCAAATGATATAAGCAAATATGTATGTCAAAGTCATGACTCTGATTTAAGTATCATCTAGCTATCACTTTCTTTTCTGAAACTGGGCTCTCCTCAGCTCCAGACACTTCTAGGAAAGAAGTTGCATAATGCCTAAAACTTCAGCCTTTCATTTTCTCTTCTGTATTTTAAGGTTCTTACAAACTGACAGGAAGTTTCAGCAAGCCAAATAGATGAGTTAACTTACTGCCACTTGTGTATCAAGGATTTCAAAAATACCACTAGAGCGTGACAACATCCTGGATTCATTTGGTTTTGATCTTGGGCTAAGTTGATGTGCTGTGATGTATTGGTCCATGCTGGTAGGTGAGCACCAAACCCCCTCATGCAAGTACAAACACTCTCAGATGCTCCATATCAGACAGGGATTTCTGAGAGCTCCTTAACAATCTGGTTAATAGTAACTTACCTTTAAACACGAGTAGCTGCAGTGTGCCCTTTTTTAGAAATTTCATTTCCCCAAATGCTGATATTTCACGCCTGCAGTACGATGTCATAAAAAGCAAAGTGGAGAAAAACAAGTTTGTTTTGGATATGTAACTATTATTGCTTACTCATGACTTCATCAAAGCAGTGAAGAAAAGACAAAAATCTCAGAAGAGCTTCTTTCACACAGACTCTCACCATCCCTTTTTGCAGCAACTGTGCAGGCAAGGAAAATGTGTGACTCCGTATTTATTTATTTTAGTTGTGCTCAGAGTTTTACAGGTAGCATCTTCCCTTTAGACCTTCTCAACAGAAATATAAAAAAGTTTGAAGCCATTTCCCCCTTTCCCCACTCATCTCCAAAAATCAACTGGGTGAAATGCAGAAACATCTTTTGTTAACAGAGTGGTGAGTTTGGCATATCCCAGTCTAGAGCTGGGCTTCCTGTGAGGGCACAGACCTACTAGTTTGTAACTTAGAAAACCCAGTCCCAGAGTCCTGTAACTCCCACCTACTCAACAGGAAACAAATATCTTCTCTAGCAGTGACAGGGACATTCCTGGTAGCTGACACCATGCAGGGGAAACGCTTCCTGCAGCTTGCGTGAGCTGGACCTTCTGCAGAAACTGGGCACCCAATCTGTCTTCATGGGATGGAGAGGAGGCAGGGAACAAACTCTTCAAGGCAGAACAGACTCTTCAAGTAAGTACTGCACGTCCTGGTGGACGTGCCTGTCTTAGCAGACGGCTGTGGCATGAGGCACTTCGGTCATGGCTGTAGAGAACTGTCCCAGTTCCATCAACAGAATCACAGGTAAATGTGTTCTCTTTCCTGTGAGAAGTCCCTGAGTTGCAGATCTAAAGGATCTTCCCCCCAAACACACCTTGGTGTCACTAGAAGGCTGGAAGAAGGAGCTGAGCCGGGTCAGTAGCCCGCAGGGAAGCCCCCTTTCCGCGAGTCGGAGGCCGCGGCCCATCCGCGCTCCGTCCTGAGGATGGCCTGCACCACCGCGCCGCCGCTCACCCGCGCCGTCTCGTGCCTCCTCTTCTTCAGCTGCTGCTCGATGTCCTGCAACGCACAACAGATTGAGCACGGCACTCAGGGAAACTGCCCCCGCTGCTGCCTGCGCCCCCCACAACCGCCCAGGCGTTCAGTGCCTGTGTCACACAGGGCTACGTGTCGTTCCTCCTCTACCCTTTGCCTTCTGGGATGCCCTACTTTTGAGGAAGTGGAGTTCAGAATTTGATATTTGTGGCACTCGGTGTGGGTTACCAATACTATTCTTGGTCACAGATATTCACACACTAACAGCCAGCACTGATGGATCCGGTTTGGCAGTGGTGGAAAACACAGGACTTGTAGAGAGCAGGGCATCCTCCCCAGTGCTGGCAGATATCTCAGCTGATACCTTCATATCATTAACAGAGGAACTTCTGCAGAGTTTGATAAGAAAACTGCATTATGTAGGACTGTTTCCCCAAATACAGAGGCACAGAGATATGAGATAGATACAAAGAGACAGATAGAGAGGCATGAGATATGTTCAAAGCCTGTGCCTGTCTCAGGCCTCTTGGGGACGTGTAGCTTCTCAGGGTGAACGAAGCTGCCAGCTCAGGTGAGTGATCTGGAGAGCAAGGCAGACCTTGCCATCAGCTCTCCAACTGACAGTACTATGCTGACATCTCTACTGTGAATATATTTTCAAGCCTGTTCCCAGGTCCCTCTGGGCATCCCCCCTTGCTAGCTTTGGGCCAGGCCTTCCAGATTCATCATGAGGTTACACAACAGGACAAGAGTTCCCTGAGACTGACTGGATTTAGACTGCTGGATGGTCTGGGCCCTGATGTGGTTTGCTGTTTTGCAAGTCCTTTGTGCCAAACATCACTGCAAGCAGATGCTCAGTTTCAGACATAACTCACTTTCCGATGCACTGGCTTCACACCTGTGTGACTGAGACTAAAGGTACACTTTGAACAGCTTATTGTGACCCATCACTAGACCTGTAGCAGCTTTACTACTGCTCACCTAGCTACATTTGGCCAAACCTGACGATTTTCCACAGTGCTTGCCTTCCCAGCACTAGGAGCCCAGCTCACACAAGTTCATGTATGGCTCTAGTGAGACCAACCTCCTCTATTTGCTGCTCAAGCTCTGTGATATTGGGAAACAGCTGATCGTGAATTCTGGGCTCCTCCACTGCTTTCTTCACGTCGTAACCAAACCAGATGGAATTCATGATTGTCTGTGGGAAGCAAAAAGCCTTAATGTTAATTCCTTGTGTTCAGAGAAGTCTGACCCTTGGAGCCACACAGGCAGAGGTGCCTCAAGGATGTTCACCAGAGCACACAAAAGGCACCATTTCTGGTTTACATGGCTTTCAGTGGTTCTTCTCTTGGCTAAGCAAAACACAGGTACATTGCAGCTTGTATAGGCTTAGGAGGACTCCCACACAAAGAAACCATGAGTGACTAAAATTAGCACAGCAAAAGAATCAGATCCCTAGGCTATGGTGGCTGGATTTATGCTGCTGTAACTAAGCACAAAACAGTCACCTCAGCAAACACACTTACAGCTTCCTGCTATTGTATGACCAGTTCCCTTAGGCCTGGCTCATCTCTACAGGATTGAACTGCAGGCTGGAGCTGCTGGAAGTCAGAGCACTCTCAGAGTCCAGGGCTTAGGAGTTGGTTGTAGTGGTTTTTACGGACTCCTCCTCTACCTCAGCAAAAAGGCCAGATCCAGCCTGGTGCTGCTGGCACAGGGTACAGTCACTGCTGCAGTCACTCTTGGGTGGTTTGAGAGGCTGCCACAGCAGCTCACAGAGGCCCCATCTGTCAGGCTTTACACTGTGCCTGAGCTGAGTTCTTATTTAGCTTCTCTGTGTGACTTTGATCCAAAGTTTGGGATGTTGGATAGGAACAACTCTAAACTAGGTAAATAGGCTCATGGAGATGCAGAAAACAGAACTCAAAGCAAATCTTGTGCAACTGGTTAAGAACAACTTGCCAGAGAAAATATCACAAAAGGAGGCACTAGAGTCACTAAAGGAGGCAATTTAATAGCAGACCTTTTGTAGCCCTGGCAGGAGCTGGTGTTGGAGGTCTGGCCCTCAGAATGCCAGGCAGGAACCTCCTTTTCAAGGCCCTGGCCCCCAGCAGGGAGCCACAGCCATGATCCTGTCACAGGTCACAGGAGTCCCTCCAAATGCTGCCTCTCCCATTTTGCCTCGTGTTGTCCCCCATGTGCCCACACCATCACGTACCAGTGCTGTTGCTGTAGTTATTTTTGTTCCTCCAGAAGCACCGACCACCATCTTCACCTGTTTCATTTTATCCACCAAAATGGAGGGGCACATAGAGGACATTGGCTGTTTACCTGTTGGGGACACAGAGGCAACACAGAGGCTCAGCTTTCTGCCTGCAGCTCACAAACTTCCAGCTCTTGCTCCGTGCCTAGGCCCAGAGCCTCAGTATCCACCTTTCTGACTGAGCTCATGTCCTGCTCAGTCCTTGGGGATCCCACCATCCCCTGCACTCGTCTCCTTCTTGACTCTCTCTTGCCCCGTCCTCTGCAGGTCCCAGGCCTGCGTCCCATGGCACAGATGCTGCAGTGTGAGCATGCACAACACAGCCAAAAGACAGGAAGGTAGTTTACAGCTACCTGGAGCTATGAAATTTGCTGGAGAAGGAGGGATCCCAAACCCATTGATTATGTAAGGTGAGCTGAAGTCATCCATTTCATCATTAAATATGATTCCACTCACGTTGGATCGCACATCAGAGCCAAAGCTGGAGAAACAAATTGTCAAGGTCAGGCCAAAACCACAGCAAATCTAGGCAGAGCTTCAGATGAATTTACTGCAATGTGAAACCTGAGATTTGATTGGAGTAATGCTCCACTCCCTCCCATTGTAAAGGACTTTGTTTAGTCACCCCTAGGGGGAAGGAAGCAGTTAATACCGTGAGTACACAGCTACACACAGAGGAAGGGCAGCCCAGAGCCTTCCTACAGCTCCCCTGAGAGGACTCCATGGGGAAAACCAGCACAGCACCTCAGTACAACTACTGCTCCTTCCTGGTGGGCAGTACTGCACTCCATTCAGAGGCAGCTCAAAGGTTGGCACATTTGGGAATGACTGGGGATTCGCTTAGATGTGTCAAGCTGGATAAAACATTTTCTATGAATACATAAAACATTTTCTATGGATAAAAATAAGCTTCACACCCTGGCTCCAGGCCATATGTGCGAACACAGCTCTTTCTGACAGCACTCACAGCCAAACATTGCGCTTCCAGGCCAGCTGTATTAGCTCAAATTCCTTCCAAAAGCCTGGGAAATCAGAACCAGCAGCAATAGCTCTGCTTATGAGAAGATCCAGATACAGCAAATGTTGTGGTGGAATTCAACACAAGAGAGGACACATCTTGTCCTCTGACACAAGCATGAAGCCTAGGTGTTGAGCACTGAGCTGCCAGCTCAGCAGAAGTGCCCATCACCAGCAGTAGTGACCCCTACCCCAGCCCAGAGGTGACAGCTCAGTGGTGTTCGATACCAACCCCAGAACCAGCACTAGGAAGATGGCAAAGGCCTACAGGGAAGGAATGTCTGAGCTCATACTATTGGTTGATGGTGCTGGTGGCGGACACAGCACTGCCATCGTCAGCCACAATGGAGACGTGGGATGTACCGGCATTGTCTCCAGTGTAATACACGGGCTCATAGTAGTCAACTGGATGGGAGGTGTTGTCTGTGATCTTCCTCCGGAGACCATCCGCAAAGAACTCGGATGTCATGTTCCTGATTGCCTGTCAGAGAAATCCAGTGCAGTTACTCAGCAGATTAGGAGACACGTAGTTATGAGGCTGATATCCAATACTTCAGACCACAGAACAGCGGCAAATCCCAGCAGTGAGGCTACAGTTTTCCCCCGGGGGTCTTGCTTCTTGGAAGATGGACATTGTAGAAAAAGATAATTTTAAGTTGTCACAGGAGCAGCTGTTAAAGTCACCCCTTTGTGTAGAAGTTGATCAGCATCCATTATTGCAGTGCTATGGAAAGCTGCCTGCACACTGCTGTGAGGCAAGCAGGACTACACTTGCTTCAGGGATAAGGAATGGGATCAGACAGAGGACAAGGACAAGGCAAGGTCTGACCAGAGCTCTGTAAGTTGAAAATTTGTGTTCATCAAGCTGGGCTGGGCTCAGAGTCTGCTGCTTTTGCAGGCACAGAAGTAAAGCACAAAGTGCAAAGTTGGAAGAAGCAGTCTCACCCCTTCCCATCTGCTGCTCCATTTTACTACAGGCAAGACTCCGGTTAGAGAGCCACAAGGATGCTGGGAATATAGTGAATAAGGCTTCAAACACTATAAAAACAGGCAGGGTTAGACCTAAATGTACTCTAGCTCTCCCGGTGAATTGAGGAGTTTGCTTTTCCTTACAGCAGGAAGGCTGCCCTCACAGCTCAGCTATGAGCCACATAGGACATCAGAGCTGCTTCAGTGCCTGTCAACAGCAAGTGGCACAGAGCATGCCTGACAAAGTGGAGTCACCCAAAAACTTTAAGCCATGTTCCAGTCAACTTTGCTGTTGCAGAAAGAAAAGACTTTTGCCAGATACCTCTGTAATGTTGACAAATTTGGGGTCTCCCAGCAGAGTTCTCTTGGCGTAGGCAAAGCGAAAGGCCTCCACGATGCGGTGGTAGGTCAGACCTTTCTCCTCCACGGTTCTGATGCTGGCAGCAGAGAAATTATATCCTGGCAACAGAGGACAAACAACTGTGACCACAAAGCACAGGGTCAATGGATTGCTAATGCACCTGTGTCAAATGTATAACCTTGAAGCCTAGTCTCTACAGAGATGCAGTCACTGGACTGTCCTAATCTCCACATGGAGAACTCAGGAGCTCTGGTAGTTTTGAGCACTGTGGGAGTCACCAGCAGAATTTGTACTTGCAGAGGTGTTTTCCAAAGAAGCCTCAAGCACATGTTAGGTTCTACCCATACAAGTATCAGGGAAGCTCCCCCATCAGGAAAATATTTTCCCTTCCTTGGTAGGAAGGCAACATCCCTGAGTTTACAGCAGAAGAGGAATATTTCTGCATCTCTGATCTCTCCTGGGCTCTCAGACTTCTCACCAGCTGGAGGACTATCAGGGAGGCCTTGCTTCCCCAAGAAGGTGATGTCTTTGGAGCTCTCCCAGCTCCTGCTGCCTGTGGGGTACTGCTCTGTGGCATTCTCACCTTTCAGTATGTTGAAAATGAGGGCCAGAACTGGGCCACTTAGCGGGGCACTGGGTGTGTAGAGGGTGAACTCCCCAAGTTTGATCTGTATGGGGTCCTCAATCACTGTGGCATTGTAGTCCCGCAGGTCTTCCAATGTGACAATTCCTCCTGGAAAGAGAAGGAAACTAGACATGTGGGTTTATGTGATCTCTGGTGGGAAGAGGAGGTCATGCTCCACCACCATGAATCACAGCAAGGATTGGACGGAACATGGTCAAATCCAAAAAGTAACAAGGTGAAGAAAGCAAAGATGTGTGCCCAGGAGATTCAGTCCTTGATAGATCCATCTCAGGCTCTGATAGTCTAAGCACGAAGTTGGGCTGATTTATAGCAGCCACAACTCTGGTGATCCATCTTTCTTTACAAAGGGCACCAGAAATATCAGGCTACAACATATCCTTAAGAATTCTGTTCACAGGAGGAAGACGCAGTTTTGTGGCACCCCACCCCAATTTGACTGTCCCGTCGCCTTTCTTATCTGAAGGGGGAAGAGAGTAAGTAATTATCCACCACAAATAAAGCCAGTAAGTTGCTCACAGGAAGTTCGCCAAGCTAGCCACCGCTGGCTGTTGAGGATAGGATACTGCCACCATCTAGTGGCACCGAGAGATCAAACAGCTCAGAGCACACAGGACCACCGCGTATGTAACGTTTTACGTACAAACTCGTTGGATTCAGGCTCTGTGAACTGCCTGTATCTACTCAGCTACAGGCAAAACTGCACAGGCTTGAGAGGCTCTGTGGTACAGAAATGCACAGCAAGCACTCTCCTTTTCTGAGTTTCAAACACAGCTGTTAAAGTGCTTCTTTTGGGTGCCCTGTTGCCACAGATCTCAGAGGCAGCGTTTCAGGGCTGACCTCTCCCAAGGCTTCTGCAGGTCACCGGCTCCTCCCTGGGCTCTGAGCAGTGTGGTCACTCCTCTGCTTGGGGCAGATGTCCTGGTTCTCACCTGCGCTGTGGATGTCAGCGATGATCTGCTTTGCCAGGCTTCCTGTGTAAAAGGCATCTGCTCCTTCATTGGCTATAGTGGCGTAGGTGTTGGCTAGTTTGGGCATCTTGATGGTTTCACCCTCTTGCAGAATCTTCCCTCCTTTGCAGAACACTTCACTAACAGAGCAAGGAGATTGAGAAGGTCAGGTCTGAGAGACAAGTTCAAAACTAGTGTATCTGAACCAGCAGGAGTGCTTGTGCTAGGTGCTTCTTGGAGAGAAGAAAAACTGCCTGAGCCATGGCCCAGGGGTCCTCACATCTTGGCACTGGGACACAGAACTGAACAGTGTTTTCTGACCTGTAATTTCACATGCTCAGTTTGCTCAATGGAGCCTGCAGAAGGGATTTTCACCATGGCACCACCCTCCCTGCCCACCCGAGGGGCCAAAAAGTGCCTCAAGATGCACAGGAGGGGCCACAGTCCCTGAACTCAGCAGTGCAGCTCAGAGCACAGTCTATTAAGCTATGAGGTTCAAAGCTTCCAGTAAATCCAGAAGTGTTTCAGTCCCTGTTTGTTAGATCACTGTAAGGTAGATTGTTTCCTCTCTAGCTCCCTCATGATGGATCATGATTGTGCTGCTGTGGACCTGCCAGATGGAAGGACAGGAGATAGGCCAGGGTGTACATTACCAATTGGATAGGAAACAAACCTGCAGCTGACAGAGATTTTAAAGAAAAAAGAGAATTAAGCATGATCTCCAGCAGGGCTGGACATAAACACTAAGGGTTTGACTGTAAGAAGTGGAGGAGTATTTAAAACCCTTCATGCTCCAAGTCTTTGCCAGGAGTGGATGGTCAGAGGCACTGCTTGAGGAAGGCTGATTGCAGAGTAAGAGATGACCCAGATTCCCACTGCCTGACAGCAGATGAGATGTTCAAGAAGACTCTGAAATTGCTCCAAATGCAGGTAAGCTCAGCTTGGTGCACTTACAGCATGAGGAAAAGCTGGGGATTGAGAAAATACATTGCCATTAGGCAGACTGATCCCAGCACATACTCTAATTCTACCTTTGCTCAGACAAAAGGACTTCAGGAGTAGAATTTCTCCCCCTTTAAAGGTCAGGACTGAATGTTCCCCATGATTTATCACCTTTAGGCATCTGCAGTGACACCTGCAGCAGGCACAGTGAGTGTGGTTCCTGCAGGGGATGCACACTCCTCACAGACACTGCATTACACAAACACAGGGACTTTGCAGATTGGATTCAGCCACCCCAAATTTCTCTGCATAGAACAGCAATTGCTCTACCTACCACAGCAAGGGATTGCTTTCGATTGCCTCCTCTTTTGATTTGATGGCTGCAGCAAGGCCTTTCCCAACAGGGAATCCTTCTCTTGCCAGCTTGATACTGGGCAGAAACAGATCTTTCCATGCCAGTTTGCCATGACGTTTGTGAGCCAGCTCATAGCCACGGATTTCTCCTGGAACAGCAATTGACAGTCCTCCTGGAGCAGAAAAGGAATGTGTTAACTCTTCCACAGCAAGAAAAGAAAGTGGTTGATGGAGCAGGAGGTGGGGCAGGCATCTGCCAACCCTGGTTTTAGGCAGGGCTTGTGTGTACTGTGACCAGCTCAGCTTGTGGCAATTAACAGAATTAACAGAATAATTTGGTCTGACATTTGTGCCTACGTATTCTGAACTGCTGAAACCCCTCTGTCCTCCTGCTGGTAACTCCAGTTTTAAGGTCATTTCTCCTCCGTAGGCTCTGTACCAGAGCAAAGCTGCTCAGAACACAGAGGCTGTCATGGGGAGAGAACACAGATTGTGACATACTTGAGCCAAAAACTTTGTTGTAGCATTGTAATTACAACTGGAACAGATTGATTCCATCCTGCACAGTGATGCTGCCTGCAGTTTGCTTCAATCCTGTTTTCACTTGCATCTCCTGGAATTTCAACACACTGCTCAAACCCCCTCCAAGGTGCTGTTCCTTCTTGCTTAGAAGAGTGACCATGAAGAGAACTAGTTAGTATTTCTTTCTGTTTCTTATTAGAAAATACTTTCCTGAAAAGAAACTTCCCTGGAGGCCCCAAGACATTAGTTGAAGCCACCACAACAAGTAATTTAGGGAGGACACCTGAACTGACAAAACCCAAGGTGATCCACACAAAGATTTATTCAAAGAGATGGAAAGGAAAGATGGCACATGTGGAACAGGTCATACTCAGTGCTTTGCATTCACCTGCTTTTTCATGAAGTGAAAAGCAGAAAGTTATGGGGTCCCTGACTAGTTTGAAGGCCATTGTTTTTAGCATCTTTGTCAGGCCAGAGTTTGCAAATTGTGTAAGAGGATATTTCCAGGATATTTCTAGGTGAGAAATCCTGTAGGTGGGCAAGAGCCTAGCCATAAGAAATGTTCATATTGTACATGTGCTGGTAGCAGTGAATGCTGGAGCTCTGTGGTCCCCCCAAAGCAGTGAAACAGCCTTTGCCATACCTTTCAGAGAGAGCTGTGTGTTGTTCCCAAACATGTCCTCCTTTGCGCTTTTTGGAGCCACTTCTCTTGCATTAATGATTTCCACTTTTCCTTTAATGACAGAGCAAGGAAGATGATGTTTAGCTCTGGACTCAGCACACAGGCATGGTTTCTGCTGCAGGACTCTGATCAACGTGAGCAAGTTTCCTGACAATTATTTTGAGGACATTCCCCCAGAGGCTGTGAGCATCAGTCGTTTACCTTCTCTCAGGTAGGATAAATCACCTGTCTTAGATAAAGTTCTCCAACTGTTCCAGCTGTGTGTGGCCCTGTCCCTTACCTGTGCTGCTGTAGATGGTAAAGAAAAGGCCCCCTCCAATGCCCATGCTGTGAGCATTCATGAGTCCCACGCAAAGCAGGGCAGCGATCGCGGCATCCACTGCTGAGCCTCCTTGCTTGAGGATGTCCCTGTGCAGCAGAAGGGAAGGTGACATGTGACAGTGTCTCAGCTCCCTGTCAGCAGTGCATGCACCACGTCAGAGCAGCTATGATGGATTCTCTGAGGCACATTTGCCTTCACCCAGTCTATGTGTTCCAGAGGAAGTTCTGAGCTTCTGTCACCTGAGAGAACAGACCCTTACTGGTCAGTGTACAGACCAGATCAGCCCTCACTAGAGACACATCCAAACCAGCTTGAAAACAGCTAGATGTGACAGAGTACATGTGGGGACAGACATTCCACACACAATCATCACACTGCTGTAGGAAATGACAGTTTCCTGAGGAGCCTTAAATCTGCAGCACTTGAGGCTAGAACTGGAGGATATCTCAATAAATATTTTTTAAAAGGAGCTAGAAAGAAAACTCTTGTTCTCATTGCTCATGGATCCAAGGAATCTTTTCCTGTTATGTTGTCTGTAAGCAACTGCAATAAAGCTGGTCAAGCATGGTAAAACCCTGGGGTTTATTAGGATCTCCTCTTTCTACAGGGAGATTGTTTATCTATGCTGGGCAACTGCAAGGATTGCACCTGAACATTGGGAAAGCAACAGCTGTGTCTCATGCAAGAGCTGTCCGAGCTAATGAGAGGCAGGGCACAGTGAGTGGGTACCTTCCAACGACGGAGCACGGCCCCGCGTCGGTGGCCACGGCTGCCCTCCTGTAGGTGTGTGTGTCCCCTGAGCGCAGCCCAAAGAACAGCCCCAGGAACAGGACCAGCCCCAGCAGGGCCACCGTCACCACTGCCACCACCACACAGCGTGTCTTCATCTTCCTGTGGAAAAAGACAGGATTGTCAGCCCTGCTGCCACCCCCTTTCATATCCTCAAACCAGCAACTACCACCCGGGTAAGAACCTGCCTTACAGCAGGCAGGAAACATCACAGAAACCTCCAGATGCATAGGTGAGACGGGAAATCCAAGGAGCAGAACACAATCGGTGTTAGTCATGGCTGACATCATCTTCAGGACAAAAAATTTTTAAAAAAATTTAAAAATTTAACTTCACATAATCTGCTTTTAAGTGCCTTGTCTGTGGAGGAGTCTCTGTCTGGAAGGTTGCCAAGGACAAATGCAAAACACATCTCGGTCACTAGGAAGCAACCTTGGATAAAGCTACCTGGCACAACCCAGTGTGAGGGCAGCACCATTCCTGCCTGGTGCCAGAGCACCTTCCCGATGAGCCAGGCACTTCCAGAGGGCCATGGCCAGTGCCCAAGTCTCCAGGTGTCCCAGTCCTGCTCTCAGCTGCAGCTCACCTGAGAGTGAGCACAGAACACCAAGGAGCTCTCTGGGTACGCACGGGGATGAGTGCAGAGCTATCGAGGGCATGGACAGTCACTGCCACTTGGTGGGACAGGCAGTTCAGCAAATACAGCTTGAACTCTTTGACCCATTTTCTTTTCCATTACAAGACCATTCCAGCAAAATAGACCTAAACTAATCACACTGCCTTCAGAGACCACCTCCCCCCTTTGTACTGCAACTCTGGGTTTTTACTACAACTTCAGCACAATAGCCAAGATGTCCTTTACCTTACCAAAGCATCTGCCATCATCAGAGAAAAGCCAGTCCATGGAATTGTGGTGAAGAACAGATGCACCAACCCCACTGTGGATGCCCAGCAGCCCAAGGCAGAGTGAACTCCACCAGCCAGAGCAGCACTCAGTGCCCTGCAGCAGCCACACACTCAGGATTAGGCAGCAGTGAGTATGCCAGCACTGAGCTAACTAGAGGAACCAGGCCAGGCCAGCCAAACCAAAACTTTTCTCAGAGGGGGGTGATTAGCAAGTAGGGGCCCCCCCAGCCTCACCCCCTGGCTTAAACCAGGAGATCCACATTTGCTATCCAAGCCCTGTATCTGTGAGTCTCAGTCTGAGCACTAAAGATGCCCGTCTCCATCCAGGTAAAGGAGCTGTAAATCTACTGTATGAGCTGCTCTCTAAACAAGTGTCAGCTGAGGGTAGTAAAAGTAAATGGATGAAACCTCTTTCCAGGTTCTAGAACTTAATTTACACTCAACCACTTTTAAAAGAGACCAGTGGTGTGTTTGCAGAGCAATGACTGTGCAGGGAAACAGAGAAGCCATTATGTCCCCAACAATAGCTCACACACAGCCTCAGAGTTTAAAGACAGTTTTGTTTGTTGGCAGAGATATTTCAGCTTCAGCACTGGCAGTCTCCTCCAAGCTCCACAAGAAATGCCATGGGATCTTTTATCTGTGCCCCAGCTCAGCAGAAGGTACTTTGTTTGGTCTGAAGGCTGCTCTGTGCTGGGCTGTCCTTCAAGCCTGGGCTGACTCAAGCCCTGTAGTGCTGAGTTAACCCGTGGGCTCCTGGCTGGGGCTCTGCAGCTCTTCACAGCTGCTTGTCTCATGCTGGGCCCCTGCAGAGGTTTACTGCCTCATCAGGCAAGTTACTCTGACAGCAGGAGAGAAGGGGAAATGTCAGGTACTGCTCTGCTCTCAGCTCCTCTCTGGAATGGGATCACACCTGTGAGCATCCCATAGACCCAGAAGAGCTCCATGCTATGTCCTGCTGCCTGCTGAGTGCACAGACCTTGGAAAGGCCCCTCCAACCAACTTCATGTGACTCAGGCACAGCTCCTGGCCTGCCAGGCACGAGGATAAGACATGCACCACTGGGCAGCAACACACACAGACTGCCACGCAGAGATACTGACCCTGTGCTGCACCGTGGCACCACCCCATGCCTCTGCAAGCCAAGTGAATCTCTTAAGGAAGGTGTATCTGTGCAAGCTGTCACACTGATCCTGCCCAGGAAGCAGCATGAGCTCGAGACCTGCAGCTTTCTCTTCTCCAGCAATGAACAGAGAGCAAACCCAGCTGAGGATAATCCTCTCCACCTCTGCTGCCAGCTCAGCTCCCATAAGCTCCTTAGCCCATCCTAGGCCTGACTCTAGAGGGAAGCACAGCCCTCACTGCCTTCCCAGCTGTGGCACAGCAGGGCCAAATGTGTGTTTGGTTTGATGTACAGAAATCAGGAGAAGTCTCAGGAGCCTGCAGATATCCACTGCTAACCCACCTCTCCACACTCACTGTGCCCTGGGCAGGCACACTGCAGAAACAGCTGAGTTTTGGACCAACGGTGTGTTTGAACCTTGGCTCTGAGTTGAGTCCCCATTATGATTTATTAATGGGAGTGGAGCAGCAGCTGCAAGCCACCACCTGAGCCAGGCTCCCCAGCTGCTGTCAGCTGAGGCTGGCTTTAACCTCCAATCTCTGCCAAATCCAGCTGTTTGGAAGCCTGGCTTCAGTCACAGAGTGCTTTGGCAGCAGCGAAAGGTCTCCAGGAGACAGGGGCTATAAAGCAATTAAAAGCAATACAATTATTTCTCACTGTTATAAAGGTCCACCAGCCAGTCTCAGCCATGGAATTTAAAGAGTAGCCTGATTGCCTTAATTTACACTAGGAGAGGGGGAGGACCAGCAAGCAGCAGAGTTCTGCTTGTACAAGGAGCCCCATTGAGCTGTACTCAGATGTGTCACAACATGCACAACCTTATTTAAACATGGCACTGGCTTTGAATTCAAAGTACCCCAGTGCAGCAGGGGTTGCTAGTTAGTGTCAGCAGGAGATGCAGGGTCTGACATCTCTGCCAGGAGGGCTGGAGTGTTCTGTAGAGATGAGGAATCTGCCATGGTCAGGGAAAGTGCCAGGAGAATTGGAAGAGGAGAAAAGAAAGCAGTGGGGAGAGAACAGTGGGATACCAGAGGATGACAAAGGACTCCAGGCATGATCAGGCACTGCTTTGTTCCCAGATGAAGCAGTAAATGAAGCATCCCCTGACAACACCTAAAACTTTAACCACAAACTTAAACCCAACATGTTTCTGCTTTAAACCCATCTTGCAGGAGCTTCATACCTCTGCACCTGCTCCTGGGAGTTCCCTGTGCTCCCACTCACAGCCCAGCAGCCACTACTGGGCCATTGGCTTTGAGATATCCACCCTTGCTTTCCCCAGGCAGCACAAGAAATGCAAGGATAGTTTGACATCTGGACTCTTGTCACAGGACACAGGCCATGCTCTTGTGTCATGTCACAAACTATGACGTTCCATCACGAGATATTTTAATTGAAGCCTTACACAGTCTTCAGCTCCACCTTCAGTCTTTAGTTCCAGTGATAAGGGTATTAAAACAGAGGTTCAGCCAAGCCATGAAGAAGCCCAAAGAGGCTTCCAAATTCAGACCTAGGCACTGCTCCCACCTGAAGCAGGAGGACAAAGCAGTCCCAGAGAAACACAGCAACTCCATCCAGCTCAGTTAAAAGCCTTCCTCACAGATAGTGCCTCTGTGCTGCTCCCTGTCCAGGGGCCAGCACCCCTCCTTGAGTAATGCCAGCGTTGCAGACTCGTGTGGACACACATCAGTCTGCAGGAGAAAGGCCTCAGTGGGGATCAGTGCTTATTGCTGAGCTAATCAACACTGGAAAGAACTGAGCACTGAGTCCATGGGTGAAGGAGCTGCTCAGCTGGGCCTCAGGGAGAGCTCTTGTGACTCAAAGAGAGCTCTTGTGATCACAGTTTGTGACTCCTCCACAGGCACAGGCTTTTCTGAAGCCTAATGGCATGTAGCATTCTGCCCAATATAGATCAAACTCTGAATTCACTGAGAAAGAGACAATAGTTTCTCTTGAAGCAACCTTTTCCTCAAAAATTCCTCATATCTCCCTGCAGAAATTTTAGCATCAAATCCAACATTTTTTTATTTTAAGACACTTCAGCATAAACTATGAAGTGAAAAAAAGGCAGAAAGGTGGAATAAATACAGAATTCCCCATTTCTCATGGTTTTCACAGTGTTTCCTAGTTGAGAACTTCCCAGAAATCCACAACTGGCAAACTCAATCTCAAAAATGCAAGTTAATAAAGTTTTATAAACCCATTAAAAACATTATTGTTACGGTCACTCCCAATTTAAAGTCAAAATTCTTCGTCAAAATAGCTCAGTTCTCCCAACTGTTGCAAAATATGTTTTCAGGTGCTTTTTTGCCATTTAAACTAGAAGCTGTTTATTTGACCTCAACTCATTCAGACTGGTTAGTCTGGTCCTATTATTCTCTTTTGGCAATCTTTCATCTGCTTACTAAAAAAGTCACATTTTCAGACATTCTGCTGAATAAGGAATCCCACACAGCACTTTCAGGTTGAGGGGAATGACTCAATGAAGGTAATCCCTGTTTCCCCCGTACCTCTCAAGAGTATTTGCAAATTGGTCCTGTCCTTTTGCACAGACCTGTGGTACTGACCTCCACTGAACATCTTTTCTCAGGGAGTGAACTCTTTTCTAGGGGCAAAACATCCTTGTAGGAGTAGCAGTAACCACTTATTTTCTCTTAAAAGCTCTCCAAACCTCCTTTTTGGTATTTGTACTGCTCTGCTCACAGAGATGAACCCATTGAAACTCATTATGTTTGAAGTCACAGTACTAGAGGAATGCAGAAGTAATCATTGACTAGGTGAAGAGTCAAGAACCCACACCTCTTAAAATGCATATTTTAGGATCCACAAAGATTGTTTATCAACAGCAGAATCATTCTGTGTTCCTGGATTTGGTTACTATGTGGTACAAATATTTTTCCTCACCTCATTGCTAGCTCAAGTTCTGATGAAGCAACTGAGCAAATACAACGGACTCAAGTTGCACCAGGGAAGGTTTAGATTGGATGTTAGTAAAAATTCTTCACTGAAATGGTGGTCTGGCTGCCCCAGAAAGTTGTGGAGCAACCATCTCTGGAGGGATTTAAAAAACATGGATATATGGCAGTTGGGGACATGGTTTAGTGGTGATTTGTCAGTGCTGTGTTAATGGTTGGGCTCAATGATTTAAAGGTCTTTTCCAATCCAAATGTTCTGTGATTCTAAACACATGGTGTCTCCACATGGCCAGCTACCCTCACATCACTCTTGTGCTCACAGAGAGACTGGATTTTGTGTCTGTCCCTTCAGCTTAAACCCAGACGCTGCCAGATTCGGCTGTGATTACACCTGGGGGGAATAACCTGTCTGCCAAGGTGGGCAGCTGCTGGCAGTGCAGGGCACCTGATCAGCTCCCACACCTGCCCCTCAGCAATCACAGCCACACCACCTTCAACTGGCATCAGGTTTATACTCCAGCTGCAAGGAGAAGATGGAATGCCTGTTCTGCTTGGCCTGCTGCCACAGCAGCACCCTCTAGCAGGCAGGATGGCAGAGCAGGAAGACAGGGATGAAGAAACCTGCTCTCCATCACTAAATCTCACTGAGGATTTTAAGCAATAACCCTCCATGTCTGTTTGTGCCAAGTCTGGAAGCAAAGTTGCAGCTCCAAGGCTGCGCCTCACCTGCTGTTGAAGTGTAGCACAAAAGCCAGCAGAACACAGACTGAGGTAAGGAGCTGTACAAACTCTCCTTGGACTTTATGGACTCAGAAATTAGAGCATTGTGTCTGCCCATGGCTTGCCAGAAATCCCAGACCCTTCCCTCAATGCCCATCCAGAAATGCTGAATGCCCATTCAGAATGTCACACA
Organism: Irena cyanogastra; assembly: GCA_013397155.1. Lineage (NCBI taxonomy): Eukaryota > Metazoa > Chordata > Aves > Passeriformes > Irenidae > Irena > Irena cyanogastra. Next base: position 599,663 of record VWZV01017481.1, read on the forward strand.
AGCTTGCCTGAAACTTGGGCATGATGAGGAGCCAAGCCCACATGTCTTAAGCCTGACGTTTTTAGCCAGAAGGCTCTCTGCAAACACAGGACGAAGCAAAGTCTGCCTGGATGCCAGTCAGCACCGTTAGAGGCTGTCTCTGGACTCACAGGGGTCAGTCAAGAGGTTAATGCCCCAGCTCCAGACCAGCCCAGTCCCCCTGGCCCACTCCAACCTCTGATATACCAGATCTCCACTTGCTGCAGAAGGACAGTAGCTGTGCTACACTGACTCATTAACAAAGTTTGGCTGAGCTCCAAGATTAAAAGCTTTAGGGTGATATTTTCCCTGCCTAAAAATACATTTTCTTTTCTATAATAGCCACAAAATGGAGTTCTGTTTAACATTTACATGTGGAAAAATCAGTACTATAAAACATGAGCATTTCAGCCCTGAGATATTTGGAAGGAAAATAGCCTGTGCCCATCTTTCAAAGATGGCTTTCAAATATCCCTTTCAAGACATTGTATGAAGAGCACAGGCCCCCTTCAGTTATATTGTTATTGTCCAAGAAGTCTTGAGCAAAAAAATGGAAGTTTTCTGGAAAGTAAATACTGGCACAGAAAGCACTTTGCAGGCTCAGAAGGATTTGATGAATCTGCTGTTCCTACCAGCCAGTCTGAACTACATGTTCAGAGTCCAGGGCACATCCAGCTGTTAACACACACCCCTCTCACTGTGTCTAATTTATTGATGTGACACTCATGATGCTCCAGAGAAAAGATTGTGACAGGAGCACACAACTACCCTCTGAAAAAGCAGACAGTGTGGAAAGGTATCTGGTCTCTGCCCCAAGCAAATCAACCTGCACTTTCAGTCTGTCCCACCTTTAATGTTAACAGGGGAATTTAAGATGCAGTCTATTGAGAAGAACCCTTTTCTTAATTTACTGACCCTGTAGGCATGATGGCACCAGGTTTTAGTCTTAATATTTTCATAGTTCTAAAGTTGCTATGTCCTTGAAGTGGGTCTAGGTCAGCCAAGAGTCTCCCTGTCACAGTTGTCTCAGAGAGTGCAAGGTGACATGGGAAGGCTGTAAGAAAGCCCAGTTCTAAATCATATTTATCCTACTGTAGTATTTCACCCCCACTGCTGAAAGGCAGGGTTTATATCAGTGACCCAACAAAACTAAGCCAACTCTGTCCTTCTTCAAGGACAATGCAGTGCCATGTTCTCACCAGCACAGAGCTGGAACAAGTTGGATGCTCCTCAGCAAGTTACTCTTTCACTTATTCACAAGTAGAGTTGAAGATGGGGTCAGAGAAAGCTATGAAACCTGAAGTCAGTGCCTGCAGGTCCAAAGGGTGAACACTCTGCTGTGTACAGGTTGTGCTATGCACAGCTACCTTATTTCAGCTGCACTATTTGGCAACTATCAAGTGTCTCTGTCCAGGCACTAATATAACAGAGAGCCCTGTTATAACTCAGCCTTGCATGTTTCAGGCTGCAAAGCCACACCTCAAGCAGTAATGCCATGTTTAATGCAGGTGCATTGCTGACTTGCTCTTCTCAACCCATTACAAATAAAGAAAAAAAATCTCCTGAAGGACTTGCAACCTCCTTCCAACTGTGATGCTCATGGCATGGTCACCTTTAATTCCCCAAAAATTAGCACGTGCTGTTACATTGAAACTTGAGCAACACAGGAGTGCATCTTTCAGCATATGAAGCAATGCCTGCATACCTCTGGTCACGGAACTTGCAGATACTGAAAAGCATCATGAAACCCAAGGCACTTCTGGGGAGTTTTTATTTTTATTTCTTCTCCCCACCCCTCTTGATTTTTTCCATAGGAATTTCATGAAGCAACCCCAGCAGTGACTCACAGAGCACAGACCACATCTACAGTTTAGACTCCTACTTTTTATGGCAGAACAAGCAACCCAAGGCCTCCATTTCCCAAAGCTTTAACATCTCAATGCATTATTGGAATAGATGCTGTTACAAGATTTTGTAGCTTAGGTTTACCTCTTGTTGCAGGTTAGCTATTTTTCCCATGAGGAAGTCTTTCCTCTCTAACAGAGCAGTGTTGCAATCCAATACTACCTGAACATGAGCATCAAAAATAGCATTTCAATTAAAACTAGCACTAACACAGAGCTGTTAATAAGCACGTGAGGCTTCTTCCTACTAAATAAAATTTCCCTTTTTGACCCCTTGCTCTACTCTTCCATGATGAGGGCAACCAGTGGAACCTAACTGCCAGCTGTATAGGTAGCAGACAATTCTAATTTAGGCTAAACATGACCTAAGAAACACTGATTCAGAAAAGAGATCACTGCTGAGGAAGCCCTGGAAAAGTCACTAGGGGAGACTTAGAGAAAAGGTACTTTAAGCATGGAAGAGATGCCTAGCATGCAAGAGGTCGAGTTGATTAAGAGCAGGGACACAAAAGTTGCCTTATAGAGCTGAAAATAAACAAGCAGATGTTTGTCCACAGCCAAAGCACCTCCTTGAAAGTTGCTTTCACTGGAACTCACCTGCTGAAATGGAGCCACCCACTAAACCCACGTGCTTTCATTTTAGGGACCTGTTTTCCCATAATCACCCACAGGCACACACTTTTCCCTGGGACAAAGGTAAGCAAGTGGAAGATAATTGGTAAACAGGAGGTTTATTAACCCTTTCTTGCCAGCTACACTGGTTAACCAGTTCTGGTTATATCCTTCTAACCCCAGAGGCAGCTGCAGCAGCATTGCTGGGACAGTGCTGTGTGAACTTCCAGGGCTCCTCAGTGCTTGCAGATCGTTGGTTGCTGTTGCAGAAGCCCTTCTGCTTCTCCCCTCCAGAAAAGGGTGGCTGTCCTCTGGCCGAAGTTCTGCCTTCTTTTGTAATTGTTCCTCAATCTTATCTCTCTGCCATCTCAACTCAATCTTACTCATTAATTTTATGTCAAGCTCTGCAGTTTCCAAAACCTACATCAATCTGTGCCATTTATCTAGCAGCTTTATAAAGCCCTTTAATCTTTGCAAAGCCTTTCTGCCAGGCCACCAAAGGGACTGTGCTCTTGCAGCTGACAGAGCTGCCTTTCCCCAGCAGCCAGCAATGAACTCAGCAACACAGCCCCACGCAGCTTCCCCTCAACCTCACCACCCCAAATAAAAGGGGAAAGAAGAGGTAAGGACACAGGGAAAGAAGAAAACCTAAAATGGTGAAGGGAAAAACAGAGGGAGTGGGAATGAAGGGGGACAAAATAAATGAATGAAGATAGGAGGACAAAAGAGGTGAAAGAACAGGAAAAGGGGAAACGGAAGGGCAAAAAATGAACAATGCCCTCTCTCAAGGCTAGAGGTTTTCCCCAGCCTCGCCTGAATGCTGCACTTGACCAGTTCTGCACATGCACATTGAAACTCTCAGATCACAGATGAAGTTTGGACTTTCTTGGTGCTCTGCAGAAGGGTTTATGTAATTTTTATGTAAGGTTTATGTAATGTTATACCTGCCATAGCAGATAACTGTGTATTTTACAGACTGTAGAGCATCTGGATGGGTGGATGAGGCCACCAAAACCCCTGGATTCCAGTTATAATGAATGACCTCAAGACTGCATTCACTGAAGAGGTTTCACAGACTTCAGCTGAAGTTGGAGAATGGCTGTTTCCAACTAAAAAAAATTTGTAGCTACCTGCTTAAGTTCACCTGGTTTTGCTAAACCAAGACTCTACAGGTAGGTGAACACTTTAATGACTGTAGGGCTGGTTTGAATGGCTTTGCCTCTCCTGATCTCACTCCTGTTTGCTGTGGACACCTGGATCAGGAAATAAAACCCAGACTGGGATCTTGAAAGAAAAAAGCCCTGGTCCTGGAGAACCCACCTCTGACGTGTTAGAGGGGATCCAGCCAAGAGCAGGAGCAGGTCTTTGTTTTCAAAGCACATATAGGAGAGAGCCACTCTTTTTGTTCTGGTAATGAGCAGAGAGTCTCCCAGGTGCTGTTCTGGTCCTTCATGTGTCTAAGTATCTGTTTGCCTGGGCAGAATCTGCTCATTTTCATACAAATACAGTTGCCCTTGATAGTTCTTTACAACAGATTTTTTTTTTTTTATTACAAAGAATCAAATGTGGACTGCTTGATTTATTTCAGAGTATTTCTTCCACCTTCACGGGCCAGTTCCTACATACACGAGTGATCCCCTGACCTGTGCTCTACTGAGTGCTCTGCCTGCTCTGCATCAGGAGCTCTGTTCTCTCCCACAGCATTGCCCTTCCACCCTGCTTCGGGATCACACCCCCAGCATCATCTCATTGTCCCTGCAGCTTTTCCAGTTCTGCACCTGCCTCCTGGCCTTTCCCCTAGGTACCAGGTAAGAAACCTGTCAGTGCTTGACCTCCCACACCAACAGGGCTTACATTTTTCAGGAAGCACAGAATGACATGGAAAGAAGAGGGATCCAAGACCTATGGATATCAGCCACTTCTTAGACCTTGATTCCTCTGATGAGCACCACCTGGCAGAGGGACATTGACTGAAGTAAGAATTTCTCATCTTTAGGATCCATGAAATCTGCCTTCCCATGTTTGTGTAGCTCTGATCTCTCTGGTCATTTTGGGACCCTTTCCTGTGTCAGCTTGCCAAAACAGCACTTCTCTTATCAGCAATCCTTGTCACTTATGCTACCTGCAAAACCAGGGTCAAATTGACACTCAGGCCAATGACCCTGCACCAACCTTTCCATAGACCTTTATAACCCAAAAAGGAGCTGAGACCAACATCAGCTTGGGTGGTAGATAGAACCTTCAAAGGGTTAGATGGGCCAGGCAGAGGTGAAATGTCTTCCCCAGTGATGGGACTGAGATCCCAGCTCACTAGACTTCCAGGTCCTTGCTCTTATCTCAGCCTGTCACAAACCCCAATCCTTGAAGCCATCAGCCCATGTGCTGCTGACCCTGCCAAGCCACAGCAGCTCCCCTAAAGGGTGGCTCAGCAGCTGTTCAGGTTGCCTGGACAGAGACTCTGCTGCCTTTGCTAACTGAGCCAACCCAAAGGCAACACGGTAGATCAAGTCCTGTCAACCCATACAAGAGAGAAACACTTGCTCTTCAAACCTGAGTCTGAAGGCTTGTGAAACAAAGGTGCCCTTTAATGAAATAGGATTAATGAGCTGGAAAGGTACGCAATAAAGGGAAAGAAACAACTCCTCTATTTCACACCCCAATCCAACCAAATATGGAGATGACAAGATAAAATCAGCTGTTTACTCACTACTTTAAAAGCTCTGTTCTCCCTGGATGCAGTTCACCTTCAGCCAGTGACACCAAAAGAAGGCACTTCTGCCTGGTTCTCTTGCCCCTTATTCCTCAAGAGTTCCCAGAAGCAGGGACTCCAAAAACAAGACTGGTCACACAGAGCCGAGTGGCAGCAAAGCTTCATATATGGGAGTGGTCAGGAGGGGAGGGTGATGTAATGAAGCCCTATCTTTGAGCAGTAAAGGCATGCCACCCTTCCCCCTCCCAGTCCCTGAAGAATTGCTGGCTCACAGGGCAAGATGAGAACAGAGTGGGCCAGCACTTTCCGTGCCGTACTTTCTCACGGTAAAGGGAACAGCGTAGAGGGTGGGGAGCAAAGATCAGAGTTGAATGGAGACAATACTTTGATGTTAGGTAGTCCCAGGAGTGAATCTGTACTGGCAGAGTTGTTTCTTTTCTTCATGCATCAAACAATTCTCTGCCGAGTCGCTGGTTTTCCCTGGCACAAGTCCTGACCGGGAGGACACTCTGCATGAGGGCACTGCTGACCCCATACCCATCCTGACAGAGAAAATCCCACTCCTGCACTCTTCCAAGTTGGCTGATGCTGGAGCACTGCCCAGCTCCATGGCCATAGGGGCTGAGAGCTCTGTAGAGGAGAAGAAATGTGCATCCCATAAATGGTGGTGTCCTGGACACTGATTTGGGAAGCTCTTGAGAGGCACATCCTGCCCTTCTCCATCAGAGGAAATCTTGAACCCTGTGAATGGAGAGGAAATCTCTCAAGGATGTACCACTGCTGTCCAAAGGGAAAATAATTCATTTTTGACTTCCTTCATTTCAGTTTTGTTGATCACTCACTGAAGGGCTGGTCTGACCATGAAAAGCCACATCAGGCATTAGGACAAGGTTTGTCTAATTCAAAGGTTATAAACAATCAGTTGGGTAGGTCTGTGATTGCTGTATAAAGGGAGAGTCCAGGTCTAACAAAAAGTTTCTATGTGCTCTCAGATGAGGCAATTGGAAAAGGCAGGAGCCAGTCCAGGCTTTCACAAAGTGGAATTCACAGAGTTACTGTCCTCTACCAGGAACTGCACTGAGATCCACAGGATCCTGCAACAGCAGCCAGGCAAATACCAGCAGCTCCAAGAGCCAAAACCCCGTACTGAGAGGAACCTCCACGGGTAATTCTCAGATTTGGGTGGGGAAGGGAGGTCTGGGAATGACTCCTGCAAGAAGAGCTGCTTGTGCAATGCATAGTGAATTAAACTGGAGAACAGCAGTGCCTTTACCCTTTCACAGGTTACTTTTCCAGCCAGAGATGTCCCCTGTCCACAGAGCACTGTGCCATCTCAAGTAAAGGAGCTATTTATAACATGGTAAGGAGCATTCCTGTGCACATCACAGTCTGGGTCTCCCTTACCCTGAGGAATGGGTCTGCTTTGATAGTGTCAAGTGACTTGAAAGCAGATACACAACTGAGAAGCCTTTTAACTGTCAGGAATGCTGCCTAAGAGATTTTTTCAGATCCAGGACAAACTAGATTTCTCTTACAGATGTAAAATTTGCTCTACTATATCTGCACTCTCCTGCAAATTACAGATTCTCAATAAACTACTCTCTCTTGTTCTGTTGTTCTGGGGAGGGCCTGGCTTTGGAGCTATTGGGAATGAAACAGAAACAATTAACATTGAGTGGTTCTGTTATCGTTATCCAAACAGGAATCTGCACCCAACAGATACTTCTCAGTACAACCACAACTGCAGCAGACCCTGCCCATCCCAAGGAAAGCTCCACACCTGCTCAAGGTGCAGCATGTTTTTTACAGCATTGTTTGGAGACAACCTAAACATGCTGGGTGGGTGACAAAGTAAACTCTAACCAAGCTGTAAACACAGAGGAAGAACAGAGTCATAAGAGATGCCTTCCCCTATTTTTCCACTGATACTCATGGTAAGAGACAGAGACACAGGGGAGACTGTGTAAAGCTGCCTACCAAGTATGAACCTCCAGTACTTGCTGCACCTACAGGAAGACTCCAAACTCCAGAACCTGTCCAGACTGCCAAATTCTTATCATCATCACCACAAAAAAATTCACTACTCAACAGCATTTTAAAGCTGCTATCAGGGCCAGGGAGCCTTACACTTGACAAAAGAATTCATATTCCCACTTCAGAGACAGGACAACAGAGACAATCTTGCCCAGGGCTTCAGAGCAGGTCAGTGCCTGGACTGGAATAAGGAATCTTTCCCCATATGCCTTAACCATGTTCCTAGACATCATCCTTTCTTCCCTGCCACATGCCTGATATACACAGTAAATCCAGAGGCAGCTGGAAATGACAGCAGAGGCTGACACTGATCTACTGCACTGTGCCCAGAGCTCCACGGGTGTTGTGTTCAATGCTCCTCACAGCTTTGGTCTCTACTCCACTGTAAACAGGAAATTAATAAAACGTGAAGGTAGCACCCTCCATCTCCTTGGGAAAAAAGACAGCAGATTAGATTGTAACAGAGGCGCTGGGGGAAAGTTCAAAATGTTTGCCACTTAATGGAGAGCTTGCGTTTTATTACAGAAAGTTGTTGGGTAACTAAGGACTGTTAAAGTCTAACCTAAGCAAGAGGGCCCTAAAACCAGAAGAACACAGACTTTCCCAGCAAGAGCCAAGGTCCACTTTCCATTCTGCTTAAGAATCAGTAGGACTTGGAGATGTGAGGCTCAGAAGTTATTCCTGGACATGAATGAACACTGACCCACAGAGATCTGAGCGTGCAGCCCACCCAAACTTCACCCTGTGAGTGCTGTGCTTCTCAGGAAGCCCCACAACTTCTTGTTCCTTTCTCAGCAGTTTCTGCTGAAGGATCAGCTCTACTGCTCTCGGAGCAACAAATGAAACCTCTCAGCATCAAATTCAGCACGTCCTGGTAAGCCAGAAGCTGTCCCTGGTTACCTGAGGGTGGCAGGATTTCAAAGGGACCACGTGGCAGGGGCAGGGGAGCAGCCTCTCAGAGAGGGACGGGCACAGCGGCAGGGCAGCCACCCCCAGCTCTGTTATCCCCACTGGCCAGCCTGCTTCCCCAGCCCTGGGGGTGCCTTCTGCCAGCCCTGCAGGGCCACTTGGCTCACAGAGTGGTGGGACTCAACCCAGCCAAGAGCCACTGATGGCTGCTAGGTGCTGTGAGGGAAGAAATCCCACTGAGTCCCTGAGAAGGCTGTGGACAAAGCTCTGATTTGCACTGGGTGGGCAGGGACCATGTACATTCTGGCTACACTGCTGCCAGGCTTCAGAGGGCAAACCTGTCTCAGGGATGGACACCCAGAAGCAAGAGTTTCATGGACCTTTACACTGGGACCCCTTTCCCTGCTGTGGCCAGGTGAGGAGGGGGCTCAGCAGACATACAAATAGTTCATACAGCACCACACAGGAGAGGTGCACACAGACAGCTCACGCCCTGAACGAGAATCTGGATGTACAACTCTTTTATTCCACTGGTTCTCAGCACTTCATACTCTCTGGGTTTGTTCCCCAGAACAACAGCCTCAGGAAATAAATGAATTTTTCTTTCTAAAGAAGTCACTCACTGCAGATCCATTACTGCCCTAGTGCCTCAGGCTCACATTAGTCCAGCTAAGGCTTGGGCAATACAGTTCATGTCTGTGTGGCCGTTTGCAACCCATCAGTTTTGACCTTAGGAGAGAAACACACACACAGGTTCAGCCTTGGTGCACAGCACGAGCCACAGCCCACGTGTAGGACAGGCTCCTCTCAGAGCCCAGCCCAGCACATCAGCTGAGCACGTTCAGCTGCCACAGCCTAAGGCTGAACACTGAAACCACCGGGTGATTCTGTGCTGTTCAGAAGAGTGGTTACAAAGTTCCTACAAAAGAAGACTTCAGAGACAGGAGCCTGTCTTGACTGGCCTCTGCACCTGAATGCAGAAATCTGGCAGGTCTGGTGCTTGCAGCATCTCCTTCTCTGAGCAGAGCATAACACAGGACTGAGGAAAGGACAGGTGCTCAAACACCAACAAATCTTCTGTCCTGAGAGATGCCTCATGCTCCCAGGAGAACAGGACTCACACCTCAAGTACAGATCAGAGAAAAGAGTCCCTGTCTGGCTCATCTCCCTCCTGTCCCAGTCTCCTTCATGGCTTGTTTGTTTAGGTGCTGCAAAGTGCACCAGAAATGGCCATTTGCTTATGAGAGATCAGAATCACAAAGCTCTGTCTCAAAGCACTTGGAACCTCTGTTGGAAAGCTATGTGAGGGGGCCAGCTGGGCTGGAGGCAGAGCCTGCACCAGCACAGCTCTGGGAACACACACGTGGCTTTGGGAGGAGCACACAGGCTGCAGGGGCTGCACACACAGCCCTGCACAGGAGCTCGGCCCCAGCAGCTCTCCCCCTCCCACAAGGGCTGCTCAGCCTTTACTTCACAGCCTCTCTGGGCTGGGATGGGGCAGGTGCTGGTGCCTTCCCATCTGCTGAGCCCACAGCTGCTCCCATTTCCAGTGCCATGGGAACCACAGGCACCCTGTCAGATCCACCTGAGCTCTGGGGAAGGCTTGGCTTGTTTTACCCCATGTGCCAGGGCTGCAAGTAGCTGGCAGAGTGGGCCAGTCACACCTGCATGGCACAGCACAAAGCTGCTTAAACCCTCCCATCGACCTGAGCCCCTTGACCCCCTGACCCTCCCAGGGAGAAATGGCAATGCCTGGGATACCCCTGGCAATGCACTCCCAAAGGTCAGGGTGTCTCCCACAGGTTGAGAAGAGGGGTACTACAAACACAGACACCTCCTGAATTTTGAGAGCCACAGCAACCAGTGCCATCAGGCACAAATGGACTTTGGCAGGGGGTAGAGTGGCCTTCCATGGGAAAGGCTCTCACTTTCCCCTGCAGATAGAGGCAAAAGGGCTACCCACAGGTTGGAGCAATGTTCCCACTCTCCCCCCTCCCCACAACAGCCAACAGCTCTGGCCCTCTGATGCTGTGGGTACAACCCTTTTCTGACAGCTGCTCTGCCTCTCTCTCCTACCTTGTCCCCTTACAGTTTCCCCATAGCATTGAGGAAGAGGAACATTTGGCAGTGACGTCAGCCTGATGTGTCCTGGGGGTCTGTGGGAAACAGACCTTGGGGTTTAACAGGGCTGCTCCCCTGTGAGAGCTCCCACAGCCAGAAATGAACCTTGAACTCCAGCAGGGCAGGGCAGAATTGTGCAGAGACAGAAGACTAGATAAAAGAGATTATCCTTTTATAGATATGGATTTTTTTAAGAGAGCAGGAAGGAGCAGGAAAGAGAGGCAGAGGCCAGGGCCTGCTCTGACTGTTCAGATCTGAGGCTACCAGAAATGCTGGCTGCTCTTGAAAAAGCTTCCTGACTCCCCCCATGCCACCCTGGCTGCTTTGCTGGCCTCTGCCACAGAGATCCCACCAGCCCCAAGCTAATTTGGGCTCATGGGTGAGAACACAGAAACACAATAGTGACAGGAATGAAAAGCAGTGGGGAGGATGACACCCAGGAGACTTGTTCTTATCAAAAACCAGCAGTATATCAAAGGGCATCTGTGCAGACAGGGAAGAGCCTTTTGTAAAAGCTGCAATTGCCAAATCCTGCAGTTTTTACACTCTCTCAGGAAGCCCATGATGAAGACTGTCCCAAAGAGGGACCCCTGTGCCAGGCCAGGTGCCAGCCACGCTGCACACGGAGCAGTCGCGCCCTCGGCACAGGCGCCGCTTGCCCTGGGCTCGTGCTCTGTAATTGCAGCTCCTGTTTGCAAAGCATCTCTTACAGAAAAGACAAATTGCATTACTCTCAGCTTATTAAAATCACACTCAGATTTTCTCAGCTGCTAATTACAGCCAGGCAGCAGTGTCAGTGTAATTAAAGCTGGGATGGACGTTTGGGGATACAGCTGTCACACAACCCCTTCCTGCACCGGGCTCAGCTCAGCCCTGCCCAGGTGTTGGCCCTCTGTGACACCCAGGCACAGCCCTGGCATGCCACCAGAGAAGATGATGCAGGTGAGGCCAAGCACCTCCTCAGCACATCCCCAAGCACCTCCCCTGCACAAACCCCCCCCAGTTACAGCTGGGCACCCACCCTGACCCTGCTGCAGGGGCTGGGGGAAGGGATACACGTGGCCTTGGGGTCACAGCACTGAGGTGTGGGGAGTGAAGGGGGTTTTCTCCTGTTTCTGATGCTAAATAATTGCAAGAAATCACATTGCCTGTCCAAGCCTCCATTTGCTTTCATGCAAAACAGAGATTTTGGGCTTCTCTGTTAAAATCAAGCAGCTCTGGGAACAAACAACAGAATGGACTCTTGCTGGCACCCAAACACTTTAAAGCCTGACTGTGGCACACAACAGACCTGGGAGTGGATTACACAGGGGAAGGTGTGAAGCCCTAGAAACTGAGTTCCAAAGAACTGAGAGACAGCAATAAAAGAGCTTACAGACCTGTGAAGAGCTGGGAGCCTGCTGGAGAACCAACTGTGCCTCTGGAACACTTGGTCTTGGCAGAAGGGCCACCACAGGTGTGCAAACAGCACAGCAAGCACCTGTCCCGAGCCCAGACACCTCAGAAACAGAGCTCTCAGAGCACAGGATAGGTAAGCTTTGGGCAAGTGGGGACTTCACCCCAGCACTGGCTTCCTGCTGCCAAGGGGATGCTGTGGAGATGATCACCTCCAGGAAGACAGAGCGCTAATTAGGGAAAACAGATAAATACTGTGTCTCTTTCAAGATAAGTTTCCTTCCCACTGAAATCCTCACAGTTTCAGTGCTCAGCAGGATGCAAACACATCCTTAAATGATTTCCTGGAGCCTAGTTTCAAAGATCAGTCCCTTCAAAAGCAGGAACATGCCAAGATCAATAGCAGACCCAGCAGAGTTCTAAGCATGCCAGCTCCAAAACCACCAGGCTTTCACTACAGCCAGTTACCTATCAGATGCTAAGGGCCACTGCTACCTTGTCATATTTGAAAAGGCTACCAAGACTTCCTAAGCAATCAGCCTTACTTAAGCACCAAGGGAAAAAAATCAGTAGGAAATTTTACATTTCAGAAGCAGCACAATGTGCCTGTGCAATACATCCTGCAGAGGCAAACCCATAGACAGAGTTCATAAGCAAAGAGGAGCAGAGCTCATAGATACTGGATGTGATCCCAAGAACAAGGGTATGCTCATCTGCTCCCTGAATAATTTCACTACTAACTCCCTAAAGTCACTGACAGGGTGTCCTGGGAAGCAGCTATCAGGTGATCATTTCAATCCAGTACAAGCTACAAGAGAAGAATGAATGATCAAAACTTCATGTGGAAAAAGCTGAGTGGGGTGTCCTATGGATGCCAGAGGAAGCACATTCAATATATTTACTTGTGGCCCTGTAATGAAATAGTAAAGATAACATATGGAGCTAGCAAAAGACATCAGGAAAATTTCAGTTGTGAAAGACTTGAAAACATCTGCAAAACAGGGCAAATAATAGCTGATGAAATTCAATATAGAGAAATATGCAATTCCAGGCTGTGATAATCCAGTATGAAGGATAAATATATATTGATGGGTTTGAGTTAGAAGCTCCTTACATCACCATTAAATCTCCTACAAAGATTTGGGGGAAAAATGCAGCAAGAACAAAGCAAGAATTTGTTAGCTCCTGATTCACTGGCTCTTACTTAAAGCTTATAAATGAAACTGGGTCTGTAAAGAGGAAAAGTATTCCTTTGTAAAGGATAAAGAGGACAGAGGCAGAGTTAAGAATCAAAGCTGGCAAATCAAGCTACAGCTATGGAAACTTTTGAGAAAAATAATAACTTAGTACAAGGAACTTACCTAAGAAATGACATAACAAAGATTATGCCCAGCACACTGAAAAATAAAGTGTTTTCAGTCTAGGGTGTTCACTCAAGTACAGCTAACTGCAGCTCCCTTGGATAGCATTGAAATCTGTCCAAATAGGAGAATTCCAGTCAGAGGTCATTATTTCATCCCTTAAAACACGTGTGCAGCATTAGAGCCCGCCACAGGAACACAATGCCTGAAAAGCAGAGGCAGGATTCCCAAGAGCTTCAAGCCTTCCTGTGCCTACCTGGAGCGTGTGGCAGCGAGGAAGCGCCCAGCCCCACTCACCTGCAGCCCCCGAGCGGCGCCGCTCCCTCCGCCCGCCCCGGGCACACCTGCGCGCTCGGTCCTACCTGGAGCTAGGGGCGCTTTTCCGTGCGGGCGCTGCGGCATCTCAGGGGTCCTCCCAGCACATCCCCGCCCGGCCCGGGGAGAGGAGAGCCTGTTCTCCAGAGCAGCCGGGCCGTTCCCCTGTGGGTGAGAGGCTGGGTCAGTCCCAGTTCTGGCGCTGGGCACTAGATGGCACAGACGGGAGGCGCTTCGGGGGAGCCCGGGCTGGGCGGGCCGCACCGGCGGCTGCGATCGCCCAAGGGAGGCTGCTGCCACGGGGAATGCGCTGCCAGCAGCATCATCCCACGGGGGTGTCCCCTCCACGGGGTGCCCCCGCTACCACTGCCCTGCTGCACCCCCTCACGTCCCGTCCTGTCCGGCCAAAGCGCTGCCTGTGCTGCAGGGAAGCTGGATAGCCCGGCAGGGCTGTGGCATCCATGCCCCTGCCTGCTGGATCTGCTGCTTCTCACCAAGCTCAGGCTCACTGAATATACCTGGTTCACAGAGCAGCCCTACATTTAGCTCAAACTGCGTCAAAAGGAGGGTAGAAATCCTCCCTGAGAGGACCTGTGCTGTTTCACTGTGAGGCTGCACCTTGGTCATCAGCCTCCAGGACAATAAACAGCACCTGATCCCCGGAGTGTGGAGAGACACAGAGAGGGCCAGGGGCCCCATCAGCGGTCCCTCTGGGTTCAGGGGTTCCCCAGTTCTGGGGAGTGGTGCCCCAGCACCTTGCCTTTGTCCTATGGGATGATGGTGCAAAGCAGGGAAGCCCTTAGTCACCGTTCCTAAAGCATTTGTCACAAGGTAGCTCCTCTAAAGCAGCTCACTCTTCCTCCTGGTTTTCTTCCTTTTCAGCACTGCTGCCTGCAATCACTGAGGTGGGACCTGCTCTGGGCAGGACCTGCACCCCAGAGTCTTCCCAACTTCATCTTCCTCAATTTCTTTAAGGTGTGGATGGAATTCCTTCCCAATGAACGGCGTGGACTGACGCGGTGAGGCAGACACGGGCTAAGCCCCACGAAACTGCCGCGGTCAGCACAGGAAAAGCCAAAGCGCTTTCTACGGTGACAAAAAAAAGAATGGGGAGGTGGAAGTTTGTATGTTGGCCTCTGCTGTTCTGACATTAGAAATACACTTCACTTCAAAGGTTAGCACAGTTAATGCCCCTGCTGAAGATCACAGGCTCTGACAGCCTGCCTGGAGCAGCTCCATCCGCGGCAGGGCACGAGGGACAGCGTGTGCGGGGTGGCACTGAGGGAGCAGCTGGCTCTGTGCAAGGGCACAAGTGGCAACATGGGTGTTATCCAAACCAAACCTGAGCCTGGCAAAGCCCAAAAGAGCTTTTGTGCTGAGCAGCTCAGTGATGCCAGGTGTTGATGACACAGACAAGTCTCCAAGGAAAAGCCTGTTTGCTTTTCCAGCAGCACTACCCTTTCCTGTCTGTCTGCTCATGGCACTGCCCTGCAGACTGCAGCGGGGCCAGGGATCACCTAGGTCAAACCCCACAGGGGGAATCCCTCAGGGTCTTGTAGGTGAGAGACAAAACATAATTCAGATGCCTGCACTGTAAAATCCAAATTCATCCACGGAGCAGTAGGTCAGTTTGGCTCAGAGCCTCTTCTCTTTTAAAGGCTGGAGTGACACTGCTGACCTGGGCAAAACCTGGAGAGAGACTCATGCTAGATCCTGGGGACAGCCCCAGCCCAGTGTCCAGAGGCTGAGAAGCAGAGAACAGCCAGAGAAGCCCCTTCCACACCAGGCTCTCACTGACAGACTTGGAGACCTGCTTCTGATCAGCCATCTAAATCTAAATGCTGGGTCACTGGTGTGTAACAACCTGGCTCTGAAAGGCTGCTGGGCAGAGAAGGAAATGCTCAAAAAAGGCTTTTAGGCTTCAATCCCCACTCCAAATTCTGCTTCTTCAAACATTTTGGGTTTTTTAGAGAAGAGATGTCTTTTTATCTTTGGATATAAATGGAAAAATAATAGTCAAACTGAAAATAAATGTAAACAGTTGGTTGCTTTTCCAGGCCTTCCATGAACTGTAAACACATTTTAAGAAGTGCTGAGGTCTTTGAAGAATATGAAAGTCTTAGTCAGGGAGGCCATCTCCTCAGCAGAGGGACATCTAATGTCTCCTGCTGCCTGGACTCGCTGCCCTCTGCCAGAGGCAGTGATGGAGAGCACTGAGCTTGCCCTGCCTGCAGCCACCCCCAAAGCAGCCAGCAGCACTTCCATGCACTGTCTGCCCAGGTCAGACTCACAGCCTGGCCTCCAGTGCCTGCTCCATACACCGCCCGAGGGCCTGTGCTTGCTCTCAGTGCTTTAGAACTGCTTGCTAAGATGCTTAGAGCCGGTATAATCTGTGCACTTAGTGGTTTCAAATTCCAAAAGAGGCTTAGCAGCACCAGGTGCTACCTTTAGCCTCTCCTGCATAGGTTTAAGATGGTTTAATTCTTTTATGAAACCATAACTACAGCCCATAGCTTTCAGCTGGGGAGCTTCTAAGCCAGGTTTTCTAAAAGCTCTTCAGAAATATTTTTATGAGACACATGCAAAAAAANAAGGGATTCCAGAGGGACGTATTATAAAATCAGACATTTCTGCCTCTTAAAAGCTTGAAATGCAAGAGCCTCATGGCAAGGTACATTTTAAGTTGTTGCAAGGCTTTCCTCCAATATTTCTCCTGTCTTAGATCAGCTTCTTAAATGGTCTCATGTATGGTAATGCCTGGAGAGGGCCCAGGGCTTTCCCCTACACGCCCCAACAGCCCACAGGCAAGAGCCACCTCTGTGCTCCAGACAAAGGCAGGTGGCTGAGCAGAAAAGCAGCCCCTTGGAGCCACAGGCTGCCCCTGGAAGTGACACTTGCCAGCATTTGCTTCATGAACTGCATTGCTCTGCTGTTTTTAACTCTCCTGCTCCCCTTCACAGGCTGATCAAAAGCACGAGGTGTTACAAAGGGGACCTTGTGCTGCTGCCTTGAAAGATCTCCTGCTGCTCCCAGTGACTCTCCCCTTCCTGCCTCTGGAGGCTTCCCGAGGGTCTTGTGTGTCTGCCAGGGGACAGCAGAGGGCTGGGAAGGTCAGAAAAGGTGTCTGGAAAGCACACACAGGTCCAGGTGGCAGCGGAGAGGTGCAAAAGGTGGAAGGAAAGAGAGGAGAAGTGTGAGCCTGGGGCAGAATGTGAGAAGAGCCAGAGCTTCCCACCACCTTCCCTCTAGAAGAGATGCCTCACAATGCAGGTGTGTGATTCCCTTCCTGACTGGGACAGGAGGGTCTGGCCCGCCCCACAGCTCCCAGAGAGAGAGGAACATCTCTGGTGGTGCTTCCAGAGCTGCCTGCCCTGCCTCTCTGCCAGGCACTACAGCCACTGCAGAGTCAGTGCAAGGCTGTGAGGCCAGCCCTCACAGTATCTCCACAGCCCACCTTAATTTAATCAAGAGAAAATTGATCTAAATGAAATGGGTGCAGCATGCTCCCAGAACAGAGGTAACAGAAATCCTCCAGGCATCTCAGTTCCCGAACTGAGTGACTGTGAAAGCAGCAGAAGCTCAGAATTCCCCTGTGCTGAGAAGTCAAGGTAATGCCATGTGTCACTGGAGAGGACTGGTGACCTTCCTGTGCTCACAGCAGTGCTGTCCAGTTTCACTGTGACCACAAGCTCACAGGCTGTTTGTATTCTCTATGCAGGCAATACAGAGGCCAGCAAATCTCTTTTACAGGCACTGCAAGAACTTGATTAATTTGTCCAATAACGAGCAGGCCAGTGTCCGTAATTACACAGCACAACTCTGTCCTTTTGAAAACCCATCACTGCCTCAGAGCCAGAACACCACCAAGGGCCTCGTGGGCTGCAAAGAGAGCCTCAGCTGCAAGGAGCCAAAGGTTTAAGGCCTAGTGAATGTTACGTGGGCTATTGCTACCACTTCTCCATCAAATGCAGAGCCCCAGCAGTGACTGCCATGCAGCTGCTTCCACCAGCACTGATGCTGCAGGAAGTCCCCAAGACTACAGCCCAGCTGATGCTGGGTTCATCTTGTTTCTCTCCATCTGCATGTACTCTGCAGTTTCAGGGAAGCAATCCCCTTAATGGTTGCCATTGAGGACTTCCCCAAAATTGCACTGTCATGGACAGATGGATCTTCTGCAGGTCTGCTGCTTCATTAAGTCAAGAGCTTGCAGGTATTTGGGATGTGGAGCTCCCACACCAATAGCTCATGGCCAAACAGCGAGTGCATTTGCCCCTAGATACAACAGAATTAAATCTGGAGCCTGCACCAGTTCTTTGCATGCATGTCTCCAGAGCTACAGCTCCCTTCCCGGCAAGAGGCTTGGCTTTGAGAGATCTGCCAACAAGCCCAGAGCCACGAGAAATAACAACTTGGGAGCTCAGACAAGCTGGTTTGCAGGCAAACAAAAGCTGAAGCTGTGAAAGTGTGAAGCAGTCAATGCAGCGTCTGGCAGCACAGCCTCACCTCCGCCTTAATCCTCTTTCCCTTCTAAAGCGCTAAATTAATCAATTACACTTCCAGCCCGGCAAAATCAGTCAGAAATGTAACCTTCATCATACACAAGGCAAACATAATTACGATTGTCATTGGAAGCCAGCTCGACCAGCATACAGATGAGAGCAGCCCCTGGCGGGCAGGCTCCTTGGCGGGCAGGGCCATCGGAATTGCGGTCACAGCCCGGCGGTGCCGGGGAAAGGGCAGCGGCTCCAGCGGCTCCAGCGGCTCCGCACGGAGCGTCGGGGCACCAGCATTGCACAGCCGGGCCAGGCACACCGGGCATGCACAGCCAGACCAGGCACACCGGGCATGCACAGCCGGGCTGTGGCACACCGGGCACTGCACAGCCGGGTCAGGCACACCGGGCATGCACAGCCGGGCTGGGGCACACCGGGCATGCACAGCTGGGTCAGGCACACCGGGCACTGCACAGCCAGGCCAGGCACACCGGGTATGCACAGCCGGGTCAGGCACATTGGGCACTGCACAGCCAGGCCAGGCACACCGGGTATCACAGCCGGGTCAGGCACACCGGGCACTGCACAGCCAGACCAGGCACACCGGGTATGCACAGCCGGGTCAGGCACACTGGGCATGCACAGCCAGACCAGGCACACCGGGCATGCACAGCCGGGTCAGGCACACCAGGCACTGCACAGCCGGGTCAGGCACACCGGGCATGCACAGCCGGACCAGGCACACCGGGCATGCACAGCTGGGTCAGGGCACACCGGGCATGCACAGCTGGACCAGGCACATCAGGCAGTGCACAGCTGGGCAGCCCCTTGGGCCGTGTCAGCCAGGAAGCCACAACCTTCCCCAGGCAGAGATGGGAGCCCAGACTGCAAACCCAGCACTGCACAGACCCCGCAGGGATGGACAACTGGAAATGAGGCCTGGGAAATCCCTGACCATGATTGCCAGTGTGAATTCATAAACGGGGTGAGCAATGGTTATCCCCTCCCCGGCCTACTAATGGGAAACTGAGTCACGGGGGCTGAATGATGGCAAGAGCAAGGCAGGAGTGCTCAGTGAAAGCATGGGCTCAAGGCTCGAGCACAGTCAAAAAAATCCATGTGAGTGTTGGCAGCCAGAGCAAAATTACAAACCCAGTGTGCTCCCAGGCAGCTCCAGGGTGCAGCTGCAGCCCCATGGCTGCTGTCCCACTGCAGCAGAGGCTACAGCAGGGCTAGAGCAGAGGCAGGCACAGAGCTAAGGATGAGCTAAGGGCTGAAATGGTTTCTGTACAAGTCCAACACTCTTCAATTTGGGAAGCAGAAACCTGAGAGGGGGAACAGCAGGGGTTTATCTGAGACTGGCTCAGAGAAAATGAAAGAGCAATGACTGCCTGCTGCCTCTTCCAATATTTAAGCTACAAAAGCATCAAATGAAAACAGTGAGTGACAGATTCAGAACAAAGTAAATATTTCTTCACACAGCTGAACAGTGCCATAAGTTGCTGTGGATACCCAAAATTTTTCTCAGGCTCAAAAAAGGGTTTAGGAAAAACTTGAAATGACTATTAAATGAAGAGATCCAGATCTCAGGAAATTCCTGAACTGTGGATGGCTGATGGTAAGGAGAGCAACTCAGCAACACACTGACCTACATCCCCATCCTTATCCTCCTGGCTGGACAACCTCTATTAACCACTGCTAATTGAGGATCCCAGGGGACACAGACCTGTGGTCTGATCCAGTACAGTTGTTCTTCTGTCCTGGCACTGATCTGAGCTCTCCTCACTTGCCTGAAAGACAAGGAACTGGGAACATTCCCATTCCTGGGCACTTGGGTGACAAGGAGATGTGCTTATAGCACAGAATTTGAGTGCATAGTGAAAGGATCTCTGCTTTCCATTTTTCCCATTTCTCATGTTAGGAGCAATTTTTGGTAAAATTAACTCAGTCATGCTGCACCCAACTAGATGCAGTTGGCAGCACCATGTACTCTGCATTCAGTTTAGAAACAAGAAAACATCCTTCTGAGAGGTGCTAAAATATCCACGGGGATGGGATTTCCAAGTCTCAAACCCACAGCTTGTGGTTGCTTTCGTGAGAAACCCCAGTTCCCACTTTGTTGTACCAAACAAGCTCATGAGCTGATCTATCTCTGTGTAAAGTTTATGGGTGCCCTTGACACTGCAGCAGAGATGAAAGGAAGGTGGGCACACTCCTGTAGATTGGGATCTCCCAGGTCCTGCATGCTCACCTACTCTCTCCTAGGGCTGCATTAGAACCAGAGGATGCAGACTCTGACAGAAGAGTCCACTCTTGCCAAGCAAACTCCTGCCTCCTGCCCTTGCTGGCCACCTGAGCTGTAGCTGGCCATCCACTCGTTGCCGTGTGCCCTTTGAAGGCACACCCGGCTAGGGCAGGATTAGCTCGGGTCTACAGAGAGCTGCCGGCCAGGCGTTCTCCTCCAGGGAAGCCGAGTGGAGCACTGGTGTGTTCCTCATTAGCTCCTATTATCCGTGCTATTGTAGTGCTCCCGGTGCTAAAGCACAGCCGGGAGACAGCTGAACCGCCCTGCAATTGTTTGTTTGTTAAGAGGATTTGCTCTGTGGCAGGGTATTTCCAAGCCAGGCGCAGAGGAGGGGTGTCCTGGTAACCGTGCCATCCTCCGAGCCACTTGTGCGTCCTGGTTCTCCCCCTGCCTCAGAACAATCCGCCTGCTTTCCTCCCCACTACGAGTAAACTGCAGATCGTGTTTCCTCCTGCCGCTCAGAGATAAGGTGTGAGACAATCGAGCCGTACAAAGCCGTTCTGCCGATGAGCTGATGCTCTGGTCCCACATCCACGGTGCTGCTGCTGCTCTCAGCGGCACTCAGAGCAGGGCAGGCAGGAGCACGGATCCGTGGCAGCCTGTCCAGCTGCCAGACACAGGGAAGGGCCATCGTGCACCCTCCTTTGACCTTTACCCATCGCTCCAGCACTTCTTGTCCTTCCCCTTGCTCCCAGTGACAATTCTGCAGCTGTAAAACTACACACCATATGAGTGATTTTCTCTTGGCCCAGCCTCTCTCAAAGCTCTCTGACCAGATCCAGAAGTCCTTACTCAGCACCTACTCCCTCCAAATGGGATTAGCTTGAGTCAGTCCCAGCCATATCTCAAGATCTGTTGATGCTAATTTCCCTCATGCAGGTGCTTAGAGCAGGGAGGGGACAAAGGGGCAGATGGACAGTCAGAGCTTTTGTCTGATCAAGCCTTGAGTAAAATTCTGAGAAGGGCCTTCAGAATCTGTCCTACCATGGTTGGAGAGCTGCACAAACACTGTGACAAAAGTAATGCATTAGCCAGGCTGCTTTCGAGTCCAGCCCTTTTATGGCTCTGTCTCTTCAAGCCAGACAGGGGTCACCAGTAGAGTATTTGAAAGAGGCTGTCATGATGCAAAGCATCCACATCTCCATCCCCATTCATGGCTCAGAGGAAGGTCGAGAAGGAAAACGATCCTTGCAGGCTCTGTACCGTGCACAAAAAGGCGTGGCCATCCCCATTTCCCCAAAGTGAGAGCCCAACAGCCACAACACTCTTCCACAGATGCATTGGACGATGCTAGTCCATGGATGCACAAGGCAGTGGGAACCCCAGGTTGTTCCTATAGCTGTGTGCCCTCACATTGCAGCTACCAGACACCCCTGCTGTGTGTGCAGAACTCACAGGCTGCCATGGGTACCTGGGCTCACTGTGGTGATAGCCCTGAACAGAAGTAAGCTTATGGCTCCAATTCCCAAAAGTAGGTCAGGCTGAGCCACTGGTTATGCTGGGAGCGTGACTGAGCTGCCTGCAAGATCTCGGTGGCTGGAGATGGGATCCAGGCTCTGTTGTTTCCCATCCTGTTGGACGGCAGTGATTTTGTCTGAGGAAAAGCACGTGCTAAACTTGCTGTGCACTGCTGGAGGAGGGAAGGAGGCATACAAGGAAAACAGTTCTACCCACAGCAGGTGAGGAACACTGCCAGCATCGTACTATCAGTTGCAGATGACGGGTGGTGGGCAAAATTCCTGCCACTTTCTAGATTAGTAAAACACCTCCTCTGGGTCCAACAGCAGACTGATAGAAAACACAGCCCACAGAAGCAGTCCCTGCAGATGGTGTGTTTTGAACTACTATTAATCTAGACAACCTTTTGCGATGTTCAAAGAGTTTGTCCAGAAATAAAATAGCTCCCCAAAATGCCTGAATGGAAGGAGCAGTCTCGGCAGCATCCGCGTTTCTCTTTGTCTTCCCCACCGAGCATCTCCCGGCAGAACAAACGCGGGCGGAGGAGGCGCCTGGGGAGCAGAGGCAGCGGGGCTGCCCGGCCGCGGGATCGCGGGTGCCGAGCACGGAGCCCCGCAGCTCCAGACCCCCGGGCGTTGCTCCTGCGGGAGCGCCGGGATCGCGGGGAGCCGGGGCGGGGCCGGCCGGGCGGGGCAGCCCGGACCCCCCGCCTTCCCCGGCGCCTCCCCCGGCCCCCAGCGCGGAGCCCGCCCGGTCCCGAGCGCGGCGGCGGCGCGGCCGGAGCGCGGCCATGGGCTCCCGGCTGAGCCGGCAGAGCAGCCTGGAGGAGGAGAGCGGCGAGGAGCCCTGCCCCGGCAGGCTGGAGAGCGGCCGGGGCGACTTCCACCTCTCCTCGCTGCTGCTGCACCCGCAGAAGCTGCCCGGGGTGCTGCGGAAAGCCTCGCCCGCGCCCTACGTGCGGCGGGTGGGGTGGCTGCGGGAGATCCAGGCCACCATCCGGGAGCACAAGCGGGAGCACGCCGTGCACATCCTCCGGCTGCTGAGGAAGGTACCTGCCGCGGGATGCGGGATGCGGGATGCGGGCCCGGGCGGGCGGGGCCGGGACAAAGGGCCGTGCGGGGCCGGGGGCTGCAGCCCTGCCCGGCGCTCTGGCGCAGCAGCCGCGGGTGCAGGAGCTTTGCAGCCCTCCTTGGGGGCTCTTGGTGCTGCCTTTCTCAGCTCCGTGTCCCGGTGCTTCCCCCGCTCTGTGCCCACCGTGCCGGGTGACACCAGCCACCTCCCCGACCCCAGCCTGGGCGAGGGGCGCCTGGCCCGACTGCCGGGGGCAGAGAGAGCGGCTGGGAGGGAGCTGCGAGGGGGACTGTGCTGCACGCAGGAGAAGGGAGGTCCGAGCTTGGGCTGTGCTCATGCACACCCCTCCATGCCAGCCTGCGGGTGTGCTCAGGATTGATGCCCCTCCAGAAAAAAGCCACTGCCGCCCCACTGCCACCACATCCCATTATGGCCACTCAGCCAGACTGGCTGAGATTTGTCTGGGAAACCCCAAAATGGTTTTGGAGGGCACCTCTGGGACAATCGAGGCTGAGAGGAGAGGCAAAGGGGTCAGTGTATCAGTGGGAGCATGTTTCAGTCTGCCGCCATTCAGGAACAGAAAACCAGCGTGCAGACAGTGTGGTGCCAAAGTGATGCTGAGGACAGAGCCCTGCTGCTGGAACAGAGCCATCTCCTCCATCACTCACTGCTACATCACTTTCCAGCCAAACTCAGCTGCCCCAAACTGCAGGCAACTCTGTAGCTGAGCACAGGGGACAAAGCCCAGCTCTGATGTGGACATAAAACAGCATCAGTTTGTACCTTATCGTGTTGCTTCATTAGGTAACGATCATCTAACTTCATTTTGGGAATGTACATTGTTCCTTGCCTTAGTAGCAAGTGGCCTTTGGGTGTGAGTGCAGTGGAGCAGGACTGGCTCACTGGATGCTTATTCACCCACAGCACCAGCTGCAGGGAGCTGCATGAACAGCCCTGTCTGCTCTGCACGTCCAGGGTTTTACAGCACATCTGACAGTGGTGCTCACTGCCCTGGGCTACCAGGGAGTTGCACATTCACAGGTAAGAATTCACAGGACCAAAAATACATCTCTGCTTTTCCTGACCGCTACTTTAGCATTCACTTGCAGCATTCACCAGCACCACACTCTTCTTGCCACACATGTAGACAGATAAACTCACAGTAGAGAACCTCTGTGTGTGCACCAGTATGGCAGACAAGGGTGAATAAGGTTTCAAAGGCAGTTTTGGAGAGGCACTATTGCAAGAAGCTTGTGAAGAAAGAGAGGCAGCCACTCACTTTGTGGATGTGGGCGATGTAACATGAACTGACTTTACTAGGCTATGCCAGAGGCCAGAACTACAGAATGTCATTTTCTGTAGTGCTCAGCACCTCTCCTGGAGAGTGAAGCACTGAAACCCTCCACAGACCCAGGAGGTCTCCAGAAGGTCCATCTGTGAACAGACAGGGTTTGAGTGCTAAGTCACAGGGCCATATGGAATGGAGGGTCATTTCTAAGGTCCTTTCAGGATCAGTTAAACATTTGGCTTCCCCACATCTGCACTTGAGAATTTTCATGTCCTGAACATTCACGTTTTGCCTGCTGCCTTTCCAGTTCCCCATGTTATTCCTGGTCCCCATCTCTGCTTGGCCATGTTGAAACAGTGACTGTCTGCCCATCTGCTCACAACAGAACAGTGGGACATGCACCCTTGTAATCACAACATCTTCTGCTGAGCAAGATGGGAATCCATCCAGCAACACCCCAAAGCCCCTGGTTCATTGAGTGCTCAGAGGTTTCAGAGACAGAGGCTTCACATCACTAACATGTACCACAGCCCCAGCTGTCACCCAGTCTGGGGTCGTGTCATCACCACCAGTCCTCCTCACATGTCCAATGTCAGCCTCAGATCAGCCTTTTTTCTAGCTTACAGATTTTCCTCACTGCACAGCTAGGCTCACCCCTTAGCCTGCTCCCTCCTTACCTTGGCAGTGTCACGCTCTCGGGAGTCACGGATTAACGTGTCCCAGGTCAGGGTCTGTTTGTCACCTGCAAAAAGAGAGATACCTTGTTTATCCTAGTGGACAGGGAAGATATTTAATACCACACCTCATCACTGTGCCTTGGGCCAGGGTGCAGACACCCCAGGGAAGGCAGAGAAATGCTGGGACTGGGACTGCAGCCTGCTCAGGTGAGCAGACAGCTCAGGAGGACACGGGATCCCGTGTGTGCCTCCTGCTGCTCCCAGCACACACCCCCCTTGCCCAGCCCTGCAGGTGTACCCTGCTGATGTAGTGCCAGTGGTTTTTCACTTGTGGTCTGCAGACTATTCCTAGGATGTTCAGAGGATGTGATAATGTAAAGCAAGCAAGCCAGGCAGAAGCAGATCCACTGACAGAGATGTGAGATCCCAGCATTTTAGAAGGCTGCATGGAGAGCAGTCTTTGTACATGAGGACTTGGACAGCTCCATTGCACATCATCTACCCCAGAAATGCCCACCACAGAAGCCAGGTCAGCTTTCCTGCTGATCTAGGTGGGCATCACTCAGCTGAAGCCCAGGGAGACATTAGACTTACACCAGCAGAAAGTCTGGTATAATCTGTTTTCCCTGTGCTAAGACAATGGCAAAGTGTCATTTTTAAGACAACAGCACTAAGCCAACTGAATTGGCAAGAGCTGCAATATTCTGCTGTCTGCAGCCACTTTTTAGGTGGTACAAAATTTTCCAAGAAATAAGTGAGAGGGAGAGAGAGAGGGAAATAAGTAAGATGAGCTGGAAAATGCCTCTGGGCTAAGAATTTATGGAATATCAATGTGAAGTGAATATTTACAGCTATATTACTTACAAAACCCTCGCAGGCAGGATTTATAATGGGAATGCAGATTCATCTTAATGGTGTAGTTCCAACTGGGGGAGTTTAATTACTGCTCTGACATGCACTGCTGCATGCCCAGCCATGCCATCCTCACGGCAGCTTTCTTCATCTTGCACACTACACTTGGTGTGGGAGGCTCCATTTCCCTGAAGCCTTATGGTTAAGGGAGACACTGGCATGATGCCTTGGTAGGCTCCTGGCCCATATCCAGCTGTGGCTGTCTGTCCTTCAGGACTGCTCCACTGCTTGGGTTCCTTGCCTGCTTACAGGTGTCATTTGTGTACACAGTGTGGTGGGGCTGTGCAGTAATTTATTCTCCCTGCTGTGTCTCTAGCAGGCTCTCTTTGGGATTGTGCTTTCTGCAATCCAGCATATCCAGAGCAGGATGCAGCACTGGCTTTGATTGGTGCTTGGAGTTAAGATCCCAAACCTCTGCCAGCCATGGCTCTGTCCCTGTTGGTGATGTATGTGCATACATCCAGCCTTTTTTCCCCCCTCACTCCATTTTTTTTTTTTAGCTCTCAGTCACTGGGTGGTGCCTGAAACACACACTCAGTAGAGCAGTGTGAACATATGGGGCACCCATTTGCTTATTCATTTCTCAGCTGCATACAGAATGGGGAGAAGACTTGTTTCCTCCCTTAGCTGAGCCCTCCTTACCAAGTGAATCAAACCCAGCACTGTCCCTACTAGGGAGTTTTTCTGTTCTACATTTCTACTCCTAGGGTAGTTTTTCTGCCTGTGTGGCACTTTCATGTGAATATGTGATCTCTCTTTCTCACATTTTTTTTTAATTTTGTTTGTTTTTCACAGCTCTGTGGTATCTTTTGATTGTAATAACTATGTCAATATATTAGCTCTTTGCTTTCCTCTTAGCAAGAACCAGCTTAGTTCTTTGCAGCATTTTCCATCTGGCCCAGGGAAGGCTTTTTGTTCCCAAAGATGCTGAGGTTTCCTCCAAAGGTGCCCCATCCCCTGGTCCACACAGATAAGTTGCATGGATCACAGATGTTCCCCTAATTCACACTGTCGAAGGTGGAAGAGGAGTTCCTCTGACTGCTGTAAAGCCAGCTCTAAATTTACCATTGCAGCCCACCCTGAGAAATTCACAGCACAGCTAAACTCGTACAGGTGGGCAGGACTTCTGCTCAGCCAGGCACCAGCAGGGCATATGGCAGCATCTAAATACCTGAGAAAGGTCTGATTCTTCCAGAAAAGCTGAGATTGGAGGAGCAGCTTTAGAGCCAGCCTTCCTGCTTGGCTTCTTCAGCAGATTCACACATAGAGGCTGACAAAGCTGTGTTTCTCTGAAGTGAATTCTCTCCAGGCTCCAGCCAGCCTGGAAACGATAGAATTCTCACCTTCCCGTGGTAGGTGGCAATAAGGTGGTCAGCCCTAGGCTGAGGAGCTCAAATTAACTCTGCATCTCCTGCAGCTCTCTGGCTGCCTGCCCCCCCAGCACTGAAATGCTGGGTCAGACACGGCTGCTTCACCTCTGCTGGGTAATTCCTGTTCTGGGCATCCAGCTGGCACAGCACCAGATTTACTTTCTGGTTTCAGAACATCCCATGGATATGGCTCTGGGGAAGCCTGTGTGCCTGACTGTCTGCTTTTCTTGCAGGACCTGGGACTGGAAGGAACATTTCTCAATGAAGTGCTCTACAAAAATGCAACTTTCCTCAACTTGGTGGATCCCATCTCCCATGACCTGCTGATGAGCCTTGCTAGAGATCTGCAATGTCCCAAAAAGGTGAATTTTCCCTCAGCTCAGTGAATGCTTTGTGGCACAGCAGGGATGCAGAGAGCTCTCCTGGGGCAGCTGGTGCTGCAGTCAATCCTCCACAGCCAGGCAGAGAGTGGCAGCATATGGATTGTGAGGCATATTTCTGTAGGAATCAGTTAAAACTACCTCAGAACATGAATGCAGCTGAAGAAGGGGATGGCTATGTGCACAGATATTAGGAAATGACTTTTTGTGCCCATAGTAAACTCAGTGGCAGGGCAGAGAGCCATAATCACTGGTGTCACAGGGGTTCAGAGCAACTGGAGCTCGTGAGGGGCTCATGGAGCTGCAGAGGAGAGCAGAGATCTCTGCAGGAAAACCACCTCTGTCTTCCTGGGCCCTTTGCCATATGTAACCACCTCAACCCAGCATTATTTCCCCTATAAACTCTCCATAGAGAATGCTGCTGTAGGAATATATTGCCACTGGGGGTTCAGGAGGTAAATGTGTCATGTGCACAGTATCTCTGCATGCTCCAGCACTTCCCTTCAGAGGATGAGGAGGGCAGAGACAGAAAGGCAGGGCTGAGAACAGACAAACATCACACATGTCCCAGTCCCACTGCAACAAGCAGCATCTATTTCTGTTACCCTTTGCCACCACAGACACTTGGATTTGCAATGTACCCATTTGCTCATTAGGCTTGGCAAGTGTCATGTTTGCTTTATAAGGAGAGGAATAGAGTGAATTTCTTTATCCAAAGAGAGATATTAAGTACACAGAGCTCAGAGCAAGCAGCAGAGCCCCAGGGAATACACTGAATGCCTGGTGTAGATTAGTGGCATTTCTAACCTTGTTCTGCCATCTCCTGAGGCTCACTGATAACAATTAACCAGTCATGTCTCAATAGACAAACCACATTTAGCCAAAGTTTAATCATCGTTATCAGGCTGCATTGCAGCCTGAAAAAAAACAACCTTCCCAAGTGTAATGTGTGTGTAATTCATGTCAGCATGTGGAGGAAGGGCTGGGTTGTAGCAGCAGTATCTCTTTAACCACACTTCACTTGGCCTCATCTGCAGCTGTTCTACCAGACCATCTCGAAGCCCTGCTGTGCAGTGCCCTCAGGGCAGGCAGCAGGAGGGGATCTTGCTCTAATCCAGTGCCCATGTTTGACAGATAACACTTTACCATTTCCATCCACCTGCTTATCCCCCCACTCTGGTTCCATGCCTTATGGAGCACTGACACACATACCATTACATAAGAAATTGTCCCATTCCTAAGGAAGATGCTGAGCACCTGAGTTGCCCTTCAAAGCCAGCAGAGGTTTAATTAAGTGCTTGTAGAAATTCAGTCCCTGCAGCACCCGCAGCCTTCCCAGAGCAGTGCCAGAGCACGTCCCCTCTCCGACCCTGGCTGAGCATCTGGTGGGTGTAACTGCATTACAGGCAAGCAGGCTGAGTGCAATTCCCAGTCTGTCAGTGGAAATTAAATCAGTGAGGACACAGGAAAGAACAGGAGGGCAGCTCTCAGCTGTGAGCCAGCAATGGCTCAGAGCTTTGTGCCAGCTGCTGTGCTGGAGCCTGGTGTGCACGTGCACCCTTGGAGAGGTTTGCTGCTGTAGGTGACAGCAGAGTGCCAGCTGCAGCCCTGCCAGCACAGCAGGAGTCTGGAACAAGGCACCTAAGCCAAAGGCATGGGCCAGTCCCTGTGGGGTTCCTAGGGAAGCTGGAGTGGGGATCAGGGGATGCTCAGCTGAGCAGAAGGCTGGGATCCCTCTCCCCTTGGCAAGGGAGAATTGCCACATGCTGGCAGGGCATCCCTGGGGACTTCAGCTGGTCAGGGACTGCTGAGCAAAGTCACAGTGCAGCTGTTGGCCCCAGTGCAGAGCTGTAACTGCTCACAGTAAGGAAAAAATCAGTGCATTCCCTGACAGCTTTGCTGGGTGTTCACCTGTCAAATCCCTAAATGCACAGGTGGCACATGGCTGCAGGGCTCAGGGGTGGGAATGCAGGTGTCTGTCAGCAATTGGAAAATACAGTAGAGAAGGCAGAAGTCCCAGCCTTCAGCAGCTGCCATTTGCCATTCTGCTTCAGCAGAGGAAGAGGTTCTGTTCCAAGTCATGGCACTAAAGAACATGTGCAAAAATAACCCAGGAAGGCAGCAACCGTGTGGGTGCCTTCTTTTCCTGACGAGTTAGTGCAGGGGCAGGAGGGAACTGCTGGCATTGGAAGCACCCAAACTCAAACCTCCAGTAGCAGAGTGGACTGCAGGGAAGTAAGATGGACTATGGGGAAGCAGCCAAAATTCCCTGTCCTGACACCTCCAAGCAGAGCACAGGAGGTTGTGGAGTCAGTGTGCTACTGCAGGAGGAGCAGGAAACACCTTGGGGATGGGGCAAGGGTGCCACTTACTGACCTTTCCACATCAGGGTGTCAGATAGTCCAGAGACAGAGTTTGGGGAAGCACAGCAGCAAAGCAATTAATAGAAATTTAGCACTGTCCTGTAACACAAGGTGTTGGCAGTGCAGGGGTCCCTGCACCAGATCATTGTCAGTAACCCCTGCCACAGCCCTAGAAAATGATCCCCTCTTCTGTTTCACTTGTTCCTGGGTAGGCTGTGAAATTGTAGCCTTGCTCTGGCCAGGAACATGCTGGCTGGCCTGGGGCTCTTCCTGGCAGTGCAGAACTCCTCCTGCTCCTCCTCCACCCCAGGAGGAGTTGGCATGTGGCAGAGGCATCACAGGCCTTCTTGCCATTCCTCCTTCATTCTCTCTTCATCTGCTCCCTCACATACATGACCCTGCTCCACTGCCATCTTTATTCCTTTCCCCTCTTCCTCTGCCCTCTCTCCTTTTCTCTATGGTGCAGGCAGTCTAAGTTGTCCCTTTGCTTTCAGGAATATGACCCCTGGAAGTCCTCAGACAGGATCTGCAGGCAGCTGATTTACCACCTCACCCCGCACTCGAAGTGGCCCCGGCACGGGCTGCCCCGCAGGAAGTCCCAAGCGTGGTAAGAACCTGGAAGCTGCCAGGACCCTGGGGATGGGCACAGAGGGGACCTGCCTGGGCACATGGTGCTGCAGCCAAGCACCATCCCAGCCTGCCACCACGACCCTCCTCAGAGAGAGGCAGGGCTGAAAACAGTGCCCAGCAGCTGCAGTGCAGCCTCTTCCAAAGCCCAGCCCAGCACCCCTCTCTTTGGTGTGCTTTGCCATTTGCTCCTTTCTGTGTGCTGTTAGAGTTCCTCACCCTCTCTGAAGCACACTGAAATCGATTCCCCCGAGGGCACAGCACAGACAGCCCTCCCCTCCTGCAGGGCTTGCAGGCTGGCCTCGGGAGCATGGCCAGGGCTACCAGCCTGCAGAAACACCCATGAGCCACAGGGAGCTGCTCCCAGCCCTGCATCACTCATCTGTTCTAGTTTAAAGCTTCCCTGATGGTGGGAAAAACGTCCCATTACAAGGCACTGCTGCCAGCTGATCACCCCATTCAGCAGGAGCCACTCTGGGGTGGCTGGCAGAGAGGTGAGCATCCTTCTTACCTCCCACTTCTCTGCCAGCACCTGGAGGGGGCCCTGGGATGGTGCAGATGCACAGAGAACCCAGCTCAGAGCATGTTGGTCACTGACAGCTAATGGATGGCAGCTGCTTTTCACTACTGGAAGCGTATTTGGACACCCACACTTGTTCCCTCCTTGACACTTGCTGGTTTTTCTGCCCAGATAAAGAGCAATCCCCATGTCTTTTAAATCCACCCCTCCTCTTGTCGTTTTCTTGGAGCAAACCCTGTTCCTGTGACACAGATCACCACTGCTGAAGAAAAGACAGAGAAGTGACTAAGAAAAGAGCTCATGTCAGCCCCATTAGATTCACAGGAATAAATGCAGGATTGGATAAAAAGAAATGCAAAATCAGCAGCACTCTGAGAATGGCCTTGAGCTTTTCTGATGTTTTCAGTCTTTGATGTGTGTGCCAGCAACTTAAAATCCCCCATGAGAATTGACATTTCCATCATACCTTTCATTCTGACTCAGAGGCAGGTTCCCAGTGCATCTTAAGGAATAAAATCCCTAATACCATGATTTCCAGGCCATCTGCCTCTTGCACTGTAGTCCCACTTTGCCAGAATCCGAGCACTCCCAGTGCTCTCATCCCCAGCACCCCCAGGGCAGCACTGTTTGTGCTGCTTTGCAGGTAGCAGCCCCAGCACAGAACAAGACTGAGGTTTCAGAGCTGAGGGAATCCTTTTCCAGACCCCATCAATGACATTTCTGCTGTAGGATCCTGCAGAATACTGCAGATGCAGGATATAGATGGCACTTCTGACCTCATCCCTGTCCCTTCCCAAGATAAGTTTAAAGAGAAGAAGTTCAGGGCCCCAAACTCCTGCTTGCAGGCAAACCTCTTCTCCAGCTGGACTTCAGGATGAAGAGTCAAACTGGAAGTGTTCCCTGGGATCGCACAGCCTGGGGACAGCAGAGGACTGCAAACTGCTGCAAACCCATCACTTAGTAACAGCACAGAGGAGCTTTGTGGCTCGAGGAGGAGCTCTGGGTGCAGTGAGCACCCCACATGGAGGGGTCAGGCCCCACGTATTGGCCAGGTACAGAACATCTGTGAGCACAAGCAGGGAGAGGGCAACAAGGCACTGTGCAGTGGAGGGAAATGCAGGTCTAAAATGGGCCACCCTGCCTGGCTACCACACCCAGTTACAATGTGTTACATAAGGCACAAATTAATTTTGATGAAATATTGAACAGCAGAGCTTCCTCCTTTATGTGTGGAGATGAAATGGTTTGCAGTTTGCAGCAAAGGATGCCTGCAGAGTTGGCATCTGAGGCCGCTGCAAGAAAATGGGTGTTGCCAGTAGCAGGCAGGCAAGAAATAGCTGCTTCATTTGGAGATCCCAAGGCATAAGTTTGTTTAGGCAGGCTGTCTTTACATGATCCAAATTCTGCACTTCCCTCTGTCTGCTAGTGGGAGTATTTTGCTGTAGTGTCTGTCTCAAACCCCGTGCCCTTGGCTTGCACCCTTTCTGCTCTGTAGGTCCTCTAAAGAGCATGGGTGTAGCAGCAATACTTCGAGGGAATTTCTAAAATCTAGTGGGGGTTAAGGACAGCAGGGAGGAATCTGTGCATGGAGACCATGGTTCAGAAACCAAATTCTCCTCTCACTTCTGTAGCCTCCTGGGCTTTGGCATCTGGCTTTCACAGAGCTGATGCCGGACTCCCTTGTCCTCTGAAATGCAATTTCTGCTTTCTGGCAGCATGCTAGATGGGTCCAGGAGATAATTAGCAAGCCCAGCCATACAGAGAGCTCGGAGCATCTGCCAGGTTTTAATTACATTTGGGCTGTTCTGGAGATGTGGTACAGGAGATAGAGAACCTGCAATACTGGAGTCAGATCACGCACTGGGTGTTTGTCCCCACTGCCAAACCAAGGGTCACAAACAAACCAACAGCACTTACATCCCCAGCTACTCTTACTGGGACACACATCCTGCAGGTACACACCTGAGCCACCCATGAGCTGGTAAAGCAAAAAGGATAAGAGCCATTTCTTCAAGCAGTGCTGTTTCAGCACACAGGCAGAGCCCATACAGAAACGTGGAAGGAGAAAGCTCATTGAGGGTCCATGGACTCATGGAACAGCAGCTGGAGGGAGCAGGAGACATCCAGCCCAGGCTCTGTCTGTTTCTGTGCTTGGCTAAACTGCTGAAGGTGAAGCTGGGAGGCAGCTTGCCCTCTGCATCCATGCCTGTGGGTTCCTTGGAGTGGCTGTATGCCTTGTACAAGGCAGGGTTGCAGTCCCTGAGTGTGCAGTCACCCAGAGAGACTATTTCAGCTGCCCTAGTGATACTCAGACAAGTTTGCCACACTGAAAAGAAAGGGCACCTTTCCTGAAAAATCCTGTCTCGGGTTTGCAGCCAATAGCCTGCACCCCACTGCTCTGCCCTACTTGGGCTGGCTGCCTGACCAAACTAGGAAGATAAGCTGCTGCAGATTTACTCTGGGGGTTTTAAAATGGAAAGCTCAAGAGCTGAAGGATAAGATTTCTGCAGCAGGGACTAGCATAACTACTGCACAATTTTCAGTTCTTTATATCCTAGAGGGAATTTAGTTTTAGCACCATTTTACAGTTGTATAGATCACTCCCACTTAATGAGCAGAATACATCCTAGAGTGTTGTATAACTCCAGCTTCACTCTCTCATTAAATTGATGTTTAGTGTGTAAAGAGTAATGGATTAAGAAATGCTCCTTTATACAGACATAGACCTTTGAGGCTATCAGTGCCACTTCTGTGGCATTTTGACAGATGCAGAACTTTTAGATGTTATTAATTCTTGTTTTCAGAATTCTTGGGGCCTCCTGCTATGCTGAACTCAAGAAAACTGTCACCATGTGCTGCCAGAACAGGGCGGGACCCAGAGGGTGTATTATTATTGTGTGAGGGCCAGACACACTGGGCTGCAGTTCAGAGCAGAGAGGGAGAAGGCTATCAGGTGAAGACAGCCTTTGTCTGGAGAGCTGGATCACAGTCTGGTACTGTGCTTAGGAAGCTCTGGATTACAACTGAACTGTCTTGGCAAGGCTGTGTCAGGGAACCTTAATGCATCTTCCACTTGCATCATCCCCAGAGCTGGCTACCTCAGTGTAACTGCTTCCTTTCCTGAGTGCAGAGGATCAAACCTGAATCCACAAAGCAGGCAGGCATTAGACACAGCTTTATAGTTGTGACAAAAAAAAAAAACAAACCAGATTTTTCACTGGTTCTGGAAGAGCAAGGGCAGTTGTGTGTATGGAGTTAACTCCCAAACCACATGTGTATGGCCTTTCCTTTTCACAAATCTCACCACAGCTTTACTTTGCTCATCTGAGTGAATTTTGTCATGGCTAATCCAGAGTGGGTGGAGAGCAGAATATCCCTTCTGGGCTTACTGCTGCCTTTCTGTTATTGATGTGCATTGGCCAGACATTGCAGCATTAGGTGCACTTTTAAAATGCAGTGAAAGCACTTGTGTCTAGAGGACTTCAAGGAAGCAGCTCTAAAGGGCTTCACATCTTTTTTTTTTCCTTGAAAACATCACTCAGAGCTGAGGCTGACAGTTCTGGCAGATGACATCCCAGCCTTTACATGGCATGAGGAGAATATTAACTACAGCTTCGTGTCACCCTTATGCAACAGGGTAAACAGGCACCATCCTTCCTGCTTTAGAGAGAGGAGCCAAGGCAGTTAACCAAAGCCACATGGTGAACATCATATGGGAGTACAGGAACTGCCCCACACGCTGTTCCCAAGAAGCTGCTGCTCACAGAGATGTCAGATGGACAGACATGAGTGGTGGATGAGTTGTGGATGGAGGCAGGGATTGTGCCCTCGCCTTACAGTGCAGAGCATCCCAGAGTACCCCTGAGGAGGTTCCCAGCAGCATCCACACATTTGGAAGGGCAGTCAGAGGTGGCAGGAAGGGTCACCCAGCAGCTTGACACTGCCCTGCCAGAGTCAGGAGTAAAAAGGCCAAGGCAAGAGAAGCAGGACACTTTGGTGGAGAGACAGTGAGCCAAATAACAGAGGCAGGGTGGAAGGTGGTAGTTCAAAGCAATCAGCAGAGATTGTGCCTTTGTGACTCTCACCCAGCTGAAGGTCTGACAAGGACATGGGTCAGTACATGATATTTACAGCAAGGAGGCATTCCCTGCTTTGCTAGGAGAGGCCTAAATAATGAAGGGAAACAGCTGAGGCCTGGGGCAGATGCAGTAGCAGCACGAGGAAGGCCAAGGGTTCACAGCTCTCTTGAACACACCTTCAAGGACAGAGTGACAGCAGAGGCAAGAAAAGAGAGGCACTCAACAAGAGCTGCATCAACAACTACAGATTTCCATG
This sequence comes from Irena cyanogastra, assembly GCA_013397155.1. Taxonomy (NCBI): domain Eukaryota; kingdom Metazoa; phylum Chordata; class Aves; order Passeriformes; family Irenidae; genus Irena; species Irena cyanogastra. The sequence goes on from VWZV01017481.1 coordinate 634,841, forward strand.
TCCCACCCCAGCTGCAGAGGGAGTGAGGTAGGAGAAAGGCTGCCTTTGCCTCCTCTGCACTGGAGGAGGATGCTGGTCATCCTTGAGCTTGGGCACAAGGATGGAGATGTGACTAAGGGACTGCTCATGGAAGTGGCCTGTTTGTGCACTGCCTCCATCCTCACAGCAGGGCCAGGCCCAGCCTCGGATCAGCTGGGCCTGGCTTAGTCTAGGTCACTACTTCTGAGGCTTCTCTTTCCTTTTGCATGTTGCATTAGAGGCAGCTAAAGCCAACCCTGCACAGCAGCACTCTGTGCCACTGGGGAAGCAAAGCAAGCAGATTATGCTAAGTAGGCAATTAAAAAGCTCAGAATCCATCCCCTAAATCACTGCTCAAAGCAGGGAAGCCATCCAGACATGCCTGAGGTTCTGTGCAAGAAAGAGCAGCTGAGAGATACCTGACTCATGGCTCATTAGCCACTGCTGGCAGTGCCTCTTAACGACAGAGGGGATACACACTGATGGGAGTTTCTGGCATCAGCAAAGTTTTATATTTGGGGATAAATTTAATGTAAAAATAAAATACAGAGGGGCAGAAAGCTGGTAATTCTCCAGTGCTGAGCACCCCTCATTAGCAAAATTCCATCTGACTCTTACTGACTCCTCCCAGCCTTTCTCCATAGCATGGAGACAAGGAAATGAGCTGAGACTCCAGGAACTTCAGCATTCTTGGGCTGAACAAGCTCCCCCAAACCCCACAAAGCTAACAAGAGGCCAGACACCACTGTGACTGCTACAAGTCCTAACTGGGCAACACTCAGGATTACACCCCTTCTGTGCTGCCACCAAAGAATTTAGCTGATGAGCAAGAAATTGATGGGATTCAGTGCTAATAAAGAAAACAAACGTGCTGAGCCTGCAGCTTCATGGACTTGAAGAAGGACCTGGAAGATGGCCTAAGGATTAGTTCTCTTGGGACAGGTCCTGGAGACAAACAACTAGCAATTAATTTCAGGTCTCCTAATTGTCCCATTTCAAGACAGTTCTGTGTTTGCTGAGCTAGCTGAGTTCCCAGGAGGCTGGAACACTGGCTGGGTGTTAGTGGAAAGAGGAAGATTTTTATCCCAAAATAAAGCCTGGGGAGGCACAAGATGGTTTCACCTTTTACCCCAGCCCACATTTCTCACTGAGATTTTTTTTCCAGACACTCACAGGTCCCTCAAGCCCCTGCTCTGTCTGGACTGATGCAGGGTGGATCTCCCACAGCCAGGCTCAAAGTGCAGCCTAGGGACTGCTGGTAGTGCCTGCTGAAGAGCAGAGCTGGCACCCAGGGAAGGGATAAGTGGCAGTGAGGGTGGAAGGAAGATTGCCTCCCTGTCCGTGGGAGAAAGGCCAGACCCCAAGAAGGGAGCTGGGAACAATGCAAAGTAAAACCTTTCACATGAGAAGCAAGATGTAGCTCAGAGAGGTACAGGGGTGCACAGGAGCTGCAAGCAGGGTGCTGATCCCTTACAAACAGGGCTCTGGGCCAGCACCATTCCTCACTGGGTGCTGTGTCCCCAGGCAGGCAGTAGGGGCTGGGCTGCTGACTGCCCTTGTTTCTTGCTCAAACTTTCCAAGAATTTCTCACTTGCAGCCATTTCTCCAGCATCTGAGGGGCTGGGGGCTTGTTTCCTCTCCAGGCTTGCTGCAGATAATACAAACACAGTCTGCTGCCCTGCATCCAGGGTCCAGATCCTTGTTAGATGCAAATCCTCACAATTAGAAATGTGCCCTGAGCACCAGTTGCAGAAGCAGGAGGTTAATCCAGCCCCCAGAGCTCTGCAGTCCCTGTCCACAAGTCCCACGGGCATCAAGAGCCAGTTGCTAAGTAGCTGTTGTATCTCACACAAAGGAAAAAAAGCCTTCTGCAGCTGAAGCAATCTTAAAGCCTGTTTCAAGTGCAGAAATTAGGGAATAATAGATGACCCATTTCCCTGGAAATAAACCTAGTATTTTCTCAGCTGCTGCACCAATGACTGAGAGCTTGGTGCCCTGTGTATCATGCCCCTCTCCCCCTCAAGAAACAGAGCTTAACAGACCTCCAAAAATACCAAGTGTCAGATAATTCAGAGTAAAGCATCTACCCACACCTCCTTGACCCATTTCTGACTGCAGACACATTTACCTCTGAAGCAGTAGAGAGTGGGTAGCTGTTCTATGCCTTACCCTGGAGATGGGGCTTAGCTGTGCCTCTTGGAGCTGCACAGAAACACCAGGGAGGCGAGGAGGAGGCTGCCAGGGTTCACAGCATGCGTGGGGTGTTGTATCTCATGCTTCAGCACTTACCAGAGAGCTGGGGGCCTGGCTGCAGCATAGGGCTGTGTCCACCAGGATGGGACTCCTACAAACACATCCCCATAAGAGGCATTTTTATAGGCAAGAGAACGGCTTAAACACAGGAGGGAGCCCCCAGTCCTGAGACAGGAGGCCCAGAGTCACCCTGGCAGGTACAGCAATGAGGGCAAAAGGAAGCAGCAAAAAACACAGGAAAGGAAAGGAAAACAAGCCAGCAAAGAAGGGAGGGCGGGCTCTGGCACAGGACAGGAGGGTTTCAGCACACTCAGCCAGGAGCAGTCCAGTCTGGAGAATCAATTATGGGAAGATAATTTGTCTGCTTGATTAAAGCCTCCTTGGGGTGTTGGCTCGGTGCTGGGGAGAGCAGCAGAAGGTCCCTGCAGTGGGGAGAGCGCGATCTGTGCTTATTGCTGTGATTATTGCTGTGATTATTGCTGTGATTATTGCTCCACACGGCAGGCACGGGAGGGGAGGGGAGGCTCAGCAGGCAGACAGACGAGCACATTGCTTTTGTCTTTCAGACATTTCCCTTCAGTCCTCACTGTCTGCAGTCGGAGCCAAGTCCCTCCAAAGGGGACCCGGGAGCCTTTCAGACTCGCCCCGTCAGGAAAGCCGCAGAGCACGGGGCAGGCGGCACCTGGGTGCTGCGGCAGCGGCAGCCGTGCCGGCTCAGACGTGCCCTCCAGTGGTCCCCGCTCCCAACCAGGCTCCTGCCCTGGAGCTTTATACAAAGGAAGGTCTGAGGAGGCTTTGCACAGACCGAGACAAGGCTTAGGGCTGTGCTCATGTCTTCTTTCTGTGTCCCCCACCCACCCAGCATCTGCCATGGCTTGACAGCACTCGGGAAGAGAATTTCCAGGAGCCACAGGCTGCATTCATACAAAACAGGCACTGAAGTAGTTACAGGCTTGTTTCTATGCTTGTTTCTCCTGTATTCCCCATACTCCCAAGAAAGCCTTACTCTAAACCCCCACAGGCCAGAGAAGGCTGCTACATCTCTTGTACCAGTCGCTTGTGGATGCAGTTACCCTGTGCACTCAGGTTCACACTCCATTTCCTTTCTCCCTGTTTCACTTGACCCACATGAATGCACACCTGCACTGTGCATTGGATGCTCTGTTCTACTAGAACAAGTACTCCAGATCCAACATCCAGATAAAATACCTAGCATGACTAAAAGGATAACTCTTGTTGTGCTAGGGGAAACCTGAGATGTTTCCAGCTTGGAGGCTGGTCCCTGATAAATTTCATACAAGATGAACCCTCTTTTGTCATAGACTGGGCTACACCACTGCCAGTGATTGGTGACAAACTATACCAAAACACACACATTGTTTTTCAAGAGGGTTGAACAAATATAGCTCCCAGACACCCTGGGCTGATCTCAAGCACCTCTTGGATTAGCAGGAGAAGGGAGACTTGCTCAGTGTCACCCAGACCACAGCATGTACAGTTCACAATTGCTCCTGCAGCAGGTAAAAGAACTGCACTCCTGCTACAAGCAATGTGGTGGATTAATTCTTCACAGTCCCATCTCTGGGGCCCAGATAGTGGAGGGATAGCAAGTACCATCTTCAGGGCCCTTTGGTGACTTCCCTCGTGTGCTCAGGCCAATTATAATTCCCCAGCACATCAGTTCCTGCCATTTGGCAGTACAGACAAGCACTGCTCCCCTTACCCCTCCTGTGAGCCACTGAGGTCTAGTGTGAGTCATCTGACGTGTAAATATTTAGTAAGTAAAACATTTTACTTACAATACTTCAGGTCTGAATAGAAGTTAATTCATGCTGTTATTAGCTCTCTGCCATGAGAGCTCATTCGTCCAAATGCATGCTTGCAGATATGGTTTCAGCCTTGCACAGGGAATTCCCATGGGAAATACAAGGACACATAGAAGTAGCCTGAGCAAAGTACTGCTAAACCCAGGGCAGGAATCTGTGGGCTTAAGAACTGACAGAGCCAGGCCACGAGGTCTTTCTGCCTCATGCTCCTACAAGAAAGTGCAGCTGCAGGTTTGTGCCAGTGTTGAATGTGTCCACAAAGGGCTGTTGCCTGCACTGGTGCACATTTACTGACTTGTGTCAACACGTGCTTATAGGGGATTATTAAGGGCTGAAATTTCTAGGATGCAATGAACTGCATATGTAAAGCAAAGCTACAGAGGCAGTGCCACATCCTCTGCACAGCTCCAGCAGAGCCTGGCAATGCTGAGGCTTGTAGGGACATTCTCACCTGCCACGGGAGCTCCTGCGGTGCTGCAGCCTCCGCCGAGGAAATTGCATGTCCCCATGTACCCATTGCTTTCAGGGACTGGCTGTGCCACAGGTGTGCAGGACACTACAGAGAGCCAGATAGGAAGAGTGGGGACCTTCAAAGTGGTGGTTAATGCTTAACCCACCCTGATCCTCCCAAACTCAATAAGGCACTTACAGGACCCCTTGAGCACTTGACTCAGGGGGCTCCTACTAGGGCTCCCATGTCCTCAAGGCAAGATGTGTTTGAAAGAGCAGCAGGATTAAGACAATTTACACTAAGGGATTAGGTTCTCCTATGTTACACCAACACGTTTCTACTCTATTTTGCAACACATCCCCCAGCAGCTCCTGTACCCCCACAGTTCCCACTTCTCATAGCACTCTTACAAACCCACAGTCCATCATTAAGCTCCACACCCCACTCCCTTTGCATGCCCAGCAGCCTCACAACACAGCTTGCTCCCTCCTCCTGACTCCCTTGGCCAGGCAGACAATAAAAGAAATGGCTGAAGCCATCTCTTAGCACCCTTATGCCCTCCCCGCCTCCTCATAGCTGCAGCAGATCCCAGATGATCTGCTGACCACAGAGACCCAAATAGGCAGCCACTGGTGCTGCTCACTGACTAAGTGCTGCTTGTGAAGGCTTTTAAAGGGACACGCAGTAAATCCATTCCTGGAGTGCAGTTTGCCTATCTATTGTTTTCCTGACAAAACATCCATTTCTCAGACATTTAACATGGCTCTCCTCTGTAGCACAGACCTTGGCATTCACCTGGAGAGGCAGCTCACAAACAGCCCCCACACAGTGTAAACCAGTGCTTTTGGAAAGTTTGCTTGCCTTGGTTAATTTTGCTTTCTACGCATGAGCGCCTGTATGGGCACATACAGACAATCCCTTTGACATCTGCTACTGGGAGACACTTTAGCAACCTGTGTTGAGCCACTTCTGGCAAAGTTTTTGTGTAAGTGCTGAAAATACACAGCAAAGCCCCAGAACAGTCTGCCCTGAGGTATGGTGCAAATGCTTGTTTCCCCAGTGAGCTCTATTAACCCTTTCCTTAACATTCTAGCCCATGTTGTTAATGAGTCCTCCCTGTCCCAAATGCTGTCTCACTTGGGTGAGATGGATGGGAGCACTCCCCTTAATGATGCTTAAACCTTAATGATCTCTCTCCATGTCTCCCCTTCTCCACCATCAGCCTGAAGACCAGCCTGCAGAAGAAGGTGAGCCAGGACTCCATGGATTTGTCAGGGATCCCCCTGACCATGCGGGATGTCCACCGCATGGCCTACTACCTGCAGAACAACGGGGACCGCCTCACCTCGGTGGACCTGAGCTTCACGGAGCTGAACGATGACATGGTGCGCCTGCTGCTGCCCTTCCTCTGGGCGCTCCCCAAACTCACCCACCTGTCCCTCAACGGCAACCGGCTGACGCGGGCGACCATGAAGGAGCTGACTGACACCATGAAGGACATGAACAAGTTCCCTTGCCTGGCCTGGGTTGACCTCGGCAACAACGTGGACGTCTCCTCCATGCCGCAGCCGCTGCTCGTGGGGCTGCGCAAGCGCCTCAGCCAGCAGACCACGCTGCCGACCATCTATGAGGCGCTTGACTGCGACTCTGAGATCGCCGGCGGGCACGAGGGCAGCCAGCCAGAGGATGAAGCAGCCGGAAGCACCCCGCCACGTGCTTTTTCTCAGCAGGGCTGCGAGAGGTGACTGAACAACGGGCCGGCGCTGGCACACTGGAGCAACCCCAAGGAGAAGTTTTGAGTACAAACATCAAGCAGAGGGCCAGCTTGACCGGCTTCCCTTGGCTCTTTTCTCTCGCCTTCCCTGACATCTTCCCCCCCACCTGCTGTGAGACAAAAGCCTGTCGTCCCCCCACAACGTGTTCCACTCCCTCCCCTCGCTGCCAAACCCATTGCCCACGTTCCAGAGAGGAACCAGTGACTTACAGTGAACCTGGTCCCCAGGCAGGGTCTCACTGGAAGACGGGAAAAGACCTGTCGGAGTCAAGAATATCCTCCAGCAGCCATTGGGTTGAGGGAAAGGGATTGGGGGGAACCTAAAACAGAAACAGGCTTGTAGTTTACTTCCTTTCTTCCTTTTCCTATGCACCTTGGAAACCTTGGGACCTGCAGCCTTGAGTGTGAATGGAGGTACCCCAAGAGCCTAGTGCTGTGGAGCTTAGTGGAAGGGCTCAGAGGCCAGAGCTGGAGCCCGGCAGTGTGTCTCCCTCTTGTGTCTGGCTCCTTTTGTTTTGTTTTTTTCCTATTGTGTGTTTTGTATGAACGTCTGAACAAAGGGACCTGGTCAGAGACCATTGGATCACATAGGCTGGGGCGGACACATGGCTTGGAACTGCAGCATCAGGATATTTGCTGTGTGACCGGGGTGAGAGGGAGGGGAAGGAGGCATGTGTTGGTGGGAGCATGGGGGATGGGATGAGTTGGGATGGGATTGGGAGGAGGGGGGAGGAGAAGGAAGGGGAACAGTCTTGTGGATTAGTAGGACTGGTTTCAGAAACTGTGCTTTTGTATTAAAATTACGAGTTCCAAGGTACTACAATTGCAAGTTCCAAGTGAAATGGAGGAAAAGCTGACAGCTCAGCACCTGACTGTGGCACTAGAGGAGCAAGCAGTGAACGTGCCAGAGGTAGGCACTTCCCAGTCGGAAGCACAAAGCTTTGGCTCCTCATGGCACATTGCACACCTTGTAATACAGACACGACGTGAGCAGCTGCATCACCATTTCCAATGCTGTCCAGAAACCAAGCCACTGATGCAGGATTTCCAGTGTTTTCCACATTGCTCATGCTCTATGTAAACATAATAAAGAGTTCTCTTGGACATGAGCGCGAAGCACTTCAGAGTCTGAGTATCTGGGTTGTTCAGAGGTCTTGGGATATGGACCAGTGCCTGAGGGACAGGATCAGGTACCATTCACGTTGGGCAGTGTGGTTCATTGCTTTAAGGAAAGAGAAATATGGGTGTTCATTGGTGGTAGGCTGCCATCCTTTGTGTTGCAAGGGGCTGGTAGAAATAAACTGATGAGATTTAGCTGATAAGCCAAGTCTTCTCAATTATCTATCCCCACAGGAATTCAGAGTGGGTGAGTTTTTTAAATAGTTAAAAGTTAAAGAAATGTTTCATATTAAAAAGAAAAACATAAAAATCCTCACTCTTCTAAATTAACAATGGTAACTTTGCCTTCCTCTGCTGATGGTCTCTGTGAGTCTCAGAGCAACACACATAAGCAATGCTCATGTATGAAAACAACCCAAATTCACATGGAATAGTTACACCTTTCATGTTCTTTACTAATTTTACCAAACATTGCAAGAAGTAAATTCGTGATATTTTTCAAGTGATCTATTCCCTTTGGACCAAGAGTGTGAGGACACTGGAAGGTATTGGTGTCTCTGATCAACCACCAAGTAAAACCAGTTCCCTGAGGAAGAAAGGTGGGATTAGACACTGCTGAGCATTACAACCTGACACTGCAAATGCTGCACCCAGTCCTATCTGCGCTCCAGTCACAGGTGCAGGACCTCATAACCTTCATAAAGGACACCACTTGCTCTCTTCTCACAATTCATTTTTCCCTTCTCAGTGTAGTATCTTATAGAATCAAAATTGTTTCAGTTGGAAAAGAACTTTGAGGTCATTGAGCCCAAACATTAACCCAGCACTGCCAAGTCCACCACTGAACCATGTTCCTGAGTGCCACAGCTGCAGCTCTTTTACATAATTCCAGGGATGGTGACTCAACCATTGCCCTGGGTATCCTGTTCAATGCTTTACAGCCCAGTCCTGCTGGCCACACTATGGCATATACGAGCCAGGATGCCACTGGCTTCTTCCACTCAGCAGCTTCCAGCTGCTCTCCCGCAAGCCTAGAGTCATGTTTGGGGTTGTTGTGACCCAGGTGTGGAACTTGGCACCTGGCCTTGTTGGACCTCAAATTATTGTCCTTGGACCATCAAATCCAGCCTGTCCAAACCATTCTGCAGAGTCTTCCTACCCTCCAGCAGATCAACATTCCCACCCAGCTCAGTGTCATCTGTTAATTCAGCTGAGGATGCCCTCGATCCCCTCATCCACATAATAGATAAAGAATGAAACAGAAGTGGCCCCAATACTGAGCCCGGGGGAACTCCACTGGTGGCCAGCCCCAGCTGGCTGCAGCTCCATTAACCACCACTCTCCAGGCTCAGCCCTTTGTTTCCTTCCCTTCCCTGCTATGGAAGAGATGGTATTAATTTTTTCTTTTCCTTCCAAAATACCTTTCAGCAAAAATGAAAAGTATTTCAAATGTCAGCAAGATCTGCTTAAACTCTTACAGTCTAAGCAGAGCAGCACTCTGCTCTGTGCCAAGAAGAAAACTCGGGCACAAAGCATTTAAATGAAGGCTTGGAGCTGCCTGGTGAGCCAGTGCACATCCACAAAGAGGGAGCAGTGCTGCTGAACATTTGGTCTTTGGCTCTGAGCACTGTGCCCCTAGGGCTCTGCATGGGGGCATCTTCACAGCTTTTCCGTACCAGCAGCACTCCCCCTAAAATGAGGTGAGACCCTCAGTGTGTAGTGCACCCCTGACACAGCTCTTCAGCTCTTCCCTGCAGAGCCCCTGGCTCAGCCCCAGCCTGTTTGCAGCCCTGCTCAAAGCTGTGCTTTCAGTCTGAGCTCTGCTACCCAGCAGGACAGGGACGAGACATTCAGCCCCTTGCGGGGGAATTCTGTGCCAATCTCTGGTGGTGCCACCTGCCAGTTGGCAACTCCAGGATCTGGAGATAAAGCAGGAAACACACTGGTTCAGCTGAGCAGCTCTGGCATGCATGTTTATTCCTCTATATGCACTTGGTTGCTTCACCACTGAAAGTTCCCCATGGAGAACTGGTTGTGAATAAATATGTGGAAATGCAAATTATGAAGTCCTGCCACTGCTTCTCGGATGAACTTTGATGGGCTGTAACTCAGCAGAAACGATCCCAGCACACCCAGCTACTCCCTGCCAGCTCCTGATCACATGGATGGGTGCCCAGGGCATCCAGCTCCAAAGCTGGGAAGTGCTCCTGGGGCCCCTACAGATGCTTAAGGAGCAGACCTAGAGGCCCCAAATCTGCAATTTTCATAAAAGCTGAGTTCACCAACCAGAGAGGATGACAGAACCTAAATGAGCCTTTCCTTGCACTGAATGAGAACGCTCAGGGCTCCCAAAGGGTGTTAAAGGGATGAGCTGCTAATTCAGGTCTGCTCACAGATAGCCAGAGGGACCAGCTTAGTTATGATGCTAAATCAGGGGACACCTGGCCTGCAGTGAGCCTGTCTCCTGTCAGGTAACACAGCAGGACTGAATACTCTCCTCAGGAGGTACTTGCAGGGCTGTAATCTCAGGTATTTAGAGCAGCACTCAGTATCAAGACTCAGACACCAGCCTCTCTCTCCACCCTTTTCAGTTTGCCAGCCTCCCCCTGCAGACGGTCAGCCTGGGATGGCACCTGTGTCACGTAGCAGGAAGGAAGCTGAAGCTGAAGCTGCAGCTGCACAGATGGCAGCACAGCCCTTCCCCACCTCCAGCAGGTGATCAGTCTCAGCACAGCTCTCAGTGAGACATTTAAGCACACCCTTCACCTCTCCTTCCTCTGCTGGAGGGAGAGGTCACCAGGTGTAAAGCATCCCCGTGAAGATGCTGCTGAGCACGGTGAGCTGGGGCTCCACGGGGCTCAGGCAGCAGCAGAGAGCTCCAGCAGCACCAGCCTGCAGAGCCCAGGCACACGTGTGGAGATAACGAGCAACAGCACAGCTAATGAGGCCATCGGTGCCAGGGAGGGGAGAAGGAACAGTTACCCCAACAGAAAAGCACTTGTTCTCCCCTTACTTGCACCTCCATCCTATATTTTACCTCAGCTTCTGACCACAAAACCCAGGTAAGCATCTTGGCTTACCTTCAGGTAGCAATATGCTGAGCACTGAGCTCAACAAAAGCCTCCCTCACTTCAGTGACTCTGTCTAAATAAGTGGCAATTATTTTGTTGAGGTTAGGATGCAAAAAGCAGCTGGAAGCACAGGCTTGTCTAATCTATTTTTTATTTCACACACTTCAAAACCTGTCAAGGCCCTTTTCTTTTACACTGCCAAGGCTCTTTTCTCAACTTACAATTCACTTCTCATCACAAGCACTAGGAAGATAAAGGAGTTTGCACTGTTTGGGGCAGGCTGACAAGCTCCTTAGTGGACAGCTGCTGACAAAGATGTCAAAAATATAAATTGTTTCATCTTAAGAAAACAAACAAGAGAAGATTAAACATTGCCTTTAGAGATTGCTCCGCTCCCTACCAGAGGACGTGATTAAAGCTTGGAAGAGGCAAAGAGGCTCAATACAAACTCTTACCATGCAGTCCTTGCATGAAAAATCCTCCAAGGGTAGCTGGCAGGAAGCCCGGCCACCCCAGCTGGGGACATTACCCACAGACAAGAGAACCTGTTTTGCAGCTTACTGGCCTTTAGCAGGTGCTCTCAGAACAGAAGCAGCAGCTGGTTTAAGGCTGCCAGTTCACAGAACAGGCTGAGAGCTGAGGCCAGTGTTCCAGAGGGCCACGGCTGCATCCTGATCCACTTGGAGACACCAAGTACCTGCCTGTGACCCTCTGCTGTTCCTCTCACATCTGACAGCATCCCAGTTCAGTGGTGCTGGTTCACAACCACAACAGCCACAAACACAATAACCACACAGGAACTCTTCTTCAGCAGAAGAGATCAGAGGGAAGTCAGCTTTCATTCCGTTTACTCCTTTTCCCAAAGCCCGGCACTCCCCCTGCTGGCATCCAAACTTGCTCAAAGCAGGTGAGCCACAATGGCACTGACATTTCCTTCCACAGCAGCATCAGGTTCGTTCTGCTTGCATGCAGGGTGACTCACAAAGGTGGAAGAGAGATACCTTCCTGCTTTCTGACCAGCCAGTTCCTCAGCCTCTGGGAGGGTTATTCCTCCCAGTCCATTTTTGTGTCAATCTGCCCCACTTTGGACACAATGATGGGAAGCATTTGAAAAGCTGTCAAAAATGACGTGGGCCTTATGCAACCTGTGTAATTCCCCTGAAATTCATGGTGGCTCAACAACAAAAACATGGCACAAAGTATGGGAAAAAGGCCCTTTCCCAGACTAGCAGAGGCAGCTGCCTTTGGGTTTCAATGTCAGACTTCTGAGCAGAGCTTTGTTCTTGATCCCCTGAAATCTTCTGGTTTGCAGAGCCAACAGTTTGATGTGTGCACCTTTGTCTGAACTCTGCTGCAACTGAAAAACTGAGCAAGTCACAACCCATCCACTCATTTTACCAACAGTTCTTTGGGGTTTTAGTTTTTCAGAAACTGCAGTGGAAAGAGAGCCAAGTGGAGGCCAAAGGAACGGGTTCAGTGTGTAACCAGATACTCAGAGACAACAGCCCAGAGGGTTTCCAGGTCCCCTTGCCAGGCTCTCAGCCCTGGACTGGCCCATCCCTCAGCTCCAGTATGAATCCCAGTGTTTTACAGTGTCACTGACAGCCCCCAAAGCTCCTGCTAGCACTGGGCCAGGTGCTCTAGAGCTGGGTGAATGCTTGGCTCCCACAAGCAGGACAGCAGGATGCACCCCCAGAGCTCCTTCCCAAGGTATCCAGCTCAGCCAGGGGCTGCAGGACCACAAAAAGCCAGGCTTAAATGAGGTCATGGAGATAAAGGAGATCTCCTACATGGACCCTCTCAAGAGCCACCAGCCAGAAGCTTCAGGACATCCCATGGTATAAATCTCTGCCTAGGTTCAGGATTAGACTTCATGAATTTGGAGTAAAATTCTGACATGAAAAGCCTCTAATGAGTTCCCTAGAGCTTCATCCACTTTCTCTATGTCAAATTTGGATCATTAACTGGAAAAGAAAAAAGAAAGGTTGCAGTGAAAAGACAAAACAAAGCCAATGCTAATGAGTACCAAGAGAAAAGGAAGAAGCAACATTTCCACTAAGTGCAGCCACTCCTTTCCCCAAACCACAGCACTTCTGCTGCTATATGCAAACTGCCCCCAAAAGTAAGAGGTGAACAAGACTGCAGGCAAATGACACTCTCCTGCCTGGCTCTGAGGATGCGTCTGATGTGCCCTTTGATATAGTGTTCTTCAAGGGGAACAACACTGACTTTTGGCTGAGCTTTGCAAAAAAAGGCTTCTTGTGGAGCTGTTTCAGGGACATGAGACAGAAAGGAGCTCATTTGATCATGAAGCAACAAACAGCAACACCTCTTTGTTAGAGAAAAGTAAAAATCTCCACAGGCCAGTTCTGTGTCTCAGCTGGGTATGGTGTCAGGGGAAAAAACCCTATTCACCCTACAGTTTACTTGAGATTTTAGGGGAGTGTAAAAATATCAATAAGCATTCTAAAATGCCACCACATGGGTCTATACATTGTCACAATATCAGCTTTGCCCCATGCCTGCTGAGGGCCATCAACTGCAGTGCTCCAAAAGCTCTCTGAGGCTGTGGGCTCCACTCCCTATTAACATTTTAGGCACCAAGGGACAAAATGTGAGAAGTTTTGCCTCACAAACAGTAGTTTGCTCTGGATCAGATGTACCAGCATCTCTCCAGTGAGCTGGAATTAGGGCAAACCCCCAACCACACAACAGATTTTAAGTCCCCAGGCAAGGGAAAATGAAGAACAAATTAAATGCCCACTGCAAGCAGTTCACCAAACAAAAGAACAATAATAGTGTTTTTCTGCAATTCTTTTCATTTCTCCCAGCATAACTACACATCTTCTGGATACAATCTGTTTCTTTGCCAGGGCTTCAGCATTCCCCCCTGAATTAATGACGCTGGAAAATCTCCACTTTTCACAGACTCTGGTAGTCTCTGCTGAGCAGCAGAAGGCTGCACAATACTTGATTATGCAATGCCTGGTCCTGTGCCAGGAATAATAGCCTGTCTACTAGGAACAAGCAACTCACACACAAACCCCAAATACTTTTCTCATTAAATGTCTGAATGAAGTGGCATAAACCCACCCCAAACCTACTACTCATACTGCACACTAATGTCAGCCTCCAAAATGAGTTAAATAATCCCACACCCTGGTCTGTGAGGAACAGTTACCATGAGCAGGGAAGGGTGGCACTTTCTTACCACCTCTAAAATATTCTTGACTCTATCAAGAGCTCTTATTACAGGTCTAGGCAACAACAGGACACCTGCAGCAATCAAACACAGCTTGACCTGGAAAATACTTACACACGGGCAGTGCTTTGGCTACTTCAGGCACCAGCACACTGCAGTCATCTGGCAGCTCTCCTGTCTGCAGGCTGAGCAGGTGAAGTTCTCCTCTCACTTGCAAAGTGATCTGCACACACTCACCCATCAGCATTTCTTCAAAGCTGTTCCATGACTGTGGTTTTAAAGTGGTATATCTGTATTTCCTTTCAAAGAATCACTCGAAGGCAGGAGGGCTCCATGAACTTCTATCTAATATAGAGGAGGAAGACCAGGTCTGTCTGAAATCAGTTTGGCTGCAGTAACGTGCAAGTCCAGATCTAAATTTTTGCTTCTGTCAGGATGGAAACACCAAGGACCCCTGGGAGAACTCTTTCCCCACTTTTGACCCTTGCCTGAGAAATAAACAACTGAATTACTGGCACTTTCTTCTAGACCTCAGAATTCCATCCACTGCTACCTTACCAAACTATTGCTCCACTGGGACATCAGTCTTCCACCCTTGCTCACAATTTACTGGCAAAAGAAATAGGACACATCTGTATTACAGGAAAGCTCACTGCAAAGCTCAAGTAGCAAAGAGAGACAGACTGGACAGTTATCCTGACTACCAGCACCAGAAATCTGTACTTCCCACTCCATTCTGCCCTTCTAGAAGAGGTTTGCTGAAGAGCATTTAAAAATGAACTAAAGGAAAGTACAACTTTAGGATCAAATACGTTAGACACACCTGGAGAGAAGAACTGCACATGTATGGGATGAAAGCACCTGGTCAGTGAGGAAAGATCCTACAGCTCTGTGCAAAGCAATTTTTTCCAAGTGATACTTTAACTTTTCTCTGATGTTATGCCCTGTTTTCATACCAGAGCACAAGTGTGGTTTTGACCCTGAAGACTAGGTGAATTTCCCCCTGTACCTCCCCACACACCATTCTGCACAGCTACAGTACAGACTCTCTGTCCCACGAGTACTTCAAAGGCATCTACACTGGTGTTATCAAAGGGGCAAGTTTGGAACAAGGCTTTAGGCCAGTGCTTGTCTCTCTCTGTCAAAAGCAGGAAACTATGGAGAGCCCTGCACCCACTGAAGAGCATGAGATTTATAAGCCCACACACAGCGTGATGGCAAAGAATGAGAAGAAATGCTGCAATCTGGGATAAAAAAAAAAGGTGACAAATAAGTGCAGATGTTAAAAACAGCTGCATCTCTCCTTAGTATCTGCCATCTCAGGGAAACAGATTGCTTAAGTTACTGAACTGAGGAATCTACATGATCTAAGTGCATTTGCCCAATTAGCCAAGTACCAGTGAAACACAGCATTAATCAGAAGCTGGAATAACCCAGCCATGCAGGAAGCCAGCACTCTGAGAACACTGAAGAAGAAAGAAAATAAGGTATTTGCATGCTAGTTCATAATAGCCCTTGAGTTTATGGACTTTATAACAGAAGTAACTTCTTGCATTTTTCTTTTCCCGAGAGTTCTGGTTTCTTGAGCTTCATTCTCTTCCCAACAGAGCCATCTAGTGGGTGAGGCCTCATCTGTGAGAAGATTGCGATTTATCACACTGTGAGTATACACACAGCACAGGAAGGCCCTGGAAAGGAGCCTATAACAAACTAGCATTCCAGTTACTCCAGTCAGAAATTGCTAAGCGATGTTTGTCTTGGCTGGGACTTTCCTACCATCGTGAAACTTCAAGGTTTTTAACACTAAATTCACAGTATCTTTCTGAAGAGTTCATCTAGACTCAGCCTCAACCTGAAGCCACAGTGCAAATCTTTTTATTTATGCAAAACCCAGTATCTTCTTCAAAGCTGATATGCATTAGAGATGTTACTTCAAACTTCTTAAAGCATACAGACTCTGTTCCATCAAACCTCCTGAGGAGGGTTACTATTTCTCTCCAAAAGTCATGGCTATCCCCCACCCTCAGAGTGCTGCTGAATGCCACAGCCACTGCTCCTGAGAGAACAGCAGCTTGGCATTGCTCAAGGAGAACAGGGACTTAAAAGAGGTGAGCCTGTCACCATCAGTGGAAATGGTCCCTGTTGGTGAGGAGTGCCATCTTTTGGACACATTCCTGGTAAGAGGCATAAGATGACACTTTTATAGCTTTCATAGTTAAGCTCAAGTACCCCTTAGACACATCCTAAGGAGGTTTCCATTGCAAGTATTTAGGATGACTACTACCCAGAAGAACATGCAGCAGGGGTTTCCCCTAGTGGTGTGAGACCAAATACAGCTTTATTTACACACAATTCAACAAGTTAATACATTAGTTCAGCTTTCCTGTCTGCACACAAAGGAGAGTCTTCACAGCATCCGAGCAGAAAAGCAAGAGCAGCTCTGTTGTGTGTGTACAGACTGGTAACTGACCTGATGCAAGTACGTGATTAGGTACAGAAGGGTTACACTGAAACATTTCAACCATTTAAGTCAGTAAAAACACCCACACTACACTTCAGCAAAATAAACTGAAGTTACAACTACATTTGGCTTCCTGCAGATCAGCTGATCTATACACAACCGTGTATAGATAGTAAGATCAAAAGCTGAAGTTAATTGTGAGTTCAAAACATCTGCATTTGTACTGAATCCTGTTTAATGGATAACTATTTACAAACCTCTCCTGATACACCTGCACGGTCTTTCAAATCTACAAAGCATTTCAAACTTATCCTGGAAAATGCCTATTTTACGTTCTGTCATCTTTTCCCAGACACAGGGAAAAACTGCTAAGAAAGTCAGAACAGATTTTTTCACTGCAAATATAGATTGAGGCTATCAAAGCTGTGTGTTCCTAATGAAAAATTCTCCCATATCCAAAAAGAAAGGTAAGAAATAGGTAAGAAATGCAAGAATACAAGTTCAATATATAGAATCTTAAGATGGGCCTCTATCTATTGTAGGTCCATATAAAGCTAAAGAACAGTGCTGTGCTTCTCAGGAAGCTGCCTCTGTTTTGCTGTATTTTCCATAAATGCAGCTGCTAATAAGACTGTCTAATGTATGACTTAAAAATCTTCATTAAGAATGCCTTCTAATTCTTTAGAGAATAAATGACAGCAGGATTAAACAAGAAAAAGGAAACATAATGATCTTCAAAAACCAATGCATTACACAAAGTGGTCAAAACTACATATAATAAAGTCTACTACTTTCCAAAGCTGGCTTGAGTTTAAAACCAACTTACAGTGTATTTGCCCAGGAATTGTCCTGTCAGGTAAGAGCAGACAAGTTTTTGTCAGAAACATTTATTAAACAAAACTGATACCAATGCACACGTAGTCAAGTTAACACCCCTAATAAAAAAGTGATTTGGCCAAGACCAAAATTATCTTCGCTTCTGGAAGATGTTGCCACGGCCCATACCACGGCCTCTTCCTCTTGCAGCCACTGAAGAAAGAAAACATCAAGGATTACATGAATTTGACATATCTGCATATTTATCTCAACAGCTGACAAGCAAAACATCAACAAAACTCAAGGTCTCTTGCTCAGAAGCAAGGAAATGCCCAGAAAGTGATGTGAGAGCAAGAAGCTTTCTGTGAGAAGAACCAGAACCTAATGGTCCCACAGTCTGGCTTCTCCTGCAGAACTGCAGTAAGTATTCATACATCTCATGTTCCTTCTGACACATAAATCTGTGTCACCCAAGAGATCTGAAACCTTACACTCTTGCAAGGTTTTGCAACACTACTCAGTAAGTTACTCCCCCACATAAACATTACTGCACACTGAAGTTAACCAAGGACTTTGTGGCACATGATGGTTCCTCAACTACCTAGACTGATCCCCTGAGAAAAGCACAAGTGAGAGTGAACTACAGAAAAGCTAATAATTACAGCTTCCCAGTAGCTTAAGTACCACCTTTATAACTAAAGTTGTTTTCCTACAACAGCTTAACAAGAACACCTGAATCGTTCCCTAAGTATTCCAAACAGCTAGTGGCCACAATTGCAGGAAAACAAAACTCCTAAGTTTAAACAGAAAGGCTCTGTTTAACAAGACTACTCAATACCTCTAAATTACTGTAGTATCAATATTACACATTCAAGTAATTGGGACAATTTGAATCTTGACTCTCACTGTAGGATAAAATATACAGAAAAACACTGTATGAACCAGTAATCTTTTCACTTCTTACTGCTTAATCTCCTCAATGACAAAGATAAGTTTTCCAGTTCTACAGAAAAATAGGGGGAGGGACCATGAACAAATTGTACCTACCTTGAGCTTTGAGAATAGCTGCCTTCCCTCGCCCAGCTCCAGAACCCTGGTTTTTATTCTTCATGCTCTTTAGCATAGGAGCATTCTTCAACATATCTGGTAAGATGAGAAACCGTATCTTGCTGCCTCTGATGTACACCTGCTCGAGCTGTGCCACCCGTCCATCTCTGTATGTCACTGTTATGTTGGACATCTGGAAAGTAAAAATCAGTCCGTGCTCAGACAGGCCTCAGCTGTGACACAAGGCACCACGACAATTTAAACACACCCCATGCCTGCTGCCCAGGACTTTGGCTCTCTCCCCATTTTACAAATTAGCTTTATCAGCATGATTGTTTTTGTTTTCTTATAGGCAAACAGTTTTAATAAAGCTGTTCTAGTACTAACTATTAGGAAAGCATTCTGATTTCAATGATCAAGTGCCTGAAGTCAAAATTAGGCCCTCTTGGAACGACTGAAGCAATTAAATTGCGTTAAATAAGCTTCAGTTTCTTTAATCAAGGTTTTTTTATTCTTATACTCAGTGGCTTTAAACAAAGAACTCTGGAAAAACACTGTTCACAGGACAGAATCTTAAAAATCTCTAATCCTACTACAGGGATGCCTGATCCCACTCTGAAACTGGAAATAAGCTCTGGCCTCTTTGGAGCACTCTGTAATGGTGAATCCACTTCACTGCAGTAAAAAGCAACAGCATAGGTTTTTTTATCCCAGAACTAAAAGCAAAAGTCTTTAAATCAAGTTTTCATCCTTCCGAGGCCCAGATCAGCCAACCTTTCCTCCATCCTTGTGAGACAAAAGATACCTGACAATTCATGTTGTCTTCAGCTTCGATAAGTTTGCCTCGATAAACTTCTCCTGTATTGGTCTCACATGTCACGATGTGGCCCTCGGCCTCGTGCAGGACCTTGATTGGCACTCCAATCGACATGGCTGCAGTGCTGTGGCTCTACACCTGAGGCACGGGGAAAACAAAAGCTTTTATAACAAAGGAAGATGTAGAATAAGCTCCAATTACACAATCCATCATCCGTTCCGTTAGCGTAAAGCACCAGTTTTCTCACATTTTAACACATGTGCTCTGACTATGCATCAATAACACTTCTCTAGAGACGTGCCCATGAAGACTTTAAGTATCAATAGCCAGTCTTTTCCAGGTCTCTTCTAGGAAAGTCACTTTTAAGGACCACATAACAAACCACTCATACCTCCATGGAAGAGTCCCAGGTACACCCCATAGCGGTACGGCTCCTGCGAGCCCCGCGGGCAGCAGGGCCGCGCTCGGGGGCGCAGCGCCAAGCACCAGGCCCTTTCGTGAGGGAGCCAGGGCCACCCCAGCCCTCCCGCACCTCGTCGCTCCGACTCAGCCCCCTCCAGCCCCTCATGGGATGCGGCGCCACTCGGGCACCTCCCCACAGCGGCCAGGGAGCGAGCGTACCCCGCAGGGAGACGAGGCCCCCGTGCCACACTCACCGCCCGCGCCGCTCTCCCCTAATGGCCTCCGCCGCCTCCCGCCCTGCTCCGCGCGCCGGAACCGGAACGCGGCGCTGGGGGCGGCGCGGCCTCGTCCCGTCCGCTCCCGCCCGGGGCCAGCCCGATAGCCCTGCGGTGCCCCGGGCCCGGNCGCCCAGCCCGCTCGGGCCGGCGGGGCCTCTGCGGGCAGGGGGAGGCGGGGAGGTGGAGTCCGCCCCGCGGAACGGGCCAGGGAGGGCGCCCGGCGGGCGGCGGGGAGGGGGCGATGAGTGCGGGCCCCGCCGGAGCTCCCGCCGGCCTCTCGGTCCTGCCGAGCCGCGGTGCTGCGGGTTTCGCCCGCAGCAGCGATGTGGAATTACCGGCTCCGTCGGTAAGGTCGTGGCGGCGGGGAGCTGGCCAAGCGCAGAGCGGGTCGCAGGGTGATCTGCAGGCACGGCGTAGACGGGCTGGTCTCTCGTCTCGGGACAGCCGACAGCCATCGCTGAAGAGCTCTAGGTGTGTTGAGAAACAGGTGACTGGAAGCTGGACGGCCAAGAAAACTTGTTATTCTCTCTGAAGCCTTCCCGTAGAAAACACGTACCCCTCGGTTAATGTGGGATTTGGTAGAGGCCCTGGCTGTTTACAAAAAGGGCACAGATTCATAACATGCCGAGAAAAAATGATAAAATACTTGAGAAGTCCTGGTTTGAGGACAAGTAGGAATTGGTTGGTTTTTTGTTTTTGTTTGTTTGTTTTTTGTTTTGTTATGATACTTGAGAGTGCCTTAAGCTAGATGAATTTAAAAGACTGAATATAGGAACTAGTATACCATTCTTTAAAGTCCTGATTAAATAGGGGCATAATAGGGAAAATATAACAACGTTATCTAAAAAGTTGTATAAATAATATTATACCAAAACTAGACAAATTCACGTTATGTCAAATGCATTTTTATTCCCATCATAAAATGTAGAGGACTTTGTTAACAAAACTTCTCAAAGGCCTTTTCTAGACCAAAGGTTACTGAGAAAAGCTCTTTGTCATTAATTCACTTTGGTCAATGCTGAAGTAGCAATGACAGGCACAACTCTTCAAGTCCTGCTAGTGGTGAAATGGAAATCACCACATTGCCAACTCCGTAAAAAATAAAAAACTAAGGCAGAGGATGGAGCTTGTATTTTGGGACTTTTTGGCAGAGATTATTAATTTTCCCTCTCTGTTGAGGTTTTGATGGAATTAATACAAAAGGACAACTGGTGCCACTTGTGAGTTTTATTTAAATTCTGTAAATTACCATCCCTGAGAAAAAAGACATCTACAGAAAAGGCTTCTGTGGGGCTTCTGAGAGATTCCTGCCCAGAGATCTTGGTATGTTTTCTCTCAGTTTGGCTTAACTCCTCTTGTGGCACAGAAGTACAATTAGACACAAGAGACAAGACGAATACCTGTGTCTTATCTGCTGTTATCCAGGAGGAGACACAGCTTCAATTGAGGACTGGTGGGTACATTACCCCACCAAAAAAATCCCAAACAAAAAACCCCAAAACAAAAAAGAAAACAAAAAAAAAAAACAACCAAAAAAACCCCAAACAAAAAACTTCCAAGGAAAAAGGGGGTAGAAGGCCAGTGATCTAGGTATGGAACAATAAAGGAGTATGAGATTAAACCAAGTGCTTACCTGTACAGAAATACTAAGTGTACATTCCCCTAAGAAAGAAAAAAATCCACCTGCTAGCCAGACAAAACTACGTTTCTAAGTTTCCATGGCTGTAGTGCTGAGGACAGGCTGACTTTAAGTGGCATGGAAAAACATTCCTGTATGGATTGACATTGTGTTCTACTCACACAGTTGACTGCATCCAGCTGAAAGTGCCAGTGATTCAGCAGCTGTACCACTGGGACTGCGGGCTGGCCTGCTCCAGGATGGTGCTTCAGTAAGTGGTTCTCTTTGAGTGGGAAATCCCATTCTATGGGGAGGGGTAGCAGGAAGCAAATCCCAGGGAGAGGAGGTGTGTTGAAGCAGCCATGAGTTCAGTCTTAGGAGAGCAGCAGTTTTTGAGGTACCCTTGGACAGTGATTGCTGCTTGGGCCTGGCCCAGCTCTCCAGCAGGAGCAAGGGAATATATAAACTGAAGTGAACTTTGGACTCTTTTGAATAATTGACTAATTAGACAGATGCAGAATACCTAATCAGCTCTATGAACTTTGCAGGCTGGCATGCATAAGCTCATAGAAAGTGTTGCCTCTTTCCTGTTGTTACAATTCAGAACTGATAGTTAGTTGTGACTCATCTGATTCCTTTCTGTGTTTTCAAGTGATGGGTAGGTGTATCCCAGTTTATGAGTGTGTGCTATACCTGTACTACCTCTGTCCTGCTGAGCCCCAACCTGTGGGATGAGTGTTTGTGTTCCAGGAGTAGTTTCAGCTTCAAAATTGTGTTGCCCTTTGGGGGTTTTTTTTGTCTATTTTTGGTTTTACCGTTTTTTGAACTAGTAGCTGTCCTGCTGAACTCCTCTTTCCTTCCACAGAGGAACATGAGCTTAGGTGCAGGAGAAATACCTATTTAGATGTCCACTTAGTAGATATGAAGCAGAAGATTTTCATTTCTCTCCATCCCTTCTGCCAAGACGTTAGTCCGTGTGCTGGTAATTTCCCATCTTGACTACTGTAACCTCTATTCCCTTTACCTCTTTGCCACTCCAGTCTGCCCAAAACTCAGCTTCCAAGATTAATCTTCTTACCTGCTGATCTGACCTTGTTTGCCCTGCATCCTCAATTCCAGTTGCTTTTTATTTTTTATCATTTACTTCCATTTGTTTTCTTACTTTCAGAACTCCCTGTAACTACCTTGCCCCACCCCTTTGCAACACCCCTTCCCAAGCTTCCTCCTGACTTCCATCTCCCACTTTCTTCCTTTTGTGTCATCAGTGCCTAGACAAGCTTCCTTTGAATATTTACTGAATTCCTTTACGGCTCCTCCTTTTGAAATCCATCTATTGTGTGAAGGAAGTTTTAGTGTTTAACTCTTCTTTCTGCGTTGGCTCTAATACACTTGTACATGACACTGTAAACCCTTCAGGACAGAGTTCTATACCAGCTTGACTCTGGTACAGCACCTGTACACTTCTAGCAATCTAAAACAGTCAAAGCACCACACATTTCCAATTTTAAAAAGTCAGCAGTAAATCCAGTTAAATATTCCCTATTCCCTTCCTTTAAATTTCTGTCTCCTTTGTGGGTTGGTTTGGTTGTTTTTATTTCTTAGCCAAGCCCATTGTTTCAGTTTTTATGTGCTGTGATGTAGAGGCTTAGGCTACAGCACATATTTTGCTTCTCCTAAGATTTGTGCTTCCCTTCCCCTGCCTTTCTTGATACTCTAGGTACCTGAATCATTTGGACAATGACGAGTTTCAGAAAGCCATCCAGGAACTCCAGTTAACAAAGAGTATCTGGACTATTGACCTGGCCTACCTAATGCGGCACTTTGGAGTTAAGCATAAATTTTGTACCCAGACACTTGGAGTGGACAAGGGCTACAAAAATCAGGTCAGTATTCTCATCTACAGGGGGAGAGCAGACAGCTTTAAAAGCCTTGAGTGTCACACTATAAAAGCTCTGGTGCGTTACTGACAGTAAACCACGGTTAATTTCACCTACTGCCAAAACTGGCACAGATCTGTTCCAAAGGCAATAT
This sequence comes from Irena cyanogastra, assembly GCA_013397155.1. NCBI lineage: Eukaryota > Metazoa > Chordata > Aves > Passeriformes > Irenidae > Irena > Irena cyanogastra. The sequence goes on from VWZV01017481.1 coordinate 658,025, forward strand.
GATCCCATATTGATTCCATCTTTTGAATTTTTAAAAAGTTTGCATGTAGTGTTCGTGAAAGGTTCCAACCAATTTCACAGCCTTGGAGACTGAAGCCCTGTATTTATCTACAGAACAGGTACAGCCTGGGCAGCAGCAGTGTTTAGCTTCCACACTTTCCCCACCACCGTGCCTCAGCCTTGACCTGGAAGATCCACCTCTAGAGGTGAGAGGGGAACTCAGCCTCCCATCCACGGAGAGCTTGGCCTCTCCAGGACTGCCAACAAGGGGCCAAGGAGGGCCTGTAGCAGCGGTGACTTTAATGCAAGCTCCTGCTCAGTTTCCCCTGGGAGACCAGACAGGCTTCTCTTATGTAGGCAGCCGAACAGCCACTGGATAGAAACTGCAACAATAACTGACCAGGAGCAAATTTAATTTGTAATTCAGAGCAAAAATCCTTGTCCTGTTTCCAGTGAACTAAGGGAGAGATCTTTCATCCCATAGCCAGAGCTCCAACTTATGCAGGCCCTTGCTAGCAGACTCTTAAGTGGTGGATTACCCTAAGTAAACACCATTCCAGTTCAGAACTTCTGTTATTTTCACAGTCATTTTACAGGAAGCACTTTGACACAGAAGAGAATCGAGTGAACCAGCTCTTTGCACAAGCTAAAGACTGCAAGGTGCTGGTGGAGAAATGGTAAGCTGTTTTCCTTCTCTTTGGAGGTCCTATGGGTCCCTGCTTTTCTTGGAGGCACCAAGCTAAACTGGTGAAAGAGACTGAAATCAAGCCCTAAGTCTTTTTTTTACCAATTAATGTCTTTCTCCTATATCTGTCTCAAAAAAACCTCATGCACATCAAGAGCTAATAATGAAGTTTGAAGAAAAATTAGTCATGATGCAAAATAAGTGATATGAAAATGCTGATAGGAGCTGGCTGTGTTTTGAATTTGGTTATCCATTACAGTTAGGCAGTAGGGAGTGCCTACAGCACCCTAATTGGCCATTGCTGGAATTAAGGAGAATGCTGTGTGGGTACAGAACTCATTGTTCCTAGAGGAATGCAAACATTATGGATCTCTGTTCCCAGACAAACATGCAAAGTATACGTTAGCACAGGAGCTTTTGCCAAGGACACCATAAAATAAGGAACTCCATGAAAGAACTGCAAACCCAGAAGAAATGGAAAAACTGCAGAATTTTTATAATCAGCAGTGTAACTCTATTGGGGAATGACTAAACATCCAACTTGAGCTGCATCCCTTTTTATAGGGAAGCTAGATATGGATCCCTGCTGTCGAAGCAGGGTAAATGATTAGGGGTAAGCAAAGAAGAGAGGATATGGGGCAGCCACAATAGCATTTGAATGCTGGAGTGTACATTATATTTAGCAGAATCAAGTGTCGTTTCTAACATGCATGGAGTCACCTTCACTTTAATTACAGCTGTGACAGGACAGAAAGGACACTCAGTCCCTCTTGCTTTTGCAGTCTTAAGACTGTGGCGTTGATCAAAGCAGGGACAGAGGACATATCTACCTGTGCAGTACTGAGGCTGGGGCATCAGAGTGGGGAAGTGACCCTGGGAAGGATTAAAGAAACAGCACTAGAGTTCAGTCTGGTGGTGCACACAGCACAGACATCTGGAACAGATCCAAGTGATGAGTTTCTTACACATATGGAACACACCATTAGCCTCAGTGAAGAACAGCTTTTAACAGATGAGGTTATAGGTGATGTTTGGTAAATACTTATTCTCTGTAGAAATAAAGCCTCAAGAGTATCATGTGATTCAAAACTTCAGCTAGGAGAATCACAGTCCTGTGTGACACAGGCAAATCTGGGCACATCTTAATTTGGTTAGTGGTTACACAATATTTAACCACTCAGTTGATAAAGTTTTGGTGTTTCAAAGATAAGCTTTTCTAACAGCAAGAGAGAACACTTCACTCAAAATTTTCCTACAACAGAAGTCCCTCAAGTTACTGAGTGAGTTGCCAGCTCCTTTAATTCTCTTCTCTGGGGCATCTGATTGTGTCATCTCAGAATGTGTTACTGCAGAATCCAGAGCTGTTGCTCTGCACTTCAGCAGCAGCAGCAATGAAATGAAAAGTCCTTGAATGCTACTGGTTCTGTCAGGCTTTGTCCATAGCAATGCCTGCAGGGTTTAACAGCAAAGAGCTGTACCTGTGGTATAGAAGTGTATCTACAGTGTATCTACATATCTGTAAAGTGCCTGCTGCACTGTCCAGCATCAGGCACTTTCTTCACACCAGCCTCCTCCCGTAAGTGTGTCTGTTTCTTCCCTTGTAGCACAGTAACTATTCAAGACATCCAAAACCACCTGTCCCAGGGTCACATAGCCATCGTCCTTGTGAACGCAGTCCTGCTACTGTGTGATCTTTGCTCAAGTCCTGTCAAATACTGCTGCTTCCTTCCCATCGGACAGAAGTGCTTCTGCAGGAGCCCTGACTACCAGGGCCATTTCATTGTGTTATGTGGCTACAACAAAGCCTCAGGGAGTATTTACTACAACAACCCTGCCTATGCTGACCGTGAGTAGCCTGTCCCTTTTGGATGAATTCTCAGCCAGTGCATTGCTAACAAGTCTGATACAGAGCCACAACTGGACCTCCCCTCACAGTGCAAAGGCATTTCAAGCATCACTACCCAATTTGTCAGAAGGGGTTTTGCCACATTAATTACATCAGCACTGCATTCTGTGGTGTGATTTAGTTTAAGAATTCAGATAGGCATTCTAGCAATTGGCTTGTTTGGCTTTCAGATGGGTTAGTGAGAGATGCTGAAATGTCTATGTGCAGAATATAACAGAAGGGCCAATTTGGTACCTATCTGCAGCATTACTTCAGTGAGCTCTTTAAGGTGAAAAAATCTACCCAAGTAAAGCTGTAACCTAAGGTGCTGGGTGTAGTCTCTATACGAGTTTTGTGGGTGCTGTTACATCTTGTGTAAGAACCTTTCACAAGCAAATCCTTCTGAATTTTTTGTAACATTTTGTTCCTCCTTCCCAGGAACATGCTGCACCAGCATCCGTAACTTCGAGGAAGCCAGGACAAGTTATGGCACAGATGAAGATATTCTGTTCATCTACACAGAGAGCTGACACTCACCCAGGACACTCCTGCTCCTTCCTGCACAGCCTGCACGGCAGCTGGCTGCTCGTCTCAGGACTCCCCTGCACACACCTCGCTCCTGGGCTGCAGTGGGACCTTCTACAAGGGAGGCTTTATAGACATGGACAGGACTATAATGCAATGCAGTCTTTATCTTTTTTTTTTTCTGATGGTGTATCTGATTTTGCAATATCTGTCTTTGGGGTTTTTTTTCCCTAATTTTCAACACTGCACATTTGACAGCAGTTCTAAAATACAGCCCCAGAGCCTGTTCACCTTCAGCTTATTTTCAAATTAAACACATAAGAAAAAAGCACCAAATTTATGAACTTTAACACTTGGTAATATTTGCATAGGTTTAGGTAAACAAAGAAAAAAAATAGAAAATACCTGTTTCTCTCTCTGTCAAAGCATGAAGGGCTGCTCTTCATACAAAATCTATGGATTTGAAATTCAGCAGAATATTATAAAAGGAAAAAAAATAATTTACACCACTTTTAAATAACAAAAAATGCTGGCTCATCAGTATTGTCTACAATGTAGGAAACTTCCCATGTACCAGATTCACAGAGGTTTAGCATTTATGCCACTGCAATACTGGAATTACTCCCTTGCACTACAAATTCAATCTCTTTTGGCTAAATCCTCTTGAATGACTGCTCAGAGCTCCATATTGCTCCAACGTGGAAAGATTTTTATTTGCACTTGAAAGCCCTTATTGCTCTTTGCAAAAAGCTCTGAATGTTATGCCACCCACATGTGCCAGTTTCTGCAGAATCCATTCTAAATATTTAAACTTATTAAGCAAATGCAGAAAATTATCATCCACGCTAACGGTATATATTTTGTGTGCACAGTGTAAATATCTGATAGCATCTAATGCATTGTATCTAAAATGCTAAATCATAATTTGAGCCAAATTTTGCTGTTGGTATTAGTTCAGTGACCTCCTCAGAAGAGCTAAAACCAATTAAGAAAAGAGGAAATACAAACATACCTTCTACAAGTAAGAAGGCAGGAACTTAGATTTTTCTAACTCTTATACTACAGCTGTGTTTGGATTATGTTGTTGCTGTATTGAGACATTAAGTGAAATTGCTAGCAGCCCATTCATAGCCCTTTCCTCTGTTACCTGAGGAGCACTCTGAAGTGTAAGAAAAAGCCACTTATTTCAGCTTCATCCATCCTAATTTCTTATAAGTCTTAATCTTCAATCCTGCCTATATGATAGTGAGTAGGAAAATCAGCACTGATATAAAACTAGGAAAATTTGCACTTAAGACAGAGATCCCACATCTCTGGCATGGTTTTAGGAAAAGAACTGTTCAAGTTCTGAAACTGTGTGGATACAATAAATAGGAATCTACTTTCAGCATAGAAAGTTTTTTTACTAAGATAAACACTTTCTTTTATCAGTTGTTGACTAACTGAAAATTATACAGTGTTGACTAAGTACTTAGTAGAATCAAGAGTGCTCCTTTGTACAAAGGCAGAAAATAGTAACAGACATCTAAAATGCAGTAACCCTTAAAAAATTCCAAACAAAAGTGTGACAGGCAGTTTTGTGTGTCAAATTTTGCTTATGACTGGTGAAGTTTAAATACATTCTGGCAGTGATTAGCAACAGGTAGGATGTGATTTGTGGAGAACCAGTCCGTCAGTGCCACCAGCAGAATCCCTCAGAAGAAAGGTACAAAACCTGTTGTACATAATGCCTTTCAACTCCTCCAGAGTAAATAACCAGAAGACTCCTGATCTGGGAATATTTATGTCCAGGGCCAAAATCGTGATGTTTGATTTTGAGAGAGTGTATTAGCTCTGTTAATAAATAACAGGTATGGAAGCTACAGGCTGTTAGAGTACTTCCTTAACCCGTGCATTTTCAGGTAGGTAGTTCATTCAATACCCTTAAACTGCCACAGGATTTATCTTAGAGCAAGCTTGCTTAGTTGAATAAAAACAATTCTTATAGAGGCTTGTAATTGACATTCAGCATCTTACTGTTTCCATTACCAAAACTGAATCCTGGGCATATAGAAAACATGAACTTAAGCGCAAGCTTAGTGCTCCAAAATGCACAGGTGTAACAATATTGACTGGTAAGTGTTTGGTACCCAGGGTTTAAGTGCTTCAACAAAAGTGAAAGATAAACAAAGCTGTCTAAGCTAATGCAGACAAAAGGAGAGGTCCACTATTACAACAGGATCTCGTAAGGCTGCCAAATGGAAGATAGCTGTGAGAGATGAAAATGCAAGGAAGAAGCAAAAGCCAAGTGAAAAGACAGACCATATAACACAAATTCAGCTGAAAAAAGCAGCTCACTGCACAAGCATCCAGAACATCTGCATTTTCTGAAACTTTGTTTCCTATTACAAGATTGTCTATCAAAACACTCACTCTGAAAACGTTCTGTTGCTTTGTTTCTGTCAGGATGTCAATAGCAAAGGAAGGGGATTTTACATGCAGGGATTTTATACATAAATATATTTTTATTTGTAATTAAGCCATTCTCAATAAAGGTTAAACTCACAAATAACCCTGTAACATAATGTAGCAAGTGCATTTATTAACAAGTTTATTAGGAAAAATGTTTTTGAAAATCTGAAATTGTAATATAGAAAAACAAAAACAAGAGTTCAAATGTTTATTACAGCTATAAATTCATAGTTGCTGGGCTGTAAATTGTATTCAGTCAGCATTACCTGAACACGTATTGCCATCACCCAAACCATACAAAGCAAAATTTCAGAATACAGTACTACCTAAGAACAGCAAATGTACCACTACTACCTTTATTCCACAGCTGGTTTGTGTACTCTGCAGCCACCACATATCCTACTGGAGTGCAGCCCTGGGGAAGGAGTTTTCCTTACCCATCCTGAGCTGTCTGTTCACAGTGAAAAGCATCCAGCCTTGCCTGTGCATTGGCCAGGGTCTCTATTTCTGCTTCCTTTCAGGGCACTGAGCTTTGGAAGACACCAAAGCATCTCTCTGAGCATAACTTCTGCACCTTGAAGGGGCCCAGCAAAGACACAGCTCCAGCTGTGGTTGTGTAAAAGGCAACAGAACAAAAGCAGTCCTGCTTTACAGCACCCACAGATCTTCCAACAACCGGGATGTCTGGTACATTACTCACCTACAACAGAACTGCACCAAGTAGTTCATAAGCAGAAAAGCAAACAAAACCCAGATGAAAACAATTTCTGCCTCCTTTCTCCCTAAATTATGCGTTTGGGCAGAGGGTAAAAACTGGAAAGCAGAAATAGATGTAAAATGCAAAGCTTACATTAAGAATTTTCATGTCCTCTGAACTCATCCCATCTACTATATCACAGTGCACTGTATGTGTATCTACTCTAGAAAAACACTGGATGTATTTCTAGCAAGGAACAAAACTTTAGACTCACCAGTGTAAATTACAAACACTTAAGAAGCTATTTTCAATTACTTTACATAACACAGTTTCAACTCCTATTATTTAAAATTGGTTACATGAAATTAAACTGACAACACTAAAACAGCATATTGTGATTCACAGTAAAGCTCTAATCCAACAGTAACTTTGAATTTGTCTTGTAACATTTGAGTGTAATGAGATGCTCTCTCTTACTCTTTGATGATATTGGGTATAAAGAAAGGCTGGATTGCTTCAGCAAGCTTTTCTGCATACATTTCATATCTACCAGTCATCTGGAAAAGAAAAATCAAAGACTCAGTTCTTTCAAGTAAGCTACAAAAGTACTTCAGTAAAAAATATTTATATCCACTGGTTGGTTTTTTCTATGACAATGTATTATTTAATTGTCCCAAACATCAAAACTGTAATTCCCTCAAAATCAAGATCTCCAGTTCCTTAGCATAAACTATTTTTTATAAAATAATTTGTATTATGTTGCCTGGGACTGTATTTCTATCCAAAAAAGAAGCGTTGTTCCACCCTGAAAAGTCAAACTTTTAAATGAACACTTTCCTGTTTTGCAGCTCTCCTTTAGTGACAGTCATGTCCACTGACTTACTCCTGATTATAGCTATTCTGGATAGCTGAAAGTTGAGTGTGAAAGGTGGACTTGCTTTCTTATGCATCAACAATTTTTTAAGTTATGTCAATGAAGGCAAAGGAGTATCTCTGTAATTAGGCCTTCATGTCATGACCTTGACAACCAAAGAACCCTGCTGCCAGCACTAAGTTTGCATATATGCCACTGATAGTGTTGGGGTTACTCTTACTTCACCCATTAATATTACAAAATATCAATGCTTTGGGCAACAGAGGAAGTGCTGGAAATGCTGCAATACAGCACCTGATGTAGTGCCATCATCCTCTACTGAAGTGCACAGCCCACAACATTGGCTCTAGGAGGGCCAAATTACATTTTTATTTAATTTGCTTAACCCCTTTGCTGCTCTAAGTTTAGCAAAGACATTCTACTGAATGTTTCTTTCAGGCATCACTGGGTACAAACTGCAGATAACCAGAGCAGGTTAAATAAGTTCCTACTTGCTGTTAAAGCTTTTCTGCAGTGGGTGAGAAAACCTGTGATCACTCTTCATCATTCCCCTCAGCAAGAACTACCTCTGTCCTGGCCACAACTGAGACGAAATGGAAACAGCTCTCCCCGTCACATAAACAAAACCACAGCTGTGCCTTATGTGCCACAACCCAACAATAGCACTCCACACCATCGACATGAAATGAAAGTGCTGAAACACAAAACTTGAAGACAACAAAAAACACACAATTCTACACATATCAGCCAAAGGGCAGTGTTTTGCTTTTACTGTTTGTTTTTCCTTATCAATACAATTGCTTTTGTTCAGATACCCTTCCTAAGCTTGTAGAAGCAATGCTCCATGTGCTTCCTGAACACCAAGCCTCTACTGTGCAGTAAGGGCCTCAGACTCTGGTGGGAAAGCAAAACTAAATGCCTGCCTGACTTAAAAAAACGAAGAATCTCTCAGCACAACTTAATTCCATTATGGCAACAACCACATGCTTACCACAGGCATCTGTAAAATAACAAATGCAGTTCTGTTCCAGAAGATGACCTGAAATTACTTCTTGGTTTTAGTCCCTATGTATGGATTAGCAATATTAGAAAAAAATTAGGCTTTAGATAAGAAATTACTATTTTTTTTAATTAGAAAGCTTATTCAGCATTTCAAATCCACTGAGACTTTTCATTTTTATGTCAAACTGACATCAAAACATGTTGAATATTGCACCATACTGTAATGCATGAAAGGCAAATAAACCAGCTCTATAAAATAAATGTCTGCTTGCAGTAGCATGATGTTCAAAAATTGACACTCCTTGCAAATGACTACTTAAATACTAGGTGATCACTGAAGAACCTACATATATTGTACAGCTGCTAGCCAGGCATTTTGGTCTATTTTGTTAGGATTCAAATCAGGCTGATCTTAAGAGTGACTAGGAAAAACTTCCAGTCTTTAGCAATACTGAGAACTGGAAAAAAAGATCTGTCTCCACAGAAGCAAGCAAGATGTTTTCCTCATCAACAAACGCTATTTCCAAAACTGCCACTTCTTTTCTTCTTTTGTTCCAACAGGACCTTTGTGTAGCCTGTTGTAAACTTGATCAGAATAAAGAAGGAACTAGAGTGTCGTTTGTTTAAAAAAAAAATCTGGTCACTCCACTAAATCAGTATATAATATAGCACCCCACATAGCTTGTACTGGCACAACTGAAGGGTTAGCAAGCTGCTGTGCTGAGGCAGCCATTTCTTCAACCAGCACTGCTGCTGGACAAATTAAATCCAATTATGCCCTCTGGAAAAGTTGAACCAAATTAGCTTTACCTCAGAATACAAAAAAAAATGGTAATAAATAAGGTTTGTTAAAGCCATATGGAGTGGCTTGCAGCTATCTTAATCTGATTTAGATAAATTCAAAAGTGTGTTAAGATGCTTCAGAGATTAACATATACAGTACACAGTTCTTTCTCTGTAGTTTCAACATATCCACAAATTCAGGAAGTTAATATTGCAAGAATTCTGCCTTCAAAAAGCTGTCAGAAGCTTGTGGGTTTGGGTTTTCACTAAATTTCACCAAAACTGACAATTAAGGCCTTTAAGAATATATAACAGTACCATGTTAGATAGACCCAATGTCTGGCTTGGCTCAGCAAAAAATACCTACATTCACTGCATAAGGAAAGCAAAACTCCTCTTCCCCAGCAATCCTCAGAGCTGCTGGCAATACACCTTAAGGTCCCGAGGCTAGGGTTTTCATTTGAAAGCTACTGGCCTAGTTTCCCTGAATTTAGCTACTCCTTTTCCAAATCTATTTATGCTTTTGGTCTCCATAACATCCTGTTAAATTACTTCAACAATTTAAGCTCTGAACTACTTAAAAAAAAAAAGAAAAAAAAAAGGTTGCCTTTTAACTATTGTAACATCATGGAATCATTATCAAAGCTTGCTTGTTCTAATATTGTATTTTCTTTATATTCATGCTTACCTTAAAATTCCACTTGTCACTGACTTGCCTGCAGAGGTTTAGGTCCATCTCTGCCACCAGCAGCCCATCCTGAGTGCGAGAGAGTCCCGGGGTCCTGCTGCCGTCTGGCGCAGCTACGTAACTCGAACCATAGAAATGGCCCAGCTCATGGTGTGCTTAGAGAGATTTTTAAAAAGCATGTATTGCTATCTGCAAATAGATATGTAACTTAACATGCAGTGTCCCACAAAACCTGACTCCATTTCTTGGGGACTCACTGTCCTTTAGGCAAGATAATCATCTTGAAGAGTCACAGCATGATCCTAAAATAAATGCACTTTTGGCCAGTTTTAATTTTCATGCACAGTACACCATCAAATTATAAGGAAAATCTCCCTGCATTGCTCTTCAAATAATGTACCATTATGCTTTCCCATTATTAAGTCTCTGGACTAAAGGCTTTGCTTTCATTGCTTTTTTACTTAGCATTTAAATGAATTCTAATTGTCAAATCATACATTTTCAAAACAGCTGACAGAGATGTACCCATTCTATTTTCAATAAAATGTCAGAGGTGAAAACACTGGGATTTGAGGCACAGAAAAAAATATTATTTCATATTGCATAACTATTGAGTTGTGCCAAAAATCAAACACATTTGTTGTACTACTAAGCAATGGATCTCACTGACCTTTTTCATGCAGCTGCTAAAAACACTTAGCTCCAAAACTGGCTAAAAAAGGCTCAAGCACACTCTGGATGGAGCCGCAAGCGGCCAGAGTTTTCACAGCACAAATTACTGTGTTTCAATATGTAAGTACGTACAAGAAAATCTCATACTCCTCACTGATTGCTCTCTTTAGCTTCCAGCAAATCTGGGAACTGGTACTGACTGAATGTGATTTCTGAACATACCTTTTCCACCATCTCCAGAAGTAAAGGCGTTTTTGTAGTATTCCTGTGAAATAAGAGGAATCCATAGGTGGCAGTATAATTCTGTTTCAATCAAGAAATCCTTGCTAGTCTGTCATATTTTGGGAGTTCATATAAATCTACAAATATTTTTTTCTGGCACACAATCAGCACTGTCTAAAGGGAGTCATCAGAGAGGCCTAGTTTCTGTCATGGATAGCATAGAACACAAGGTCTTTTTGTATCACTGCCTGTTGTTCATACACTTCAGGGAACATGCCTCATATCCATTTCACATGTTTAAAGAGGCAAAAGAGGAGATATTTAACCAAACATCTTTTCAGAGTACAAAAAAAGACAAACATATTCACAAGGACAATTCTGGATTTTTGCAGGGAATCTAATTTTAAAAATGTGTATGTAGCATAATTGGACTAATCTGAAGGTAAGAATGATCTATTGTATGCACTATTAAACTTCATTATAGAATTTTACAGTCCAGAAAGAGATAGTAGCAGTACAACAAACACAAGTTGTGTACTGTTGACTTGAGGATATATTAATTTTTCAGTCATTTTGGCTGAAAGAATACTGATTTCACCAGAGAAATTGGGAAAGTTAGCAAAAGGGTGGGTGTCTATTACAGAGATTCAATTCAAGAACAGGAAGCAGCTGCAACCAAGACGTAAGCTGCCAGCAACAGAGGCAGCTCTCAATCTCTTCATCACTGTCCATCTCCAAATCACACCATAAACCCTAGGACAGTGCTTACACAGCAGGGGAACCCATGCATTCTAGCGCTATCAGTCCCTGCCTTGAAAGAACTCATGCTCCAAGAATGATGGAACAAATAGAACAATGAAGATACAAACCGTTCCTACTCTGTTGATGGGACATGTGAAGCAGTGATTGGCTATGGCAGCATTTCTGGCTTCGATTGGCCACAGCGCCTCGCTGCAACACACAGAGAGGAGCAGGCATTCATTAACTGCATACACTTCAGTGCTAAATCTAGACTCACTCTGTCTCACACCGCACATTTTCTGTCAAAGAAGTCTAATTAGCTTTTAGGAAATCAAGTCAGTAGCGTGCAATTAATGTTAATCTGCAGAAGATTAATCTCAAGGGACAGTTTACACTGGTCCAGTCTGGTTCAAGAGGACTGATAATCATAAAATTGCCAACAGTTTAAAAAAAATGTTTCTGAGAAAATACTATCTCAGCTTGGTTCTGAAAACTGCAGTATCACACCATACTCCTAGATGGACAATGCAAGCTGGTAAAAAAAGTCTGAACATGACCATTACCTATTATACAGCTAAAACATTACATTAAAAAATCTAAATAAACTTTCGGTTTTCAGCACACTGGGTGCTGTTTAATGTTTTCTCAAAGACAGAAGACCTGCTTATGCACAATAAAGTTCTGAAAGAGACCCAGTTACTGGGAGGAGACTGGGGGCCCAAAATTCCTGGTGGAGGAGAATGCAGGCTCCTTTTTGAAGGTACAACAAGGAGACTACACTTCCAAGGCCTCAGCGAGGGGCTCAGAGGTTCAGCTAACCCAGAAAGTGAGCAATGCCATGGATCAGTTTGTATTTTACCTGAGTGTACCAATAGTGGCTGAAGGGTTAAAGATGATCTCTGCTCCATTCATGCTATACATGAGCCAGTTCAGAGGGTGGTGGCGTCCATAGCAGATGTTCACAGCAATTGTCCCAAACTGTGTCTGAAACACTGGGTGTCCCGTATTTCCTTCCATGTAGTAAGTAGACTACAAACAAACAAAAGAAAAAACAAAGAAAAAGTCCAACCAACCCACAAAGGCAGACTTCTTAAAGAAGTGCAAAGAAGTATCTCCAACTAAAAAAGCTTTTTAATCTGTAGATGGAAGGCTGAGGATAATATGATGAGATTTCCAAAATCACTTGGGCAGTAGGAAAGACGAATACAGAAACACCAAGGCAGCAGCAGCAGGAGTGTGTATTCACTGAAATTACACTCTTATGCCTCCTCTCAAGCAAAGGAACTTTTTTTATGCAGCAGGCAGTGCAGTTCCAAAATGTGCTTCTTTCTGAACGTACCATTACCAGGTTCAGACAGAAACAAAGACAGTGATAAAGACCCACAGATAAGGAGACACAACATGCCACCCAACATTCCTTATACAATACTGAGGATTTCAAGGGAGTACAGAAGTTGCAGGGGCCAGGCTGATCCCTGAGAGTATCCTTTGGTGCTGCTCTGAGAGATAAGAGCAAGGGACACAATCCACCATCCTGACCTAACAGGACATGTCTCTCATCACAGAAGGGAGGTGTGCTGTAAAGCAGACCCCTCTTTAGTGAAATTATCTGTTCCTTGTAACCACCACTGCCATTTGGTCCTGAAGGAAGTAGAAACACCTGAGGCCTAAAGCAAGCAGGTACAGCTGCAAAACAAACCTGGGCCTGCTGTAAATGTGGGCCAGTGGCATGACAGATACAGGAGGGTCACTTTTTGAAACCAAGGGCTACAGGTTCAGTATGTCCAGTAAAATAATCATCTCATGTTTCTTATTTATTATCACTTCTCACAAAATTGCACAGTCCCTTGGGCACTGATTTGATCTCCTTTCATGTCTGTAGACAGCAGACCACATGGTGGGTGCTCACACAAGTCTTTTTCAAAGCAATTCTGCTGAATTAATATATTTCCATTTTTTTCTCCTATTCTCAGTTTCTTTTCTTACAATAGCAGAAGAATAACAAGAATGCTATTGCTTCAGGGAATTCATCAGTTCCTATTTCTTTATTTCACACCAGAGGTCACAATCCTCTCCACAGCAATAAACTGTGATGTCTCAAGAAGGATTGATTTTTATTTATACGGCCTCCCACACATGGCTGAATAGGCCACAGACCAATCTCTTCGTCCCTTCCATTTTGTTCTTACTGATTCAATGATTTTAATAAGGCTCCTTTCCCATCTGCCCTACAGAGACAACCCACAAGAAATAATTTCAAATTAGATATTTCCTTGAGGTTTAACTTTGTTGATAAAGAAAACAACATTAAAGTAACACAGATGAATATAATCCTTTCCTGTAGCCTGGGTGGTTTCTGAAGTTGGTTTATCAGAATTGTTCAGCTCAGAAGAGTGGACTGAATGCTTTGCTAACAAAACCAGCTGAAGACAGTGCTGTCTTGGGTAAATACTACTTGAGTCTGTAACAAGGTAGATACAAGAAGAAATGCCAGATCATTATAGTATATCTGGAAGCTATAAACAGATAGTTTTGTAGTAATTCTGGCATTTAGGATTCTAAGAACTAACTTCTTTTAGCAACTATGCAAAACTCTTAATGAAAGCCTATTTATACTTCACATGAGAAAGTAGAACTACTTTCTTTTTTTAGGTGTCTCTCATGACAGTTTCATAGCTGGAAACAATGAGTTTCTTGCAATCTGTTGATTCTCCACTAAACACTGTCAGGAAAACTGAAAGACATCGCATTTTAGCACAAACAACAGGAATTTATTTTTTGTTGGATTACATAAGGAACAAATAAAAAATGTGGAAAGTAACCAATGGATTTGTTAGTTACTACTTTTGCTAGGTAAAGGACAGACGTGATAAAATAATATTAAATATCAGAATAATTGTTAAAAATAAGTAAGACTGGTGACTGACAGACTGTGCCAGAAATTCATTGTGTAGAACTCTATTAACAGCGTCCTCTGGAGAAACTCAAACCAGCCTGATCAGGTCTGGGAGCAAGGTCAAAACTTCCAGAGGTCTTTGAACACAAAGTTTTGAGACCCAAAAGAACTTTTTACATTAACAAAAAAGCACTTTTGGTTCTGAAGCCTCAGTTTGATGACTGGAGCAGTCAGACAGGGAACAAAGCAACTGCAGGTATACAGCAGCCTACAGTGCTTAGCAGAAATGCCTCTGTTAATTACTCACCTTAGCTGACAAGGAGAGATTTAGTTAGGTAAGACAATGTATTTTTAGACTTCAGTTAATTTTTAATCCTGATCTTTCTGCTTGTGATAATTCTTTGGATGGATAAACACATTTCAGATCTACCAGTCATTGCCTTTACTGCCAGTTCAGTTTCCCATTCTGGAGGATGGCCCAAAACCTGCTGGGGGCTTCAGCTGCAATAATGTGATTAGTAAACAGAAGATGCCATAAACCAGCTATTCAGTCGGAGGCACAATGAATTAAGGGATTCTGCTCGAATAAGCACAAGCAAAAGAACTGTCATTTCCAAGACAACCTCACAGAGAAACAGGGAAAGGCTGTAAGTAATGTTCATGCTTGAACCATGAAACAATTGCCCTGCAAATTAAAGTAAGTTCAATGTGCACACATGACAAAACTATCCAAGCCAATCATGCACAACAAACATAACACAGCAATCCTTTTAAAGGATACTTGATACTTTTGAAGTTTCACTGGGCCAAGGAAGACTACCTAACAAGATTCAATGTTATTTTTGCTTTAAGACTCATCATTCTCACAAAAATTATTCCTTCTTGATAAATTAACTTACTATCACTTCATCTCAGAAAAACTGATTCAACAGTAAGTGGAGCACATTTTCCAGAAACAGGTTGCATTTCCTGCCACTGCGACTCTGACACAACACATGCTGGCACAAACAAGAGTCGCAAGGTAAGACTAACTTGATTGTCACAATACTGCATCTTACCTCATTGAAATCTCCAACCCTCGGAATGTGATTTTTCCTACTTTTGCCAAGGAGTGCTCCAGAATTAGAAATGACCACTGCAGTATTCCACAGAATTCCACCATGCAGTTCATCTCGCTCCAGGATTGGAGACACCACAACCATATTGTATTTCTTTGCAAGCTGCACAAATGGACACAATTCCTCTATTATACACCAGCCTGCAGTGCCCCAGAATGACAGACACCACAGCCAGCTGAACATAGTTAATTAAAAGAGAAGGTAAAACAGCATTACATGTTAACTAGAAATGTTAAGTAACACAGGTACCAGTGAGAAATACAGCAAATTCTGGCTGTCAGTTCACTGGTATATTGTCCTTTCCATCAAATGATGTCAGTTAGTCTTTTTTTTTGCTTGGTTGGTTGTTTTTTTTCCTCTTGACAGAATTTTGTTGTTGGCCCATCCTCTGCTGACTCAGCAAATTCAGTCCAAGGAAGTTTCTCTCTTGTACAAAAAGCAAAGGGCATGGCTGGAAAACACCAAAGCAAGGCAGAATGTGCAAAAATGTTCACGTCACTCAAGAAATACATAATATTTGCATGAATGCAGATTAAAAAACTAAACAATTGAGAATGATTCAACTGTTTTCCTTGTTTAAAGGCAAAACCTATCTAAAAATATTTTTAGCCAGGGCAAGGAGCTTTGAGCTCACACACGGAAAACCAGAAAAGAATGGATGCATCCTAGTGAAGACTCAGCAGGGGTAAAAATACAAAATACCCCAGTCACTGGTGTACACTGTTAACCTGTTTTCACAAACATTTCATGGGCCTTCACTTGCCCTGAAAATGAAGGGTTTTGCTTCTATTAAGCCTCAAACACCCCATGTTAATTAAAACCAGATTTTTAAATTTTAATACCTGTCTAGAAAAAATCCCAAAGTTTTAGGAGAAAAAAATGAGGAAAGGATCATAAAGGATGCCACGAAGGAGCTCCAAATATCATATAGCAATCTTCAATATAACAGACCCCTCATATCTCTTCCATATAGTTCTGCTACCTCAGACTCTCTGGTTTTTCCTTTAGGAAGCAAATCACTACAGTTGTTTTATCTTGGAAGATTTCTACTGTTCACTTACAGGACGTAGTACAGGACACCTGTTAAAATAGAGGGCACTTGACATCTGACAGCCTACAGGGAACCACAAAAAATACTCACTCCAAGCCTCCTGGAAACACACAATGTTGACCCCACACATTGCAGCCACTCCCACCACCTCCTCGATGCGTCTGTGCAGAGCAGCCACCTGATTGTGAGAAATGTCACACTATTAAAAAAGCCACACATTCTAACTCACCTCTGTGCTAACTGCCTGGTTTTACACCCTTTGTTCACATGGAGTTTATCTTGTTCTACACTTAGTGCCATTGCTTTCAGGGGGAGGAACTTGAGGTATCATTCCTGAACACTGATAATAGAGTCAGATACAGGTTTTTTAAAGCATTTAGATGCTGAAAATAGAGAAAGCATTCCAATGGGATTCTAATTCCATGGCTGCAACATTTATGTAGCTGGAAACTCACTGCTGCCTAACTTGCAAAAAGCTGAAAATCTAAACAGAACCAACAAAAACTGTAATTTTGCTGCTCATTGTAAACAACCTACAAGATGATCTTAAGCCCTCTGTCCCAAGAGCTAAGTAATTATTACCAAGAAAAATCATTGATGTATTTATTAATTAGTTTTCTAGAGTATTCTACTTAAAGATAAGCACAGGTGTAGTACTTTGCATTGCTACTTTCAGGCGTCAAAGAAAATAAGAATAAAGACAAGACTGCAGTGACCTATGAAATCAAAAACTGTATATTGATTTACAGAAATAGTTAACTAGTTATTCATAAAGTAAAATCATTAATATAGTTGGTACTTTATTCAACAGCTGTTATAAAGAATCCACAAACTTGATATGTTTACTGAATTAATGACTTGCATCTGTGATAGGTAATCTTTCCAAAACCAACTACTTCAGAAATGTTCTGTCCCACCACTGTACAAAACTACTGTTCCAGGAGATTTTGTAAATTCAGTATTTTCTTTCCCTTTTTTAAAGCTACTCTCAGGAGACTATTTCTATACATATTTGTCACTTCAGCGCTGCTGTGTCCAAGATGTTAAGAGATGACGGTTTCAGAATAATTAATGTTGGAATAGACCTCTAAGATCATCAACCAAGTCCAACCATTAACCCAGCACTGCCAAGTCACCACTAAACCATGTTATCTTGTAATAAGATTTCACTCACTGCTGTACAAAGAATAATGAACACAGCTTTATTAATCTGTTTCCTCTAATGGATTTTCCTGTAATGGAACATTTCTCAATTAAAATAAGAACTGCACCTGTGGTTTCCACCGGTTGCCATCCCTTTTGATTTTGTGCAAATGATTTTGTGTTTCATCTTAGAGGCAAAGGATTTTCATGTACAAAATGAGCTACTAAATACTTAGCTTTGGAAAAACTGCAAGCAGGTTGGTGAGCTAGGTAAACACAAGAGATGTTTCTGAGAAACAATAAAACCAATTGTGTCACTCAAATTTCTTACAGGATGCTCTACTGCAGTAGTGATGGGTCCTGTACTGACAGACAATCATCGGACATTTCATGATCCAGTTCCCAAAATCAACAATTGAACTGCATTATGTCTCAATCCAGCAGAAGAGGAGTTAGAAACAGCCCCAGGCCCAGTCTGTGTACCTGGACTGCCACTGCTGTGTCTGTGGGAAGAGGAATTTTATTCTGTATCAGCCCCACTCGAACAATACGTGGCCTTCTCAATTGCTCCGAAGCAGCTTCAAATCCATAGCCCTGTAGTTCAAAATCTCTTTCCTGAGCTGCTGCCAGTGCAGCAGTTGGCAAATCAAGTTTTCTGGATTGAACAGGAAACAAAGACATTTCAAGATGAGATGTTCTCTTTTTCTGCTCTGAATGCAATGAACCAAGGGGATGACAATTCTGCCCAACCCTGCAGAGACACCCAAGCTCCCATGTCCCAACATTCATCCATCAGCCAAGGGACAGGCAGTGACCAGCTCGTGCTGATCTCACCGTTCACCTCCACATCACCCATCGCCCACTGTCCTTCTGTCATCTCCCACTGTCCTTCTGTCATCTCCAGACACCTTGCTGCAGAAATCAAGGAGCACATACACGCAAACTTCCACCTGCCATACCTGGATTACAAACACTTTCCCTCCCACGCATTTTCCTCAAGTTTAATCCCTACTTTTCAGGCTCCATCGCCCCGATATCACTATTCCCGTCAGGTCTTCCATCCCTGTCTGTCACCTTCTCACACTGCCCTGCTTCCCACGCCTGGATTACCTACAAAATACCCCAGTCACCTCACTGCAGCACCACAAGCCCTACTATTCCTTTTTCCCCTCAGCGCAGCCCTGCGTCTTGCACACCCGCCCTCACACTGACTCCTTCCCCTCACTCCCGGGCTGGGCCTCCCCGCGGAGCCCGGAGAGAGGAGGGACTCGCAGAGAGGGGGGCGAGCCCGTCCTGGTGGCGCACCTGGCCTCGCCCCCATAGAGGATCCGCTTCACCTCGGCGAGTTCTCCGGGCGGAATGTTGCGCTCCAGGCACGACTCCAGCGACTCTAGAGCTCCCGCCATCGCGAAGAGCGAGCGCGCACAGCCCCTCAGTGGCTCCCTGGACTTTGGCTCGGGCGACCCCGTCGGCCACGCCCCGCTCCCCTCACGGGTTTTGGCGGGACGGTCCCGTCAGGTGCCCTCAGGGGCAGCGGTGCGCCATTGCTGGACTGCGGCAGCTGCGGGAGCGAGTGCGGCCACAAAGGGGCAGGGAGCGCCCGGGACTAGTAAATGCTCGTGGTCGAAATGAACCACAAAAGTCGGAGAGTCCACAAAAAAATCACTTGGTGTGGAAATCCTTTCTGTTGGTGTCGTAGTTTGACCTGCTATATGAACAAAGAGTAGAGAGAAAAAGGGGGAAAAAGAAGGAAGGAGAGAAGGAGAAAGGGAAGGAAAGGAGGAAAGGAAGAAAGAAAGGAAAGAAAGGAAAGAGAGAAAGAAGAAGAGAAAGGAGAGGTAAGGAGAGGAAAGGAGAAGGATCACCAGCCCTGGTTCCATCGGTCCAGCCAGTGGGATGTCAAGGGCATGTGGCCGTTCATGGCTACTTGCCACTTCTGGACCAACTCTTGTGCTTCAGACATAATTCATCTGAAAGCAGAATATCTTTAAGATCTTTTTCTAATTGTACCTGTCCAACAAAAAGGCTTGGAAATAAGTCATAAAATGGTAGTGGTTCTCGTGGATATGTGTTGTATCCATTGAAGTTGCAATAAAACTCTGAACAGGAGCCAGTAATAATTAACTTTGAGCTTAACATGGATTTTGAGGCCCATTATAATTGGAAATCCATCCCAAAACCAGACTTAATGTCAGATAAAGAATTGAACCAATTAAAACCTTGATCTGGGACAAAATAAAAGTGCATCCAATAAAGGGCATTTCCTTCTGCAGGTCCAAGGCAGACACCCTGTTTAAAGCAGTTATTCCCACTGAACCACTGGCCATGCCTTCTGCCTCAAAACACACAGAATTTCACAACATAGCAACCGGGTTTCTCATTGGAGTGGAACACGAAGTCCAGGGACGGCTACACTTCTCTAAATATATCCCACTGAGTTTAAGCACTGCTTTGTGTATCTGCTGGAGGATGTAACAACTTTCAGCACTTAGCATTTGCAGTTGTTAGGTATTTTGAGTTAAATATTAAGCCTTTTAGACTAAATTAAAAAAGAATGTCAGGGAGAGAGTGTCTAATATTTAACTTCAGGCAGAAAGTGTCCAGGGGTAGTCTGGTTTCATCAAGGCATTTGGAGACACATGATTCTTTCTCTCTAATTCACCCTTTTTAACTGAAAAAGTTTCAGTGAAATTACTTTTCTTTCCCAAACATGTTTCTGAAGGGCAATAATAAGCAGTGACTGATACATACATTAGATTTTTCATCTGATGATCCTAATTAATGGCCAGTTTTAAAGGCACCTATCTGTAACATTTTGTTCTGTTCATGGCTGGCAAATTTTTAAACATTGGAGGGAGGGAGATCAATGAAAAAATCAGCTGACAATATAGGGGGGAAATGAGGGGGCCAAGTAAATTCATTTCCGTATCAGCATAGCCAGGATGTCAACAGATAAAGCATTTCTGGAGGATTCGTAGAAACAAACAGAAGGGCCTGGGTTTGTCTGGGAACTGCTCAAGTTCTTTTCTGCCTGGACTGCAAATTAAGGGGAAAAACAGCAGGTCTATTTTGTATCCAGCTCCTGAAGAAGGTCACATAACTGAACTTTTCTCTTCAAGTTCTATTCTTAGTGTGAACTTTCACTGACTTCTCTATTGGTGCCTTGTTTATTTGTAATTTAGTAAATTGTACTCCATGTAGGAAATGGACTTCATGGCAATAAAACTGAAGCCCCTGGAAAGAATACTTAGGAACAGTGGAGACCTGAAAAAACAGAACATTTCCTGTGCACCATATCAACCATCCTGCAACAACACGGTGAGGTCCAGACTGCATGAATAGGAAATGACAAGCCTAGAATTACTAATAATGATGAAAGGAGACCAGGCTATTCCATAGGGACTGTGTGTATATAAAGGTATAACTCCAGCCAACACAATAAACCTTCAAAGCACGAAATGTTAATGTTGAGCAGGAAGGTAACCTAATAAAGGAAGATGCCTTCCATATCCCAGACAAAGCATATTAGAGGGCTTGGATTTAAGTCTGAATGTTCCACCTCAGTCATTGCAATTATCTGTTAAGTAGGATGCTTGAATCCAGATCCCAGTTCTGATTCTGACTTCTTCAAACTTCTGTATTTAAAATTCTTCCCAGTCCTGTATTACCTGGACCAAGTAATTGTTTTGGGAAACAGCTGAATCTTTTGGTATGAACCCAAATTGTAATAACCGATTTAGAGGAAAATAAGCATTTTATGGAAAAAGAGTGCTTCAAAACGAGGGAAAATTCCTGCAAAACAGTTCTGAAGTGCACATGCTTTTCATCTCCATTGCCCTCAGTCAGGGTGGTCCATAAAGTCGGGTGTAGAAGTCAAGACCACACAGTGCAATCTGTACAGAAACAGCTCTCGTGTGTTTCTGTGCTGAAACCCTGCCTTGCACAGACACCATCGCAGAGCTAAAACTGGGCTTTGGTAGTGCTGGTCCACAACTCTGTGCTGCAAGACTGTTCGCAACAGTTCCTGTAAAACCCCACAATAGCACCCTGGCATTAGTCAGAAGCACCCTGGAGAATGAATTTAAGAGCCAAATATCTGGAGTTCAGGCTAAAATTGGGAAAGACCCAAGAAAAGATTTAAACAAATAAACAAAGTCTTTCTGCTGTAGCCCAAGATAGGACGAAAGGCTGAACAGTATCACAAGGCAGTGCTCATAGGCAGGATGAGAGGCAGCATTTCTGTCTGTCCTTCCTAAGGCAGTGGCAAGTATATGTACTCCCTCTGAACACCCAGCTTCTTACAAACCCTGCTACTATTGTCATGTGAATCGTTTCTGACACTTTCTTCGCATGTCAGTCCTTGAAATTGGTCACACAGAGTTCCCCAGAGCAGCTAAATAAATTAGTATCTCATGTCCCTAATCCAGTACCTGCCTCAAATATCCCCAGTGTCATGCTACCGGTCATTAACACCTATCAAGGGATTTGGGTGGACACAGATGTGTCCTGCAAGGGCACATGCTGTTGGTGCTCTGTCTAAGCTTGCTTTTTTAATGCTGCAATACCCTTTAAAATTATCTACAATGTCCTTTTCCAGTGGCCGCAAAATAAAGTACTGAATTCTACTGCAATCAGGTCTTTACATTGCTTCACCTCAAATACAAATTCCCTTGCTTCATGTGGAAATATAACACAATTATCTTGAAACACACCTAATTCAAAACATTTCAAGTGTAAGAGACAGGCAGTGAAGGGGAATTAGCATAATAGAAGTGTAGGAGAGAAGAAGGTCTAAAATATAGAGGGAAGATAAAACAGTAGCTTCAGGCTCCTTAATACACAGCTGAAAGAAGGGAGTTAACCTTCCTGTCTCTCCTGCTTTGGTTTAAGGGTGCTGTGATGCAGGAAAACCAAAATTCTCTGTTTTAAAGTCACTCCTTTGTACCATGACCTCTTGCTAATAACACTTAACTCTGGTGGGGCTTTTGGGGTTTGGGTTTTTTACAGACAAAGCTCTCTTCCTAATTCTACTTAAATCCGTACAAACACTGTTACCAGTTTTAGAAATGGGTCTGTATGTAAATGTAAGCCAAAGTGAAGTTGAGGATTTTGATATGGATGGAAAATTCCAGCCTGCATTTAGGTTACCTGTCTTGACTCTGAACTCTGCAACAGCCATAGGTACAATCACCTATAGAGCAGGAGAGCCAAATTATAAACCTCATCTAGATGGCTTTGTGTCCTCTGCTTTTGGCTTCCTGCTGTTCTGAAGGCTGGGTGAGGGGAAGTGGCTGAAAACTGAGGAAGTTTATTGTTGACAATACATTTTGTCTGCTCTAGGCATGCCTGGGGGCCTAAGTAGTCCCCAGGCAGCCCCAAATCTGGGCAGTGAAATCCAAGTTTTTAGCCACTCTCTCCTCCTTCCCACAGAAAAAGCCCAGCTCATAGTTTTCAGAGTTAATATATATTTGGAAGCTCCCTTCTGTTGTTAGTGCTGTTGTCTTTCTAGCTAGAAACATTTTCCTTGATTGCTTTGACTGAATCATACCTGAAAATGTATCTTTAAAGCAGAAGAGATTTGCAAATTGGCTACTTTGCCAATTAAAAACTTCATCTTCCCCCGGAATATGGCTGTCTCCCTGGTGCACAGGAAGTGCATTAAAGAAGTAATAAAGACTCATAAAACACATTTAGTGATCTAACATTTAAGAGCAGAGTTCTTGTTCATTACAGTAACTTTCTGCTAAATTACCACCAACACGATTGCTCATGGGCTCAAAAGGTCAGTGTTATTTTTGCTGTTGAAATCATGGAGTCTGGGAAACAACTGTGTGTAAATTGCTGATAAACTGGAACAAAGACAGAGGAGAAAAACACTGAATATATAAGAATGCAAGTAAACCAGCAGGAAAGGAGGGGAGGGGAAGAATCTCACGGACAGTTTATTAAAAGAACAAAAGAATAAAATCTGGCGCTTTTGTTTTCCACAGGTTCAGGAAGCCCGGTTTTAAGCACCTACTATAAATAGTGTTCTAATCCTTCATCAAAGTGGGTAGTAGTCTATACCAAAATGAATGAATTTTAGGTATAATCTGGGAAGAGGAAAATGTCCCTCCCCTCACAGGAGGCGAAAGATGATTTGTTTCAATCCTTGCAGAAATTAGGTATTTCAAAGTGTAAGAGCTGGAGAGATGAGGAAGTGTCTGGAACATGACATTTCTATACTGCCTGATTCCTGTCAAGAATATTGTCAGATACTTAAATCAGCAAACATCTAATTTGGAATTGAGTTACCTGGTTTTGAGAAAGATGGGCTTGAATTTATCACAGGGCTAACTCCAAAATCCTCGAGGAGTTCCCCTCTGTGTGGAAGCTCTGTGTGAATTGTATGAACTTTGGAAAAGCTTTGGATAGAGATATCATATTGAAAGGAATAGGAGTTTGAAATTCTGAAAAAGACTATTTTCAGTCATTTAACCTTGCATAAAGGATCTGATTGTAATGTAATCTCAAACAGCTACTTCAGAGCCATCCAGGTTAAAACCAAATGAAGAATACAAGAGCCTTACATTCCCCTTAAGGGCAAAAAAGTAATTGAAAAATTATTTCATGCAAAAAACTGCAAATCGTTCCAGGTGAGCTTATTAGATGGCCCCAAGACCCATTATTTTGTAGGCGAGAGCTTTGGTTAATAGCTTGGCCAGTGGCAAAGTGGTATTAAATGATTCAATACGCTGCCCTGGCTCTCAATTGTATGGTTTGGGGTTTGATGATATTCAAAGCAACTCAACAAGGACTTTGAAAAGGTTTGTTTCCAGAGCTTGTCTACTGAACTGGACACCAAATGGTAACTTTTAGGACAGGCACTGAATATTTTTCGAGCAGGTCAAAACCTGCACATAGCAGTCAATAGAGTGTTACATTAATCTTTAGTTTCACACTTGACAGCACAAAAGGAACAGCAACATCCACTAACAGTCAACACCTTGCTTTTCTGGGAAGGCATTCATGCTGAGATTAAGGAAATTACAGTAAGGCTCTCTCTCACAGAAGATGAGACTCTTCCCACCACTAGAATTATTAGGGAAAACGTTAGATCTCTCATACAGGCCCTGTATGAAAGGACCTCTAGTTCAGGTTGCACAGGCTGGCCCAAGGACAGGACATTCTCCATATTAAAATACTTCATTATTAGTCTCTCACCAAAGCCATTCAACTCAGCTCCAACTGACCAGAATGAACTAGACCTGCAGAGTGATTTCAGTGGCAGGAAAGGGAAGGAAAAAGAGTGCATCTGTGGGATCCATCTGCTGCACCTTGATGTGGGAGCACAATTTTGTGCTAAGAAGCGGCAAAGGGGCTTCCAACCTGCCCAATGACTTGATCCACACCACTGGCACAATCTCTCAGGATTTCAGAGGTTTTACACAGGGACTGACTCTGACAACCAGCCTGGAAACTTCTGCTTGAGAATAACCTGATCTGCTGTAGAATTTATTTCTGAGTAACTTACTCTTATTCCACAGTGAGAATATCTGTGATATTACTGAGAATACAGGCCACTAAGCAGAAGTAATATCTCACTTGAACTAAAGATTTCACTGCATCCCAATCAGTTGTTTGGTATAAACAAGCCCTTTTTTCAGAGAAGTGGGAAGACAACAAAACTTGGCATCTTTTAAGGACAACTCATGGAAGAGATGCTGTGGGGCCTCAACGGCACATTTGTAGTGAAGGCCAAAATCTCTGGCTCACAGCAGCATGTGAAATTGGGCAGACGACTGCAGCTGCACTTGGCAAACAAACAGTAGTAACATAAGCTTGACACTCTAAGTGATGGTTATTGAACTGGTGTCTTCATGAACAGCCTAGATGATGGCAAAAGGGCATGAGGAAGACAAAACAGAAGTTTAATTAACTTAACAGGAAAGGAAAAATCTCCTAGATAAAAGGAAAAGAGCCATTTCTGAGCCAAGTGTTTAAAGGGTTCTCAGACCTTCCCAGGCCAAAGAGTGTCTGTGTGTAATGCTGACTTCCTTCCAGCTCTGTCTGTGCCAGAAATAACTCGTCAATGGAGTATATCTTATTAGTGTACCTTTTATCAAAGCCATTCCTGCACAGGAAAGTTACACTTGCTGCTGACGTGCTCCTGGCACATGAGGAAGGAG
This sequence comes from Irena cyanogastra, assembly GCA_013397155.1. Classification (NCBI taxonomy): domain Eukaryota; kingdom Metazoa; phylum Chordata; class Aves; order Passeriformes; family Irenidae; genus Irena; species Irena cyanogastra. The sequence continues at coordinate 683,625 of VWZV01017481.1, forward strand.
GAAAGTGTATTTTTGAAGAGTGTAACACATTCTACTGTCCTTCCTGAGCGCATACAAATGTCTGCGGACTTGTAATGGCACAAACCGAAAATTTCCAAATGAGAGGCAGCACCTGTGCACCAAGGCAAGAGGAGATCTGCAAGGATTGATTTGCCTCTGCAAGATTTTGGGTATTTTCAGCATCTTTTAAAGTCTTGTTAGCAGTTTATGTCACTGATACTGTCATTGGCGACATGTTCCCAGCCACAGCAGAGGGAACCCCGGGTGATGAGAGTGATCCCTCTGGGTCATCCCATTACAGTGGTCACACAACACGCTGAACTGTGCCAGCCGGGTTGTCCACACAGAACAGACTCACGTGCTGCCTTAAACACAACACGTAACTTGGCTTGAGCGACGTGCAGGTCGCTGGAATTTAAACTGGCTGGACAGAGATAAAGAAGACAGGATGTGTTAGAAACACAAAGGCAGTAGAAAGAAGGAAGGGAAGAGATTGTGGATGACCTACTGGTGGAGATAATTTCGCTGCTGAGCAATAGTTACCATACCAACAATTTCTGAGCAAATTTCCAACAGTAACTGTAGGAAGATTCTTCGTTTGGCTTTGGGGATTTTTCTGTTTACCAGCTAGACTCCATATGAGACCTTTGGTCCAACCTCACAGTGCAGAGTTCTGTGGGTCCAGAGGAGATGTCAGTACTAAATTTATACCCCAAATATCATTAAGGATGGAATGTAGTCCTTTCCAGGAACAAGTGAGACACTCTTCCCACATCCAAAGAGAGAGGCTTTTATCTCTTTCCTTCTACACATAGGCACCCTCCTGCCCCCCCCACTGGGCTGCATGCATATAGCCATTTCCTGAAACATTTCAAATTTGTTTTCCTTAGGTTATTTGTGTCTACAGCCACCAGATGGTCTGTGTCAAAGCTGATATGTTCAACATATTATTCCATTATCCTATTAGGTTGAACATGTCCTTCCTCCCATGAGAGCTGTTAAGATATCACCCTTACAGAAAAGAGGCAGCTTTAGTCCCACTGTCACCTCCTTTCTCCTTCTGAGTAGCACACTATACTCAGTGATCCTATAGCACATAGCTAATATTTTAGACTATCTTGATTTTCTGTGTTCATACTTTCAAGAAATAATATTTGGCCATTTAATATGCAGCTCCCTCATTGAACAGGCTGCACACATGTATCGGTGTGATAAAAAAAAAGCTCTGAAGTCTTGAAAAAGGCAATGATGATGCTTTTTGATGTTTCAAATAAAAATTTCCTATATTGTTTTATAGGAGTTTGTATTTTGAAATGATCCTCCATTAAGATACCAGTCATATTTCCAAAACTGCTTTCTTGATCTCAAAAAGTCTTGGAAAACATCTGCAATTCAGGTCAATGACATTTAAACTGAGGAAATGGTCACCTTTGGTTTTCCTCTGTGGGCTCCTCATGCCCCTGGGAACGGGAGAGCAGAAATTCCTGGCTCGTTTCCATGACCCCAAGGACTGAACTTTCATTGCTTGAGGAGCCTTCCCAACCCCTACAGCATCTACAACTAAGACAGCTTGTGTCCACAAAGATTATTCAAAAGATGCTGTTTCAAGTTGGTAGGGGCAGAAGGCAGTGGAAGAAGAGAGAGAGAGAGAGGGGCAGAGAAAGCCTCACTGATGGGGATGGAGGCAGCCAGCACACAAAGGAATGAGCCTACGTCAAAGACACACTGCGTCTCCTGTGGGAATTCTTAATCACTAACAACAACATGAGCACTAGCTCTTGCATTTCTCCAAGATGCAAGTCTGGGTGAGAAGTACCCTGAACAAAGGACCCTTCTTACATACCAAAAATAAATGTTTTTGGGAAAAATGCATACCCCCCCCTTTGTTTGCATGACTGGAGATTTTTGCTGTCTTCTCCCTCATCTTGTACATCCTCTGTTCCACAATGGGAAGCAATCACAAACGTGTCACTCACAAATGTGTTGACACAGTTCAGTTTCTCCTGGGCCTAGCATAATGACAGTCACCAGCATCAGCTCAGTTTCAGGAACTGAATAAAATTAGATATTTTTTAAAAGCCTCCATCAAGTCAGGCTGTGCCCTGGGAAGCCCCTGTAGCACAGCCTCCTGTGTTAATCAGAAGGAGCAGTGAAGAACACATATCTGCCTACCTACATATCCCCACTCCTCACCCTGACTCCACAGAGCATCAGCAGGCACTGCAGGCTGAGCTGACGATGTGTGAGTAGGGTCCATATAGCTCCTTCAAGAGACACCAAAATTCATAATTGTCCCAGGAAGAGACAGTGGTCACCTCAATTACTGTTGCATCCCCTTCAGCTGTAGAGTTTTTATGATCTTGTAACACACAGGTTGTATGTTCTCCCCAGAGAGGTGGGCAGGTGAAAATTAACCAACATGCACCTAAAACACAGAAAGGTAATTAATAAATTGATATTAGGCAAAATGGTAGAGGCTGTTATCAGTAGCTCCTATGGAAAGTGGCTGATGGGTCACCATTTAGGTGATGGCAGAGGGGCTGTGAGAGGTGTTCTGGCTGAGGAGCCGTCCCTGTGAGCAGCAGTTCCCAACAGAGGAGAGCAGCAGTGGAACTGTTACTGAAGGATGGGACAGTTGGGGAATGCTAGAGAGTTTCTTACATGTGCTGTAAGTCAGACCATATCTAGTATCTCTTCTAATCCACAGGGGTACCATTTCTCATGCCCTTTCTTGCTAGATTGCTTTTGTCACCATAAATCCAGATGTTCAGGCTTTGGGAGGGAAGAAGCAATTACACTGAAGGGCTGCTCAGCATTGCAAAACAACATCCAGTTAGGCACTGGTCCTGAGGAATTGCAACACTTCAGAGATTCACTTGGACCTTGCGCTCAGTGTACAAAAAAATGATACACTGACTATCACATCTGCTGGTCTGTGCTTCTCTGGTCACTTTACGTGCCTAATTTCATGTAAACTATTGCAGCTCTTCAAAGCTTCCTTCTCGCAGTGTAATTTTCCACTGCAAGCAAGATCTCTTCAGAAACCAAAACCACTGGGAAGCTCTGTATATACAAAGCTGTAGTTTTCAGTGGAAGCTATCCCCAAGGATATAAGCAAAATCTGAGTGGAAAGATTCCTCACTTCCTACAGGTACAAAGAATCATGCTCTAGTCATGTTGAATCACAAGATCTTGAATTACCAGTCCTAGAGGAATGCTTACTTACAAAGCAATGATTTAGCAGAATAATAGAATATAAAGGTGAGAGGAGCAGCAGCATACAAGTATATTCTGTCTCACCACAGTTTCAAAATGTGCCCAGGCCCTGGAGCCACAGAGACAGGACAGAGGCTGGGAGCAGCAATAAGAGCTGCCTGCAAATGATATTCCTAAAGATTGTGCAATTTAACCCAGCTATTATGAAGATAGATGGATGCAGCATGCACACGTATTGCTGCCTGCTCCACACAATGGCTGAAATTGGACAGAGGGAGGGAAGACAGTGCAATTTACAAATAACTAATTTGCCTGTGGCCTTTCTTCACCTTTCCATCTCCTTATGCATTAGACAAAATATTCATATCCCAGGCAATAACCCTTCCCAGTCCTGACCTCTGCATCCACCTCTTTCTTCCTGCCTCTGATATGCCAGCAATTCAGCTTCCTTCATCCACGTACTTGGCCTATAAGTATGTTCTCATTTACTTCCATAAATTCAAACAAAACTTCTAAAATTACTACCATTTTGTCTTTCAGATTGCCTGCTTACAATTCACTGCTTCCATATGGTCTTGATGAACTCAGATACATGATCAGATTGCTGCTTTTTTCTGTTATTCCTTTGTCTTATTTCTATATCTCTTTTTTTAAAAAAATGCTGTATTTTATTTTAGCTTGTTTAATGTGTACAGCTGCTAACAAAGCAAGGGCCAAACTTAACAACAACAAAAAAGATATTTAAGGTAATTTCCTTTTTTAAATGTAGAAAACTATCTAATGCCCAGCCCCTCAGGATGATTTACCTTGCTTAACAATGAGCCCTTTGGGTTTATTGAACCTCCACGTCTTGTGCATGCGGGAACATGTTTGCAGTTTAACCGAGGTGAAGAAAAATAGCACTTTTATTAGTTGCCAGGCCAGTGAACAATCACAGCCAGAAAACCTTGTTGCTTCTGACCACAGTTGCTCATCCTTCAGGGGCACCTGAGCTAAGTGAAATACCATAACAAAGGATTGATTATTGTTACAGCTGAGAACACAGGAATGTCTTCCTGAGCACAATTTCAGAATGTGGTTTGCAAATAGAGAGTGCTGAGGGGACAAAAAAACCCTTACAAAGCAGACAAACAAAGGGGAAGACCCTCCAAAAGCAAAAAGCGGCCTCATAAACATGAAGTGAGAAGCCACACAAGTCCAAGGCAAAGGGAAGGGCTGCTCCCCAACTTGCTGCTGCTCTCTGGCAAGGCACTGCCCAGTTCAAACCGCCACAGTGTTTTCTATCTTCACCCAAACAAATAACGACTAGGGTTAATAAGCTTAAGAATCCCAACATTCAGAGTAATTTGGAGGCACTTTTGCTCTTAAATTGCTTAATTGCTTTTAAAAATCCTTTGTGGTTGCCCCATTCCCCCTTGACTTCTTGGCACCTCTCTAAGGGCCTTAGTCTTGATGCTGTCAAGTCATGTGTCCTGGTCTGAGTCTCCATCGTTCTCTCCTATAAGAGTGAAGAAACTTGCCTGAAATAAACCGTCAGAGAAGTCCACAGAAAAAGCTGCTTTACAGACCTGAGATTTCTACCCAAAATTGAACAAGATTTTATTTCCTCTTGTCTCATGCAGGATGACACATCACAGGTGTCCTCTCCTCAGGAAAGACCACTTGCACGAGTGTCCCCCAGTCCAGTCCATCCTCAGCTGAACAAAACTGACACGTCCATCCCTTCTCAGTCCATCCCTTCTCATTGGGATATTATGCTCGGTCCAAACCTCAATTCACAGTCACACACAGGCTGTGAGTCACACTGGGCCTTGCATATAAACAACAATCAATGTATTTGATGGGTTCTTTACAGAGCCATCTGCACACCAAACAGTTTCCAGTGTCATCTCCAACTCGGTAAATCCTTTCATCTGAGCAGGGAGCAGATTAGCAGATTAGGAACCTGAAAGACCACAGACAGCAGAGGGAGCACTCACTGCTCCGGTGCTCAGCTCGAGCATCCTGTCCGAGTTCAACAATGCAAAACAAAAGTAAAAATGACCCCCGGTGGCCACCTGGAAAAATGGAGGTACCACTATACACATACTGCACTTGTGGTTCGAATGCTGCTGAATTATCAGTCCAAGTTAATGCCCAAATCAGGTGCTTAAGAAAGGCTGTGCTTTGGAGGATGTTTCCCCTGCTGCTCTGCACCAAGCACACCGCGATCACAGCAGACATTTAGTCCTAATTCTGGTTTGCATCTAGGGTTTCACTGGAGATGTGGAGATTCAAGTGCAGTCTGGACTGGACTGCTGGAGCCCCCAGTTTTGATCTCACCTTTCCCGCAGTGCTGCTGGAATTTCCTGTGAAGGCTCCATCCCACCAAATCCCAGCATCTGACTGTCGAAAGTGGAGGCAACACTGAGCTCCCCCATGAAGTGTGGAGACCTCTCATGACAGTTACTAGAGATGAAACATTTTGTGAGCTGAATCCCATCAATTTAGTGGCTGAAACATTCCTGTAAGCACCAAACATTAAACAGCTAAAAAAAGAAACAGAGGTTAAATGTCAAATTTACTCTATTGAAATGCAGGGCAGATGCTTCCTAGTCTGTTTACTGGCATGTTACTGGTGGGTTCTTGTCAGCAGTTCTGTCAATCCAGGCTCTCTAGATGTGTGAGGAAAAACCCCAATCCCTGGGCTCCAGAAGTCACCTTTCTCCCACCATGTGTGTCCCAAGGTGTAGGAACAGCAATTGCCTCTACTCGACAAATAGAATTATTCAGATAAAACACAAGCCCTTTAGACAACTCTTTCTGCTCCCCAGCAAGCCAAAGGAAATGCTGTAAATAAGTGGAAAGGCTCAATGCTGCCACTATTTCCTGACTCCCAGCACCAAATGAGAGCACAGGGGTCTGTGATCAAGGAGAATATTCCTGAGAGAAGCTATCTGCAGCCTTTTGGAAATTTTTTATCAAAAGGGCCCCATTTGTACACCCACCTCAGCCTCTCACCTGGTTTATCTCAATGATGCTCTTCGTTGCTTGCTTTTCCCTTCTTGCTGCTATTTGGCACAAAGAAATATCAGGGAATCAGCTAGTATATCCTTGGATGCCAGTGTGGGGAGGTATGGCCAGCCTCAGGGCCTCTGCCTGACACACCACAACATGCAGCTTTTCTGGAAGCAGGAGAACATGAGGCAGAGGAGAAGAAACCAGCAAAGAAGCAAAAAAATCTAAAAATTAAAAAAGTGCATTAAAGATTCACAAGATGAAATGAAAAAAAAAGTGAGGAGGAGAGGAGGAGTGCAACCACCTTCAAAACAAACAGCACGGATAGAAGTTGGGCAGCATAAAGAGAGACAACACATTTGAATTTATTGGAACAATAAATTTTCTTCTATTCATCCTATGATCTCTGCCAGCAGTGCTGCCCTGTTGCCCCCACCCACCCATGCAGAGTCAGCTTCAATTACCTCAGGAACATTCATTACAGCAAGATGCCCCATGTGTATCAAATTAGTGCCTTTAGAAAGCCCCTTCAGGAAAGATCTACATGCCCCTTATTCAGTTAGCGGGGAGGGATGGAGTGGGGATGCCAGCTGAGAAGGGGATTTTATTTTTTAAACATGAGGCTGATGGACTGACAGGGACATGTCCTGCCTGTATCGAATATTGGTGCAGCCTCTCAATTGCTTTTGTGCACAAGAATCATCATATTTTAGAGTTGAAAAAATTCTGATCTTAGATGGAAAGTACTGGGATGAACAACTGGGCCTGGAGGTACCCACAGGGGACATCCCCTTTAAATCTACATAAGAGACCAAGGTTGATGAGCGTTAGATGCCTTTGGAAGGTGTTTTAACCTCCAAAGTTAACTTTAACCTAAGTTTTGATATGAATTTATGGCATTGAGACAAGCACCCAAGTCACTTGGAGCAACAACAAAGACAATACCAGTCCAAAATGTTCCCCCTGTAGCTGGGGTTGGGAAAAGGTGAGATTTCCATGTGCAATACACAAAGGTCTCAGATGCAGCAAAATCTACCAGTCAGCTATTAGAACACACTGACACACTGGTGCAAGTCTTCAGCACATTTCCTAAAGTGCTGAACAGAGATCTCAGAGGACATAGCCACAGACTAACACCTCTTTCAGGGACATGGTGTCTCACAGAAATGTCCCATTCTCCTGCTTTTGTTGCCCCAGGGAAATGGGATGTAACATGCTGCCAACAGCTGCGAGCAAACAAGATTGTCCACATGGCAGCTGTAAGGCAACGGGACTGAGAAGAGATAAATTTCTGTCTCTGACAATAGCTAATGGGCTCCAGGCAGACTGGCAGCTGCAAAGCACCCAGCTCCCTGCTCTGGTTCTGCTGACCAGGCACCTCTGGGGCTATACTTTGAGCTGGTGAAGAAAAGAGGCAGAACAAGTCTGCTTCCGTCTATTTTTATACTGCAGATCCATCTGCTTCTCTCCACAGCTGGCAAGGCCTGGAGCTCAGTTTAGATCCTCCCAACAAAAGCCTCTTTATGAGACATGGGAATCCCCCAGCACTATCAACACCATTTGGATTGGATTGCCCAGGCGCGGGCTATTTTGGGCACCACAGGTGGTTTCTCCAACTCACTGAGCACAGGGATGGAGCCAGCAGATGCCTCAGCACAATACTGCTCTGCCATTCCACCAGGGTAAACTGAGCAGTGTGAAGGCTCTGATAAGCCCATTGGATCTGGGGGGATGGGACTCAAAGGAAGGAGTTCAGGGAATGGGTTTCACAGGTGAGACAGAGCAGAATTTCCATCAACACTGAGACTGAGAACTGCTTTTGAGACAGAAAAACAAAGCAGAGCTGATCAGAGGCTCTGCCCTGAGCAAAGCACTAACTCACCCCACATCTAGACCCAAGATCTTCATTCCACAGACCCTGTACCCTAGAAAGCAACCCCTGCTCTGTCTGGGCAAAGCAGAAACCTTTTTCTCTCCTCTCCTCTCTGTCCAGGCATAGCCCCTTCCTTTGTGCTGAAGTTCAACATCTGCTTGCTCCTGTTGGAGAGAGCTCCAAGCTCTGGGTTTCCCCCTGACACACAAGCATCACAAAGCTCTCCCAGCCTCTCTTTTCTCTGTTATCTTTTTCCATGGATGCTATTTCCTGTGTTTATTTTTCTTGTCTGCTTAGCTGGCCTGGAGGGTCTCACCTGCTGGAAAACTGCCATTACTTCTCTATCTGCAACACTGGCCAATGGTTAGCAAAAAAAGAGTTTTAGGTCACTTCTAGTTTTCTTGGGATGCCTGACTACCAGCAGAGGCCAAAGGCCACAGATGCTGAGGGACAGCAGGTCCGTATGTGTCCTTACCTGGAAGCTGACATCAGCAGATGCATCTCTTCAGGAGGAAGAACAGGGACACATTTCACAGCACTGGGATTCATCTGGCATGGAGAGAACACAGCCACCTGGAAAACACTGAATTCATCGTTCTGTCCTCAAGGACCTCCCTTTGGAGACCATGAACGTGTCTGTGCAGCAGACAGAGCACAGCTCTTCCAAGACCTGACTGACACACAGGGTTCAGCGCTCAGTGTCAGGCACATGTCAGTGACATCCCGACCCCAGGACGCAGCCTCATGCTTGTGACGGGAAGAAGGCATTAAACTCTCCCAGGGAGGATTGCATGTCCCACACAGTGTTTCCAAATCAAACGCTGATGGAAAGATCCTCCTGCAAGGGAATCAGAGATTTGTGTTAGCATAGACAGCACGTCTTCTCCAGCCACACAGGGAAAATCTACAGTCCTTGAAAGTGCAGGTAGTTTGGAACCATGGCACAGGCAGCCCCTGCATTTTGGATAAACTTCTTGTGCATTAGGTCTGGTGTATGGCAGGAAAGGAGGGATCATCTGCAAACACAGAATTTAGGATAGGAGAGAAATTTCTTGGGAAGCAAGTGCTCAGAGAAACAAGCTAGAAGTGTTTCTGATCAAAATACTTGATTCCTATGCATTGGCTCAATCCATAAGGAATATGGGATCTTGGGTTTAATTTTGTCGCAGATGAATGCTAGCTGGGTTAGTTCAGCAGACTGGAAGGCCTCAGTGCAAGTTAGGGATATTATTGTGTATTTCCTCTGGAAGGAAACCAAAATGCTGTTTCTCATGACTTCAGAAAGGACACAGCTGTAGAACAAGCAGCTGAGTCTCAGCTTTACTTGTGGCGTTGAGTTACCGATGGTGGGAGAAAAGACTATTTCTGTTTTTCCAATGCAACCTTTAGCATTTTGATCCTTCTGGAATTAGAAGAGGATCTTGAGGAAGGTCTGAGATTTTTTTTGTCTCCACCCTATTCTGTTAGTGCTTTTGGCATGGATATAAAGAAAGGCAGGAAACACTTGGAATATTGGACTGCTCCCAAATGGCAGGCACCTCAGAAACGAGGCAGTCAGCTGTCCTTTAGGGTGCTGGGTGTCATGTAGCCCAGCACCTCTATACTGGTGCTGGGTGCTCTCCTCCTGAGGCTCTGCCTTTCAATCAGTCACAATCCTTGTGAATTAACTGCAGCTGTCCCCTGGTAGCCTCTCTGGGACTGGGAATGCAAACATTAGCCCTCTTCCCCCCAATGTCTTTTGGATCTGCAGAATAACTTCACAATTGGATGTGTTACCAGAGAACAGCTTCAAGTCAGCAGCACGATCTTCAGTTCCCTGCAAGGAGCCTTGTGTATCGCAGGGCTGGGTCAGGAAACCTGTGATTGCTCACAATCACATTAACAGAGAAGACAGGATGTCAGGGAGTCACTCGGCAAGTCTCAGAGCTGCCATTCCTGTCACCTGTGAAACCCGTCAAATTCTCTGGATGATGGAATGGTTTAATATCACAGGATCCAGTGTGTGTGGCAGGGCTGCTCAAGACATTAACACAGGAAGCAATATTGTTCAGTGTCGACTTAACTGCCTGGCAAGTTATACAGTGATTGGAAGGACGGGAGCCCGCCTGGGCCCAGGACTCACAGCCCTGCAAACAGCATTGCTCCTTGGCAGGACTCTTTTTTCTGTGGCTCAGTGGTAAAAGCAGAACGGCCTTCACCCAGCCCGGGCCAGCAAGGGCAGAGGTGCCGGGCCCAGCACACCTGTCCACAGCGTCTGCCACTGCTCAGCCCTTCAGCACCTCCAAAATAGGAACTTGGCAAACAAAGCCAACAGAGTGCATTGCTAAGCAGAACATTCTGCCGAGTCCCAACACCAGGACTGCGTGTTATAGGGCACTTGCCAATTCCTGAGTCAACTTTATTTATTATACACAAGAAAGGTCATGACGAATCTCAAAAGATAAAATCTGTGTCTGTCAAGTCACCTTCCTTATTTTCATTGGCCCAGACCCTCACGTTCCACACCAACAATAACAGGACATGGGTTCAGGAGGCACCGTGAGTGCAGCTTACCCTGAGACAGCCCAGGCTTGTTTTACATTCTTCATAGAACTGATCCAGGCTGCTCAATTCTCTTTATTAGGAGGTGTTTTTTTCCCCTGGATGCAATCACCACACTGCACAAGAGCCCTGCATCTCTGGAAATCCCAAAGAACAGGCACATGTTTTCACAGCCCAGATGATGCCAAATACTCCAATGATGCAGCTGCAAGTTCTCCAGCAACGTGAAGTACCTGAGATATGCTTCACTCCCAATCAGAAGAAATAACCTGGACCAATACCAGCCCTAAAAATATCCCCATGATCTCATCAACAGCTGAGGCAGCAAGACACCCATGCACATAGATTTCTTCATTGTCATCATGAGCTGTTACCTAGGAAAGACAAAAGATTGGAGCTGCCTCAGGTTCTGGGTAAATCCTTGGCTAAACTCGAGCAATTACAGCTCCAATGCTGTCAGTGTCCAAGCTAGCAGGTTTAAAGGCTTCCCTGGGATCTGTAGAAGTTGCAGTCACCTCTCTGGATTGCAGCAGAACACTCCCAGAAACCACAGTTCCTGCTTTGGAGTTCAGTGTAACAGTCTTGGACCACACAGAATGGATCTGCACTCCACATAACCTCATCTTTGTACTGCTTACTCTGAACTTGCAGATGGAAAGGTCTTTTCCCACTCCTTGTCTTTCACCTGCTGAAAAATCACCACGCTGCTCTCAGACCCAAACTTGGTTTACATTACTTTCTTTGATGTGTTGCAAGGACTCTAATTCTTGAAATGAAATTCTGATTTTCTGAGATCTAGACAGCGCCTTCCTGAAACTGCAGGATCTTGGCAGTGACTGCTGCAGTCCCAAAGTAGAGAAATGACTGCATCTTACAGCCAAAACTCCTCCAACAACTCCACCCACTGGGTCATTTCTGAGGAAACATCTCCAATATCCAGAGATGTTCTCTTTGTTACCTGAACAACACTGAAGAGGAGATTGGGAAGTCAGGGAGGAACACAGGTCCACTTACTATTCAGTGAGATTCCAACCTGCAGTGAGTCACATCATCTAACCTGAGGTGCTTATTTGTGGGATCAGAGAAGTGGATTCTTCCCAGGATCACTCAGAGCAGGCAAAAGTCTGTCTCCTTCCCATGAACGAACACACAGAGAATCTCTTTTCTCACATGGTCACAGTCAAATGCAAGACTGGAGGAATCTTTCCTGTGAAAGTAAATTGCAAGGTCCACAGGGCCTCAGAGGAGGTGCTCAGAGCTGTTTAACTACCTGAAACTTCTTGAAACACATGCAGAGACTTATGTATATTGTGCTTAGCAAAGTCTTCCTGTTTGGGGGCAAAAGTGACAAGGAAGATTCTGCTGCTTTAAATACTGTGAAAAGCTCTTTAGCCAAAATCATTATTTCCCATTTGTAGGGAAAATCTACTAATCCTCCACAGCTCCATCCTACTTCATCACTCAGAAATGTCAGCAGTTTCCCAGTGCTGCAGCCAGCTCCTGTCTACAGCAAAAGAGCTGTAGACAAGCAGAGTCTAATTGCTCGTGGCAACTGAGCCAAGGTGTGGACCTCTGAGCAGAGATTTCTGATCAGGCCAATTGTGTTGTTAAGCTGGGAGCTCTCTCTGTTCTTCCAAGTTCTCTTTCCTAGGTACAGCATTGTTCCCTGGGCTCTGCAGACGCCCATTGTTCCCAGGCTCCCGGCCTTTGATGCTGCAGAACAAAATGCACAGTGTTTGTGAAAGGAGGGAAAATCAAAAAGCTTCTCAATTACACGCTTGGCTGAACAGCTTGGGCACTTGGCTGCAGAGCACCAGGGTGCCAGCACCTCTCCACAAACTGGGGCCTCCCGTGAGGAAGCCTTGAGCACAGCTGCAAAGTGACCCAAAAGAGAGAATGACCGGTGGTTGATGGCTATCTGGTGAACTTTCATTTCAGAACCTCCAAGTGCTCCTGGACTGAACAGACTTCTGTTAACCTCCTTAGACACACATTTAGTGTGGAAAACACTGGAAATTGCTTCCCCTTCAGCATTGCTCAGATTTGACAGGAGAAACACCACAGCAGCATCTAGATTTCCTGCCTCCATTTCCAGACTAATTTGGCTGGCAAGAACTGGGCAGAAGTCTGAAAGGGTGATGGTCTGGGTGCACCAGCAGGGCCACATGGAAGGAGAAGCCAGCAGGGTGGCAGGGCCCAATCACAGCTGGCAGAGCTGTTGCATGGTGCAGTTATGGATCCTCAGGTCCTGCTGTGGAGCACCCCCTTCCTGCCAGGGCAGTGGTTTGGGTGAAAACAGCTCTGTGTTCCATACACAGCTGTGAGTGATTTCTACTGCCACCATTGGAGGAGTCTTCCAGTCCATTTGGGTCTGTCACTTCAGTCCATGCTCATCTCTTCTGTGACAGCACAGGCAGCACCAGGGAGAGAGCTCTCCAGAAGGATCGATCCATGGAGAAAGCTAATAATAGAATAAAAAAATACTTGCACACAAGATCCAGCCAGCTGGATCTTCCTGGGACAAAGGCACTCACACTGTCTTTTACAAATATATTTTATTATTTTAATGCTTATTAAGAAATGTAACCAAGACAGACTCCGCAGCACCAGCGGCTCCTCACTGCCCAGCAGTCTGATGACTTCACAGATATGAAAACTTCACAGATTCAAAAAAACCTTTGGTCAATGCACTTTAAATACATTTGCATGCACAGATTCTCCCACTCCCTTCCCACCCCCCCAATGGTAACTGACAAAGGGAAAACAACATCTATATCATAAAACATTTAAATTAAAAGAGTAATTGTTTCATACTGACAGCATGTGCAGCAGGGTGTTCAGTGTCTTGGTTTGCAGACCACAGAGAACCTCTCAACAGGGCAGGGCAGGAACACCAGCTCCTGAGGCAGTGGGGGGGAGTGAAGGATGTTCTCAGTTCAACAGGTTCCTGTCTTGATTTTAACACATCCTTGTGTGAGCAGCCCCAGCAGGCAAGTAAGGTGGAGAGTTACACACAACATTGCCCCAGCCTGGGGATTCTCATCTGTCAGGGTTAGTCGCCTCTCATGCAAATGAAGAACTGGTGATTTTTGCTACTCTTTATGTGTTTTGCCATAAAGACAGCCAGAAAAGGGCTGGAAAGAAAAAAAAAATGCTGAAATGACTCAGTGCAATTTGATGCCCAAAACAATCTGGGAGAGAACTGACTTTTAGGCAGCTGAACTTAGCAAACACCACCAGAGGGTATGGCATGCAGGTTTAATGCATTGTGGGGCCACTGCAGCCTGTTTGTCCTTCCACAGAACTTGGCTGGAAGGATTTGGTTTCAGGCAGGGCCCATGGTCATGAAGCAGAAGGGGATTTGTTATTCCTGGTGTGCTCATGAAATGGGACAATGTACCTGGAAAGGACATAATCCTTAAGAACCATCCCTGCCTCAGTCAACCCTGTGCACACCCCAGGAAGGGCTGATCCTTGCAGGGCCCCCAGGAGAGCTGTAGGGCTGTACATCCCTTCCAGAGTCCTTCCTCAGCAAGTCACACCTTGGTCTCAAGCCAGCATCATCTCTACACCCCACAGCACCTCCCAACACATTCCTGCTCCCCTGAAATCCTCCCAAACACCTACTCTACAAATGCTCCTTCATTACCAAGAATTCCTGTCCATCCTGACCCTCCAGTCTCCCACACCTTCGAGACTTGTCTATATCCACCAGCATCCCCTGAGGCCTCTTCAAAAAATAATCAAAGGCTCAGATTATTCTATGTCACTCCAACTCCACCTGCACCCTAGCAGCAAGGGGGACCAGTGAGAAACCCTTTCTGTCTCCAGTATTCCCAGCTGTCCTACCATGCCAAATTGCTTCTCAGTTCAAGAGCTGCAATTCAAGCTTGCACAGAGCTTGGAAATATCACTGATCCGAAAGGGACTCTGCAGGACACAGCTGTAAGTGCATTTATTTGCACACACAAAAAGCAGTACCCTGTTGAGGAGAGAGCCCCAAGAACTCTTGGTAAAATTACTCCTGGCAACTGATCAAATGTTGCTTTCTCCAGAACTCTTATAAAGCAAATAAACTCTGGAGCCTAAAAGTCTTCAGGGAATGGTGAAATTCATGGAATGCCCTCACACCAAATGAGGCACTACATCTCTCTGTGCATCTTCAGACTTTTTTAGCAAGAAGTTCTCATTCAGTGAAATTAGTCTCTGCTGACCCCAGCTCCTACTCTCTGGACCCACTGCACCTGGGATTCCCAGGAAGGTCTTCTCCAGCCTCTCCTGCTAGTCACCTCATTCTTCCCTTTGTCTTGGCACCATCCTTTTTTATCCAGATTAGCTGGATCACCTAAACGTTCTCCAGCTGGGAGAAAGATGGGGATATGAGTGGTCCTAGGAAGTTGGGAAGGCAGGTACTTCTCTCAAGAGTGGAGAGCTGCCATGAGAAGGAAAGAGCACACTTAGTTGATGGGACTTATTGCTTTTTTTTTTTAATGGAAAACAAACCAAAAAGCAGGAAGCCCTGAAATTATGATCCCTAGGAAACAAAAAATATGAAATCCAAAATTCTGTTCAAAAGGCTCCTGCTCTCCCCAACAACTGTTCAGAAATATCCTCTGAGGGTCCATCTCAGCCATGTGTTTGCCAGAGGGCCCAGCATGAGGTGCAGCTGCCATCCCCTCCTTCCTGTGGCTGCAGACAGCTCCACAAACCACGCTCTCCATAGCCTGCCCTTCCTCCTGCCCACAGTCCACCCCTTCACACACCCTTTTCACTTCAAGTCCTGATCACTAATGTTGAAAGAGACTGGATACACTTGGGGGCAGCTCAAGCAGCAACACAAAGCTAAATTCAAGACATCTGGAGAGACACTAAGCTTGCGTGGTCATCTGGTTGGGCAGGAAAGTTTTCCAGAGCAATCTGAAAAGCAAAACAATCCTAAGTTTGTCCATCAACATAGATCAACTTGGTTCTTGGGGCAACCAAGCAAGAAACTGCCATAAGCAAGTATGAAGATGCTCAGGAAAGATAGAAAGCAACCAATCCACACCAACCGTTGGAAGTCTGATCCAATGCAGTGCAAACCATCCCTTTACAATGGCAGCTAAAGCTCAACAGGCAACACTTCTGCACTCATGTGTGTTCCAGCACATGAGCAATGCTGGTATTTTCCCACACTTCCTTCCCTGCTCTGGGTCTTTGTGGACCTAATTGTTATTGACATGAGTGCCGGATGTAATCTTGTGTTATTCTTAGAAACATTTCAGCTCCCAGCTGAGGCCTGACGAGAACAGTCCCCCATTTTCCTCCTGAGTTCCTCTGCTGCTGTTACAGGAGGTCAGAGAAGCCATCACACAAATAACCCAGAGAAATATTCCATCAAGAAGGATCAAGAGTAATGAGATCCCGAGTCGCCCTACGGAGGAGCTGCCTATGACGTCAGTCAGGGGAAATGGCTCAGTGTTCCTTGGTGCTGCTGGAGTGATAATCCTCTCCTCTGACGTCAGACTATGGAGAAGAGCCCTGCCAAGAAAGCAGCAGTTCAATTAAACCACGAAGCCTATTGTTTCACAAACTGCCCTGTCTTTCTGCTAAGGACTGTGGTGGCAGCCACATCTTTTTATCCATCTCACAGTAAGCTTTGTGCCAGCCTGGAGTAGCTACATACTCAAACACATTCAGCATCACAAACTTCTCCCCATATGCATGTAGAGAAACTGGCAAAAAGAAAGTTCTCCTCAAAATAAAACTGATTTTTCATTGTAATAGTTCACAATATATAATATAAACATGGAATAAGAAGACACGAACCTAACCTGCTCTTCCTCAAGTATGAAAATCCAGTTTCCCTTGGCTTCTGAAATGATAGTGGACTGACACGAGGAGGAATCAGATTGGGGGAGGATATTTCTGATGTTTTCAGCTAGGGAATAAGCTTCGGATCCCTGGAATAACCAGACTTTTCATTTTCCAGTAGGACCACTACTGCCTGTCTCTCCAGAAGGCTGGTAGCACTGGACATGGATTATTTGTCTGAAAAACAAAACCCAGACAATCTTCAGGTAGAATTCAAGCTGATGTGGTTTTCTGCTGTCCTTGAGCTGCCAGACTTCTTTCATTTTCCTTCCAGGAAATTACCAAACTGCAGTGAAAGCACCTCTGCAACAAACCACAGCAGTGTGTACACTTGCTGCAGCACAAATTTGCCTCTTCTACAGGAAGCAGAAACTGCAGTTTCTAAGCTGAGTTCCAATACTACTGACACCTTTCAGCTTCTCAGAGCAGGAGCATCTTCTAACCAGACAGAGCCCAGAGCTGGCTCTGTTGGCCTCTGCACCACAGGGACACATCAGGCTTCACAGGAAAAACTGAAATCACAGGAGAAAAGGTTTTTTAAATAGAGCTCATTGGAATTCCAAGATTAGGTCAAGGTATGTGCGTGAGTTGCTCTCTATCCCAAGAAAGAAGTAAAAAAAGTCCCTCAGCCTGTTGAGTGAGGATGAAGATGACTGAAATATGGAATATTACCTCCCCTCACACACATCTGGGGCCATGGAAAGAATTTGCATTCTAGGAGCTCAGCAGGAGAAGCACAGAGACAGGGGGAAGGCAGAAGGTGCCACCAGCCTACAGAGAGCTCACACAACCAGAGCCCTTCACAGCCCTGCCCTGAGGACACAGCCCACAGCCCTGGCCTGCAGCACCACGTCCTGCTAACAGCCCTTTTGCCAAGGGAAATCCCTTGGCAAGGCTCAGCTTTGGTGATTTGTTGGACTAAGTGGAGTGCTAAGAGGTTATATTTGCCATGTGCATCTGGAACACTGAGCACTCAGGGAGCAGATATGAGTTCTTGCCCATCTTTTATAAGTTAACATAAAGTAACCTTATCATCATGTGGAAGAAAAAAAACCATTTGAGCAACCTGTTGCAGTATAAGCTTTGAAAACACAAACTGAAGGACAAAGTGCCATGGTTGAAAGTATCCAGAGTTCCCATCAGGTAAATTCCTTCTCTCTCCAAGCAGCTCCTGACATCCTTCCTGACAACAGGCTTTGCTATCCCCCCTTCTGCTTGTTGCAGGGCCACAGTACTCAGAGGCCCTTCCCAGTTGCTCTTTGTTATTCAGGGAATATTTCCAGCCATGCTTCTATTTCCATTGGTACAGACAGCGAAACCAACACTCAACCACAGGCACAGTACAGCAAAGTGTCCCGAAATCCCTGCATCAGCAGTCTCCCAGTGCTGAACTTGGAATGCCATTCCTGACCTTGGCACTGCTCTTGGTGACAGGTCATTGATGGGTAACGTGTCCCTCCTTTCTTAGTCCACTTCAGTGGTCTCTTGGCTTTTCTCCAGTCTGGTATTTAGAATCATCCAATAGTCCTGGATATGGACCCCTTTCTCCACAGTGATCTGAACACACTGCTCTCCCCCCGCCCCCCAGCCTCCCTTTCTGCCATGGCAGAGGTCACCAATGGAAAAAAAAATAATTCTACCAGGAAAACTTCAAAAGTCTCATCAGGAAACATCAGCTGCAGCAAAGGCTGCTCTTTCCAGATCTGAGTAAGACACCTGGGCATCAATTAGCTCTTCACTGTGAAGCTCCCTGTTCAGGCATGCGTCTGAGAAAATCCCATTTTTGCAGGAATGTGGGAGATGCCCGTTTGTCTCCAAGTCCAGAGCATTTCCATTCTGGTGCCATTCCAAGCCAGCTTTGCATTTGTTCAAGTCCTGCTTCTCGGGATCCCTGTGGATCTCTCCGTTGGTGTACACCTCTAGTGCATACTCACTGATCCGTATGCTGGCGTTCTCTGCGTCCCCCCCGTGGGTGGAAGTCCTGGAGCTGGCTGCCCCCGCCTTGAACGGCTCCTTGCGGCCCAGGATGTGCTGGCTGATGATTTTCCGGAAGGTGTGTCGGAACTCCCTGATGCGGTAGGCGTAAATCAGGGGGTTCACAACCGAGTTAGCGTGGGACAGGATAATAGCCAGATACATCAGCCAGAGGGGAGCGTGGGCGCAGTTTGGGCAAAAGAGGGTAAAGCAGTTAATAATGTGCAGTGGAAGCCAGCAGACTGCAAACAGCCCAACGATGATGGCTAAAGACTTGGCCGCATGGACTTCCTTCTGCAGCGTGGAGCGGGAACGCTCCCCGTGTACCATCTTGTTCTCCATCTGCTTCAGCTGGCGCCGGGCTGCCATGAAGATCTTCAAGTAGATACCAAACATGAGAAGGAGGGGCAGAAGCACACAGGCAAAGAAATTGTAGTAGACCATATACTCCATGGTGACCACGGCCTCGAAGAGACACGCCACCATGCTGTTGCTGCAGTTGATGGGAGAGGACCAGTTGGAACCCAGCTCTTCGATCTGGGCACGCTTGTGCCACCCCAGCATTGGGGTCAGGCCGATGATGAAGGACAACACCCAGCAGATGGCAATGATGCCTTTGGCTCGAGAGCCGGTCACCAAGCCATTGTACCTGTAAAGCAGAGGAGATGGGAGCTATGTCAGTGTCATTCAACAAGCTGCTGGCACCCACGCAACCTCATAATGGCCCCACGTTCCAGAAGACAGTGGGAAAGGCACCTGCTTCATCAGAGGGGCCTTTGCACAGATGTGCAGAACCCATGCAGCACACCAAGGACATGGTGACACTGTCTGCCACCTACTTCCCTCCCCTTTCCTTTAAGCAGTGAATAGTTGACAGAAAAGCAGGGAAATTAATTCAGTTTTCATCTGTGCTCCTTCACTCCATCAGTCCATTTGGGTGTGCACACAGATCTTGCAGCCTGGATAACCAAGAGCACTGCTCTGACTCTGGTGATGAAGACCACTGTGGGTCTCTTGCCAGAGGCTAAGGCAGCATCTCCTTCCTGGCAAAGGAGCAGCCTTTTAGCATGGAATTGTTAGGTCTGTCTTGCAGTAGATCTGTAAAGCAAATAGCACAAAAGAGCCTGGAGGCACAGTGCCACCAGCCCTGCATCCACACTCTGGTGTGCTCCAGGGAAATCCTGCTGGCTCAGTTGCAGCAGCCAGGTTGACATTGCCTGCACCTCACTCTGCTCCTCAATGGCACTTTCAGGAAGACCAGCACCACCAACCTTCTTGAAAAAACTGAGGCAAGTCAGCAGTTTTCCTCACCAGCCCAGCTAAGTCGACCCCATGTCTTTCTCAGAAAGGAGGAATTAAGCTGGGGATAATTCTCTGACTACAGGTGTGCTGTGGGCTGCACTGCACACACCAAAGAGACCTCAGTGGTGGAGGTATTGATGCCTGGCTGAAGCCAGTGCTCTTAACAGTAAACTCTCCAAGATCTGTTGAAAGAAACAATAAGCAACATCGTAAGAATCTGACAGTGCAGCAGAGACCTTGGTTTGTTCAAAATATCAGCCAGTTTCCAAGGCCTCACAGGTTACTGCGAGTCCTGAGCTGACTCCACCAGTTCTTCCCTCTGAAAATGTAAATTAGGGCAGCAGTTTAACATTTCAATGCAATTGCCTTCCCTGGGTAATGCTCAGCATGGGAAGTAGATGGCTGGATTCCCACATTGTGCAGCGTGGGTCCCACACTGTATTTGACCGGACAGTAGCGCTGGGCTCCCAGTGTTTACCCAGTGCTCCTTCTCCCTCTGTCCCCAGAATTCTCTCCAAAAACAAACATTACAAGAAATAATACAACAAGCCACAAAAATCTCTCCATCTCACAGTGAAATAATTACTCCCACAGGTTCACGCTCCTATCCCAACACAAGTTCAAGACGAGAGAGGAGTGGCTGCTTTTGCACAGTAAAGAGTGGAGATCCTGCACATGCTTTAAATCCCTGACAATGGACTTTGGAAAAAATAAGACCCATCAGGCTTGAATTTCCCTTTCTCAGTTGCATTTCAAAACCAGAAAAAAGTAAGTGGATAAGGGAGCCAACCACACAATTCCCAGCACGAAAAACACACCTAAATTGCTCTTCCGGAAATGAGGAAGGAATTCAGCTGATTCTAAGGGATAAGGGAGAAAAAGGTTTTTTCCAGCAATTAGTGGATCCTGCCCAGTGCTTAAAGGATGCAAAGGGCACAGCATGAATGGTAGCAGAGAGCTGCTCCATTCAGACCTCATCAACACATCAAAACAGCATCTGTGCTTTGAAATGTACACTCAAGGAGCAAGAGAGTGGCTGGAGGCCCTTGAAGCTTGAAAAAACAACAAAACAAAACAAATAAAAGAAACAAAAACAAA
Source organism: Irena cyanogastra (assembly GCA_013397155.1). NCBI lineage: Eukaryota > Metazoa > Chordata > Aves > Passeriformes > Irenidae > Irena > Irena cyanogastra. The sequence goes on from VWZV01017481.1 coordinate 704,479, forward strand.
CAAACAAACAAAAAAGACAAAAAAAAAAACCCAACCAAAAAAAACCTCTCAAAACATCCCGAAACAACCATCAAAACCCTGAAGCCCTGAAATTAGCTACATCTTGTCAGAGGAATTTTGAAATTGTGCAGCTGTTATCCCACGACTAGAGATGTCCCTTCCCTTCCACTAAAAATATATTCACTACTGCTCCAGACAAACACCCCCCCACGCTTCCCCCTCCCTCTTACCCTCTGGGGATTCCTATGCAAGAAGCTTTACAAGGCTTCAGAACAGCACTGAACCCAAGCAGCTTCCCAGCTGCAGAGCATTGTGCTGGAGTGCATGTCCATGACACCTTGCTCAGAATCTCCCAGGGGCAGGACAGAGAGCTCACAGCATCTCGTGACACAGCCCCCCCCCCAGCCAATGGCCTTGTGCTGGCCAGGTACCCACTGAGAGCTGTTAATTTGTTTAGGAGAGCTCAGTTTCTAGGATCCACATGAGGCACCTCTGAGTGCCTTGGCTGAGGTAGCATTATAGTCCAGATGGACCTTCCTGGACTATTTCCTCTTATCCACTTGGAGATGTCACTGAAGACTCTCTGTACATCTTTGTGTACTTTGTCTCAGTATCTTTCCAGGCTCATAGCAGCCAGGCCAAAGCCACTCTCCACATCCTCAGTGCTGTGGAGCTCTGCAGGGTAAGTTCAGGGCTCCCCAGACACATCCCCTACCCTGGGAGCTGTTTGGCACTGTGCAGGAGACACAGCCTGCTGAAAGGGGCTGGTGACACCTGCAGCCCATGTTCTGCACAGCTGGCAGGTGACTTTGCAGCATGTCCGATGTGTGGATTGTCTGTGCACCAGCAGTTCTGCTTCCTGGAAATAACACACTTGCTACACAAAAAACCACTTCTGCTTGTGGAATTCCAGACACCAAAGGACGTGAGTGCAGAGCACAGGGATGCTCATGGTGGGGATAGAGTCACCTGCCTCCTCTAAAAAGCAAACCCAACTTTTGCAAACACATGAAAATGTGAAAGTTTTCCCCAAAAGTTTCACCTGCCCTGCTGCTCTCCCAAGCACCCAGCTGGCAAAATGGAGCAGGACAAGAGCTGCCCTTGGTGAATGTACAGCTCCTCTGGGCTGCCTAGAGTAACTTGGCTGTGGATGTGCCACTTCTGGGTCCCTGGACTAAGGTCTGTGCATGAAGACAAAGATTCCTGCACAGAGTCTCTGAGACTGGGTGGAAGACAGAGCTGGCAGTCTGTCCAGAGTGTCTTCAGGGAGAAGTTAAAGTCTTTCAATACATTGAGTGATGTGTAGCTGGCCTAACTCACCATCAGTGTCCAGCCATCCTGCTTGTCTTCCAAACCCTCCTGGTGGACAGCACTGACTGCACATCCTCTGTCAGGTGTGGAGCATTTTTCAGACACCTTTACTGCATCACCCAGAATGCCTGTGCTCAGCTGAGGGCTTTGATCTGAATCCCAGCACTGCTCAAAGGTGTTTAACAAATCACTACAAAACGCTGCTCACCAAGCACATCCACTCAAGAGCCCAGACCTCAGGCAGCTGCAGCCATCAGGGACAGGACCAAGCAGGATGTTCAATCCCTATTACATGTATGTGGAAATGAGAGACCCTGGCAATCCCAGATCATCCAGGAAATCTGTGGCAGGGCAAGAAATCAAACTGAGACCTTCCATGTACCAATGAAACAACCTCTCCCAAACCCCTCAGTCTGGAACCTTCCTCCTCTATTGCCAGGTACCAACTGATCCTGGTGTTTACCTATGCTGTGGAGATGGGGGAGGTGGGGTCCCACAGGTGGGCATAGGTGCCCAGCATTATCTCTTCTCTAAGCAGCAGAAGCAGGAATGATGGGCAGACACGGTTCTGACGTGACATGATCAGCTTCCTGAATAAAACCTTGGAAACAGCAAGTTCTGTGCAGCCATGCAGGCACTGCTTTCAAAGCCATGCCCATGTTAAAAGAAGGAGGGGAATTACTCTGTTCTCACATTAGGCTGAAACCTGCCCTATTTAACATATGAGCATATGTAGGAAATGCCTGCCATAAAGTCAAAAGGTTTATAGTGAACAGGGAAAGAAATAAGTCAGCATATGGCTCAAAGTGACAATAAAACATTAAAACCCTGATTACTGGTTTAGATGCTTACATAGGAGCATTTCAGAAGGAACCCTAGGGAATTAAAGCAACCACTGAAACAGGCTGCTCTCAGCACAAAGGTCCCTTGCACACCCTGTACTTTAGTCAGGGTTGGTGTTCATCTCCCTTATTCTTCCCAGACTTTGAGAAGCCAGTTCTTCATATCCTCAGGCAGAAAAACATCCCAATGCCACCTCAGAGCTGCAGTTTAAATCACCACCACATGGGATAAATCAGTCCCAAAGCTCCAAACATCAGGGAGCTGCACCTTGATAATGTTTCCCAGAGAAGCATTGCAGCTTTCACCAGAGGAAAAGGCCTGCAGCTGGCACTGTGTGACCTACATGCTTCATGCCTGAATCCAGCACAGAGAGCAGCCTCAGTAACCTCAGCAAACCTTTCTGTTTGGCTGCAGGAAGGAAAACTTCCCCTCTCTTTCCAGTGTGCTGGAGCTACCTGTCCTTCCCTGGGAATGCCTTTGCACAAATGCCTGCAGGGAGCACGCGGCCGGCGCTGCCCACTGAGCCCTGCTGGCACCACGGAGCTGGAAACAGCAATTGTTCTGGCCCAGGGCTTCATCCTGGGGCTCAGACTCACAGCCAGTTTTCTTCAGAGCACCTGGGGGTTTGATACTAGCACTGCAGGTTTTCAGGTACCTGCCATGTGAGAGAACTCATTTTTCCTAGAGTGAACAATGGCTCGGGCTCCCTTCCTTGGGAGTGCCTTACTGCCACTTGCAGAGTGTTACATTTGTATAAAACCTGGCAGAATTCAGCAAAGAGCTTGAGAACTTGTAGGAAATTGACCAAATTCTACAAAACAATTCAAAACCTTTCAATTGTTTGAAAGGCAGAACACGTAAGACATTCACAAATTAGTTTCTATCCATTTTAAAATTTCACCTACAAATACCTTTTCCCATTGCAGTTTTTTGGAGGAGGGTCTCTTCTCCACAGAAAAAAATCATTTCAAATGTAACTAATAATGTACTGAGAGGTCCAAAACCAAGCAGTATCAGAAAACCCACTCTTCTGCCTTCTTAATACTGACAGTTATTTCTGTGGGAATACACATTCACATATACAGTTATCTTCATTAGGACAAATGAGACATTTAAGTATTTAAAGATAAACAGAAGAATAAAGTACAGGTTTGACCCTTTTTGGTTTCCCTAGAGTGAAGGAAGTCTGGTTTATTAATGATCCAGCTAATGAATATTATGAATACCTGGTGGTACCTTTCATGTCCTGTGGGAAGGAAATGGGGCCTTCCCAGGTTTTAAAGGATCAGGTGAAAACAACACACTGTTAGTGGCAAAACTTTCCTTCAAATTGTTTGACCCATTTTTGAGACAAACAGGTATTAGAAAAAGAAAAAAACATGAGGATGTGGGCAATCTAAATTACACCACATTTCCCTGTACAGACAGTCAGCTTTCACTTTCTCAGCGTGTCTGAGGCTATAAATGCTTATTCATCCATAAATTCTAAAGGGGAAACAGAATTGACAAGTTCATCACTCCTGCTATGAAAGGACAAACGAGCAGAGGACAGAGAGGAGGGGGAACCCATGGATTTACCTGTGGGTTTCTGCATTCAATCAGTCCCTCTGTTCCTGGCGCAGAAGAGGGTGTGCTCTGTTTTTTCCAAAACAAGATAGTGAAACCGGTGTCATGCCAGCACTGATGTAGTCTGGTTTTTTGAAAAGACTCTTTACCTTGGCCATTCCAGGAAATTACATTTTCAAGACAATATAGTTACAGTGATAGCCCAAAACGTGGGCAGAAATCCAGATTTTTAAAATCCCTTTCCTGGCAAGTCATCCTCTAGCAATAAGAGTGCTTAAACTGTCAGCAGACATCCTCAGAGTTAGCTTGTGAGAGATGGAATCAAGACATCAGCCCTTCTCAAAACCATTTCAGAGGCAGCTCCCAGGGGCTACTCAACTAAATTCCTTCTACCATTTATCATTATTTTGGTTTATAAACTGAAACCATCTATAGCAGAACTGTAGAAAGGCAGAGACAGTCGAGTTTATAGGTAACTATTATCCACAGTTTTCTCTGCAGTGGAATGGAACAGTTATTCCTTACATCTGCATCAAAACTGGAGGCTGTAACAGGTATGACCACTAGGGTTTGGAAACCACCCATTAAAGGCAGTGTTACAGCAGCACAAACTTGCTGGGGGGAGGCTTCAGGAAAGACTTGGCTGCACTGGTCCACATGGAAAGGCAATTTCCGCTCTCCTGGGCTCCCATTCTAGATTTGAACAGGAGGTTTGTGTTAATTGACAGAAGTGCTGCATGACCAAAGTATTCAGAAGAGACAGAACTAAATTGTACAGATCAGCACAAGCGATTTAAGCTCAAGAAGAGGGAGGATGTCCAAAAGCTCAAACTCAAGAGCACAAAAATCAGAAATTTGTTCCATTTTTGCAGCCACGTTGGTTGTTCAGGAGACGAAGGCGGTCTCTCCTTTCCTGAGTGTGCTGCATCCTTCAAAGGACACAACAGGAAGGAAGGAGACTCCTACAATTCTCCTGCAGCAGCCTCTCCAGGGGCTTCCTCTCCATCTCTGGAGCTCAGCAGCGACACGCCCATGGGCACACAGAGCCCATCACAGCCACGTGCTCCTGCCAGCCTGAACTGAGCAGCAGCCCCTGTGTGCATGCCAAAACTTCCCCTTGTCCCATGTCAGCCTCTCTGGTCCCACACCAAGTAGCAGCCAGTCTTAGTCATTAAAATGTCCTTTTCTTTCTTTAAACTGCAGAGACCACGAAATCCCCACCTGCAGGTGTGGGTTGGGACAAGCCTCCCCCTTGACCCAGTCCAGATCTTCCTAAGGCCCATTTCTTGGTAGCCTGCTGCTTCCTCTCCCTTCACATTTAACAGACCCCTGAGAGAAAACCCCACCTCCCTCCCCCCAGCCCTGCTGCTACAGCTTCAGGCAGAACCCTCTTCTCCCCACAGGGAGGGGGAAGAGCTGACCTCAGCCCCTTTCTGCCCTCCTCCATCCTTCTGGTGCCACTGGCTGCAGCTCAGGGCACAGCTTGCCTAGGTATGGAGTGACAGCTCCCAGGCAGCATCTCTGTGATGCCATGGACACCAGCATAGGAGAACAGAGAAGAAAGGAAAAGGAACCAACCAGAAAATCCACCAGCCAAGGCAGACTTTAGGACCTAGAAAAGTTACTTTCAAAATGCAAGAGAAAAAGCACTGATCCTCATTTAACTTTTCCTTCCCTGATTCATCTCCAGACCTGTGGTTTTCAGGGATGTTGAGCCCCCACAACCCCAGCCCGTGCTTACCTGAGGGGTATTCGGATGGCAATGATTCTGTCGATGGCGATAGCCAGGAGGCTGAAGATGGAACTCTGAGTCAAGACCAGGACAAAGCAGGCAATGAAAAGGCAGCCATAGAAGAAGGCACAGAAGCCAGTGCTGATGGTGATGGCAAAGGGGATTGCCAGCACCCCCACGGCAATGTCAGCAGCAGCCAGGGACACCACGAAATAGTTGGTGACGTTCTGCAGGTTGCTGTTCAGGTAGACGGCCCAGCAGACCAGGATGTTGCCCAGGATGGCCAGCACTGCGATGATCAGTTCCAGGATGATGTAGGCTATGTCTGAGAGGAAGTCGTCCTTCCCATGTACTAGCATGGTGAGAAGAACCAGGCCCAAAGCTCAGCGTTCATATCTGCAGAGCACTGAACAGCCAGGACACCTCAAAGCTGCCTGGGCTCCCTGGAGGGCTCGGCTGCCAGCCCGGGAAGGCTGCTCACACACACATTTTTCTGCCCATAGCTGTTCAAGGACTTCACAGTAGATGGTGTCGAGAAAAAAAGCCCAGGGTTTGCCAGCTGCAGCAAGGTGGATTAACCAGGTGCAGAATAATTCAGACTCCAGCACACAAACAGACAGGAGGATGTCTCTTGGACACAGACAGTGCTCCCCAGGCCTCAGAGTCCAGCAGGCAGCACAGCCCAGCAGCTCTACTGTACAGCAGTGCCACATGGGCTGCGGTGCTTTGTTTCCTGTTGACAATCCCCCTTCTAGTCATGGCTTCCTGTCATCTCCAGACCTACTAGCAACATCCTCTGGTCCTCTTTTTCACCTTTTCCCACCAGGACTTGGGAAATAGTCTCTTCGGCTGAAGCAAACATTAAACTTCTTCACTTGCAGTTTCCTCTAAAAAGAAAAGAAAACACCGACCACATACACTAAGTAATCAGCTCTATGGAGGAGATGGAGAAAGCAAAATCTCATTAAAGTGGCACATTAAATTGATAACGGATATTACACAGACCTAGAAGAATACATTATTGGCAAAATTCTCACATTTTGTCTATCCTGAAAGCTGCAGGGCCAAACCCAAGTTCAGGAAGGCAGCATTTCTCAGTGGTGATGAGAAACAAGGGACGTTTTGTTTTCGAGGCTACCAACTGAGCTGGCACTTCAGCAGCTGCTCCACAGCCCGCCCTGAAACACGAGAGCCCCACTAATTATGTCCTGGCAAGTGCTGAGGCTGCACAGAGGAAAGGTGGAGGAGCCTTTCACACACACCTGTCTCCCTCTGGTCACAAACACCGGCTCTGAGCCATCACGTGCTGCCCACCCTCACGTGCTTTGCCCCAGAGCTGCTGCACCAATACCCAGCTCTGCAAGGACATGAACCTCATTCACAGGGCAGCTGCACTGCTGGCAGGTGTGCTCACCCCTCTGTGGCCATGCCTGTCTGGCCTCCATGTATCCAGGCACTGCAACAAGGTCCATGGCAGGGAGAAGTGTCCAAGGTGCTCACTCAGGGACATCTTTGAGGACACTCCTGCTGACACACACCCTCTTTGCAAGGGTCTCTGCAGGCTCTCCTCCTGCAACTCCGTTATTTTTGTTCACATAAATCTGTATCCTATAAGCAAACCATTTGTTCATTATACCTGCACTGTCCATAGTGTTTGTTGCTTCCAGGACAGCATCATCCTTCCCCTGCACCAGCCAGAACCAGGCCCACCAAAACACCCCTCCAGAAATGCACAGGCAGGCAGGATGCCAGGGCCACAGCTCAGGCTACATCCGAGTCCCTGCAGTGCCCTGCACACAGCTCTGGGACTAAAGCTGGTGCTGCTTGGGAGGAAACACTCCTGCAGCTGCAGTTCAGACCAGCTCATCACCTGCACGCCCTTGCAGGTCACCTCGTACCTCTGCTTCAGATATGGGTGCATTTCACCTCAGTTTCAGCTAAAAATACAGAAGGGAGAACACAGATCCCTGAGCTTTGTGCCACAGTCAAGAGATAATTGCTTGCTGTCCTCGCCTGTCACTTCCAGAGTGGGTTGCAAACCTTATTTAGCAAGCTTTAGCAATAATATTTTCTCATTAATTTAAGAAACAGCTTGATACATCAGAGGGCTAGGAGAGAGAGGAACACAGCACTAATTGAGAAATCACCGAGCTCAGTTTCGGATGCAACATGAACCTCCAAAACACAAGATTTTTGAGCCCCATCCACAGGTGATCTGGCGTGGTCTCACCCATCAGAGCTTGATGCCTTCACAGTTCACTCTGTTTTCAAGTCAGAAACCTAATTTCTCAGGATAAAATAAAAGGGTAAAGACAGCGATAATAAAAGAAAATATGATTAACTTGTGATTCACATCTGATCTCAGGAATATAATCTAATTTTAGACCTTTCATTGATTTAGAGCTCTATTGCTAATGCTGCATTTGAAAGGAAAGTGAATGATTCTTGGTGGTTTGGACATGCTTCAAAACCCTTGCTTTCTCTACCTTCAGCTATCTTGTTTCTGTGTTTTGTTTGGTTTTAGTGGAAGAAATCAACAGAAGAGATCTGTGTGATCTAGCTACTAAGAGGAAGATAAAGATCACCCATTTTATCTTTTTTAAAGAAGAAAAACCCCAAAAAGTCTCTATATTGTCTGTGCTCCTACAGCAAAACCTGCAGTTTTTCAGTGACTTCCTAAAGATGGCTTTTACTTTCTTGGATTTCAGGGATGTCAGTGATATGCCCCTGCAAGCATCTGCTTGTCCATTACAAATCCCAACAGGTTTGTTTCAAAGCAGTGATATTGAAACCTCACCCTCCAGCCCAGCTTCCAGGGAAGAAGATTAGAATGAATCTAAGACAGAAATAAAGAAGATCTGGAGGCAGAGAGAACAGAAGGGGCAGGATGAGAAATAAACAATGCTTTGTGCATGTGTGTGAGCAAGAAGGGAGGAAAAAAAGACAGGAAAAAGCTGGTAGGAGGAAAAAAACAACCTAACAAAGGAAGCAGTGGGCAAAACAGGCTCCTAAGAGGAAGGGGGTGCAGGACAGGGCTGTGCCTGAGACTTGAGGTGGGTTGAGCCCGAGTCCCTCAGCAGGACAGGGTCAGGCACAGAGTGGGAGCACACACCTCCCACAGGCTCACACCTTGCCTTGCAGGACAGGAGTTCAAACTCCAGTGCCAGGCCAAGTTTAGAAAAATTTAACAAATCACTCTAACAGTCTTGGGCCAAAACTACAGCTCAACCCACTAGAATTGCCCCACAAGCTCCTCTGAGATGGAGTCAGAAGAGCTGAAGGAAGCCCTGTTTGAGAGGAGCCAGCCTGAGAACTGGGCACCTTAACCTTGATGCTCAGAGGATTTACCTAAAGTCTTGCTCTGTTGCTCTTGCCCATCATGTTCACAGCCCATACACCTCAGTGAAGAGAATCAAAGGAAAATTACTGAATATTCTTCCCCATCTGAGAGCTCCCTTCAGTAGGATCAGGAGTCCATCCTAATCCTAGATGCATTTTGGTTAACCTGACTCTTTCAAGGGCTCATCTCAACCTCCAGCAGGACATGAAGGGAAGTTACAAACTCCACCGTGGAGGTTCTGCACACACCAACAGCTCAGCACAAAGCTGAAATTTCCTACACCTCTGCCTGAACCTGAAAAAGCACAGTGCTGGAACCTGAAGTTTAATGGCTACATCACACACTGTTTTCTGACACAGCAGAGCTTTTAACCTTCTGCTTTGACTCTTTCATGGCCTCATGTTAAATTCAAATTTTTTATCTCTGAATTTGTTTGTCCGTTGCTTCCCACCTCTGTACACAAACAGTGGCCTGATTCATCCCAAGCCCCAGCCATTTATTCTGAAGCAATGGGAATGTTGTGTCCAGAAAAGGACAGCATGTCCTTCCACCCTCTGCTCTCAGATGGGCCGGAAAACACTCGGAGTTCTGCAGAGCCAGCACATCTCAGGGGAGGAATGGCTGGAGCTGAGCAGGTGTCCCAGGCACAACAAAACAACATTTTGTCTCTGCTTCAGCGCCGCTGAGTAGCCACTGACATTAGAAAAACCAATTAATGCACACAAGCCCAGCCTCACCTGCTGCTGACAGAACCTGCCACAGCCCGGGAGGGTTCACGTCCAACCTGAGCTCACCTACCTCTCCTCACTCCTCTCTCACAGTGCCAGCTGCTGTAGTGCTCACCTGACACAACAAATCTCCATTTCAGGAGTATGTGCAACTTGCTTTAAAACAAGAACAGGCTCAGTCTCTCTGCTTATGCAGCTAGAAATTCACTGCACAGGGACAAAATGAAATAGAGATCACCCAGAGAAGATGACACAGATCCAGAGGCAAAATGAAATTTATTGTAGAATTGTCTACTTCATGCAAGACCCAAAGGCTCAGCAATCAGGTCTAATAAGAAAAAATTAATTAACAATCTGCTTTACTCACTGGGGAAGTGCATATTTAACACCTTAGGCCCTTGAGGGATCAGCATGGCAAGCTTCTTGAAACTTAAGAAAAATAGCTTGTATCACCCAACAGGCTGGACAGCTACAATTAGTATTTCTTCATAAGCCCTTGTTTTATTTTGTTAATTCCTTCTTGATACCCCGGGCTATGTTCCGGCCTTTCCCCCATTATTAAATAAACCTTTTTTGTCATTCACAAACCTGTAAACCTGCTGCTCTGTTCATTTGTAGTGACTTGGAACACTCTGTTCTCTCTCATATTTCAGTCCCAATGAGAAACTCCTCCTTGAAAATTCAATAAAGCATCTGCACAGCACGTTCCCATGAAGCAACTCACCAGCAGAGCCTAAGCAAGCTTTAGTTTGGCATCTCCAGTTGACTTTGGACCAAGGTGCTGCCCCTTCTCTTTCCTCAGTGCCTCAGTGCCAAAAGCATCGAGCTGAGCCCTTGGGCACTTCTTGGTTCAAACTACCCACCTCAGACAAGCTCCTCTCCTGCTCTTGGCCCCTCCAGGCTGGGTCCACCCTGCTTGGGGAGGTTTGGGCTGCCCAGGCTCTGTCAGCTGGTACAGAGCAGAGCACCTCTGCGCCTGCCAGGCTCACAGTGCCTGTGACACTTCAGCTTGACAGCTCCTCTCACGTATTAGCAAAAACTCCAGATGATCAGCAGCCCTTAGGGCACCCAAGACTGTCTGTGGGCACGTAGGTGCCAGACTGCAGCTTCCCAGGGTCGGTTTCTGTGTCTGCTCTGGGATGGGGCAGGAGAGGCAGCAGGCAGCTAAAGGGGGCCAGGGGGGTGTTCACCAGGGCTCATTCCACAGATCACAATCTTGCATCTCCTTTTGACAACATGACCCTTCCCAGGTACCAGCCACATGCAGATTACCTAATTCCCCTAGGGAAAATCCTTGAATTCACACATGGCCCTAAGCAGAAAAAATGGTGCTGCTAAATCATTTGTTTCCTACTTTCCAAAGCCTGGAGGGGAAGATGCTTGTCAGTTTTTATCCTCTCTTTGAAATCCCTTCAGCTCAAAGAGAATCTCCCTATCTTTTAAATCAAAGACTCCAAGAAATCTTGTCTGTCCCCACCGCTTCAGAGGATCAAGTCACAATAAACGAGCCAATGTGCTCACAGGCAGAACACAAATTTGCAAAACAACCGGGGCTGTAAAACATAATGAAAACAGGTGTCCTCTGGGGGGAACGATAGGGAAGGCAGCAGGAGCACTTCTCTGTGCTGCTCAAGGGTTTCCTTTCTGTAGTTCAGTGTTCTATGAATGCCTCACGTGGAGCAGCTTCCCCAGTCCCTGGCTGCTCACACACAGCTGTGGGGAGCATCCTCAGCCTATCTCCTGTGGAAGGGTGAAGAGCTGTGGCTGGGTGGGGCAGGAGAGAGGAGGAAGGAGGCATCACCTACCCCAACAAGACATACATTTTCTGATTCCTCTCTTTGCTTTATTGTTGGCTGCTGCCTAAATGATCTTTTAGGTCATCTGCTTACAGTAATAGGAGGAAATTAAATATTAATAATAGACTATTTCCCTCTAGACTGCTCTTTGTTAACAAAGGATACAAGTGAAACAAAGCAGGCAAAATTATCAGCACATCATGCTCTTGGCTTTCAGGTACCTGGAGCACTTGCACTTTCCCTCAGCCCTCCCTGGAGGCCCTTGCTCTCCTGCCTGTGTGGCCACCACTGCAAGTGCTGGACACGGGCAGGTGTGGAAGTTTTTGTTCTATCAAGGGGCTCCACGTGCCAGTCTGACCCTTCCAGACACAGTTTCAGATTTTGTCCAAAATACATCTGAGCCACTGATGCTCTGACTGCAAAAATGCAAGGTCAAGGATTTTTGGAAGCAGAGACTTTGTCTCCTCTTGGGAGGTGGAGTCTGCTGTAATATAAACCTACAGTGGGGTAATGAGCTTTCTGGATAGGCTTTGCAAGTTCTCCTGAAATAATAGGTAAAATGAGAGCTTCAGCTTTGCTAAATTTAGTGTAATCCCCTCTTACAGGAAAGCAACAGCCTTCCAAGACTTAAACTCCTCCCTTCATGTACTTGTGAAAGGCAGAAGAAATGGCTCTTCAGAGACCTGTACTGTGCCTGACCTTTGTCTATCAGTTTAAAAATGGGAAAGAGGGGCAACAGTTCTGTTTTACATTTCCATCCCTGAAGTCCAGGCCAAGAAAGGAGGCTGTACTCCAGCAACAAGCATGATGAACCTGGGTGTGAAGTCTTGACTGATTTACCAGAGACCCCCAGACTGCTGCATCAGTGACAGCAACCAAAACTGTGACAAAGCCACACCCTGCCAGCCTGTCCTGTGCCTCTCTTCTCCTCCTGTTTATGCCCATTAGAAAAAAATATATAAAAAAAAAAAACTGCCCCAAAAGTGAAATCCCACTGGACAACTAGCAAGATGCCCTGGCTGACAGGAATGGCTAATCCCAAACCAATATTGCAGCTTTGCCTCCTGCCCTCCAAGTGCTAGAAGTGGTTTAATTTTTATTGTGGTAGAGGAAGATTAGAACAGAACACATTTGACCACATTTTTTTTTCCTAAGAGGATGTTATAAATGTTTAAAAGCAAGAGAAAAACCTCACAGTAATTATTCCAATTCTAATGGTCACAAAAAGCCAAGGAGGGCAAAACTAAGTAAGGATGAATGACCAGCAGTTAAATAAGCCAGACCAAACAAACAGAAGGGAAAACAGCTCCCCTGTGCTCACCAAAGTCTTGCTGGGCAGCAGGCATCATGAGATATTGCCAAAAAGACACTGAAACATGTTGGATTTTTGAGCAAATTTTTTGTACTCAGGACGGCTGATGCTCATTTATCTATGGTGGCATTTCTAAAAAAAAAAAAAATAGAGCATTTGGAGAGGCTTTCATAAGGCAGACAAGTAAAAAAGCATAATTAAAACCATGTACCATGGCCAGAAACAAGTTACTACTGCCAATATCATCCACAATGTCTCTGAGGAGCCAGTTTTCCTTTCCTGTGTGAGGGAAGAACTCAAAGGCAAACTCTGCCTCCTCACAGCCCTACTAAAGCCAGCTGTGTTCACACATGAGGAGCATTTCCTCCAAGGACAAAGTAAGAGAAATGAGGAAACAGAATATAAAGAAGAGGTGACCCACTGAGGAATACAGGCAAGGGAAGAATTTACTCTGAAGATATTTATCATATCGCTAATGCATCCATTCTGGTCTATTTTAAAATAACGGAGCAGACTTCTCTCCAGATGTGACTCTGCCTCTCATTTCTGTATGAAGTTTCCAGACAGGCAGTTGAGAATTGGGTACAGCTGTTAGTTTTCTTGTATTTTTATCCAGTTATTCCCAAACCCTCTTTGCCTTCTCTGAGTACAGGTTATCTCCCCACCAAGCCCCGTGATCCCTCTCCTGCTCCCTCGAGCACTGTCCTGCAGGCTGCCACGAGTGTTTGCACAAACTCTGATGGTGAAACAAAAACTCAACCCAGTGCAGGGAGAGCTGTTTGAGCAGTTCAACCAACATCCTTCTACAGCAGAAAGAATGCAGCTCTTCCTATCTCTCTCCATGTAACTTAAAATGATTCCCCAGCTGTCCTTCCCTATCCTGATGAAAGCATTGTAAGACACTGTTCATCCCAAAAGCAGGAAAAAGCCACAATAACAATTTTTCTGTCCCCTGAGTTTGTTTCCAGCAACTTTCCCTCATCCACTTGGTCAGGAACTCTGACTGCTAATGCTTATTTGCTCAGTGTCAGCCTCACCATCCTGTCAGTGCTTCTGTCGCAGCCTCAGAGCTGTTTAAGACATTTTTAGGACTCTGCCACCCTCTGTGGATAAGGAGTTGATGCTCTGACGATGCCCCGAGGCCACATGCCCCCACTTTGTCATTCCCTCTCCTCTTTGCTGTGACTTGCACCACCCTGCTGTCACCCCGGCGAGGTGACTTGCATCGCCACTGTCACGGCCAGCCACACCGACACTGGAGGTGCTCAAAGGGACTGGGTTTTTCCTCCCAAGTCCTGGATTATAATTCGATTTATTAAGAACTTTCCAACGTCACTGTTACTGATCCCAGAGTGTCAGTGTGGTGCTGCGAGGACTCTCTAGTCCCTCTGTGGTTTCCTCAGCGCTGTGCTGTGGTCGGGGCGCATCCGCCCCAGCGCAGCCCCGCACCTCTCCCGCTTCCTGCCCCGGCGGCTCCGGCTGGGCTGGGGCGGAGAGCACAGAGCTGCCGGGGAAATGACACTGCTCACCAGCGAGTCCTGTCCTTCTGCAGCAAACCAGCGCACCGGGGAACCAGCAGCCATTCATAAATCACGTCAGAAAACGTTTTCCTGCATTTGCTGGCTGTTCATGAGCTGCTGTTCTTGTCCAGAGGGAGCAGGAAGGAGAGGAGAGACCTGCCAGGACCTCACTACAGCAGAGACACCTCCATCAGCCTTGGGAAGGGCCCTTCTGTCCTATGAAAACTTTAGATATTTTACAGTTTTTGCACAACAAGACATCATAGAAAAGCTCCATCTGTAAAGAAACCTGCGATCATTTCTCAGATGCATGACAACCACGATCCTCACATCTTGCCAAACAAGGAGAAACCAACAAAGACCCCAAGGCAAATTCCTTAGGGACTGTGACATTTGACTCCAAGCACCAAAGATGTTAGTCAAGCAGAGATGGATCCGAGCTCTCAGAACTGATACCCCCAAGCCTTTAGGATGGTTTCTCCCACGTGGACTGTGTCCCTCTCTTGCCTGCTGTGATCAGACAGCTGGGCTGTACGTGGCTACAAGGAGGAAAAGGAAGGTTCCCCTTCAGGCATGGAGTAGGAAAGTTAACAAGAACCCTAAATGAATCATAATGGTCAAGCAAAGTTTGGATCAACATTTCATAAGACACAGGACGACATAAAAGAAAGTATTAATGTTTTTTAGGTGTTTGACAAAGTTAGGTGCCTCAGTTTTAAGGGGTCTGCTAAAGAGGCCTGCATTTTGGGATTATCAGAAACAGTCCCAGATTATCCCTGACTAGGCAGCCATCAGCATGGGTCACTTTTTTGCCAAAATCCAGGCTGCAGAACATTTTACAAACTTTTTAAACATCAGTGTGCTTCCCCACACATGCTCCAGGAGCTGTAATGGTGCTGGTGCCAGCCCAGGTGAGTCTGATGTGATTTTCCACCGTCCCATTGAACCTGGGCACTGAGCTGTGGATTGGACGTATGTGGAAACTGTAATTATTCAAATCCATTTCAATCACATGCCTCTCTTCTGAAGATTTTAGTAAAAAGCCGTGTACCTCTCAGCTGTCTTTTATCCAGGGGAATGTTTCCTATGGAAAATCCCAGTCTGTGCCCAAGTATATGGATCTCATACTGAAACCAAAGTTGTTAGTATCAGAGAATTTGACATTTAACCACCTACTTCCCTTAAGGCCTTAAGCTCAACAGCTGATTCATACCAGGATCTGACAGTCCTGTTCTATGGGGGAAAACTCAATAACCAAAATGATAGGGCTGTTGGTAGAGGACTTTCCCAGTACAAGAAGGGGGATTTGCATAAGAGGCCAATATTAGAGAACAGGCAGAGAGAGCAGAAACATTTATGCTGCCCTAGTTAGAAAAAGTAAGAGGGTGAGGGTGAAAGGGGAGACAAGAAGCAAGAGGAGAACACAACAGTGCAAACCCAAACCAAAACATCTCCAATGAAACAAAGCCAGGAGAAAAACAGGAGACTCTGAGGTCTGAATACTAACTGAGGAAACTTCCAGCAGGGAAAACTGCAAAGCTCACCGTTCCCGAAGGGATGCATTAAAAGCTCGCACTTGGCTCGGCTCAGCAGCGCTCCTGCCCCGGGCTGGACCCCGCGGCTCGGGCTGGACCGAGAGGCTCCGCAGCCGAACCCCCTGGAGCACAGCGGGCACAGGGAGACAGGGAATGCCGCATCCAGCCTGCCGGCAGATGGAACAGCCCCAGGCTGCAAGGACTAGAACGCCGGTGCCTTCCCCCCTGGAGCTGGGAGCAATCACAAATGCTAATCGACACACAGACAGGAGCCCAGCATGTCACCCGTCACGTCTCCAAAGCTCCAGGAAAACCCCCCTTTCCTCTCCTCGTATCAGAGAGGGACAGGAAGATTCCCTCACCTCGGCAAAGCCTTTCCCTCCCCCATCCCTGGCTCAAATCATCCCTGCGAGAAGTTTCCCTCCTCGCTCACTTCTCCATTGTCTCAGATGCATTGTTTGCAAATGTTCCCTAAAAATGCCTTGTAAAGTATTCTTTATTCCTGTTTCAAGTCTTTCCACATCCCTGTGTAACACCTGGACTTTATCTGGTTACCTGTCAGATAGTGATACTGCATTCAACCCCTGACTTACCATCTAAGATAAATACAATTTGTCTTGTAGCTGTTCTTTCTTTTCAAACCCTGCCTTCCACAGCTGCATTTGTAGTGGTAATAAAATTACTTTATTGGGGCTTGAAATGTGTAACTTTTAAAGAAATAAAAATGCAAAAGTCCCCATCAGCAAGAGCCCCAGGACCCAGGTCGAAGAACTAAAGAGAACACACCTTTACCCACTCACATTTACCAAATACCTGCACTTGGTGAAGTGCCCTGAAATACTCTTGGCTGATTGTCTGTGGGTTGCCCACTGTGGCCAGGACGAAGAAGGAGTTAGAGCAAAGGAGGTTTAAGCTGGACATCAGGGTATTTCCTGCGCACCAGGAAAGTGAGGAGTCTCCACTTCAGGTCTTCAGGAGCAGGATAGAGAAAGATGTCAGGAATGGCAAACCCACAGCTGATCCTGCCTTTGGGCAGAGGTCTGCATTAGATGACCTCCGAGTGCCTCCTAAGGATATTTTCCATAATTGAGAATTGTGTGTGCCATCTGTCCATTCTGATCTACAGAGATCTACTGCAGAAAAAAAAGTGCAATACAACCAATAATTATTCCTGATACAGATGCAACCTGTGTGAAGGAAGAGGCATCTTCTGACTACAGAAGGAACTGAAGCCTCCAGAGGTTAAATCACCTTCTGTGCATTTGCCCAGACCTTCCTGCCCTCCCAGGACAGAACGCTGCCAGTTCTTCACCCCTAACAGTCCAACCCTCAATGTTCAACTACAAAAACATCTCATTAAGTGGAAGCTCCCTCAGCACTTTTGAAATGAGCAGAGAGGTAAGGAACTGGTGCTGTTTTGTTCAAGTAGCTTTACCAAGGCTGTTCAGGTGCACTGTGCCAAACCTGAAGATGGTACATGAAGCAACCAAACCTTCTAGTCCTAAATACCAGATATCCTGATAAAAGGGAACAACCCTCCATTGACTTGTGAGGATCTTCTCTGATTCCTTGACACACAGCTCCTGATCTCTTTCCTGGTTTTTACTTGAGAGTCCAACAAAAAAAAAGTTTAATAGCCCATCTCCACTTTCAGATGGAAATCACACAATAAAGAACAACCTTGGGAGTTAATCCCAATCCAGATCAAATGAGAAAATGAACAAGCAGAGCCAGAATCTGTTCGAGCTGGAGACAAGGACAAACTCTGCAGGACACCAAGAGATACTGGCACCAGCCTTTGGATGGAGAGCACCTCACTCCCAGCTGTGCAGAAGTCAGAGACTTTTCCCACACTGTGCCTTGTCCCATCTCGTGTGGGCAGAAATGTCAAACCCCAGTGCAGAGCTGAAGCGTAGTGAAAAGGGTGAGAAATCTGTGAAACCTTAAACTTCCTGTACAGACAAGAAATCATACAGCCATCAGTCAGCCAGGCAGAAAGGAAGTGCTGAAGGGAGAGGCTTTCCCTCAACACAAGATAGAAAAGCAGCCAGGTTCAAAACCAAGGGGGCACCAGACCCTTTCGAGAGACAGGACTGAAAGGAAGAGTAAAGATCCCCCCAAACCTCCTGCAGGGCTGAGCTTTTCCCAGGGGCTCTTAGGAGAACTTAACCACAGGGCTCTATGTGAAATCCATCATTGAAGATAAACAAAAAAGATGAAGAGCTTTCCAAAGTTGATTATATTCAAATGCAAGAGCAGCAGCAGCCCTTGTGGAAACATCCCATTAAAATACCAGCAAAAAGAGAAATGCAAACATGGGAGACCTGGCAGAGGCTTTCCAGCTCAGACCTTTAGTGCCTTTTGCACCCACTGATAGAAGGAGAGAGGCTAAAAACATCATTATTGGGCCAACATTCCTTGTCCTGGCACAGGGTGATGCTGATTCTATTTTTTAGGTATAAAAATACATACAGAAATACACAGATTATAGAAATATGAAAATTACAAATGTACCACATGGCCATCATTAAAAGGAGATCTGCTTGCCTTTTTTTTTCACACCCTGCAATAGGTCATTTTTATTTTATGTACACACATACATGTTTGCAGTTTGTACCCACATGTTTTCTCTACAAATTCAGAGGTTCACAGTTTTCCTGGTTAATTCAGAATTTAATCCATTTGCCACATTAGACAGGATTTCGTTTCCATAGGTTTTTGTGGTACATGATTACATTTATATTGACTTTTTTATTGAGATTCAAAATAAGGTATTTCCTCCACAGACCTAACTCAATTGAAATATTTCTCACATCCTAGCTGGTCACTTCATCTAATCTTTCTCTACCTCACTTGGGCGATATGCTCCAGGGGTGTCTCTAACTGCAGGGGCTGACCATGCTTTCTCTCTCTGTTGGTTTCCCTCATGAAGAATGAATTTATCAATTACTCCAGTTCTTGAGTTACATGTGCCTGAGACTTACAAGCTTGATAAGAAACTTGAAAACAAATACATCCAAAGACAGAGTTATCTAATAGTTGGCCATCTGCTTAGGAAAATAATTTTAAGTAGTTACAGCAATTCTATTAACTATTTACCAAGTGAGTCATGTTGTTCTCTTTAGGTTAACCCTTCCTGTCTCTCTGTGGGCTCAGTGCCCCAGGCCGTTTTGAAGAAGGTGCTCAACCACCTTTCCTCCTTTCAGGCTAGGCAAAGCCTGCAGCCCCCCTGCACTTGAGACCCCCCAAACTCACACTGTCCGGGGCACAAAAGAGCAATAACCCCACCGTGACTCTTAGACCACACAAACGACCGTGCAGGAAATCTCCTCCCGGGAGCATCCCCGGCCCGGGCACCGACACGGGATGAGAACGCACCTCGCACCTGCTGCCCCAGGCGCTCCGAGAGGGCAGGGCAGCCCAAAAACCTGCATCCACATCCCGCAGCTCCGGAGACAGCCCGCAGCTCGCAGCCTCTCTGCCTGTCCTTCAGCTGCCCTGTCCCCCAGCACAGGGGCACGGGCCCCGCGGGGACCGAGGCTGAGCGCTCCGGGGCACAGGCAAAGGCACCGCTCAGGAACTTCCAGCCTCTCGGCAGAGAGCAGGCACAGCTGCGGCTTTGGGGGCAAGCAATGGGACAAGACTGATGCCATCTATTCAGTCCCTGCCCTTTTCCCTTTGACACGACTGTGAAGTGCATAGAAATCCCCCTTGAAAGCACTCAGAGAAGTTTGCAGGATGAAAGGTGCTCCTGCGGAATCATTATTTTATGATTAAGCACAAATATCTGCTGAAAGGCCGAGGAGGGCTGGGTGAAGGGAGGCAAAGTCCAGCACCTGATGTTTGAGGGAAGATCCGTGGAGCAAACATCTTGGAGCGCGGGGGTGTGTCGAGGCACTGACAGTTGGGAAAGGCAGTGAAAGGCACCGGCTCCGCGGGGAAACACATCCCAGCCGGGGCAGGAGAAAGCGGCAGCCGGGCAAAATCGCCCCGGCTGGGGGCTGGGGGCTGGGGGCTCGGCTGCACCGAGAGGGCGGCGAGCGGCCACTTTTCCAATCCGCGGGACAGGCAGGAGAGGGACCGCGGCTGCCGCGGACGCCGTGAGGGAAACCGAGCCGCGCACGGCGGCTGCCGGNCGGCCGCGGGAACGGGAACGGCACCGGCCCCGGCCCCGCGGGATGGGCGCCCGGCAGCCCCGCAGCTTTACCTGGCGGCCGGCGGCGACCCGGCACCGACACGCACAGCTCCGAGCGGCATCCCCGCAGCCGGGCTGGAGGAGAGACCGAACTTACTTGAGAGTCCTCGCTTGTCCTGAGGGACCTGCAAGTGACAGCAGCGGGCTTTGACTGGACTTGATCTGCATACAATGAAAGGAGGAAAGAAAGGAGAGGAAAGCAGAGGAGAGGGAAAAGGGAAGGGAAAAGGAAAGGGCAGAGGGGAGGAGAGGAGAGGAGGGCTTTCTCACTACATTATTTTAAGCATCTACTTCTTTGCAGGCTGCAAAAGCCACCCAGTGAGTGGAAGCCTGCAGCTGTAGCACACGGGGCTGGGTGGCACCGCGCAGTGCTGCGGGTCAGGCTGCACACACAGAGCAGCTTCGCTCTCCTCTTCCCAGCTGCCACTACTACCTACGGAAGGAGCCCTGTGCATTACCACTCTGGAAGGGTTTAAGAGTTCTCTGCAGAGATACTGACTCTTTGACAGCAGTTTCACATTCCCACCGGGCAGGCAGCTGTGGATCCCCCAGCACACTCCACATTTCCTGCCTGTCCCCAGCCAGCTCCCGCTCCTCCGAAGGACTTGGGGACAGCCGTGACTCATCTCGCAGCAATTTTGAAACAGGGAGAGAACCTCTCAAGAATTTGATCCCACTTTGGTCTTTGTGGGTATCTTCTAAGTTTTTTAACTTCTATTTTTCAAGTTTACCTCTTAGCAAGTAAGTAATCCACGTGTTCCTATTGGGTGGACATTGCAAACAGGAAAATCCACCAGCGTGACTCCACACTTCCCACAAACTCCATGGCAGCTCCTAGCCTGTGACAGACTGATCCACCTCAGTGACAGCCAGCTCAGACCCATCCGTGCAGGGACTGCCACAGGCTGGGTGCTTGTGTCATGCTGTGAGGTTTTATTCTAGGATTCCCCACTCCAAAAGCATTCCCACATCCCTGACACCCAGCACTGCTCACCCTGCCTTCCCCAGCAGCAGCAGCAGCACAAGTGATGCTTTACATTTCCTTGGTGTAAGGAAAGAAGGATCAGAACTGGTACCAGCTCCTTCAGTGCCAACCTCAAAAATCTATGAGCATCTAAGCATTAAAGATCCAGCACTGGCAGCAGCAGCCAGCACCTGAGCTGCCCTCCCCTCCACTCTTACCCAGTCAGGAAGGCAGGCTGGTTCATGGGCTGCCTCAGCCAGGCAGCTGGGAACTACAGAGCAGACTGAAGGCTGCTCCAAACACAATGGGAATCCTCTGGGGAGGAAAAAAAAAAAAGTAATTTTTCCCAGGAAGTTACAGAAAAAGCTGGAGTAATTTACCACACAGTAACATGAAATGATTTTAAGGAACACATACACTGAATAGCCAAGTCAAGACAAAAAACAAAAGTGGGAGATGAGAAAATTAGGAGCCTCATCAAAACATGCTGCATAGATGATAGATTTAGAAATGCCACCTGCCTACATGATGTTTACCAGAGCTTTTTAAAAAAATGCTGACACTAGGAACGGGATACTATTCATGTAATGTTCTCACATCTGCCCTGTAGAAGAGGTGGTATTTTCCCACTCCTAGTTGACATTCCATGAAATTTTATGCTGTGCAATTGTTCTTGAACTAGAAGAGCAAGGAAGAATCAGCTGCCTGCCATGCTCTGCTGCATCTGCTCAGTGTTGCTCCCGTCCAGGGCAGAGTTTTCTGTGTTGCAGAGGCTGCCTCACTCTTTGGCCCAGATCCTCAAAGCCATCCAAATTACTCTCTCCCACTGAAATCAATGAAAGCTGGAAATCAAAATACTTTTAAGGAGCAGGGATGCAGTTTCTAAATATTATTTTGTTCCTGAATACATTAAACAGAGCTGTTGCAGTCAACCCTCTTCGCTGAACTGCCACACTGGTTTATTCCAACCATCCCATCCTCAACACATCACATTTCAAGTTCTCCAAGTCACCATACCTTTGAAGGACCCCAGAAATGCACCACTGGGTGTTTCTTTTCCCAGTTGCAACTCTTTGATTTTTTGCAGCTAACCAATTTTAAGAGTATTTTATGTAGACTATATAGATTTTCTTTTAAATCAGCAAGTCATAGAAGAGCCAAAGCATGTCCAAGTACTTTCACAGGACTGGCTGATAATGGCTCCCTGACCAGCTTCTAAAGCTTCTTAGATATTACTTTCCTTCCATAAAAGTGTTCTGGTACCAGAAGCACTGGTTCCTTCCCTCACTGGTCATTCCAGCTTGGATGGCATATCAGATCCCCATTATCACCTACTGATTTTGTCTGTGCAGCTGGGAACTCTGCAGTGATCCAAGATGTTAAAATCAGTATTAACACCTCCCAGAGCAACTAGGCCAGACTTTCCACATCTTCTGCATGCTCATTTCTCACTTGTGCACAAGTAACTGTGTTTATAATGAGCAGCTGCTGTTTTATGTCCTATTCAGCAGTTGGATAGGATAACTTCTATTACTATAATAAGATCTGAATAGATCTGTTACCTTTCTTTTGAACTAAAAAAATCAGTTTGTTTTCTAGTGGTTCTATGCCACTGTCCCTGTCAAGTATCAGACCATAATTCCATGTGCACTGTCCTTACCTCTGGGTATTTCTACCTAAGCCCTCCCTCACCAGTGGCCAATGACAGTAAATTGACAGTAAGGAATACAAACAGCTTTTATATCTTTTCTTTGTTTTTTTATAATAAATGCAGGGGTGGCAGCACCAGAGAGTGCAACTTCCCCTGGTCACTCTGGAGAATAAGCCAGCATTACTGGGAGTGCTGTGCCCAGGCACAGTTGGAGAAGGGATGACAGGAAGAGACAGGCTGAAATCTCCTGGAGACAAAACAGCTTCCAGCAGCCCCCACTCATGGTGGGGGGGTGCCACACGTTCAGAGCCAGCTCTGAGCTGAAAGGAGTCCAGGATTGCAAGGACAGGGATTAAATTTTCTGATTCTCCCATGTGGAGCCAAGATAGGCTTTCTCATTCCTGGAAAGCAGAGCTGCAGTGACATCCTGTTCACTGTCTCACTGAGCAAGCCAAACTCCTGAGTTTTGGGCAGCTGAAAAGTGGTGATAAGAGTATTTGCACTCCTCAGATTCAGCAACTCAGCTCAAGCAGTAAACTCCAGAAAGCCTGTGTAGAACAACCCTTGAAATGCTTCCTCCAGAAAGGTGAGAGCAAAGTAAATAAAAACCTCATGCTGGAGACCCATTGAGAAACTCACCCTTCTCTTAGCTGGCACTGCACGAGTGACACCTGGGGCACTCAGGGATACCCCTGGGACACAAACCAGACTCAGAGCCAAACACAGCCTGCCACCCTGGGAGGCAGAAAATCTTACCCAGGAACTGAGGTTTCCACATGGAGGACTGAAAACGATCAGTTTGCCTAGGACAGAATCTGGAAGAATTAATCTTATTTTAAACAGAAAAATTATTTCTGTCTTTACAAAGAGATTAATGATTTATCAGTTTTGAGGCTCTTCTCTGTCATGAAATTTTTCTTTCTAACCAGACTGAATTATTTAATATGTGAAAATGACATTTAAGGGATGCATATTTTGCAATGAACATCAAACTGAGTATTGCATTAGCACACATGTTCAATATTGTTAAACAGGACATTTAAAATGGTGTGTTCTGACTTGTACATATCCCACTCCCACAAATACTGCCTGAATCTCCTCAAAAGCAATGAAAGACACCTGTGTTAGTCAAAAAGAAGGGATGAGGGCACAGTTACTCAAGGTCCTTTGGATACACCAGCAAATCCTTCAACATTACAGATGGAGACATATACATACATGAACAAAAATCTGTATGTGTTTGTATATATGTGATTATATCACACACATAGTTCAACATTACATTTGACAGCATTTTAAAAATCAACATTGGGAAAAGCTCAGTTTTTCTGAGGAGTGTCTCCTTCAACAAAGTTACACATGCAGAACTGTGCTGGCAATGCCCATAGCTAAAATCATCATGAAGGACACTCCTGTGTCAGAGACTGAAGCCTTTTTGCACCAACTGTTCAACTCCAGCACAGGAGGAGTTCAGCTTTTATCAAAGGCTTAAGGAAAAGCAGCTGAAGTCAAGGTAAGATTTACCCTCACAGGGAAATGCAAACCATATCCCCAACACAGCCTGAATCCAGCCTGGGTCAGGAACGAAGGAAGGATTTTCAGTAATTTCATCTCAGGAGTTGACTACTCTCCATAAAAGACACTGCCCAAACAGACTGTGGCTTTATTTCTCTCAATGCTATTCAGCATGACAGACTATGAGATGGAATTCAATCTAAATTTAAGCACTCTCTGTAAACTATTAATAGAAGAAAAACTGGTAGCATGAATCATCATGTGGGAGCTGCAGAGCAACAGCTAAAATATAACTTACCTTTACACAATAAATGAACTGTTGGAATTGAAAGGCCCAGCAGAAGTCACTTGATTCTTCTTCACTTGAACTATTCTCATTTTATTCTGAGGAGCAATGAGAGGGCAAGCCTTATTTAACTTGACAAAATACACATTGTGTACAAGCCAGTTTTGTCACAACACAAACTGGAGACAAAAAGTGGCTGCTGACCCTGCTCCCCAGCACTCCCTGCTAGGGAATGGCGTGTGCTGGTGCAAAATGACACAGCCTCAGAGGTTTATGGAGTTGAGCTCATGTTTTAGCACCCCATTTCACCGCCAGCTGTGCCTCTGGCTGAGAGCAGAACAGCACCAAAGCCTCCTTTTAGGTTCTGTCTCTGCCCAGCCCAAAGTCCAGCTGTATTAATTTCTCAGAGCAGCCGTTTCAGGGAGGATTTTTGCAGCTCCTGAACTGCAAAGCTGACAATGCAAAGCTGTGATTTTGCAGAGACAGCCCTGGCTATGCCCAGTGCAGGCTGTGCCCTGGTGCAGCCCATGGACTCTGAGTGTGGCCCCATGGAGACATAGCCTTAACACAGTGGCATTTTGGTGCTCTGTGGGATATTTATTTTTGAAAAATATGATATTGTCAACAGCTCAGTGAAGTTGTCTCCAGACTGTTATGTCTCCTTCTCAAGTTTCTTTCATTTTTAAGAGCTTAACTTTTAGGCTTCTGGCGTGAGGAAAGAGCCTGAAATGGTTTAAGAAAAGGACATAAACAAGGGGGTGAGCTCTGCACAGCACTGGAGAGAAGCACAAATAGTGCCCCACACTACAGAACCAATGCAGATGTCTAAGAGCAAAAATACAGTGATGAGACACTACTGCATCCAACCCTGTTTTCATAAGGAGATTAAGAAGGTTCCAAAGAACTGAAAATCCTGAAGGACAAAAACCATTTAAGAAAAGCTGACATCTTATTTTTCAAACAGGGTATTTAATATACAGAAATTCAATCCTACAAAAAGGGTTAAACAATGGTGACACAGAGGAAATAGCAGACAAAGGCTAATAAAAGCCTTAACCCGGATTAGAATTGGTGGCACCAGTCCCTCATCTGCTTCTTTAAAAATTCACAGACAATTTTTTTTTTTTCTGAACAAAGACTTGCACGGGAGAAGTTTCAAATCAACTCTTCTAATAGAAATGAAACTAATAAAAATATTTAGTTAGATATAAATGCTCCCCTAATCTCGAGCTGCCAGGAACAGAGACACTAATTAGCCAACTTGCCCAGTCAAGGTGCTGGGCTGCAGCACCAAGCAGGAACTGACAGAGAAGGTCCTGGGGCTTCCTCAATGCCATCACAGTTGGCAAACTCAAAGGAGAATTCACTCAACCTTTAGTACTGAGGATGAAAAAGAAAACCAGCTTGAGATATGAGAACATCTCAACATGAAATGAGGGAAGATAGTGCTGAAAAAACAACACAAAGCAGTGAGTGAGGGAGCTGAGAGAGCTGACAGAACTCAGCTCCCTTTTTTTTGTTTTTTAAGTTCTCCCAGTAGCTACTGGCTGGAAATAGCTTCCTAGTTAATAAAAAAGTTATGAAAGGAGTTAACTTTCAATGATAAGGGTCTCCTCTGAAATAATTCTATGTGGTAATAATGCACATCTTGTGAGCTCCTCTGATCTCTGCCCTTTGTAGAACTCTCTGCAACAGACATGATTTCATCCAGGTCTCTTCTGTCAACCAAAGCAATTGTGAAACCTTTTAGCATGATTTCAGCAGAAGGTCTGTACTGCTAACCTGCTTCCTCCACAGAATTTAACTGCAGAAAAACCATGACTCCAATGTCAGCTTTTGTGATTTAACACAATGGAATATTATATTGCTGTTGCTTCTGAGGCATTTATTTCACTATTCCATATAGCTGCAGCTTTTTATTACAGTAAGATCTTAAAAATTAATGTACCAATTTTATTATTTTCAACTTAGACACACTTATGGAGCTGGTTTCACATTTTTAACAAAATTTTTTAGTGACAGCTTGGAAGGCAATTCATGAAAATACTCTGGTGAGGGAATAGGATTTCAGTGGATATGGGAAAGAAAAGTTGCAGCTCTGCAGACTGTGCAGCCCCTGCAGCCTCAGCATCCCCCAGGCCTGGCCCAGGTCCTGCCCTCCAGATGCCACTGCACGTGGACCTGTCCCTCCCATGGTGCTGCCATGTGCTTGCTACAGAAAAGAAGAACATCTGTTTTCTGACATGAGTCCACAGAATACACTTCTGAAACATTTATTTGCAAAAGTATGAAAACTGAAGATCCATGCTTAAAAACAGGATATAAATCCATTTTAAGAACTGAAATGCTTTCTTAAATCAGGCATGTTCTTAAACCACACACCTCCAGCAGCTTCAGACACTGCATGAGAATTGCAAGGAGTTCTCAGAGAGAATATTTCACCTCAAGAAAGGAGAAACAAGACACTTTCTTGCAGAATAACATTGCTGAGACAAAGACTTCTCTGGATTGCTGAACAGTCAGAAACACCACACAAAATCTCTCTCTCAAAAAAAAAAGTAAAATTAAAATACCTGTACTAACCAGTGCCTTTCAGAACAATATTTACAATAATTAGGAGGTCAATCCAAACTTCTGGTTCCAATTCATTCCAGAGCACTTGAAATCAAAGCTCCAAACCAGCATTTGAAAACAATTACCATCCAGGAGGATTTGAGACCAAACCAGGTTTAAGGTGTTCTAAGCTGTATTTTCACCTGGAAAAAATTGTGTTTAGGCTTCTGCTTTAACTAGTCTGAACTGCTCTAGAGACTGAGCGCCCAACTTCTCTCCAGCCCAACTCCTTTAGAGACAGAGGGGGAGTGAGCATACAATTGCCTTACTTGGGTTGGGCTAAGTAACATTTAAGTAATTCTAACCCTGCAATGTATTACAGAAGTTGCCTAAACTGAACACATTCTCTGCAATTTCCTTCTCTAGAACAATACAGCCTAAGCAGATGCCTTAAACATGTCCCTCTTATCTGGGGTATTCACTGTCTTATCACTTAAAACCCTTTGGGGGCAGAGGCTGCTGGTATCCCAAGAGATATGATTTCCAAAAAAATCCTGAGGTTATGTGCACACAAGCCCTTGGCACACACTCCTCACCTCCACCACTGTTTCCTGCAACACTCCTGAGAAAGCAGTGCCAGAACCAGCCTGAGAACAGCCCCTGTGCAGGCCTTCACCCAAGAAAACAAAACACACCTTCTCCTATTTGCAACCTTTATTTCATGAATAATTAAGAAGAAAACATGGCAACATTGGCAAATTGAAGGCATACATACTAAATACTCATACAGAATACATCATGGAGAAAGTAAATGCCCAGGTCTTTAGTGGTCCTTGCAAACTGAAAGCATATTGGGTCCTCCAAAAGGTTTAGCTTAACATAGGCTTGCTGACTTTTCAAGGTCCAATCATTACCAACTTGGGTCTTTCAAACCAGAAACAGGGTGAAATACAATTGGAACACTCACTCAGATTTCCCTCAAAGCTGTATTTCTCAGCCCTAACCAGAAGCAAACAAAATGTTTTTCCCTCCTTGCCATTTAAATATATACACTAACACACCAGCCTAAGTATTCGAGACAGAAGCACTTGTTGAAACTCGTTCCATGTTATTCAGAACCTGCAGGAGTACATATCTGCACACACACATTTAACATGTGCATGTGGTACAGCTGTACACTCATGCAAAGCCTCTCTCTGTGTAAGATATGTGTAAACTATTCAAAAGGGTTCTGGAAAAAAGCAAAGTACTCGCACTTGTCTGGAAGAATTTCTAAACCCACACACAGACTGACATACAACAGCTGTGTTTCAAGGAAGAGTAAAACCAATACAAATCAGAAAAGCTGGAAGGATGAGAAGAGCTTTTAGAATCACTGGGGTTTATATCATCTTTAAAGGCCATGGAAAGTGAGCTTTAAATTAGCTATTTAGGAGATATCTGGCTATCTATCTATTACTGGCTGCAGTGTCATCCCAAACAAGTTAGTCCTTATCCAGTACAGTGCTGTCAAGTCAGACTGAGGCATCAATAAAATCCTGTTCTTCCACCAAGTCCAAAATCCATCACACTTCTGTCAGCCCTGCCTCACACCTGAACTGGGAGCACCCTCGTCCAAGAGAGGGAGGGTGCCAATTAATGCCCTTCTGGGTTTGATCAGGAGAGTTGGCCAGTATTAAATGGGATCACCGATTTATTTCATATTACTGAACAACTCTTGATCAATACTGACCTAAAGTGAACTTACAGTCTGGAGGCAAACTAGTCTATGCCTTGTTTAGTAGTGTTATACTTTCTTCCCATTAGATAATATACAGAAAAAACACATTTCTGTTCAAAAAAACCCTTCAGATACATATAAAAGTGCTACTTATAGACAGAAAAATTAACCTTACAATACACACAAAACCAAAAGTTTCTATCAAACTGAAATGTTGTAAGTTACAAGGATTAATTACTTGAGAATGTTATGTGTATTTGTGCCCTCCTAGATGAACTGATTTCCAAGTAACCATCCTAACTGAATGTATGCAATAATTGGAAACCATTAAAAGCCTCCATAGAAATTTCAACAACAGAAAAAAACCCAAAAACAAAACAAAACAAGAAAAAAACAAAAAAAAAAAACCCAAAAACCCCAAACCAAAACAAAAAATAGAGCCCCTTTCTCCCCATTTGTTGAAAGAGTTCAGAATTAAAAATGGACTATTCCATTATTGCAAGTGCAGTCCACAGTTAGAACAGGTCAGTCCATGAACTGTGGAACTGGGACTGCCAATGGCTCCTGTGCAGCAGGAAATGTCTGCTGGGCTCCTCAATACCATATAAATACACCAGTCACATGCAATTAAAATAACACAAGGATCACTAGGGTGAAAATGCACATCATACACTGCTATGCTGGGGCAGAGCAGGTTCCAAGCCTTGACTTCCCCAAGCAACTTCCTCATATTCTAGAGCTATGCAGAATACAAAAGCCTTAGAAAAGTGCAACAAAACTAGCTTTATGACATTTTTCTTTCCATTTCCATAAATACAATCTCATAAAAATATTATTAAACAGAAGCATACTTCCCACTGGAGAACTAACAGGCCCCATTTCAGCTTTCAGTAAATGATTTTGCCTAAACTGAAAACCCCTGAAAATAGGGGATTAAAATGAAACCAGCTTAATTGCATCAGGCTGCTGTAATATTGTGCCAGAAGTTTACCCTACTGCTCTGCATCCCCAGGTCCTGCCGGGACTGATGGGAAGTTTACATGCAACTCTGAGGCAGACAGTGGCCTCTGGGTAAGGAATATTCCAAGCAAAAGCTAATGTCAGTTGGAAGGAAGTCATCTGGTATTTGTAGGTTTTACTAAAGTTTCATTGGCAGGACATAATTCTAATATCCCAGAATGAATTAGCTCAAGGAGATCAGGACAGTGCCTTTGTCAAAGCGAGTTCAAGGGTGTTGCATCCAAACAACAGGCAAGTGTAGCAAAAACATAAGGAAAAAGAGACTTGTATCAATTAACAGAAATCAGAACTGTACAAACCTCGATCTTTTAAGTTATTTAGCATTAATTATTCACAGCATACTTGCTACATATTCCAGATGCTTAACATCTTGGGTTAGATAATTATAGTGTACTACAAGACTGATTCTGAAATCAGGGAACACAACAGAAGAACCTTAGATGAAGGAGGGACACAGCAAGCCACACAGCAATTCAAAACCCATCCAGCCACTCTCCTGTGAAAGCAGAAACACTATTAAAAATGCCTTTCTAAATAGGGACAATTAAATGTATGGAGATGTCTGTGTTTTGCCAGTCAACACACACTAACTTGGGAAGCACAATGGCATGTCCAGCACTCGTGCCTGATGAAGACACTTTAATAGCACTTCTCACCAAGGACTTTCTCAAACTGGTTAATATTAGCTTAAAGAAAGGGATACACTAATGGTAGCTTAAAGAAAGGAACTGCAGCAATAGAGCTCGGCAGAACACAAAAATCAAACAGAAATAAATATTTACCAAGTCAAGGGAAGGACCACAAACAAACTACACAGTTAACTCAGTCCATCCAGGAACATGACTATTTTAAGGTCCTCTTTCTAGACCACCTCAGCATAATTCACAATAGACAAAAAGTAACATGAAGATGTACAACTGGATTCCTTCCCAGAAGAATTCTGCCCCTTGGGAGCTCCTGCTTGGGGCTGTGTTAGTTGCAAGAGGCAAACAAGAAGTGAAGTCACGACAGGAACACAGTTTAAAGGTGTAACTGCATCACTTCAGCCTTTGGAAGGAACTGTCACACCACCTGAACACCAGGCAGTGTCCCCACACCAGGCACACGCAGGAAGAAAAACACCCACGAGTTCTCCAAATCTCCAGCTTCCCAAATAATCTTGGTTAAAACTAGGCTGGGATAAAATATGTGCCCTGGGCCAAATCTGTACAGAAATAAAACTGAGTGAAAGTAATCTTCTGGTGATGCAAAAGAACCCAAATGTCTGGAGTGCTGAAACTGAAAAAATAGCTAAGAACGTAACACTGTGGTCAGTAACAGAAATGAGAGTCCACTGTCACAGCCACACGATTCACAAGGCAGATCCTCAGCAGCTGAAACCACTGCACTGCACATTACAGGAGGGGTCCAATTTATTTCTCCTCATGCACCTAAAACCAGAGCATCATCTCCTCCAGGGACACTAACAGGAGTTTACACCAATAAATTAAAGCAGAGTTCATTTAGCTCTGGCAAATTAAGGGCCTCCTAAGACACGATGATGGACTTCACAGAAAAACAAAAACAGTGGAAATATTTCACAAAATTGGAGACAAAAAAATTATCAGAAACACTATATGTAACTCAAAGAATATATTTTATGCAAAAGAGACAAAAATCTACCTTTAAATCAGAATATGTCACAATTATATACTATATTCTGGATAAACTATCCACAAACGCAAATTTAAAAGTGAAAATTTCACTCAGTTTTTCAGAGGCATGGAAATAAGACGTCTTTGTGAGGGCCAGAGATTCACACTGGAGATACTAAATTAGTGTTTCTATTGAAACAAACAGCCAAATCAAACTGGATTAAATTAAACCAACTGAAAGCCAAATCAAGTGTAACACCTATGGAAGTGCTTCCATCTACAGCATCCAGAGGATGACACAGCTGTACCTGCATCAGGATGAACCACAGCTCCCTCTTGTTGCCCATCCTGGCCACAGCTGGCCACGAGTAACCCTGATGTTGTACAGCACAGGCATTTGCAAGGCACATAGTAAAACACAAATGGATGACAACATATTTTCAGTACATTCAGAAATGTCTTCTGGATTAAAAGGGAAGCAAATCAGCATAAACTTGCACTTCACATGAACAAAAAACCAGGCTGTTTCAGGATTAACTATGAACAGAAACAAAACACAACAGTATATTTATTCCACTTCCAGAAGGGCTACTGCTATTCTTCCTCTTGAACAACTGCATGTGGTTTGAACCTTCAGAAAAAACCACACTGTGGAGTGCAGCAGGGCACTGTGCTTGCTTTAGCTCTTCCATTGCTCCATGCCTTCCACTCAGCAGCTGTGCAGCACCTCACATGCAAAGGCTCAGATACATCAGGACACAAAAACCTCTTCCTGAAGCACAGGGTTCCTGGGCTGGATTCACAGAGCTTTATCAGACAGATCACACCAAGAAGAAGTTTACAGAGCTCTGAAGTTCATAACAAGATCCCTATTATAATCACTGCTAGCTTTTCTCTCTCTTCCTTTCTGATGACCAGCAGTTCATGGTTTTAACAGAAGGGATCTGGCAAACATGATTTCTCCTTTGACAAATGGTGACACTCTCAGGGTTACTGCAGGTAAGGACTCTGACAACATCACAGGTAAATGAAGACGACCATTGGACAGAAAAAAAAACAGCTCAAAGCTTGAATTTCCTCACCAACACAGGTGATGAGTGAATTTTGATCAAGAAATGCTATCCTTTTCATTAGAAAAATATTCTTTTTTAACTCTAAGGCAATGAATAAGACAATCATAGATAAGGATATCTGTTCAGAGGATAAGCAGAAGGGTTTTTGAACACTGATTGGCAAAATCTGGAATTTAATAATAGGAGATAGAAAGCAAGACAGCAGTAATGCGTATTTTCACTAAGACTATTCTTATTGAAACTAATGAAGTAAAAAAAAAATTGAAGAAATATAGAGGAGAGGAAAATGCATTTCAGACTTTTATTAAAATCTATTAATGAAGATCTTTCACTTGAAACCTCTCTTGCAACAATTGTCTTTAGATTAGGCTGGCTCTTCAAATGCCCCAATTAATAATCTGAGGGTCTCTACTTCTAGTTCTAAAGAGCTGTAAGAATGTTTGAGACACTGCTGCTCTGAAAACTTCTCCAAAGGCAAAGGTTAAGAGAGCACAGGTTAAGTAGTTATTTTGCAAAGTTCTATAATTCTCACAGGCAC
The DNA here is from genome assembly GCA_013397155.1 of Irena cyanogastra. Taxonomy (NCBI): domain Eukaryota; kingdom Metazoa; phylum Chordata; class Aves; order Passeriformes; family Irenidae; genus Irena; species Irena cyanogastra. Next base: position 737,311 of record VWZV01017481.1, read on the forward strand.
ATATCAGTGTAAATATGTATTCTTGTACAATGCTAGAGACATGCTGAATTATTACTCTTCACATGGGCTATGTTCTTCAGATGATGGGGTTTTGGATTTGGCAATACTTTTGAGTTAAATCTGTGCTTTTATACCATGAAGATGTTTCACAGATGTCAAGCACAGTTGCATTCACTGGGTTAACATCTATGACATTCAAACTGTCCTTAACAGTCGTAAGAGCACCATAGAACAGTTTTATTTTCTTTACAATGGGGTTACTGCTGAGAGAGCCTGTGCTTATAAATAGCAGCTGTTACAGAACTCACTGCTCAAGTTGGCTTCTGCTTAATATTAATGAGATGTTCCATGGCTGAACTGCTGGTAAGTGTTCAGAAAAGCAAGAGGCAAAAGCAATGACAGAGTGAAGTCTCCCCTGGATTTGACAAACAAGATTACAACAAACAGCTCGTGACAAATGGAGCCATGAAACCGTTGGGAGCCATTAACATTCCACACCAGGCCCTGAAGTGCCAGGACGTATCAACTCAATGATAGCTAAGGCACTTAAACTCTTTTGCCCAAGAGCTGCTAAACGAATTCAGGTACATTTTCAGAAAGAAAAAGAAGTTGAGCAGACCAAAGTTTCTCAATTCCTTCCTTGTGACAGTGAGTCATTTCCACGCAATATTTGAGACTACTGGGTGGACACAGATTACATCAGTTCCTCCATAGTCCTTCCCAGAGAACATCTCAACTTCTGTCACCCAGATGAGGATGTGCAAGACCAATGAAAAACACACAGAAAACATGGCAAAGCTGGAGTTGGAGACAAACTACTTCATTATTACATCTTACTGAGAGTATCTTCTCTGCAGAAGAGATGCTGTACCAGTTCCAAACTGCTACTACAGACATCCACGACGTGTGCTTGTATTGCTGTAGAGGAAAGCCCAGGGTGGCTGTGTGTGCTGCACAGGCAAAGGAGGAAGAGAGCAAAGAACAAGCCAGACAAGGGGTGATCACTGATTCATTTCTGTTATAGTGGAAGCACAGGGACTTTGCACAGATTCCTTGAAGTGTAGTGCATCCTGAAAGCCAGGAGCTGCATGTGGTAGTCTTTACAATCCGTAAGATAAAGATGAAAGCCACATCACTGTGACAGAGGTAGGCTTATAATGAAGCTTTAGAATGAAGACTTCTTCTGTGCCAGATTTTTCGAGGTATCAAGAGCACTTTTCCCCTCAATTTGTCATTATGGAATCAAAGCTTGTTTTCCTAGAATATTGTGCACATTTTAAAGGATGGAAAATAGCTGTATAGGCAGTAACTAAGTTACCATTAAGAACTCTACTGTATGGGGCTGCCATATGCTGTGGGTAGAATATTCAGAGTCTGTGAAATCAGGATGCTACAGAAAGTTCAGTAATATGATGCCATGTTATCCTTTTCCTTCTCAAAGCTTTATCTGTACGTTCAGTCTCCTATATGCCAGAGGAAGCATTCATCTCACTCTCCCAGCAAAGAAAGCTTCAGGAAGTCTGACTGGAAAGGCAGCACAGAAGTAGTTCAGGCTTTTTAGGCTACATAATTAATCTGAATAGCTTAATAGCTTGGGTTATTCCAAGCACTGTGGCAACAAGTTCTTACATTTAAACAGTTGTTTCCATGCTTAGTAGCTGAAGCAATCTGAGGCAATCCATGATAGTGTCACTGAAGTTTGAAGGGACTCAAATGTTGCCAGTTTTCAGTGAAATGGGGATTAGCATTTCAGTAAGATTTCCATCTGGTAGCTCATGTTGGTTGTATCCCATGGGTCTGTCGAATGATTGGGGTTCAGGTCTCAAAGTATTTGTAAATGGCTGTAACATAGAGCATGACATTCTGCCAGTCTGGGCGCTCAGTCCGCACCATTTCATTGATGTCCTGTCACAGAAAACAGATTGATCAAAACCAGAAACAAAAACCCTGAGAGCAATGTGGCAGTGTTTTCACACATTCCTGGGAATAGTAAATCTGTCAAGTTTCCATAATTTAAAACACTGATGAAGAAAGCTCTGTTTTCTTCTATATATCTTGGTATTACTTACAAAATGTAATGAATAGCATATCTGTAGACAGTTCTTTTGTTAAGACTGAAATGCCTGATGCTGTGCATGCTCAAGCTGTCCCTCACTGAGCACAGCTGGTACAATAGTCAGGCTTTAGCGTTCACATAGTCCTGCACCAGCCTTGCAAATCAACACAACCGACTCAGGAACTGTGAGTCACAGAATCAAGGCCCAGATATTAATTAAAGTTCAAAATTTCCATCAGGTTAAGCATCAATAAATAATTGACTCCCATCTACCCTCTTCAGCACACATACAAAGCAAAACAGAGTGATGCAGTTCCTCGTAATTTCTGTTTCCTGTAAAGCTCTGGTTGAAAGCTTTGGATGCAGGACTTTCCAGAACTCAAGTAAGAAGTTGTGAGTTCTTTCAACTGAACACCTTCTTCGGAGAATGAATAACATCTACCTGCATTCACTCCTGTTTTCATACAGCAGGTTTCACACCCTTCTTAGCCCCTCACATGTAATATGGATGAGAAAAAAATCACAAACCTACACATCACACACAGTGTGCATGCAGGTATGTAACTAGATACTAACTTCTTAAGAGGGATGCAATTTGCACTTAGACTGAATTCCATTCAATTTGCCTGTTTAGAGTACCTTTAATGAAGTACATCACAAAAAGGAAGGGCAGACAGCAACCATTTGGACTAAGGCTGAGTTATGCAAGAATTTCTGCAGTTATTTTCCACTATCTCATTCTTACATCAGCACTTGGTGAAAAACTTCCACATCTCAAATCAGTGCCAAAGTCAAAGTACGAAAGCCCAGGAGCTGCACTGCCATTGTCAGCAAACACAATGCTGGGGGGTAAAAGCACTGATAAAGATCAAGGAAAGTGTTATTTTTAAAAACTCTGTTGTACTGTTAGTTGCTAACTATGGCAGCTTTGTTAGAATTTAGGTTGCAAAAGTATCACTTAAATCTCATTTCTGATAATGGCAATTTCAGCTGAGTTTTTGTGATCACTCACAAGGGTTTGGGACACTCCCAATTCCACACCTTCAGAAATACTCCTGTTCTAGTAAACACTCTACTACAGAGAACTAATTATTTCACTCTAAAATTTGTGGAAGACAACTTTTCACTGAAAAAACCTTACAACTATTTGCAATGATGACAAATTAAAAGTCTAAACTTAAGAGGCAAATCTCAACTCTCACACTACACTAAGAAAAAGGAACAAATTGCTTGATTTGTAGCTTCGGAGTTCAAAAAATCCTGAATAATTTAGAAGTAGGTCAGAGACAGGACAGATTTAATGGATTCTTGAAATCTTGTTCTCAAATTATTCTCAAAAAAATCCACTGCCATTATTAATATTTATTTTCATATTGGGAGGTAAGTGTTGGTGAACCTTCCTTTTAAAGCTTAACTGGTCTGCATTTCAGTCATTATTTAGTGCAATAACCTCTAGCTGAGCTCATCTGCTGCTATTTTTAAGTAGAAACATCCAGATCTTTTGAGACTATAAAATAAGAGTAATTTTGATTTTTATAAATGGGTCATAATTCATTCAGTATACATTTAAATCTTACCAGAGTAGATTTGATGCCAACACTTTCAGCTGCCTGAAATGCCAAAGTGAAATTTCTTCTCTGCATGAGATATGAAAACATGTTAGAAAACAAGGAAATATTATTTCAAACATAACAAAATGGTCTTAAGAATGTTCATAATAATGCTACTACTTAAGCTTCAAATGCAGTATATAATTTGACTACAGTAATTTAAAAGAGCCATAGGAATTAATGTGTTTTAATATCATCTAAAAATTTATAAATTTTTTTATTAATTGCCTGTTCAGAAGATAATGCTGAATATCATTGCCAGTGAAGAACAACTGAGTTATAAAATACTAAAGAGATTATTTAGTCTCTGAAAAGCATAAATTACAAAAATCTCTTCATGCATTAATGAAATAATCTTTTGTTTTTAGGATCTATTATCATTAATTGTACATCCTGGGCTAACCAGTAGGTGGGAACTGTGGCAAACCAGAATACAAAGAGATGATTTGGAAATCCTAGTAACACTGGGGTTTTTAGAACTCAAATTAGTTCACTGGTCTTTATTAACTCATGTCAACTAAAGAATTGCATTCCTGGGAATGGGATTTTTCAAGTCTTACCTTGTCCTGGCTGTTCAGTTCTTGATAGGGAATATGGGCTGGGAGGTAAGTGTGGAGAACTGCACAGAAAGCCAGGCCATCATTCCAGCTGCTGCTGAAGTTTGTGATGTCAATATTCTTGAAAGGAAAAAAATAAAAGCAATATTAAAATCATAACCTAACAATTACATGCTACCAATTCATCAATACTTCTTTTTAATACCTTCGAAGAAATTGGCAAAGTGGACAGCCCAATACCAAAGTTCTGTGGTAAGAACTGCACTACTAACAAAAAGGAAGAAAGGAAAACAAAATAATATAGTGATAAGAAAGTCAGTTATTTTATATATTAGTTTCTGATAATTTTAAGTTCTCTCTCAACAAAATGTGCAAAATGTGTGCTTGAGTGTGTGTTAAAAGCTGTAAAATGTTGTGCTAGAGAAGGTGATGGATTTGGTGCAACTGTACACGCCAAGAGAGAAAAGCAAATGAGTCAAAGATGTGTACCCCAAATCCCTGATCAGCCAATGTACTCCTATCTCTGTTCATGTTCATTCTATTTTCTGCTTCTACTACATTCATATCCAGACAAAATTTCTAACTGATGAGGAAAAGTATTTTCTCTTTTAAACAAACCATTTCTCTATAGAAACTCATGTGAACAACAGCACAAACAAAAGTTAACTTTCATTTGGAAATAAAGATGTTCCAGCAGATTTGGTGCTGACAGTAACAGAGAATCTTTGGGATTGAAACTGAAATTGAAAACTGCTGCCTTGCACTCTTGATCTTTTAGTTCCCATAGGAAACTCAGTGGCACTGGTAAATGCATCTCCTGAGACTGTATAAATTATTGTAGAGTCAGCCCAGTCCAAAAGAGTTATGAACAAGATGCCTCAGTGACCTTTTAAATGACTGTATATTTGGCTGTTGGCAGTCAAACAATGTTAGAGAGGCTAAGTGGATAGCAGTCAGTTTAAACTTTAATTAGGAAACAACCAGTAACAACAATATATCATATATCTTTTACACTTTCATGGAGAAATATCTAACCCACTTAACCAGGCTCAAGGAGAAGCTTACTTAGTTTTCAAAGTTTTAACAGCAGGAACTAAAACCTCCAGTCACAGAAGTGCAGGATCACAATCACCTGAGCCAACCTTTCACCTGACAGCACTTTAGTCATCATCAGCAGCAGCTGTCTTGGACAAGACACTAAAACCAGTTATTCCTAAGGCAGAAAACTCCACCAGTGCTCTGTGCCAGGCAGTCTGGGGCACTTGGGCTTCAAATGAACAACAACTACAATCCCCTCCGACAGAGGAAAAAAACAAAACTCGGGCAATTTCTAGAAGAATGTGAGGGAAATCTTGGTTTCCTGCTCAGGCTCAGCAGTTTTGCTGTGAAGTGGCCCATGCAGGCCGGGCTCTGGGGTCAGTGTACGTGCTGGGGCTCACAGTGCCCGCGGCCGGAGCCGCTCCCGCTGCACGGAAACGGCGCCGAGACCCCCGGGCTGTGGGAACTGCCCTGCACACAGCTTCCTCCAGCCACACGGCTGGGAAAATCCAAAAGCAAAAGGGAAAAAAATGAAGGGAGGAAAAAAAAAAAACCCTCTCTCTTTTCTCCTCAAGAGAGACAGGAAATTTGATTTAAATTAATGCCCCGTTAAAACTTTCTCAATGATACTTGAATTAAGGAAACATACACAACACATAGTATGAGGTTTTAAGGAAAAAAAAAGGGAAAAATGTCAGATTGTTAAAGCAAATAAATTTCTACATGTGTCCATTTACAGAAGTCACTTTTTGGAAAGCTCTTTCCTCCTACCCTGTATTCAATAAGGCCTCAGGCTCACATCTGTGTCAGGAAGATGGATAAAGGTAGGGAGAGGGGCTTTTTCTTGCCACAGGCTTGTGTGGCAAGCTGGCTGTAAAAATCAGGTGTGAATGATCATGTTTGCTTTGCTGTACAACCCACTGAGGGAGAAAACCTCAAACCTGGTTTTTGCCTCTTGGCTGAAATGTTCTCCCTCTTTCCCTGAGATGACTAAGTGATGTGGGAAGGGGAGGAAAAAGATGTACTGGCATTGCCACAGTGAAATTACAACATGCAAAAGTCATCTTCTCTTAAACACTGCAATTGCACAAAATAAAAACTTCACTTTAACTATTAGTAAGTATCCAAAGAATGCTGAATTTTTAATATAAATGCTGGGGGGGAAAAAGGGCCACTCAAAGTACATCTCCAAGTTTCGTTGGTTCTCAAATAAAACCAAACTCAGAATATCCCATTTTTCTAAATCATCTTGTAGGGTCCAGCTTTTATTATTAAGACAACAAGCAGAAAACAAACCTATCATCCAAGAATTTTAATGTATCCAGAGAAGCTGAATTAAATACAACGGAAGGAAACAATTAAAAGGGACTGGTTTCTGTTTCCAATTGCTCTAAGCATTATGAATTATTATTACCTCTCAGACTAAAAGAAGTATATTGGTCAGACAGTAAAAACAAATCTAGAAATGGGACAGATTGTCATTTAAACTGAAAATTTAATTTTTCATGTAGGGCTTTGAGCACATAACTGGCACATTTAAATACAACAAATTTTATTTCCTAAATGCTTTTAACTACTTGTGGCTTTTTTGAAAAAGCTTGGTCAGTATAATGAAATCAATCTTGCATTAAGCTCTTATTTCTCAAAGAATTGATGGTAAACAGAACATCAGCCTAAAATCTCTGCCATAATTTCTTCTTTGTTACTGCTTTTATTAAGTAATTGGCTCTATTAAGAGAATTCTGCTGGAATCTAATCTAGAATTATTCTTCAAGACATTTCAGACCACAAAGTATTAAAGCAACTGAAGGACATACTTTCAGATAAATTGTCAAATGAGGGAAAAGCTTTTCTGCAGGTAAATGAACTAGAAGGGGATTTATCATCCCTTGTCTATTAATGATTAATAGGTAGGATGGGAGTGAAGCCACCTCTGTATTTGGGGTAGATGGTTTTTAAAAAGGTGATTTTAACAAAAGTTAAGCCACAGGCCATTGTCATAAAAAGATCTGTGGAAGACACTTTCCAACCAGGAGTAAATAACAGAATTAAAAATTTGTAAGACTTTCTGGAGACAGAACATAAAAATATAAAGTGAAAAAAAGATGGCAATAGAACAGTCTGGTAGATCCACAATCAAGCAGCATTTCAAGCATGACTCCAGCCCCTACTGAACTGGAAACTGCAGAGTAGGAAGAGTCACCACAAAATCAGGATTCCCTTGAGCTCATACAGAAAAAAGACTAAAACCAGTATTCCCCATGAAACTTTCTACACTGCTTAACAGACTGGGCTCTGCATAACATTGATCTAAGATCTCTGCAAACCTATGGCTTTTCTAAAACTCACCATTTTTAAGTGGTTTTAACCAGCATACTGCTAATTTTAAAATTTTCTCCTATTGTTTTTTGCAATAATTCTGTATTAATAGTGGGTCTTCTAAAGTCAGTGAAAATACTTTTTTTAAAGAAAAACCAAGAAACAGATGTTAACTATTATAACCCAGTAACTCCTTACTTTTTTTAAATCCCTTCAGAAAACTTCCACCGCTAAAAAGCCCCACAGACATCAAGAAATCCAACTACAGAAAACATGGTTTCTAACTTGCAGTTACAAATTAAGAACAAAGTAATTTGAATTTTTAGACATATCCCCAGCTTCAATCTCCTGAGCTATGGACATCAGAGCTCCAGCAGAGGAGCATCCTGCACTGCAGCTATTTCTCCATCCCTTGTTCTGCACAAGGAGGAGAGATTCCCATATCCAAACTTGGTTTGGCTCTCAAAGAGTCAGGGCATGAAGCAAATAAAAGCATGTGTCTATGTCTCTGTTGTATCAGTTAATTAAATAAGTGGGTTGAGAAAGCAAAACCATTAATATAATTCTGTGCTCTCATATATTAAAGCCTTAAAACAAGATTTGAAGTTCAAGTGTACAGACCTTGGCAGGCTTCTTCCCATGGCAGAAAATTACTAGTAAAATGCTTTTAAAAGCTTTTAAAGATACATCCACAAAAGTAAAGAGTATCCATTACAGAAGATTACAAAGGTTAACCACAACAGAACTGCCATCCATGCTCCATTGAATCAGGATTCACTGACTCTCAAATCATGGAATAAAGCTGTGGCTATCTACTTCTGGCAGTAGGTGAGAGCATGAAAGTATTTTTGGAATAGACTTAGCAGCAGCCCCAGCTACTGCCTCTTCAATCCCAGCTTCTGGAAAGGCAGTAAATGGCAAATATAGACCATCAAAACCCTTAAACACTGACTGGTAATGTTTCTTTCCACACCAAACACATGTTATTTTTCACTTTGGGCATAAAGAAGAGCCATAAAAGAAGCAGTCAGTCTCACAAAATCCAGTAACAGCTTCAGACATTAATGTCTGAAACACTCAGAGGTACAGACAGCTTCATAACTTATTCTAAATTTTGTCATAATTAAGTCTAACAAGTTGACATTTCTCTTGTATCAGAATCCAACCAAAACACAAAAAGGAAGCCTGTCCTTCCATAACTCAAAGATTTTTGGCTAAAGCATCAGCTTAAATGAAGGAGAGAAGTGTTTTGGCATCCTGACTACTCCGATGAATCAACTAGACAGCACAGAATGCACACCCTGGAGTCAGTATTTGAACACAGGCTTACATAAGCACAGTCATGTCCTTTTCTTGTGCATTTTTTAAATCAATACAGTACTTTGAATAGAATATGACCTAGCTTAGTGTTGATAAGTTAAAGGAAAAAAGGAATCTGAACCATTTTTTACTTCTAGTTTTGTTATTCTACACTTATTGCCCAAGCACAAGTGAAAGCATTGCTTGCTTTCAAGGTGCATTGAGCACAGCACCCAAATTTTCTAAGACATGTAGCTTTGATTTGTACAGGAGTTAAAAATTAGGCCTTTGCAGCAAAAGTCTTTCCAAAAAACAGCATTGCATGCAATAGAGGACAAGTACTACATGGCTATACTAAGTGTATCTGTACCTAGGAAATGTGTAAAGCTTAAAGAAAGTTTAAAAAAAAATAGTCTATTCTTGTTGCAATTTTGTGACAATTGCTTTTTTGATGTCAGACTTCTGGAAGTGAATTATCTTTCAGAATGCTGACAAAAATGGAAAATAAATGGAAATAGTGGTGGAGATAAGAATGGGTAAGGATGTGTGTATCCTGTTTGTTGGTCCTCTTTTAACATGAAACATGCATGCTCACATCCTTTTTGGGACTTTTATTAGCTGTGTACTCAAAATGAAAGTAGCTGTGCTCCAGCCAGGGTAAATGCTCCATAACAGCTGGATGGGATTACTTTATGCTTTGAAGATATCTGGAATTTATGACAGTTTTATGACACTGCACATATTTTAGAGGAGCCAGGAGGATTCTCTCCTCTGAAAAATGCAGCACTTGGCTCTGTACTCTGCAGCAGTGTCAGATCCTGAGCAAAGCTAAGACACGATGAAATTTCAAGTATTTTGTGCCTGTTGATCTGAAAACTAAAGGTGATTTGCTCCTCTTTTATCTAAATGTTTATCTTGAGAACAGCTCTCCTCTCTCATGGCTTAGAGATCTGCTCAGCCCAGGACACAATGCAGCTCAGTAACTTGTGTGTGCAACTGTGTCAGGACTGAACAGGCTCTGGGTGGAAGTTAATAGAGAACCTGCCCCTGCTAGTCCTGCACTGACCTTCTGCAGATCCCCACTCTCCAAACCTGAGCTCCAAGGAGAAATCCTGCCTGCAAACAACTTTCAGGCAGCACGTTAAAAGCTACAACATAGTAAGACATGAAGTCATTCAGGTTTTTACACCAATAACTTCTCTTATTTTCATTGGCTGTATCAACCTGATTTTTTTACTGAGGTCTTGAAAAAACATTTGGAACACAGTTAAATATTAACAACTACATTTAAAGGTGACTATTCATTTATTCCCCTCCAAATCTGCTTCAATAAGTCAAGAAAAGTGTACAATGAAGTAATTTACAAGGTTTTTTAACAGGGTTTATTCCACTATAATGGACTGAAATTAAGAGCTTCACCACACTGTCATATTTGAATTATTTAGCATTCACAAAGTTGCAAGCTTCTAAAGCAGAAATAAGTACTTAAGACTTTAATCAAAAGCTTGAAAGCATTTTTCTAGAAGAGATAGGAAAGCAGCAGTTATTTCTCTTCCATTTTACTTGACCTGACAAAAAACACATACCAGTTGTACCAGACAATTCTGTAGTGCTGTATTCTCCACAAGTATCTTGTGAGTAAAGAAAACCTTTTCTCTTTGAAACAGGGTAGACTTTGGTGTGTTTTTTTGATTTTTTTCCTTCTTTAGTATTTTATCCTGCTGTCATTGACAAGGATAAACCAAGTCCACCACACCTGGCGTTTAACAGGTTGAACCACTGGCAGCTCACCTAGAACTCTGTACACCTTCAAAAAAATTCTGGAAATTAAGATTTGTATCTGGTTACTTGTGTGATTACTATTTGTCAGTACTTATTAGCTACTTTTCACTATCCAGTGCAAAATATAACACCAGAGATGAAAGGAAAAACAATGGCAGGAGCAAACCTGTCTCTGTTACAAATGCAGCTTTATCTCAAGGTGCACAGTTCCATCTTCCCTGTGGAACACCAACAGCTGAAAAAATTTTCTATAAATACCTTATATGCATTTATGCATAAAGACCTACAGCTGTGAGACCACCTCCAGGTGAGAGGGAGAAAACAAGACAAAAAAGTGATTACTGTTGGCAATGGATGAATCAGTTGTGATTTACACACATCTTGAAAAATACTGGTTTACAGGGTTCTACTTAAATATTGGTAGTTTAATATAAATAGGACAAAATTAATAATTATTCTGAAACAAAAGGCTTCTAATCCTTTCTTTTCATTTGCTTGTTTCCAAATGATTATTACAATCTATCAGGTCATTTTAGAACTTGTTACAGACTCCATCTACAAGTATCTTTCCTTTAGCCTGCCATATTTACAGCTAATGTTGGACAGAATTTGGTGACTGGCAAGAAAGTGACCTACTGCTCTTCCTAGAGGAAAAGATTGGGATATTTAGGAGCTGTGTTTGGTGAGGCTCCTGCAGCAGCTCAGAGACAGAGGAGGGCTGGGCAGCCAGCATTGTACCTGCAGCTCAGAAAGCTTGTGCTGGCTCTCACCCAGGCACTAAAGCAAACAAAACAACAGTGGTGCAGAGGAAAAGCAGAAGTTCTGATGATAGGAAATGCTGGGGAGAAAAGGGAGCTGTGGCAGAGTGTGAGACACCAGGAAGAGCTGGAGGTAAAGAAGGTATCCTGTCCAGGTTTGGATGACAGGGAAGGAAGAAGAGCTGAGTACCTTCAGCAGGACTGAATGAGGAAGGGAGACATTCATTACCCTGATGCTTGTTTACTGTTCGTCAGTTTTGAACACACATAATTTTAAAATAAAATTAAAATGAAGCAGAGATTCATTGAAAATAAAAAAAGAAAAAGATCCTTATCTGTTATTGATAACACTGAGATGCCAGAAATCTGGATAAGCACTGTTCACAATGAATACAGTGCTGGGTATGATTAAAACATTAGAACACCACCAACACGGTGTTCAACCAGAACTGAATTTCAGGGGATGCTGAAAATAATCAAATTCTGTACAACAAAGAAATGAAAAATGAGTGTGCCCAAAGCAAAAGCCATTCTTCTCCCAAAATTACTTAATATAACCTCTTGATACTATCTTACGGTTTCAATGAAGGCATTGCAGTGGCTCTGCAGATGCTCTGTGTACCATGCTGCAGGTTCTGAAGCAAGCACAGAAAGTCTCAAAACCTATCCTTTCACCAGTGTTTATAAAACTCAAAGAATTATAAGCAGCAATCTGTAGAATCAGAAGTGTATTCTTGAATGTGCACACAACTACAGAGTGAAAAGTTTGGAATAATTTCTATCACTTCTCCTAACCAGATTAACGAAGCTGTCAAATTCATCTTTCATTTCAAGACAATATGGGAAAATATTTTTGTACTTAGTTTGAGGATTTATAAAGAAATGTAACATCCTGCCTTTTTTAAAATGTGGGGAAGGAGAAAGGCTCTTTCCACAAAGCTGCTTATCCTCAGAAATAGCACAGCTGAGTATCAGACGTGCCACAGGAAGAGGGGGAGGGCTTATATCACAGCCTGTCCATTGTGCTGAAGGAGGACTTTTCCTATGGATGGGCGACCATCCTGTTATGCGCTCTCAACTTCCTCCTGCATTGTGAGGCTCAAGTCATGGAAAGAGTAAAGTTCTTAAACTGAGGATTGTGTTGGGAACTCCAAACACTTTCAATACAAGTTAACCAAACAAATACATCATGGTCAGACTATTAACATCCTGGTTTAGTTTGCTGAAGCCACTATTCTTTTGAAAAAATAATGTAATCAGGAGAACTCTGGACAGTTATCTTGTTAGTTCTTTTGGCTTCTGATAACATTTGGACCAAGAGAAAAAAAGAAAAGTCTGCAACACAGTGGAAAGCCAAGTTCAAAATGCAAGACAATGCCACCTTCACAAAACAAACTCTCCCTAAGAGGCCAAATGGGAGTCCATTCAAAGATCCAAAGAAAACCCTATGACAATTACCTATAAAAAAAATAAATCTCTGAAATCTGAGAAATGGTACTCTAGCATTTGGGAAACATTAATTTAAACATTAAGTTGATAAAGTTTCAGCTCCAGTTTCAAAAGTGCAACTTGTGAAAGGCTGATTTCAAGTGCCTCAGTGGGAGAGTAGCTGCCCCCTTAAGAAAAAGCTGTGGTGCAAAGTGACTGCGGAGCTGCTGGTGCTGGAGCAGCACTCGGAGCACGCGTTCCAAGGGGAGGGTACAGGACATGCCAGGGCACTCAGCCCATGCACTCAGGTGTGGAGCAGCCTGGCTCGTGCCACGGGCAGGCTCCGCTGCCTGGCAGCCATGAACAGGGAGTGGGCCAGCTCTGCAGGTACCTGGTAGCCCTCTGTTTTCTTCTGGCACCACTTCAGCAGGGCATTCCTCTTGGAGCCTCCATACTCTCTTGCCAGGGCAGACAAGGGATCTTTCCTCTCTTCCCTAGGAACAAGGCCAGAAGAGCTTATAACACAACAGAAATAGGTATATATAAAGGTTTAAATAGAAGGACAAATTCTTGGCACACTGAAAGTAGCAGGATACAGCACTTATGACCGCAAAACAGAACACACAGGAATATCTGCAAAAGACTTTTGAGTTAGTTCTGAGTAATTCTTTCATTAGCAAATCATCCTTCTTTTTCCTTTAAGCTTTTTTTACTAGATCTTTCCACCTCAATGGTATTTCATTCTAAGAGTTTGAAAAATTAAACTCACAACATAGTAAGTTCCAGCCTGAACATTAAACTAACTCAAGTGATTTTATTTCTTATTTAGAAAGAATATAAACTGATGCTATCTCTTTTGCATCTCATGGCTGATTACAAATGTCACCTTGAAACAACAAGTTTGCATATGAGCAGCATGGTATTATTAACAGAACATTTGCCTGAGACCTGGAGTTCTCAAAAAAGAAGGGGGAGATCTATGTAGGCTGATCTGCCATTTGATGTATTAGCACAATAAAAGCAGTCAATTAACTTCAATTCCAGTTTGTCAAGCTATCTTAAGTAATTTTTTCCTTAAGAAAAGATTGGGGAAGAAAAGAACAACCTAACTAAGTTGGCCATTTTTTCATGAGTCTTACATTACAAGCATCTCTTTACCAGGCTTCAGAAATGAATTCTTAGATTTCAAAAATATATATTAGAGAGGCTAATACTTCTTTAGTGGCCTGGTTACACAATTCAGTGTTTCTATAGCTATTCTACTATAATAAACAGTCTTTGACAAAAAGAGCAAGTACTACACCATTATGGATATTAGTTACCACACACGAAGTGTGCCAGCAGTTGTTCTTGTTTTTAATAATCTCCATTTGGAAAATTAAAATAAGATAGCTATCAGTGAACTGCAAAGACTTCCCCATCTGCCATTTTTAAAGAGTCCTATCAGATGTAAGCAAAGTTTTCACAACATTCACAGAGATTATACCCTAAGTTACTCTTTCTGAATATTTCCCAAAAGACATAGGGATTTTATACATTCACTCGAAAATCTTCAACTCTTTGTTCTTTACAGCCCATATGGTGACTGGAAAGAGGGGTGGAATGTGGAAGTAAATAATATCATCAGCAGATTCTCTGCTGCAGATTTACAGGTAGCAATTCTCCAGCTCCTGCTAAGGGAGAAGAAAGCATCCATGGAATGTGAGAATCTTCCTGTGTGCGTGCTATAAACAGAACACCAGAGACTGTTCCATGTATCAGCACTTCTTGGTCAATGCATAAAAGAAAACATGGCCCAACATACAAGGCCAACGTTTTAAGGAACTAATCTTAAGTACATGTAATGCAGTTTGCTTGGCCAGTCTTCATTGCCATATGGATGGGCAGGATCTCAAAGTTACTTAGAGATAACAGCTGAAATATCTGTGAAAATATATGCCCAGCAGGACAGTAAACACAAAACAGTAACTGCTATCTTTGATGCTGAGCCTTCAAACCTAACTGCTTATCTTGATTTAACACAAGGGAGTCAATAATTGTATATTTAAAATATGAAAGAAATTATCTGAATAGGTCACTGTACCTAAACTTCTTAGGCATCACAGAGACAGAATGATGCTTCAAGAAATTCTGTACTTCAGTTCTTAAATCAGTACAAATATCAACAGCTTACACTGGTGATTTTTTCCTTTGGTGACTGAAACAAGTAACAATGGGATTGCATATTCAATCTATAATGAGGGTTATGCAACACAATGAGAACTGAAGAACAGAGATCTGGGGCAACAATAGAACTCAAATAAAAATATCCCTCTCTCTTTAGGCTAAACATACTGTTTAGCCACGAGGGAGCTGTACAGCCTGTTCTCAAATTCCAGCAAGAGCACATGGTTTATATCAGGTTCTCAGTTATGAAAACATTGCCGAAGAAAATACATTAGCATTAAGTTGTATGGAGAGAATGAGAAATGGTGTGACATACAAATCTTACATGTTCATATATTAGGTCAACTGCATTCCAAATCAAAGAGCCAACAAAGTTTCAACTAGAACAGGGAGCAGTGAACTGCAAGTATTTGTTCTAGTGAACTACACCAATAACTGTTTATTTTCCAATAACTTTCAGAAAAAGGTAGGAGAAAACAGAGGAATCTGATCATGTAACAAACTGAACTCCAGCAGCGACACTCAGAGTGGCTCCGAAGGCCACACCCATCACCACACACCCACTGCTGCACAGCCCATTAAGTCTTTTGTAGTACTGAACACTGCAGGCAATGGTTGGGAGCACAGTAATGATTTCATAATTATAACTGTACAGTTTCACCCTGCAATGCCATACTATTTGCTCCAGTCTGCAGACCAACACCAATACAACTCAGTGTTACCAGTTCAGAGCTCATACACAGGTGTTTTAGCGTTTTTTTAAAAACTTATTTCTGGATGTACTCAGTTTAAATTTAGGTTCTAACATATACATTAACTGCTGGTAGTAAAGTACCCACAATTAAACTCAGTTTAATTTCTGCACAATAAAAGGAGGGCAGCACTGAGGCCAGTCTCAGCTGATTTCAGGAAAATCACTTTCAAAAGCATCCACAGCTGTGAATATCTTAGAATTTTATACATATTGCAAGTGTCTCTGACATTAAGGGTTTAATACCTCTGCTGTACAAAAGCTTTGTCAGGAAGCTCTGTGAGAAATGGTCTTGACAGAGTTATTTAACCTTTGTCTGCAAATTTCTCAATCTATGAAGCAGAGCTGAGGACATACTTCACTTGGATAATATGAGGATTAAATACTTTGAAGTCCTCTGACTGATAACACAGAGAGGAAAAGTTTTAAATTTACCACAGACTTATCTTTTGTCTCAACTAATCAAAGGAGGTTGTCTGGCCATTTGTTACTCAGACTCGCACTGAATCCATCTGTGGGACAAAAAAATCCAGGCCCATTCACTCATGGTTATTAAAAAGACCTGCCAGTGTCTGGGATTAAGATCTGGGCATGCTGCTTTTTGTCTTCAACTGGGATTACAGAAGTTAAGGTTTATCATGGTCTGCCTGGGTCCAAGCCAGTCTGCATGATCAGCCCCATGTGCTGCAAGCTCACTCACTGAATTTGGCTTTGTGGTATTTTGAACTGGTATTCTTAGTGACACAACTTAGCTTGCTTTTCTAGTGGAGTATAAAGTCTGGTATTAACTCACAAGCTTTAAAAAGCTTAACTTTTAGTCTAACTTTTAAAACAAATACTGAGCTGCAGAAAAACCTTTCTGAAGCTCTTAGAGATTACTTAAGATCATTACTGCGTGGGCTTTGCAGTCTCAGCATCAATACTATGTACTAGAGGAATGAAGGCAGACAGCTGTGGAATTAACCCCAATAAAGGTTTTTTACCTTATTCTGCTTCTGGTTGTAGGGGTGACTGATGCTGTAGGAGAAGATGAGAGGGACAGCTGTGGTGAGGTGGTACCCATGGCCATGAGAGATGCTGGGGATGCTCCATCAGGTGCGCTGATGTCCCGCTTGATTTCTTCACTGCTTCTTCGAGACACTAAGGGGGAATTGGCCATACATTTAGCATTTGCAAACATAAAAACTTCCAAACTTGCTCTCAGACAAGCATTAGTTCAGAAACCAAGCATAGAAATCTATATCTAGTAGTAGGTGTCGACATTCTTCTTGATGCTCTCCACTTTGGAAACATGAAGGATTTAGACTGCACTAGAAACATTTATGATCAAGCCTGTATTTTGAAGCAAAGAAAGTTTGATGGATGTACCTTAATGGAATATGACTATTTCCATTTAAAGGATTTAATGAATGAGAAGGAATTGTAACATCAAAGCATTTATTTTCCTCTAGTCCATATAGTTACACTGCAAAACTTCAAGCAGTTAAGGAAAAAGAAAACCAAATCAGTTTAGAGATGACAGCTGTTTTATTTCCATTTAATTTTAACGAAGAATTGGCATGTATGTGATGTTCTGGACATTAATTAAATATCATCTACAAGAATATCAAACATTGACCTGAGACCAGTCAGCCACATTCCACAGAGCTCGCTTCATTTTATCAAAGGAAATGATTTTTCTTTCAAAATGCACAAGCATTGTACTGCATAAAACCAAATTTGGAATTCTTACATGTTCTCTACGTGGAAGAATTTCCAGTTAAAAGTATGAGCTTTGCCTTTATACTTAAATAGTCACCATTTTTCATGTTTGTGCAAATCAAAGATTCAACTCTCTACATAAATCAAGGACTTATTTTCTAATGACCTGGGGACAAGTACATTAATTTATAAATACCAGACACAAGAAGTTTGGGTTCTTAAGACAAACAAAAACTATCTAAAACTTGTAAGCATTTACTCAAATACAGGATTTTTTAAAAAAAGTTGATCTAAAATCAATTCTGCCTAGATTATGCAAAGCATCATTTTCACAGTGTCACACTATTTGTGCTATAATTCATAAAGATTTGATTTTAGAAGATCCTGCTGATACTGAGACATCAGTATATACAGCTTGATAGTAAACTAACACTCTGCATAAACTTGTATTTAGCAAGTCTGATTTCTTTTAAATCCAAATTAACATCAAATGTCCAGCAACTACCATCAGCAATAATGAAGAATATTTGTGGGTCATGCCAGTCTCAAAGCAGACCTGTAAGGATGTGACTGACATGAGAGTCCCTAATTTCCCTGAGCACCCGAAAGCCGTGTGTTACCTGAGATAGACTTGGCACTTTCCATAGCAGGGACTCTGGGCAGAGACGCTGGCCGGCTGGTGGAGGATGTCCTCAACAAATGCTCTGGACAAAGAAAAGGAGGGAGGTCATCATTAGTGAAGATTCCAGCCAAATGTAAGACATTCAGGTCTGAGTCACCACCAGTGCCTGAGTTTGGCTGTTTTAGGGAGAGCAGTTGATTCTACCTGTAAGATAGAAAAGCCCTAAAGTTGCCCATGGCCAATGAAGTGCACTAGGAATACACCATGAGCACCTTAATCCTTTTACCCTAAAGCCTCTTGCTAATCCACTTTTCCTGGTCATAAAAAAAATCCTTACACCAAAAGGCTGAAAAAGGAACCCCCATTCAGCACATGGCCAAAAATATTCAGTATGTCCTTCACAATGTTCAGTGGTAACGCAGATTGTGTTATCCCTCAGCTGATTTCTTCTTTCCTCCTCTTTGGTTTGTTGGATTGACATTTTTTGGGCTTGGGGTTTTTTTTTGTTTTATTATTAAATAAAATCACATATTTTTTCCTTTCTTCCTCCATGCAGTCGAGTCTAAAAGGTGCCTTTACATATTGTATTGCAGGATTAGCTCTGCCTAACACCAACGAGTAAAAAAAACCTACAACAAGATTAATTTTCTATAGCAACAAAGTTATTTCCTATTATGAAATGTTACTTCAAGTAAAAACTGCAAACAAAAGGTTTGTTTCTACATACTCTTACGTAGAAACACTTAGAACACAGTGATTTGAATATAAAACCTCATGGAAACAAGGATTAAGAAAAGTGAAATCCCATTTATTAATTGAAAATGTGACACAAGAAACACACACTGCTGGAGAGATACATTAAAAATACATCTATATGGCTGTAAACAGGAATTCTGTCTGGCACCCTCACTCCTGGAACACAGCCCTGCTCCTGCCTCCACTGATACAAAAAAACCCACAAAAGCCATGTAAAACATACCACTCATTTTGTGTTTAAGCTTATGTCTGCCCCTGAACTCTGTAACAATTAAAGAATCCTGTATTATCTTCTTGGAAAGGCATTTCAATATTCCTAAAAATATCGAAGTTTCTAAAATTAAAACTGCAGCTGCATTGCACAAATAGCCTCAATATGGATTCAACAAAAGCAAGAAGGAAATCTGGCACATACAGACTATTATGAAGTGCTACAGAAAAAAAAAAAAACAACCCTTTAGAAAACATCAGACCTCAGGAATACCAAATTGAGAGGAAATATTCAGCCTGGAGTCATATGGGGATTATCTTGAGAAACATCTACACACAAAAAGCCCCTAAAGCAGGCATAAATCAGAGAACTACACCCAACACATGATAGCCATTCATTCTCACAGGAAGAGCACATTGTGAACAGTGTTTTGAGAGACAAAACAAAGTTCACAGAACAGGGGAATATTGGGAAATAGATAAATCAACACTCAATTCCATTCAATTTTTCATCTGGCTCCTGAAGGTTCAATACTTAATAAGTTTATTTTATTATTCACATGCAATACAATGCCAGCCATCATCCTTGTTTTGTTTTGGGGGGTTAAAAAACCCATAACCACACAAATATTGTAACCCCAGAGGTGGGGTTTTTTTAATATCTGGGACAGCTGCAAGATATGCCCCTGAAATTATCTTATCTTGATTTTACAAGTGATCTTAGTTTATGCACACACTAAAACTTGTCAAAATAGTACCAAGTTATCAGCAGGCAATTGTGGTTCTGTTGGAAATTCAAAAAACCATCTTTATGTTACACCACCACATGTGATGAAACACAAGTAGAAAGAACTTAAACATGATGTAGTCTATGATTCTATTAAGATATTTTGATAATAAAAAGTATGTAACATGATAATGTCTTGGATACTAAATAATTTTTTAAAAAACTATCAATAGCAGTGCTAAAACCAAAATTTAAATGAACTTGAATCAGTACCTTGAACAGGAATTTCTGCATAGCTTGGTCTTTTGTCTGTCAGTGTAGCAAGGGGCTTTGAAGCTGAGATTGGCCCACTTATGGAATGCCTCTGAAATGGAAAAACACTTGTGTCAGACATAACTAGAAGGTAAAAAAACAAATGTGGAATTGCAGAATCAGCTTTAGAAATTCAGATATGACATTATTACTTATTTAAAGAGCTACAAAAATAAAGGAACCTTTGAAAATTTTTCCTCCTTTGCTTTAAAACCTTTACTTTTGCCAATCTGACTATGCCTTGATCCTGTAACGTTTACTTGTTTAAACTGAGACCTGTTCCTCAGACAAATGTTAAAAATTAAGGCAGTGAATGCTCTTCCAGTTTTTATATTAATTCTCACCTTCATTTATATTTTGTTTGAACAAACCTGTTCTGGTTAAACTTGATGTGTTTATTTAAACCAACAGAACCTCCTATATAAAGCCAAGGTTTTAGTGCATGATTTGTGTTATTAACATAAGCCTTTACAGCTTTGTGCCTCTTCCTGGAAAGTTGGGAGAAAGCTATAATGGGTACAGTGACCCAAAGTATTCTTTGCTAAGAAAAACACTACTGAAAAAATGGGGTTTATTCAGAATGTCAAGAGCTTTTGTTCCCACATATTTAACTGAGATGGTCTGGGAACAAATGGAGAGACACATTTTATTATTTATCAAAGATGTAATTAAACAAATTTTTTTTTTTGCCTTCTCAGGTCACTTTAATTTTTGTTCTCCTCTAAAGAGCTATAAATTGAGCACTTAGTTTTCATTTAGCATTTCAATTGAGCATTTAGTTTTTCATATAAATATTTAGCAATATATGGCTTTTAGCAAGCACACGATCACAGCTGTGTTCAGACTTGTACACACAATTCAGTAAGCACTGAAAAGGACTAAAATAAGCATTTTAGTCTCACACAGTGAAGTGTACAAAGCAATAATTACCCTTATAGTTACTGAAACAGATTCGGTTGCTGAAGACACACAGAGGATCACTCACAATTATTTCAAATTAAAAATTTCAAAGAGCCTGTTACAAATTACAGTCCATTCTTTATTCATCCTGTCCTCTCTATTAGATTCCAATATTTAATCATATTAATTATGTGTTTATCCTGAAAACTCTTTCAGGTCTCCATCTGGCCCAAGGTTAAATGAGTCTTATCTTCATAAAATACTAAAGGTCAGATGTTTCTCATGCCAAATTATGTAGGTAAGATGACAAATCCAGAATTGTGATTGAAACAATCTAACAGTATATACTTTACAGTATCCCATAGCACAGGCAGGATTACAGGGCTACTTACTCATCAGTTATGCTTTTGTGCTAGAAATCAAATGAGAGAACAGCACCCAATGTACAGCATGAAAAATTTCATCACTTCATACACCCACCGTCCTGCACACACGTGACAAACATTTTACCTTTAAATGTGCACGTGAAAGTGACTGTGAGCCATGCCCAGAAATGCCCACAACAGCTTCCCCTAAGAGCTGCTATTTCACTTACATCACCTCCTTAAAAAACCCCCAAACATTTCCTAACTAAAGGACAGGAACTATACCAAAGTGAGCCATTTCATTGCATCTCCCCACCCCAGGAAACAGCTAAAATAGATGATAAGGCTAAAATAA
This sequence comes from Irena cyanogastra, assembly GCA_013397155.1. NCBI lineage: Eukaryota > Metazoa > Chordata > Aves > Passeriformes > Irenidae > Irena > Irena cyanogastra. The sequence continues at coordinate 759,023 of VWZV01017481.1, forward strand.
AAATATTTAATTTTTGTTAGCTTTGGGACTGGCACTACAGAGACAGGGGAGTACAGAGCTTCAGCCAAGAAACACAGAGCTGGATAACCATACACCTTTATCCCTTAAAAACAAACATCCCTTATTGATATTGCCAGAAAGTGGCTGTATCACTCAGCTGATAACTTGCTGTATACTGGTCTTGTCTCTTTGCAATGAAACAATCTGGTTGTCTCTTTGCTCCTGCTGGCACTGCAGACAGGGCTCCCTTGCACTGTTTAGTTCCTAATTCCATCTCTCACAGCTACCACCTAGAACACAACGACTGATGCACTGCAAACCAGAGGAACATGGACCAACTGATGTTTATCTATCCTCACCTGCCTTCATCTGTGTAGCAGTGCACAGGTGCCTGGGAGATGCTTTAAATTTGAAACAGAACTATGGCAGCATGAACTAATCACTTCAAATATTTGGCTTTTGACTCTCATCCTTGTGTCTGTTGTCAGCTATGGAAGGAAACAGGATCATCACCACTATCCAGGCACCTCTTCCCCACCACTTTGCACTTCATGTCAGTGCACCTGCACATGGCAATTGCAGAACAAACAGTTTTTCACATATAGATAGATATGGATAGATACAGGAAATCTTTGACACTAAATTGTTTGCACCCTGGAAGCTTATATGCTCAAAGCAAAACAGGACATTCAATGGTAACCTGTAAATCTGAAACCACGTCTGTTTCAGAGTCCTCCAGCTACAAAACAGAAAAATAAAGTACCCAGGGAAAGCAGCAGATAGACTCCCTTGTCCTTATATTCCTCCCTAGGCATCTGCTTTGGTCACTCCCAGTGGCATACCAGACCAGCTAAGCTTAGGGCTAACCCTGCAGGTCTGTTTTCACATTCTGAAGAGATTCTCTTCATACCTCTCTTCCTAAATTGTTTTGCAGTACTGCTAAGAGCCATAGTAAAACACAGCTATGTTCCACTGCAGGCTTGGACCTGAAGCCAGAAAGGGTTTTGTTTGTTTGTTTTGAGTTGCAAAATATATCCAAGAATCTATCTCATTATACATACACACAGCTGTAAAGAAAAACAAACCAAGCAAACAAAAACTCTTCAAGACTGAGGAAATTCATGACACAGTCCAAAGACAAAGCACATGGTTGATGCGTCTGTACTTGGACATTGATTTCTGCAACCAATTCATCTTATGGGAGCATCAACACTGTGCCAGTTTCTCAGTAGGTGCCCATGTAAATATTTCCTCTGTGACAGCATTTAAGAGGAACCAAAATTAATGATACTAAACACTGCAACACCCACACAGAGATCTACCTTTCCTCAAAGACCTTAAACCATAGGTGACTTCTATAAGGTGGGAGCCAATAGGTCAGCTCACATGTGGTTACTTATTAAAATCTTGCTTTTCAATTGCAAGAGAGCACAAACAAAAGATGTTTTAAAAAATTACATAGAACGCAACAGTAGAAAATAAGGCAGCAATATGAAAATAAAGAAAACTCAACCCCCTTTTCTCTTAAGCAGAAAATATTCACATAACTGAGGTCATGAAACCCAAATGCCTTCTGGATAATTACATGCACTTTGAAGAAAACCACCTATCTTCAGAAAGACAATAGATGCTGTTTTCATTTACACACCCTTCCCTTTGTTTTTCAGGCAATGTTTCCCACTAATGAGTATCCAGCCCCTAATGACTTGGGTCTGTACCAGAAGCTGAATTCAAAATTCAAGTAATTCTAGCAGATCAAGAACATCAAACAAGAGCTGTAAACCTGAGCAGCTTTGCAGTATTCTAAGAGATTACTTTGCTTCATGGTTAATTTACAGGTAAATAAAGTGAGATAAGCCTTAGGCTTCACCAAAAAGTCTTCTGTCTGCCAGAGGTCTGGTTCAGCCCTTTGGAACATGAGATTAAGTCTGCCTCCTCCTACAAGAGTGCAGAAATAAACAGAAATATAAAGACAGATCAACAGGAACAAAGCATCTGTCAGCGAACTCGTCACATTTAACTAATTTAGAAAACTGCTGTCAAGAGTGACTGAACCACAAGAAGAGGCAGAAGCTTTCCCAAAAAACCATTTAATTCTCTTTGCTTTAAGGCTATCTATTTGTTTCATGAAATTCAATCTTAAATGAATAAAAGCTGCACACTAGTCTGAGAACAGGGGAACAGTCAGTCTGTTCCAGGTATTGTTCCTTGAGGACTAAAAGCTAATATGCCTATATAGTCCTCAGTTCAGGCAGAGAGAATGTATTACCAAATCATTACACTGACCTACAGTGAAAATCAACTTTTGGAACTTCTGGATAGCAATATCTTGAAGGCAACAGGAGAATTATGGCTATTAAAGGAGTAAAACAATGTACATGCTTTGATTTTTCTTTATGAATCTGGTCCCATCTGCTTCTCCCTTGAACTTGCTGGCTTCTACCGAAATCTCACTTCACACAGTAAGTGAGACAATAAAACCAGCAAAGATGTACAAAGCTGAACCATCAGAGTCCTGACAATGCCATGTCAGTGCACTCAGGCTGCTGCAGCAGCTGAGCAAAAGGACAAAGCTTCAGAGGGGGCAGCACAAAATACACAGCACTATCACCCACTGGCCAAACTCTGCAAGTGTCAGAAATGAACAAAGAGAAGAAATTGGCAATTATTGCAATCCTCCCTCCTCAGGCCTGCATTGAAAGATACATTTACAGTGATGACTGCTGACAGACTCTGCACAGTCCTTAGTTCACTGCCAAAGGGGATTACTGCTGTTTCCCTGCCAGGCACAGGAGTAAGAACTGACAAATGGCAACTCTAAAACCAAGGAATGCAAATAAAGTCTTCCTCTCACGCTTTTTAATAGCACAGGAATAGCAATGGTTGCAAATACTTAACAAGAACTTCCAAGTTTCCAACGTGGCTCTCAGTGAGAGACTTGTTAGACTGAACAGTTCAGTAATTACTTACTGAAGGCAACATTTTATCATTATTTCCCCAGCAACTCAGCCAATATTTGTATGCTACCACCTGTAGTTTCACACAATCTTCTTCACAGAGAAGGATTAAGTGCAGTCATAAAACACCCACCTGCATAGGGGATACAGCAGCAGCTGGGGGAGTTTTCATGGGACTGGGGCTCAGGGGAGTGCGAGGAATTGCAGCAGCAGCAGGACTTGGAACTAGGAGGAACATGGGAAGGAAGGCATCGTGAGCATGACACTGTTCTGCAGTGCAACAGGAGACTGCTAAAGCCAACCCTCACCTTGTACTTTACATTACCAGTTTTACCAGATCACACTCTCAGAATTTCAATTAGCAATTGACTGAAAAGTCATTTGAAAATATGCCTACACATTTACTCCCCTGCAATTACCTTCATTTGCTGTCTTTCTATCACCTATGGTAAAAGCCTGAGTTTGCTGGGGGTGGACAAGACTAAGGTGCAGGATACTATTACCTTGGCAGATGTAAATCATGGCATTACTAGTTCTCTGATCTTCAGACAATTAAAGAGATAGCAGCAGGCTCCTGGCTCTGCTAGTAATACAAGAAAGATAAACTATATCACCTGCTTCTCCTTTCTAGTTTCTAATCAAAGTCCACGAGCACTAGATTATTATATACCTTAAATTTTGGAATTAAACAAGTAGCATTTTTAGAAATGTATGAAAACAGAAAAATTTTGAATTAGTGAATCAGTGATCTAATGATTTAACAACATGATTAGACATGAATGCTGAGGTAGAAGGCAGGTATTAGCTTGAAATAAAAGATTCCAAAGAAGGTAGAGGGAATTTATCGTTTAACTAAACTAACTCTGGCAAGAAAGCACCTTCCTCCAGTAACACACTAAAAAAAACGTTCTAAATTAACACTAGAAAAGTAAAAAACTGTAAACACCTGTGAACAAAATAAGCAAGCATGGAAATAGAAGCATTTATAGAAGGGTTAAATATCAGAGATGGTTCTGTATCTTAAACTTCCTAGTTCTGAGCAGGGAAAAGCAGCTTTGCTGTGCACAGTACTGTATTGGCTCTGCTAACTTAGTCTGCTTCAGACCAAGCCTCTTTACATGAAACTTACAGTGACTTTGTTGGACATGAAAGTCAAAACCCAAAGATTTGGCAAGGGAAATATTTTAATCCATACAAGGTCTCATATGCAGCTAAAGGTGAGACTCAGGTGTTTCTCATTTCAGAATAATTACTTGGACTCCTTATTCTGGTCACCTATGGAGAAGAACACCACTTCTTCCCACAATCAGAATCATAGTAAAGTCCATTGTCTCAAGAGTGAGACTCCTTTCATTTTAGAAAATATCTCCTATATCTTTCAATAGGTGATACTGGCTGGATCTTACTTTTAACTGTCATCAGAGCTCTGAGTATAAGTTATTAAAAGAAATAAACTCAGCTCTAGCTATTACATGGCTTTTAAAATGCTTAATTTGGAACATTAAGTTCACATTTTAATAATCAGGCTGAAATCAGCTGTGCTTCCAGCTATAATTATGTGTGTCATATGTGTTTATGTATTTCTAATACACAGGAGCACTGAATCAAAGCATCCAGCATATGAGTCACTGGCAATGCGACAGCAAAGAGAAAAATAAAGACAAGACAAAAAAGGATGCTTGCACTTAACTGCAGTGAACAATCTGTTCTGCAATCCAGTTTGGGTTGGTTTGTTTCAGCCAGCACTTGGAGGTCATGACAGGATAAAGCAGCTTGAGTCAGCTGAGCCATCAGGTAACACAGGCAGAGGGGCAGCCTGGTGCAGCTGCTGCTCTGGCTGGAGGGACTCACCTTGGGAGGAGGCACTGTCGAAGGACTTGATGAGCGTTTTCACAGTGGGAGTTGGCTCTGAGGAGGTGGAGGATCTGCGACTCAGGCCCATTCCTTGTCTCAGAGCTGCCAAATCCCTCTCCACTGCATTCATGTAATTGTACACTCGACCACGTTCTTCTTCCTGCCTGAAGTCAATGTGCTGCTCATTTAGGGTATTTAAAAAACATTTTAACATGCAGAGTCTTAAGAAAATCAACACAAATTGAAGCTAAATTAAAATCTATGGTCCAAATGGGTCATTACACTAACCTAGTTTTCTTTCCACTGTAATTCAGAAATAGGTTATCAACCCAAATTTTCACTGTAATTTCCTACTATTTGTCAGCAACAGAGCTCAGCATCTGGTAAAAAAGTCTATCAAAACAATATTTGAAATGAGGCTTAATTCCTGCTCCTGTCTCACACGCACACGGATGGAAAAAAACTTGAGACTTAAGGATATCATCGTTCCACATGAAAATAATCATCTCAGTGGGGAGAATTTTTTTCCACCTGAATAAATGGAAAACAATTTAATACGAAGGAGGTAAGAATATATTTCTGGTATACATCTTTAGGCAGCATCAGCTTTTCCTCAAGTTTCAAAGCCTGTGCTATCTCCTATCCTACTAGAAGCTGGGCTAAATGTAATGTAAATCTTACCAAATTCCCATTCTTGCAGAAAACAATTGTTTTACCTATACACATCACAAGCATCATTACTGTAAGCTATATCTGACCCCTAGAGACAATGTGGTCAGGATTCAAATGGTGCTGTACAAGATGTTCCTACTTGAGGACTTTAGTATTTCTGAAAGACATGTAACTCAGTTTCTAAATATCTGGAGCTCCTAATTCAACCCACAATATATCACAATTTGGATTATTTTTGTTTTTATATAGAAAGCACCTCTAAGTATCAGTGGAAAGAAAACAGTATAAGTGACATGCAGAAGTAGATGCAGGTTTCTTCTCAGGTAAAAACCCAGCTGTGTTTTTAACCACACTAAAAGCCTTGGCTGCTAATAAGAAATATTAATGATGGTACAGAAAAGCCAACACTGCTTGTTTTTCACACTGCGGGAAGCCAAATCATTTTGATCTGTTAAACTGGAAAAATCCTCCACTTCAACTCGGTTTTGTAAAACCCTGGGTGGATTAAGTACAGAGTGCTGCTGTAAGTGTACCTATTTTGGCCACTGAAAGCAGCATAAAGCAGCTCACTGAAATACAGATCCTCACAGTGAGGGGATTTACAAACTTCTGGAGCCTCAATAATTAAGAAACTGGATTTCCAAAACTGCACCTCCCCTGCAAAAGAGACCATCTATCCCTGTTGTCATCTGCATACTTGCGTGACTTTATCTCCTCCAGCTCCTTAGTGAGCTTCTCATTTTTCTCCTGCGCTTCGTGCAATCTGCGCTTCAGGTCCCCGATCTCTTCCTGGGCCTCGGACTTGATGTCATTGGCTATGACCACTGCAGTCTGCAGGTCTGCCTGGAACTGACGCCATTCTGCTGACTCCTCCTGGAAGCATAAATTTGCAAGTTAAAAATAAAAGTTATCCTTATTATTCATAGTTTTCCTATGCTGTTAAAGGAAACGATTTACAGGAACGACAGAGGCACTTGTCCAGTGTTAGGCACAACCTAACTCACAAGTTAAATTGAAGAGGTTTTGCTGGAAATAATTAGACTTTGAAAGCCATGAATTTCTTTTCTGGAGACAAATAAAATGTTCAAAGTGGAGGAGAAAAATATTTAATATTAAACTCCACATCAAAATACACAGGAACATTTTCTCCGAAGCCCAACATCATCTCTTTGTGTCACAGAAATTTTTAGCATTGTTTAGTGTCTGTAGGTTAGTAAATACATTCCCATGATGCCTGTCTTTCAGAAATAATTATTAGCATTGTATCTAATGATATTATCTTTTCACAATTTCATGTGCTGGTCTTAGGGCTTTCTAAGCTTACAATTTATTGATTTTTTCAGTTTTTACCTACCCGGAGTCTCCTGTGAAGATTCTTGATCTCTCTTTCCATGTCATGCTTTTGATCCTGAAGCTTTTTAACTGTATCTGGAAAAAAAGTAAAATTCCCTGTAAGATCTTAGTCAGGGATTTATTTACCTAAAAATGAGTAACTGAAAAGATCTGCAAATGTTTTTGAAGACTTACTCAGAGAAAACATTTTTATAACCAAAGACATCTGAAGAAACATATTATGAGAAGGAATAATTTGCCAGAGGATTTTAATCGGTACACACTCCTCTGTGACTGGTAAGGGGAGCAGCTTTAGCAAACTCAACTCTTATACAAATCCCAAATCACAATACCAAAATGACAAAGCAATTACAAAGAGCAAGTAAACGAGGTAGGCAATTTAACATGAAAGGATCCTAAAAACATGGATGTCTGGGGGTTTTCCCTCCTCAAACATAAGCTGCAACTACAGGAAGCCTTTTGATTCACAGTTTAATTCCTGCCACTAAGCAGCTGACATAACGCTCGCAGCCGTGCCTTCCACAGTGATAAAACTGAACTCATGTCCCCGAGAATCTGACATTCTTGTCTATCAAGCTACTATTTGAGGTCAGTGCAAACTATATTTACAGCAAAAGGCCAAACAGTCTGTGAGCTTGTGTTCTGAGAGAGATGGTCCACTAAATCTGTCAGCAGCAACACAAGAGGGTTCACAGCCCCAACACCAGCAGCTCGTGTGGCGTCTGACAGACTGGCTACTGCAATTATTATTCATTTGTGACTTCATTCAATACACAAGGACGATGTGATTGATTACTCCATTCTTAAAACTAAGCAACTAATGAAGAAGAACACAGCATACATTTCTAATCAGTGTGTCACTTCACTGATCCTTGGATTCTAGGATTATTTCTATAGCATTCTGTGACTGTAAAATCTGTAAAAATGATGGAGAAACTGACTAAATGCACTTTTTGTTCAGGTTCGCTATCCCAACACCTGCTGGAAACAAATATTTTTCATGTATATTAGCAATGCTCTTTCCACAACATGACTGAAGGTGCCTAATACATTTAGGCTGTTCAATACACAAAACCTTCTTCAACAGCCCCAAGTATAGGGACTTCTTAAGTCACAGTTAATTTCTTTACAAGAATCATATAAACCTCAGCTGGCCTGAAAACATGATAACCTTGGAAAAGTTCGAACATAAAAAACAGACAGACACTTCTGTATTTATCTCCTCCTTGTAAGACTGCCTATTTTACGTTGCACCCAGCTGATTTTTAAGCTTTGAAGATAAGCCTACAGGGTGGGCCACTCAAGTCTCATGCTACCATGATAATACAGCCCTCCAATTTTTAGCTTGTCTCTTTATATACAACTTGTTTGAGCTAAATTCAGAACTAGGAGGCCAGCTTTAGGCCAAAGTCATAAAACTTGCTCCCCCCACCTTTTCCTTTAAATACATTTTGGAACAAATCAAGTCGATGTTCATTTTTACTTTTAAAACAGTTCAAAGAAAAAATGTTCTTAAAAACAAAATTTGCGGTACTACTAAAAGCAAGCAACCTAAAAATAACCACAAACCAGAAACCATAAATGCACCCACAGTTAAAGCTTGTGTAGTGCCATTGTTCTGAGCTTCTGTGAGTTATGAAACGCACCATTAAATTTTAGTGTATTTATGCTTTGAAGTAAAACACAATGGTCTGAATATTCTGCAGGTACATAAATAATACAGAGCAGTTTACAGCAGTTGTTAAACTGCTCTGTAATAATACAGAGCAGTTTGCAGCAGTCTCTCTCCTCCCCAATCAACCAAGGAGATCAAAATCAGCCCCCCACCCAATTGCAACTGAATTTGAAATGCAGTGAGAAATTATGACTAATATAAGTGATTTCACCTCTTACACCAACTACAACCTGAAAATTCAAGTAGTCAAAATAGGAGGCTGCCATGTGCCATCTTCCCTTTCTGCATCCTTGCAAACTCCACATTCCTCTCTAACACATACAAACCCTTTCCACCCCTACCTGCCTGAATTTTCATTATGGTAGGACAGGTACTTCTACCATTATCCAGTCTCCTTCTTTTAAGGATCATAGACAACAAAGAAGACTGAGATAAAAGAAAAAGTAACTACACATTAGGATAAATTAAGAACAAGGAGACTATTCTGATGAATGAATAGGATAATTAAAAATAGCAAATCAGCAAGCTCGTGTTTTACTGCAGGATCCAATTACATTTACATTTCAGAAAATTATATTGATTTAAGCCACAGTTTGACAAGGCCTTGTGTCTACTTAAGAGGCAAAAAAAAAAATATTATGGGATATGCAGAATACAAATGGTAAAGAAAACCTTTACAGCTAGGTCTGGGGGTGGGAGGAAGAGTTTTGTAAGGCTACCAGAGAAAAGGTATCACCATGTTGTGTATCTGCAATTTTTACTAATTATAATATAACTAGCAGTTAGAATTTATCACTATGAAGTAAAAATGAGCATCAACATTAAATTGTTTAATTTCAGTAGTTTCTGGGGCAAAAATAAGGGAAAAAATACTAACAATATTCAGACATGTGCAGTGGTTTCAGAAAAAATGACATGACACTTCCTGGGAAGGGACATTAAATCAAGTAATCCTGATACAGGCAATTCCACAATGGACATTCACAGTTTTTGTACTGGTTACACAGGCATGCCTTACACTGGGAGAGCATTTTGATTCTTTAGCACAGAAATGGCTATCCCAGCACAATCACGAATACAGAGTAGTAGAAGAACTACAGCTTCCTTCTGTAAGGAGGAGGCACTGGGTACAAACACCAAAGCTCAGACCAATCTTGCTTTTGAGCTCATCATGTCAGACAATACATCTATACGGCAAGACAGATGACTTTTTAGGGGTCCACCGCTAGCCAAAAAACCCAACTAAAAATGTAAAAAAAGTACAAAAAATGAACATCCTATTGACTTTTCCAATACTTTGTTAGAAAAGGTCTAAATATGGTAAAGTAAACACTTCATTTCATAACTGCTGTCAAGATCCTTTTCAAATGAGATATAGCAGAATTAAAACTAACACTGTCAGCTCTATAAAAGAACTATTCACTGAACATTAAATATATCCACCTTCTAGCTCACCTACTCTTGTCCTAAAAATTTACTGACTGGTTACAGACTAGGAGAACCTACAAGCACCTGTGCTAAGAGAACAAGCAATGATTATTTCTGTGCTTCAGAAGAAACCTCTGAAAAATGGTAAACTAACCTACAAATACACATTTTCTGCACACCAGGAGTCAAACTTTTCTGGAAAAAAATTCCCCACAAACTCTTATTAACTGCTTGGGAGAATAACAGGTTTCTGTTTCCCACTTAGTAACTGCAGATGACTAATGTGACAGCTGGGCTACCTGACTACTGCAAGTTTTTGGGAGTCAGAAGTGAAACCCAGAGGGAACACGCCATCTAGTGCGGTGTCAGCCTTCCCCACTGCCTTTTCAGCTCAGCACAGCAGGGAGGATACAAAACATACAGATTATTTTATTATTTCTTAGACTTTTTACATACAATAGAATCATAGAATATCCTCAGCTGAAAGGGATCTATCAGGATCATCGAGTCACAGTCCTGGCCCTGCACAGGTCACCCCAACAATCTCACCCTGTGCCTGAGAGCATTGTCCAAACACCCCTTTAGCCCTGGGGCCATGACCACTGTCCTGGGGATCCTTTTCCAGTGCCCAGCCACACTCTGGGTGAAGAATCTTTTCCTGGTATCCAACCTAAACCTCCCCTGACTTAGCTCCAGCCATTTCCTCAAGTCCTGTCACCAGGAATGAGAGCAGGGACTGAAGACCACAACGAGATCTCCCCTCAAGTCTCCTCCAGGCTGAACAAACCAAGTGCCCTCAGCTGCTCCTCACCAGGTGTCCACCCTCCAAGCCCTTTAAGCACCATGCTTAAAACTCCTCATCCCAGCAGTAACGAGCTCAGCTGCAGTGACTGCAGCTCTCACCACATCTGGATGGATGTCAGCAACATACTGTGTGTTTTTCATCAATGCAATTTGCATGCTGCTGCACACATCAGAGAGATCCCTGTTTCTGCAGGCAGACATATTAACAGCTAAAACGTGACAGTTCAATTCCCAGATTACTGTGAAAAATGTTCCACTGGAGGTTCCTTGTGCCTCTTTTCGGTGTTTGAAAAGCCCACAGTGAAGCATGCCCTAAGTACCAGAGCTTGGAGTGTTTCCCATATCTACACTACTATTTGTGTTGATTAATCATTAAATTGAATGAACACTCACCACCTCATCTTCCTCCTAAGTGTAAAGTCTGTCTTTAATAAAATATTTAAGTTATAATTTTCCATTTTGTGTTTAGAATTCTATTTTTTAAATGTTGTATGTACTACATCTAAGTCCCAGATTTTTCGCAGTGTTCTATGCTGTCAATACTTAGAGACTACCATGAAAAAACTCCTGTAAGAGGTTTAACTATGAACCCAAAATCAAAGGAGTTTTCAAGCTGTCAGAAAAAATGCACTTTTTAAAGTTCATACAATTCTTCGAGTGCCATCCTCTCTTACTGCCACTAGATGCCACTCTCCTTCCAGCATATAACTAAAACAACAGCTTGCTTCCCCCCAAAGGATCACGTCAGGACATTGCCTGGTGCACATGAATTTTCCAAACTATTTCAATGAATAACAAAGACCGTTGCAATTTTTATTGAGAATTTCTCCCCTGGCAGAGGTTTTTCTGCCTGAAGTTTCACCAGTCGAAATTAAATATCTGACAGCTGGTTTGTACACACAAAGCAGAAGCATCTGAAAGTCAGAGCTGCCTTGTAATGAGGTATTGCTAGGCAGATACCGGAATATCTACTTGACTACAGTGCTGTTCCCTGCATGAGTGTATTTCAGCTAATGGACAAAACAAAACAAGTAGAAAACTGTTCAACTTTTTTGAGTCTTTGCTCCAAAATGACTGTCTTTTAGCACAGAAAGGGAAAAAATATTTCAGAATAAAAACTTGTAACTATTTCGTAAAGAGAAGCAGTGATTGCCTTTCAAGATAAAGAAGGGTTGCTTAGGGAAACACCACTCACAGCTATGTCTGAAGATACTGAGCTTGAACAAACAATTTAGCTTGCTTAAGACACTAACTTTTCTTGATAGCAGACCCATTTAAAACCCTTTATATGAATATTTCCCTTGTTGTTAGAAGGAACCATGCTTTGGCTTTTTTGTTGTCTTGTTTCATCTTTGAATAACATGGAAGACTAACAGATATTTGAATCCTCTAAATAGCACTGTGCAAATACAGATTGCCAGGGTAGAGTTGCCCACGTTCTTAATTAGATGGAGACTAATTGCAGAATTCCAGCCTGTGGTAGGAATGTCTGAGCAGGTCTCCAAGATCAGAGAGGGAACTAAGGCAGAGAGAGCTAGACAAGTACACAGTAAACATGTTTGCTACCACATGTTTTTCTACTTTGAAGAGCAACTTGAAAACAGTATTAGCAGATTTCATATTTGCTCTCTATTCATAGGTTTTTATTCACACACAACTACTAAGTGGGTCTGGAAAAGCTAAGCCAACTTGATTTTTTTCTTCCCTTAGTGTGTAAGGATTCTGCAAAATCTAGTCTGACTTGAATTCAGACATACAAAAGACAAGTGAAAATATTTTCAATATTAAAGTGTTCTACTTGAGCATTTCTTAAATTATCCCTTCTCTCAAGAGAAATGCACAATACTTACTCTCCAAATCAGATATGATAAGATTGTCATGAAGCTTCACAGCACGGTGCTGCTCTACTTCATCCTCCAACTCAAAGATCGTTTCCTTCATGTCACTCCTCTCAGTCTCTTTTTCATCTAGCTCTGTCCGAAGCTTTTCTAGAGTCACGTTGAGATCCTCAATTTGTTTCTTGGCTTCTTCTTGGAACACTCGATATTCATCTTCAACCTAAAGAAGAATATATCTCAGTTGGATATTAAACATACTTTTTGTTTTGTAACTACCACACTTACAGTCTATTTCTGCGACCAGAAAAATACAGGAGCAATGTAAATCTTTGACATACAATACATTGTTCTAGTGCAACTCTTTTCCTGGGCCAAGTTAAACTTTTTTTATTCCCAGGCTGGATATATGAGCATTCCCAGCTACTCTAAGAGCAGTGCCCTGCATACAAGTGAAGCAACACCACCATTGTACCAAGGCTGAGGTTTCATGACCCAATTTAACATCTAGCTGCCCTGTAAAAGGGAGAGGGTGGGGGGGAAACTCTTTACCCTTCCTTTTTCTTGCCAAAAAAGAAAAAGCCTGGTCTCTTGTGCATCAATCTTAGTGCTTGCTGGACCTGTGTGGTAAGTGATTTCCTTAAGCAAGTGTCACATTTGTGTGTGAGGAGTGTTAGTGAGTTGAAGCAGTTCTCAGAGGAGTCTGTCAAACTATTACATTGAAAAAAAAAGAAAACAGAGAAGGGAAGAAGTGGTTGATTTCTCCCTTTCAGGAGCAGGGGAAGAGGTTTTTTATCCTGCCTCATAAAACAGTAACATAAGTAACAGCCTGGGATCAGAGGCACAGGAACATTAACCCAACAGCAAAAATGGGATGTCAGAAAAACAAGAGAAAATAGGTTGTGGCTTAGGGTGGGCAATGCTGGCAGGCACAAGTTTAATAGACAAAATACCCTGCTTTTAAGTCATCTGTTTCAGTGATTTTTATTTTAATAGCACTATTCAACCTTAATTATTAAAAATATTTTAGTATATTTTTCATCCCAAATTAAGGTTGATTCTAACAGGCTTGTGATGATGACTAATATGTTGATTTGCAGCTAATATATAGTTCACACATTAAATTTGGCATAAATTGTCTCTTCAGGATGATACACCTTTAAATGCATATGTAAAGTTATTTAATAAATCGTATGATTCCTGCTTTTATATTAAATCATGTTAAATACTTTTACTAGACATAGCTACTTCATAAATTAGAAATATTTGGGTCAAAACAGAACTGGAAATAAACATTTTGATCCGAAACCTAATCAGCACATAAGGTCTTGCAGAAGGTGTGCAATTTAAGCACTAAATAGTACGGTATCTTAAATACTGTTTAAGTTTGGCCACTGAAATAAATTGTGGAGTTTAAATATTTTTAAAAAGTAACACAACAGTCACCCCATAGCTAAATGTATCCATATAATTTTTTCAAATGCTGGTATCATTTTCATAACAGAAGTCAAGAGAAAGTAATCAGTCCTAACACTACTGCAATCCAATTAAGCTCATAATTAATCTTTTTACTTCTGAAAGAACTACAGAGGCCAGTAGGTCATTGTGCACATGGGACGTTAGAATGCAATGGTATTTTAAGCACTACCTTAGTAATGGCATCTTGCAATCGATTGGCATCGTTGCGGGTGTGTGCCAGCTCCTCCTGCAGACCACTGGCCAAGGTCTCTGCTTTTTCCTTATCCAGCCTGACACTCTCCAGCAGGTCTTGTATATCTGACTTATCTCCAGAGTTGTGTATAGAATACAGCTCGGCCACTCTCTGCTTTTCGTGCTCTAGCTGAGCTTTCAGCCTGTTCATCTCAATCTGGTCACTGGCTACTGTGGCTTTGTACTCCTCTAAGGTAGATGCCAGAGCTGTTTTGCTTTTCTGCTCTGACTCAATAATCCGTTCCATGTGGTGATTCCTTTCTTTTAATGCCCCTATCATTTCTTGGGCCTCCTTGTTGTCTTGTTCTGCCATCTTCAAAGTGTTGCTCAAGTGCTGCTGAACACCCAGCAGCTGCTCCCGCTCGAAGCGAGCGTTCTCCGCCAGCTCCATGTACCGCTGCTCCAGCTCCATGTAGCGCCCACTCTTCATGTCTTCGTCAATGACATAGGAAATGTGGTGCTCATCCAAAAGGGACCGGAAATACTCAATCTGGCGGCTGAAGTGTTCCAGCTTGTCACTTTGCTGGCACAAAGACTCCATCAAGATTACTTTTTCCTCTCCAAGTCTTTCATTCTCGCTGTTCAGCTCTTGTGTTATTTGTTGCAGATCTGCAAGCTCTTGAAGCGTGGCTTGGAGCTCTTCAGCTGTACTGTGTTGATTCTCTTCCATCTGGTGTATCCGTTCTGTCAGGCAAGCTACGGACACTTCGCTTGCATTGCCACTGCTTCCCTTCCTAGATCTTTCGATACTTGGTACTCCTTCAGATTCTGAAGATGACGGAGCATCTAAGGCATCGTCGCTCGATGTCAGTGGCTGATAAACTTCACTGCACTCACTGTCTAAATTATCCATGGAATTACTGTGTTGGTTGTCCATGAGAGTGTTTTCATCTTGACTTAACAAGTCTTCCATCGATCCAGGAGCAGAACCTTCTACTGAAGATGTCAAAGTGCCCCCACCATCACTGTGGCTGCCAGCTGTAATCTCTGGACTCAAAGACTGATAGCCAAAAAGCTTTTCAGAGTTGTCCAGCCTTTGCTCCAAAGAAAAGCCCAAAGCATTTAGTCTGTCTTTTAACATTCGATTCTCATTCTTCAGCTGGTTGAGCTCTTCTCGGATGGCAGTGTTCTGTTCCTGTAACTGGAGCAGTGTAGACTCTACATCAGTTGGCTGATGGACAACAATGGCTTCTTTCTCTTCAGATTTTTCATCCCCCTCAAGATGATCTTCGTTGAGTCCCAGCTGAGCACGCATGTCCCTTAATTCATTCCTCAGATGCAAGATTTCCACATCTTTAGTTTTTGCTAATGTCAGAAGATCATTCACCTTTGCTTCCAGTGCAGCTCTGTCACTGATCTGATTGTCTGACTTGGACTTGCTCATGCGGATATCGGACTCCGGATTGGTGCGGCTGCGGGAGCGCTTTGCCAGCACCGTGTCACTGGGCCCCTGCCCCCCCAGAGGCAGCTTCTTGCTCTGGCTCAAACGAGAACGATCGCGGATTCTCTCTCTAGAAGAGCTGGACTCTTTATTTCCAGATGAAGTGCTACGCTTAGCTGTGGAACTTGTACCTGTATGTTTTTTGAAAGTTAGGAACATGAATTTAAAATACTGTATCTGTCACAGAAGGCTGTGTGCTTTGTATCAGCAACACACTGGCTGATTTTCTGAATCACACTGCTAAATACATTTCATAGAAAATATTGGAAGTAAGCATTAACCCAACATTCAGTGTTTTCTGTTTTCTGTATTTTCATCTCATTGCATAAAAATAAAGACAATTGCTCTTTTATTTCCAGATGCTTTACAGCTTTGCAAGCATTACTGAATCCAAAACACAGCAATGGAAGGCAAAACCTATTTCAATCCATATCAATAACATACTAAATGATTTCACTCTTCTGAACAGTTTCTGAAAGCCCTCTTACTTTATTTCTCTAAAGCAATACAAAACGTCCAAAATGTTGATTGTATCAACTCATCTTAGAGATTTAGTGCTTGTGTCATTGATTTTTTAAACAGATAATTTTAGAAAAATCTATGATTCTCTAAATTAGTTCTATTTTTTCATCTTATATAATAGTTGCATAGTCAGTACTGAAAAAACTAAAAGGAACACCCTCCAAAAAAGCAATCACATTATTAAAAACAGGAAAAGAGTTCCAAAGGTGTGTGATTTGACCATGGCGTTACTGAGCACTTCAGTAGGCAACCTGGAACCTCAATACATTAAATGAAAATAAAAAGCCCCTCACCTTCCACCTTTAAGAATCAATATATCCGTTTACCTGCAATAGTTTTGGGTTTGTTTTCCAGACTGTTCATGGTTGTCCCAGGAGCTGAAGATGCTGTTGATACACAGGAGTTCTTCTTGGCCTTGACACCGTTGGTCATTGTCACTCCACCGGCCATCCCCGCTAAGAGGTCATCGTTACTCTTAGTCTGAAAGAAAGGGAAGAAGCAGCTTTAAGACAGCTAGCCCACAAGCCTGCATAGACAACATTTTACTGTTAAAGATTCCTTCAGTTTAAAAAGTACATATTTGACAAGTCATGTGTCTATGCAAGAATGCTGAAAAGTGTAAGTGCACTGCACTGTGCAGAGTCGGGAAACTGAAATGGAAATTTAACTCCTTAAATATGAGTGAGCATTGAAACTGAGTCTTCTCTCTCTCCCCAAGAATTCTCAATCTTTCAGTATCAAGGAGGAAGAAAAAAAAACAAAACCAAAACAATTAAAGCACAGTAACACATCATAGTGTAAAACTTCTGTATTTTGACTGAAAGCTTGCTTATGTATAAAAATGAAGGCAATTCTTAGATAATTAAACCACCAAGTACAAGGAAGTTAGTACGATATCCCGCAATTGAATATGATCAAATATTTTCTGGTGTACAAATTCACAACAAAAAGCTCAAATCAAAGAAGAACAAAAATCAATCCAACATCAGCAAAATACATTTTCTAGCTCAAAATACTAAGCTACAGATCACTAGAAACTAGGACAGAGGCAGGGGAAAAGCCACCCTCACCATTTATCCTTGTCTTGCTTTCAAGCTCTTTTTTTGGGAATTTTAAGAGATGGGGTATTTGTTAGATGGACTTTCTGCCTAACTTCATATGATTGTTCCTGAAACTACTGTAAGCCACAAAAGCTGCCTGGAATGTGACAAGGCAGCAAGCACAGGATTCTCAAGAACCAGACTTCCAAACAGAGAATACATCTTTCAGAATAAAGCAAAGTCTAGAAATTCTAAGCTCTTAATCATTAATTGGCAGACTTTATACTCTTTAAAATCCAATTTTTCAAATGGTGAAAATCAAAATGTGCTCAACATTTTTCCCATTATACGAGAAAAAAAATTAAAAGGAAACAGCTGTGCTAGCAGCATTCCTTGAGCAACTGTATTATTCAGCTGGATAACACATTTGAACTCTCCTCCAACATCCCAGCTACAAGGTAGTGCTTAGGAGTTAACCAGTTGCTTTCCATCATGTCTGCAAGTTTGTAAATTCCAGCTCCCACACACATCCTTGTTAAAAACTATATTGTAAACATTACATTGCTATACATTTCGAATAAAGGTACACTTGCTTAATTAAAAAAAATCATTGCATGTCACTCTGTTCTCTACAATCTCTATTTGCAAATGCCAATTCCAGAACAGCCAGGAACACTGATCACAGCACTGTGGAAAGAACATGGATGGGATCTGTGCCATTTATAAAGAGCAGCTGCAAAACAAAAAGGAGCTTTGGGAAGAGAACATATTTGCTCCGCATGCAATTGACAGAAATATAGAAAATTTACAGATAGAAACACCTATTTGTAAGGGTAAAATCCTCTAAGACAAGAATATTTTTATTGAATCACGTCAGAAATGTAGCCTTCTGAAGGTGTAGCCTTCTGAAAAGGTTTACAAAAGGCTGGAAGAAAACGCATCACTCCAAGGATCTAGTCGGATGGGCATCTAAAGCTGGCTTTTCTGCTATGAAAATGCCATTGTTGTTTGCTGTGCAAACAAGGCTTTTCCAAAGGCTCCTTACTCCCAGGAGTCAGACCAGCTCCTTGATCTACCATGTCACACAGCCATGCAAACAAGCACAGGCAATGGAAGTATAAATAGGAAAGCAAAAATATCAGAGAGCTACAAAAGCCATAAAGCCCACCCAACTCGTGGGGAGGACAGGCTGAGCATGAACTACTGGTGCACAACAATCCTGGTTTACCTGTGATCTGATTAGATTTTGTATCTAATTGAAACTAATTTTGTGGACATGAAGGTACAGGGGAAGGGAAACCATCCTGTGCAACTACTGCCTAAACCAAGGTATTGCAAAAAGGCAGGGAACAGTGATTTTCTGCTTTGCTGCTGGATCTGCCCACCTGCCTGCAAACAGACTATGAGCTATGACAGTTCAAACAGACTATGAGCCGTCAGCATTTTTACCCTGCTGAAAGAGTGGGGAAATTAGATTAAGCTTTTAGACACTTAAGAGTACAAGTACATGTTATCAAGCCAAATAGGTCAAGATGTGACTCAGCTTGAAGAAAAAAAAACGCTAAGTAAAATACACACGTTCAGACATTAGTCATCTGCAGTCCTTGCTGAACAAAGGAATTTAAGACAGTCATTCTTCTTCTGACTTATCCATAAACTATTTCTGGTCTAGGTTGGAAGGCACTGCCTCCTCTGCAGCCAATTAGTAAACAGTTTCTCAAAGCTGTAACATTATCCTCTTGGCAAAGAAAACTATTTAGCAAAGTTTTGGAAAAATTACAAACCAGCACCTCTCTTCTTAATGTTCCACAATGGCAACCATTCAGCACTTTTAAATTCAAAGTATTTTTGTAGCATATCTTTTCAATTGAAGCAAAAGCAAAGGTGTAGACTTATCAAACAACTTTTCCCATTTACTAAGACCTGTCCCATCCTGCTTAGCATTAAAACTCCTACATTAAAATATGAAAAATTAGAAAATCTCATAATTAGAAATGCTCATCCAGACCTATTTTGATTTTCTGTATAAATAACCACTTTATAATTATACAATTCATATTCTGTTTTCCTCTCACCACTTTCTTTCAGTGCAACGAAACTTGAATAATGACCTACACAATTAATTTCATCTTAGTTTCTCAACAGGTATATCCTATTTACAGCATCTCATTCAAATCCCTTTATATATATATATAATTATTCCTACCTAAGATTTTCTTTGATGGTTGTTGTTGCTACATTTGAGTTTTTCAAACATCAAACTTCACAACAATCTGTAATTAAGTTACTGCATTTTGCAAACAGAATAGAAGCCTAGACATATGAATACTGAAAACACACTCTAACTTTTAATATTCAAATATTGGTCTCCAAGTCCTGGCTTTTCAGGGACACTGGATTTTGCAATTCGTCTGAAGTACAGCCGCTGTCTAATTACAGCTGGGAGTGTTAGCAGGATCACAAGCTCATTAGCTGAAGAAGTCGAAAAATAATGATCTTAAAAATAAGAATACATTATTTGTACAGTATTTTTTGACAGATTAAAAGTGGTTGGCAGTTAAACTTCTGTAGTAACAATGTGTGTGGGGTGCTGAACATTTACACAAGTGCTGGGCAAAGTGAGAGACAAAAACTACAGAGAAGGAACCGAGCCAGGGCATTGGGAAGCAGCCGAACAAACAGACCCTGGGACAGGCTCAGCTCTGCTGAAGGGTGGGTCCCACAGTTTCTTCCTGTGCTCATTGTCCACACGCTTTGAAAACTCCACAAGAAAGGACAAATGTATGGAACAATGCAGTTAAAGAAGCCCACCCAAAGCTGAACGCTGGCCTATAGTTACATCACAAAGAGGATGCTATAATTACAAAATAATTTTCCATTTTGCAACATTATTACTCACTGAACCAAGACTGTTATAGTACTGCATTTCTACTCTTTAACAGGGGCCTTTCATTTGACATCCAACTCAAAGGACTGGATAAATTAGTAAGCTATAAAGTTATTTAGTTAAAAAGTTATTAGAAGTTATAAAGTTATTTAGTTCTTTCGTTATTAAAGTGCAATAAAGTTATTTCATGCCAGCCTTTTTTTTAGTCAAAGAATATTAAATCGAATTCAGAGCACACACCAATTCAGCAACTCTAAGAGAATACCCTACAACCTTTTGTGAGGAAAACAATATGCCAAATGTTTCATCAACAATATCAAATAAAAAATTATATTAAAAAGTATTTTTAAAAATGCTACTTCTACTGATACTTCCTTCAAGCCAGAAATTATGTGATTTGTCAGTATCAGTAAACAAAAAAACCCTCACAAACAACTAACTTTGTTATATAAGTACAGAACACTCAAAGAAGATTCATCACCATCATTAAGTCACGCAGTTGGCACAACAGCACCATAACAAATAAAAGACATCCAACTGTATGAGTAAGCCTGGTTGAACATAAACCTGAGATAAGCCTTAGTAATCAAGAGAAAATTTTCATTGTGCCTCAGACTCATACATTGTCATGAATTCTAATCCTACACCAAAACATAGCCAGAAGTGTTACTAATGTAAGTAAAATTGTGAAAGCCTACTGGGTCAAATCTGTTCAGCGTTACATCATCCTCCTCCTTTATCTCCCTGAGAGGCATGACATAAGAAACTTGATAAGTAAACTACAAAGGACTTTAGCTGCTTTGAGAGGTTTCTAGAAATATAAAGTAACTAGTGTCAACAAGCATCAAAAGATTATTTAAAGCTAAGAAAACTGCAAGATGCATTGGGTGATGGAAGAAAGGAGGGGCACTGGGAGAAAACCTCCCTGAAACCTGGCTTGCAAGTTCATCAGCAAAAGTATTAACTATTCTTCCATAAAAGAAAAGGAAGAAAAGGAAAGGCAACACATCTTTTGACTTCAGTAAGCCTGCAGAGCTATTACAGAGAGACCTCAACTCTTACACTTGTTTAATGTTGGATCTTTATTTTCCAGTTACTTGAATGGCCTTTGTGGCTTCCTGTGTGTCAGTAACAGTGATTCAGGTCCCTGCTGGACACCCTGTTCCTTGCTCTGTCCATCTGTTCCAGGGCAGCAGCAGCACAGCACTGCACAAGGGGCTGCAGAGAGCAAAAGGAGCTGGATCCAGCCACGTCTCCATGCCAGGAAAAGGAGGCAGACCAGGCAGGCTCACTCCATCTATCCAACCCAGATGTGGTTGCTGCCAGGTGAAAACTCCCCACCAGCACACCTCTGTGTGTCTGATTGTTTGTTGGAAGCCATATGCTCCTCCACATACTGCCCTGTTTTGCTACTGTAAGAGAAAACCTCTACCTTTGAACTTGTTCTGGGAGCAAGAATCAACTTGTGAAAATTCAGCTCAAGCAGTACTTCAACACAAAGCAAAGACCAAAACAGCCAGAAGAATTCAGCTGCACTGACCCGACACAGATCACTGATCTAAAGAAGTTCCCATGTTAGATACTTCATTAGTTCTTTTTTCAGAATTAGTAAATAACTCTTATCAAATCCTATTAGTGACTGACACCATTCAAGCATAACACCAAACAAATAACATTCGTCAGAACACAACTTCCACTCTGCTCCTTTTGCACAACAGCCAAGTGCTGCACAGCACATTGCTCTCCACCTCATCCTGCAGCACCAAAGTACAGCACGAATGACACACAAGATCCTGTCACCCTGCCCAGTGCTCTGTAACTAACCAGATTCCCTCCAGCTACCCACGCAACCTCTAGTCCAAGCTGCATTAAAGACAAGCCTTGAAATTCTACCCTTTTTAAAGCTTTATTGCAAAAAATACAAATAATCAGAACGTTCTACTGGTTATTACCTTCAAAAGAGATGCTGATGTCCCGGTTTTGGAGAGTTTTGTTACTGCAGACACTGAGGAGCCATTTTCTGGTTTGGCTTTTTCACTTGTTTGAGCTTTATTTACTCCAGGCACTTTGGGCACTGAGCCAACACTCCTGCTTGCTTTCTTCATTCTGGGCTGTCTGTTTATGATGCATTTACAAACAAATCTACAAGGAGAACAAAAGAAACTTTAAATATAAAATACAGACGAAAAGCAATGTCTTTTTTTATAATGCTCTATTTAAGACCAGAAATCCAGAAGAGCAGCAAAGACCACAAATTAGAGCCAAACAAAATGCATGTGACTGACCAATGGTTTTTGCCTTTTTTTTAAAAGGGATTTTTGCTAAGGACTAAGCACTTCCTACAGTTCCACTCCAAATTATAATCTTTTTTTTTTTTTTTTAAGTTCTCATTCCACAAATGGCATTGAACTGAGGATATTTTATAAGTGACCCATGTTGCCGAGTTCACTCGTTAGCCAGCAGAAGAAAGGCTTATTAGGAGCAATGTCCTTTATTTCTGACTGTGGGAATGAAAACACTGTGGGAGTATTCAGGCAACAACTTAACTACTAACAACACTGAATCTGAGAAAAGATTAACACTACCTCGGTAAAACAGCAATCGTAGAGAAAAACTTACTGTACAAAAAATCCAAAGAAGTTGAAAAATTCAGACTCCCGCAAAGCAATTATTAAAAATCACAATAATAAACACATGGAATTTTACAAAATTCAACAGGAGGCGCATGATTACGAGGATTATCTGCAGGAAGAACCCAGAAGCAGCTCACCGGGTTCCCTGGCCCACAGTGAGAACACTCCTGCGGCTTGGCCCAGCCTGCTGTCTCTGACAGCAGACAACTGCCAGCACTGCCATTCCACCCACAGGCACAGATGAAAGTCCAGAAAACAAAGCTGACTTTATCCAAACCAGGAGCAGCCACGGCAGAATACTGTAGGTATTACAACAACAGCAGCTGACTCCAAGGAAGCACAGACTAACAGGAGAACAGCCACAGAACAGCTATAACTGGAAGCATGGGCTACCAGAAAGACAAGACACACCAGGATCTTCTCCTCCTGCAAGAGTGAGAGTTGGCAGCTGTTTTCTTCATCACCCCTGAGTCAGATGTCATGGGATGGAAGATTAAGAGGACAACATCTCCACTCCACTTTCAGTCTGAGGGATTCCAGGTGGAAGTAAGTGATCAGGTTTATCTGAGCCCAATATCCCACACTGATTGGAAACATGAAACACATCCGCTCATTTCCATCCCTTAAAAACTGAAGCATTCCAAAGGCACAAAAAGCAGACTGATGACTGTGTCCATAAGATACTTGACATGACAACACAGTGGTCAGAAGTACTAAATCATTTCAGCTAACAAAATGAACAGCATACCCTTACACATACTCCTTCCTTCTGAGCACCACCTCAGCTGCACACAAACAAATTTCAATTCTGACTTTGATAAAGGTCAGTAAAACTCCAGGAGTTTAGCCTCCTCAGATCCCTAAGTACTGTTAACAGAAGCAACAGGAAGCTTCATCTTAAGACAGTGAAAATATTTGTTTATAGCTTCCAGATTCCCTTTAGCTCTGAAAGCTGCCATGAACAGACACAGAAAACTTTGTTTGCTGTTGCAGTTTCATCATCACAATGTCAAAAATGCACCAGTCCTGCCATACAGCTACAAGTAATCAGAATGCTTTCACAAAAGACTAAATAACAGAGATAATTTGAAATGAGAGACTCCTTAAAAAACCAAAACCCAAACCAGAAAAGCCCCATGAAGGTAATATGTTTGCTACACACACGTAATATTAAGTGGTACAACTGCTTACTAGATTCCAGAAGCAGATGGTAACACTGGTTACCATCTAAGTTGCCACACTTTTGTTTCTTGCCTTTTTCATGTTTATGAGTCAAACACTTACCTGTGCTTATGATCTTACTCAACTGAAAACTAAAATGGAAAAATACTAAAGAGGATAGAGTTCTTTAGTAAAACTGGCACCT
The DNA here is from genome assembly GCA_013397155.1 of Irena cyanogastra. Classification (NCBI taxonomy): domain Eukaryota; kingdom Metazoa; phylum Chordata; class Aves; order Passeriformes; family Irenidae; genus Irena; species Irena cyanogastra. The sequence goes on from VWZV01017481.1 coordinate 783,200, forward strand.
TTACTATTGAATGGTATTTTTGATGTTTTATAGACGTAAATAAATTGCCCATAGCACACGTGAGGAATAACCAAATGAATTTTCAGAGTGCGGTTTGTAGCGAAGCTGACTGCATTTAAAAATTATCCCAAAGAAAAACTACACACCTGGGATAAATCCAGTCAGTCAGAATAATCCCTTTTTGACAGCTCACAGAGTGAGAAGGCCAGTGCTCCAAGGAGAGTTAGGGCACTGGCAGTGATATGACTGTGATACATCTGGGCAAAGCCTGACAACCTTGCCTGGCAATGCAGATAAAGCAGTGGCTCTGGCTGGCATGGAGACACCCAGCATTGGCTGCTTGCAACGCACATTGTTCACGTCTGCAGCGCACATTCATCAGCCCTGACACCTTGCAAAGCCAGACACAGCACACTCGAGCTTTGCATGCACAGTAAACACAGTTGGATCTGTTTATTACAGCAAGTAAGACAATAACATAACCCCCTGGATGGATGGCCTCAACGAGATGCAGACTAACATTACCTTTTACAGAACAAACCATTTAGACTGGTATCAAGATATCTCAGGGGGTCAGCAGTGACAAGACTCTGTGAGTTCAAATGTTTCTCATCCATGAAAAGTGTTCCTGAAAACATGCCACAGTGTTTGCTTCAAGAACAGCTTCAAAGCACAGTGATGGAAGCAAGCAAAACTCGACAATGTCAGCTAAATATAATCCTCATGTTTCATCACAGCATTATTTTAAAATGGCAATAAATTTGACACTCAAGACGACTATTTTTGATTCACTGAAACTCAAAGGTAGAATCACATTTCCAGAAATTTTAAAGATACATAGAGGACAAGAAAGCTTAGGGATCACTGTTCCTGTTTTAATTCCAGAGAAACTAAGCCTTAGTAGTTACTTTCCTAATGAAAGAAGTCTACATCATTAGAGTTTAAAAACTAAGAAAAATATACTAATGGGTCACACAAAATAAGAACTAGACATCAATTTGCATTACAGGTTCTAAAAGCAGCTGCTTACTAAGACTCCTAAAGTGAGTTTATTGCCTCTCTGTGCCAAGTTCTCCCCTCCTGCCTACTCCAGGAAGGAAAAAGAAGACAGCGTTTCATCACTGAAAACAGAAGACATCGATATTGCATGACTGGAAGTAGAAAAAGCTCTGCTTCATTCAGTTTCTCAAAAGGCAGGTATGGCAGATAAAAACTACTTTTGTACTTCTGAAGAACACAACCACCTTCCTTAGGAAGAAACAGTATTAAGAATCAATAATAATCTTGTCTCTGCCCAATAAGAAAATTTAACAATAAATTTTAAAGTAAGAAATAAAACACTCTCTAACCATAGGAAGCTTTCTGAAGAGTAACATACATCACGAACAATTCAAATGAGAACTAAAATATTATTTCACTATTGTTTTAAAAAGAAAATACTGTATATAAAACTGTATTTTATATTTTGCCCTAGGGAGAAAGAAAGAATTACTGAAGACTTCCTCTCCCTTTATACACACTTCCTCCTCCTCCTCAAAAAAAAAAAAAGGAAAAAAAGACACTACTAAAGAAAACACTCATCAACAGGCACAAGACGTTACTGAAAAACATTTGATTAATGACAGCACAAACAGTATCAACTAATCAAACTGGAAAAAAGCCAAAACAACGCCAAAATATCAGATAGAAAGACTGCATTCCTAAAGGAAACTGTAACTACTCCCTCTAACCTGTATCCTTTCCCAGCCGTCTCTCTCTCCACAGCACACATAGTCCAGGAACAGCAGAACCTTGCTCAGGAGTGCTCTCCCTGCTCTGGTGGAGGCATGTGAAACCAGCCCTGCACTTTATACCAGCTGCAAACACAACTGCATAAATAATAATTTAAAACTGTTTTGCCCAATAGCATGGCTCTGCTCCTGACTGTAAACTGATATGATACATCCAGCCAGCCAACATGCAATGCTTTCAGCATTACTCTTCAGAGCACTGAGCAGGGCAGGGAGGGGATGATTCCCTACTGTGATTATTTCAATCTCATCCATTATTTAATACCTTTGTTTATGCTAATATTGCTGTCACAAAAGTAAAGCTCAGTTACAAGGGTACAGAATATAGTTTCCTGTGCCTGGAAGACAATAGAGGGTTAAGCAACCAAAGTATTCTTGAGAGGCATTAAGCAGGTCTCCCTACTAAAAACTGTGAATTATTAAGAAAATTATAAATAATCTTAGAACTATCTTTTAAAATATAAGAAAGAAGCAAGCAATCCCTCACATCTGAGGATACTGAGCACTTTCGAAAAATCAAATATCCAAGTTACAGAAGAAATTGCTCACATCTAAGAACAATAGAGTCAGTAAACTTTCACTCTCTATTTGTGCAAATTCTTTGGTTATGATATATTTAGGCTGACAACTTTGCCCAAATAATTATGGTGTTTTCAGGTCACTTATACAGTCCCAAAAGGCAGAAAAGCAAAGAGATTATAAAATACAGCCTCACCAACCCCCTGTAAAACACAGATACAGAACTCTTCCAAATCTCTGCAGACAAGACAGCACAGACACCAAAAAGCTTCATATCTGGAACATGAAATAAGCTATATAGAAAAAGACATTGCTCTCTACATTTATAACTTTCAGCCTGCAAGCTGCACAAGCACTCTACAACGTCTCTTGCTCAATAATTCCAAAAACATGATATATAAACCACCAGATTCCAGCAGACCAAAGCAAATAGTGCATTTCTTTTATTGCTTAAGATCAAGACATCAGTTTTAGGGACTTGAAAGTTTGCTGATGGTAGCGGGTAATTTAAGATACCAAGGATAACAGGAGAGTCCAAGGAATCACAAAGATCCTTATGAGACTAACTGGACAATAAAACCAGCAAACAAAATTAAATATAGGTAAACACAAACACATCTATCTCTTGGGGGAAAGCAACCTCAGCTTCAAATATAAACGTGCGCCCAGTGTATCAATACTGCTCAGCAAGACTACAGCATTCTGATTTACAGCTCCATTAAACTATCAGTACAGTGTTTGGAACAAGGAAAAGAAAAAAAGCAAAGCAATTCCAGAAGTTATTAAAGAAAGGAATAGAGAATGAACCATAAAACACAAATATCACACTCAACAAATCAATTTTTTGCCCATCTACCCACACTTTAATTGCCATGTGCTGTTCTTCTCTCAACCTCAAAAAAAAAAAAAGAAAAAAGATTTTCTTACAGATCTTAAAATGATTGAGCAAGGGGCAAAAATAAGATCAAAGGTATATAATAGCTCCCATGAGATATCTCACAGGGAACATGATAAAAGCCTATCAAATCTGGAATGGCATCGAGAAGGCAGACTGGGAGTGGCCGTTAATCATCTCTTCCAGTACTAAAACTAAAGACCAGCAAATTAATTTAGAGCCAGGTTCTAAATAAAAAAAGTGAGCTGCATTTTTAATGTATACTGTGTGAGGAGATGGGGAGACTGGCCATACACAAGGTACAGAAATTTCCTAATGGCTGTTAAATATCTGAGCACAAAGGGTTCAGACAACCCCTTTGAGCCAAAACTAATTGCAAGGTGGGAAACCAGTCAGGGTAGGAGGGAAGACTTCAGGGTCGGGTTTTCTCCTAAGGCATCTGCCCACAGCTGCAGGTGGGATGGAGCTCCAGGTGGGCTGGATCCCTGTGCCAGCGTGGGCAGTGCCTGGTACGTTCTTGTGCAGAGAGGAAAATACACAATGTGCATGGCAGTGCAATACAGATGGAGCACACAGGGCTGCACTCCTGGAACAATGGCTGCAGGGAGTCTTTTAGAGAGAAAAGATCTATTACTTTCTGTCTTAAAAATTCTGAAGAGCCTTTACAGTTTTCCATTACAAGTTGTGGAATTACAAGAATAGGAATTCTGCATTTAAGTTTTGCTATCCATCCACTGTTTTCAAGCTGCATTTGCTATTGGTATTTCTCTTTCAAACAGAAGCAAGGAAAGACCAGAGCTTTGGGCAAGAATTGGCTGTTGCACACCTCAATTTCTCTACTCCTTCTTTGGAGAAAACTTCAGAGCTGTAGCTGCTGCAAGTGATGTGTAACCGTTGCAATACTTAACATTCCAGACAAGTGACAGGAACATTTACAGAACTCCTGAACTCACAAACTGTGCTCTAAAGGCCTTTTCATAACAAAATTAAATTATGTAGCCTTGTTTTCAAGCTCCTATTTCAAACAACTGCTATTTCAAACCACTGCCAATGAAAGAAAAAACAACTGTTCATCAACTAGCACAGAGAAACTGTTCAACAGGGAAGGGCAACAAGGCCCATAACTTGGTCTCAGCATGAGCTTCTACACTGACTGCAGCTTCAGAAGAGTTTTTTAATTATAGCTTTGAAAAACAGAGTGACAGACTAGGTAAATCCATACCTTACTGGTATCCATCGTTGAGCTGATTAAAAAACATTCTGTGTCGGCTCAGTACCCTTAGCATGGCCATGAACTACAGCTGCTCACAGTCCAGATCAAAACACCATCCACACTTCTATTAAGTAGGGTTTGTTTCCTTGATGTTGAAAATACAGGTAATTCGGTTACATTGTCATTTTTCACTCCTTTTGGTAAATTTCACAGTTGCATCCAAATTTTAAGCCACACACCAAGAGATGAGGCAGCATATACCTATTTCCTGAGTAGCAATCAGACTTCGATGTCAGATTTTACATGCTTGAACAAATGGCAGACCTGTCAACCTTCTCTGTAAAACCCTTGGGTTAATATTCTGATAAATCAGAGCTAACTAATACGGTGACACTTGTTTTCCAGGAAAATAAAAACATTACACACCAATTTTCCCAGCCAAAAGACTGGCCAGCTTTAAGCATAAACCTCAGTAATCTAAAAAGTGATACTTAATCAGTTAACTCCATTAACTGGAAGTGCTCTTACCTGCTATTCTAAGCATGCTCTAACACAAGTGTTATTTCAAAAATTAACGATCTTCCAGTTACAAAGGTGTATTTAGTATCCTACAACCTTAAGCATATACTGTATTCCTCACACAACAATCAAAGTCCACTGGTGAATGCTTATATTGTTAATTGCTGTGATTCCTAGAGCCAGGAGTCCTACTGACAAACATATAAGTGGAAATTCCTCTGGCACTGCCTGGCAGTACTTTCAAAACCAGCTTTGTCAATTTTAAAATCAGGGAAGTTGGTAGAATAACACAACAAAAGGTGTAGGGCCAACACAACAGCTTCCTCTCCTTTCAAACCGACTCGCCTGCCATAAAACATTTCACTGCAACGTTCCCTCTCCAGCACAGCTGTTCCCAAAAGTGCTGCCTTGAGCAGGTGACCAGTGGTGACCTCCACCCTTTGGTCCATTGTAAATGTTGTCAGCTGAACTCAGACCAACTGCAGCAAAGGCTTCTGCTGCATCAAGTTCCCAGGGAGGAGTAAGGCAGGCAGCAGCCAGGTGCCCATCACAGGAAGGGGGGCAGAGAAAGGACATGCAAAGGGCCACTTCAGGAGGCAGACCAGGGGCTCCCAGAACACGTGTGTTACAGGTAAAACCTGTAAGAGAAGTGATTAACTTTGACTAGGTCTCATGCTCATCCAAAACACTCCACCAGATTTTCAGTTCATGCAAAATCCAAATGCTCCAAGTCCTGATACCAGGATAGTTATGATGATAGATCTGTTCTTACCAGCAGTTGATGAATTCTCAGCTTGAGGACTTTCTATTGCCTGGACGTCTGGAACTGGGAGGTAACTGGGTGCTTGCTACAGTCCACTTCACCACCAACCTGGTCTGACAACATTCTTGAAGGCATTGCAACAAAAAAGTCCCAGAGAACAGAAGAAGCAATAAAGAGATGCATCACCCGAGGACCTTCCCAGGCCCCAGGTGCTTACAGCTCTGGGATTCCCAAGCCCAGAAGGACCACCCTGGTCTCAGATGCATCAAGCAAATGGCCTGAATGGGAATGGCTCATGCACAAGTCAATCTTGTTAGGGCTGGGGGAGGGAACTGCCTGCTGGAGATTGCTTAAGTCAGTCATGAAAATAATTTAATTGTACCTTGCCACCTAAAGAGGCAGTCCCACCCCTTCCTTGGTCCTCTCCCTTCTCTCCATTCCAGAGATCACAGCTCATTTTTGATGAGTTGGTCTTTCAGACAGATCAGGACTGATCTGACTCACCTTGTAATTGCTAGATACTATGCAAAGGAAGCAGCGGGACTGGGAACTAGGAACAAGAAGGAAGTCTCATCCTTTCAGGATGAGATTTGCTTTAATCCAGTTTCAGGCTATTGGCCGCTCAGCAACAGCCCTGATTTAAATGAATCTCTTACTGCCCCCCACCAAACCACCAACACTTTCCAAGTTACACTCTTCCAGGGCACAGACAAACCATGCTATTTTTACACTATCACCACATGACAAAACAGGGCACTGATGGGTCTGAAGCCTGGCTATCTACAGATTTCAGTTCTGTGCAGTGGCCCACATCTTTCCTCACCTCCAAGACCTGTCAATAGCACACTCATTACACAGTTTAAAGTCCTTCAGGCTTGGCAGACAGAGCAGAGACAGAACCACATGCAAATCCTTCCTAAATACTCTGGTATCACTAAGGGAGGAGCAGTTACCGGCCCCAGTGTGGAAGCTCAAGGACATAAATTTGAGTCATATGGAAGAAAAGTCCTTGCGACAGGATGGAGAGGTTCCCGTCTACTGGTATTTTTTTTTATTTCCCCAGGGAAAAAGGGTAGGACTATTTCTCCTCCAAATTTTATTCCAAGCCTTCCAGAGAAGGGTGAATCACCAGCCAGTTTATGGAGCTGCTGCTCCCTGGGACAGTTTGGTTGCTGGAGCAATGCAGGATTCTACATGGGACAAAGCTTGGGAAAGCACTAAAAGCCCAGTACAACATCCCTAGCTGATGTACCTGCTGATACCCTCATGGAATGCCAAGTGCACTTTCCACTGTGAAACACTTTTAAGGTATTCCTTTGAAAAGCTCCTGGATCTCCAGGTTTCTTGGTAAGCTTTGATGTGTGACTGAAGGCCTCAGAATAGGTTTTCCTACAGGAAAATGCAGTATCTTCATTAAAAAAGGCTATCCTGAAGTCTTTTTCTTTTCCTTCAAAGATCCTTTATATTTCAACACTAATGTCCTGATAGACTTAAGTTTCTTCTGTAGATAGACACTATTTATTTTTTACAGATGTGTATATCAGAAAGATTTTCAGGAAACTGACAATAATTTTTTTGCAACAAGAATTCATATTATTTCATGTTTTTAACATAGCAAATGTAGTCCTGAATACAAAACTAAATAGACTGAAATTTCATCTGCACACTTGGATCTATACCCTTGAAAATGTCTTTACTATTTTTCCTGAGTTTTCACAAACAGAATTTCCATTGTTTACAGTAATATCTACGCCAGCAAACTATCAAAACCTTTTGGAGAACAGCATGATGGCACCTATAAACTTTTCCAAAGTCACAGGAAAACACCCACGCTACAGGTTGAGGAAACTTTCTCCTGTAGTTTTGTATAAAACTAGAAAGAACAGCAACAGTAACGGGGGAAAAGTTTATGTCACAAAGTTTGCATTTTAACATGTTAATTCTTGATGACCTCAGTATAGTTAAATCCAATGATACTGCCACATTCAAGGATGCATCTCATATTTACAAATCTTAAGTCAAGACTAATTTGATGACAGCAACTATCAACAACTGTATGTATTTAAGAAGATAATTTCCCAAAGAGACATTAATTGTCCTCCTCATATGAGTAAGTGCAGATACAAAGTAGCTTTGCATGATTCTGTCACTGAAAGAAGATTCTTTTTTTTGTCAGAGAAAGAAATAAAAACAAAACTAAAACTTCAAGTGTACACAGTTATTCAGATTTGTGGAAGGAATCATGTCCAAAAAAGTAGCTTTTATTTTCCTTTTGTCTTCCAGAAAAGCCTATATTCCTTCAGGGACTTGAAGGAAATATTTGCCATTAACCATTTAAAGTGCTGGTCACTTGTTAGGGAAGAGCAAATTGAAAAAGGCTAGACCATTTTCTGAAAAGACACTGCACACCAGATGCTACTTTAAACACACGCCCATTATCAACCCTCAGTGCCATTTACTTTGCTAAATAAAAGAAAATTTTAGCTCAGTATAACCTGGCAACTCAGTAAAAAGCAAAAAAAAATAATTAAAAATCCTATGGCTAAAGAGAGAAAGTCAAACTCTAGCAGATCATTTTTATAAACTTGCCCACGTCACTTATATCTGTCCATACAAAGACAGCCAACATTCTAGCAGTGAAATACGTTGAAGGAGCCTCTCCAGCACCAACCCTCACATAGCAAGGAAATTCTGTAGCCGAAGCTTCAAGAAGGCTCCATCTGCCAAAACCACTGTGTGCTTTTAATTAAGAACATCCACAGAAACGTATTAAGAAGAACAGGGAAAGTTTCAGGCAGCAGTAAGAACGCCAGTCCTGGTCATGCTTTCCACCCACCTCCCCAAAGGCAGATCCCACAAGGTCATTACTCACTGCATGTACCTGTGCAGAACATGTACCCCACACTGGCCAAATGGCCAAAGTCAAGGAAATGCTTTTAGCATCCAAAACATACAAATACTTTCAGACTGATGTCATCAAATACATCACTCTACTTCAACTCGACCTTAACTCTTTTTTACTGTTATTTAAAGACTACATGTTAGGTGCTCAGTTTATTTTCCTGAACAAAACTGCATATCTAACAATTAGTTGAAGCCAGTCGTTAACTTGGCTCCATTCTGGCACACAGTGATGGAAAATAAAATTTATGCAAGACTTATCTTTCAAAAGTGTCAAACTAAGTTTTGAAGTATGTAAAAACTTGTTATTTACTCTTCTGAAATTTTGATTTAGTGGCTTTATAACCATTTAATATGCAACGAGAGAATTGTTCTAAATTTTTTTTTGTTTTGGTACTGAAACCTTGCGATTAAAACCCCTCATAAAGTCTCCTTTCACCTAACTTCAGAATTTATTCTTGTATTATTCTTCCCAGCAATCTGGGAAGCTACTAGTTCTGCCACTGATTTGCAATAGTGTCAGTTCTTTGCAAAACTGAAGTACCCCAAGAAGATGAAGATCAAAAGTTGTATGTCTGATGAAGATCAAAAGTTGTAGTGCCTAGTAGGTGTAGGACAGTAAAGTCTTCTTTCCCAAAGAAAATCATGCACCTATGTGTGAAAACTCTACTAATGAATCATTTATGTTCAAAGATAGAATCCTGTGGTTACTTCCAGGCTGCACTACTGCTAAGTGCTCCAAATGGTGGCTTCTCTGATCATTTCAGTTGGAATAAGCTCAAAAGAAACAAGTCATAGGTTCCTTGTAACTAGTCATGTAAGGCTACCACTATGTACATAAATCAGCTTCCAACACTTGCTCTTTCTCCCTTTTTCAGTATAAAGACCAAAAATAAGACTAAATGGGGTGAATTTTTTAAGGCAGGAATTACAAGTCTAACATTTCTTATGCTGTTTTCCCAATGAGCAACAGTGATTCAGTCCCATTAACAGCATTACACACTGCTAGGACTGGATCCTTGTTGGCAAGACAGGCTCCAACACCACAAGGTCAAAAAAGAGCTTCTGAATTACATTACTGAAAAATGTCCTAAGGAGTTTCCACAGCCTCCACCTACTGAGAATCTATTTTCCTCTTTCATACCAATAGTAAAGCAAAAATGGCAAAAATTTGACTTCAAAATGTTACTTCTAAGTATATATCTATCAATACATAAAACGTTGACTGCACATCAGATTTGTTTTGTACAATTAAATCTTTGCAGCATAAAAATATCCATCCCAACACGCACTTAGACAGAAACTTCTAAAACTCAAGAAGTTATAGACCTGGCATTTGCCACCTTTAAATGATGTCCAGGTATGGCTCAGGAACATGCCAGCTGGCCCAAGAAGGCCATGCCAATGCCCACGCTGACAATGACGTGGCCAAGCATGTGCCAGACCTCAGCCTAACACCCAAGTTGTCTTTGATTTGCTACTATGGACACACTCTCCACTGAGGGAAACCTTAGCTCCAGCTGGATGCAGAAGACACCTTTGGCAGATGCCTGGAAGGCCACAGAGATCACCCCAGGAAAGGAAAAATACCCCAGAGCTGCAAATCACAACAGAAGGTAACAGACCATGACACCTGGAAATCCCTGCACAGAGGATTTCCCACTGTGATGTTCCACCTTCAGCAGACTTTAATATAACAAACCCTCACACAACCAAAGAGAGAAGACAGATCTTTACTGGTGATCACACTAAAGCACATGTCAACAATTAGCTTGAGCAGATAAAATAACTGGGAAAATGTGGGCTGCGTTATCTAACTACATGGCCCTTTATTTGACAGAAATAGAAAAATATCTTTAGAAGATCTGAGACGTTTTATTCCCAATTATGAGTCGTATTCAAGAAAGAAAGAAAAAGACATGTATCTTCAGCCATACAAAAACATCTGAGAAATCAAGGGTTTTTTTTCCTTACTTCACCTAGTTCACCAGCCTGGAATCTGGTTTTTCCATTAGCTGAAAGTGAAGTGGCAGTGTTACAAGAAACATGAGACTACTCCCATCTCAGTTTCCCAGTTTTAATCTCAGACTATTTACAATGACCTTCTCTTTTCATTTCTGTTAGCAACTACCTAACAACACTCAACTAAGCTGGAAACGGAGAAGAAATTGCTTCTCTTCTTCTGAGCTACTACAGCACTATATCGTGATCCACAGTGTTAAAAGCAGCCACTGGCTTTGATTTGCCTTTCTTTCAGCAGTCAAAGTCCACACCATTAATGAAGCAGGAAGCAGCTCCAGAAGGTTTATGTTTGCTTTTCGGGTGAGCAGAGCTTGCACAGATTATGCCTTTCTACAGAACCCATGGCTCCTTAGAGCTTTGTTCACCCAGCAGAACCACTTACATGACACATTTTCTGCTACAAGAGAACAGTATTTTCCAGATCCCAGCACAGACAGACACTTCACGCAGTCACAGACAGTGAGATGCTGTTGTGGAGAGAAGAGTGCAGTTTGCTGAGCATCAGCACAGCACTGCATTGTTTTTCTCTCTAAAGACACAGCGTACAGAACCTCTCAGAACAGGGTGGTGACTGGTTTTGGCCCAGCTATAGGAACCTGCCTTCTTATATCCCTAGTAATAATACGAGGTCATGACAGACTTGGAAGCTAAATAGTGAGGCACAGGATGGCAGACAAGCACAAAACTGGAACTTAGAGGCTCTTTCAGCTCTAAAACGGCAGAAAAACCGCGCTCCAGAGAAGCATGAGACCAGAATCCAGACAAAGGTGCCTCCGAACACACCAAGACCCAGACAGAAAGCTGCTGAACGCAGGCACTCCGCGCTTCTCCTCAGGGAGCTCCACACGCACCCACCATCCCTCTCACAGACGCCAGCCAGCAGCGGGAAGCGAACGATTCCACCGCGGGATGCAAATGCGGGCCAACCTGCGCCACCCCGCCAGCCGGGACCGGCGGACGCTCCGCTCCCTCACCGCCTGCCCCGCGGCGCCATCGCTACGCGGGTGACGGGGAGGACGCGGCAGGGCGGGCGGAGGGTGCCGCGGGTGGCCTCTGAGGCGCGGGGGTACCCGAGGCGGGCGCGGGGCGGTGTCACCGCCGCGGGGTGACAGCGCGGCCCCACGGGGGGAGGCGGTGAGGAGGAGCTGAGCCCGAGGCTTCCCGCGGCCGTGAGGCGCTGCGGCCGGGGCGCGGGACACAGGCCCTTGCCGGAGCCTGAGCGGCCGCGGGCGACCCCCCGGCGGGCGGGCGGGGNCCGCGCCCGGGGGCTGTGAGGGGAAAGGGCGGGGCGCGGGCACGGGCGGCGCGTGCGCGGTGCCGCTCCTCCCTCAGGGCGGGGTTGCTCCGCACCTGAGTGTCGGAATCGCGATGTAGCGGTGTCAGGTAGGGAGGAAAATACTCCAAGGTGGCCGAGCCCAACCTGTGACCTAACACCACCGGGTCACCTAAAGCGTGGCCGTGAACTGAGCTCCACGTTCAGTCTTTCCTTAAACACCTCTCGGTACGGTGACTCCATCACCTCCCAGGGCAGCCCGTTCCGATGTCTGATTAACTCTTCTGTGGAGAAATTACTCCTCATGTCCAACCTGAACCTCCCCTGGCGCAGCTTGAGGCCGTTTCCTCTCATCCTATCCCTTGCTGCCGGGAGCAGACCCCGGCCCTTCACGGCCGCATCCTCCTGTCAGGGAGTTGTGGAGGGACAGAAGGTCCCCCCGAGCCTCCTTTTCTCCAGGCCGAGCCCCCAGCTCCCTCAGCCGCTCCTCATCACCCTTGTGCCCCAGACCTTCCCCAGCTCCGTTGCTGAGGGTGGGAGGGCGGCAACGGCCCCGGCGCAGGGCCCGTGTGTGGCACTGATGAAAAAATCAGGTTTTTTGTAGGGTTTTTGGGGCAGGGGAATAAGCATGCATATTTTAAGCTCTGGCACCAAGAGTGCACAGTGCAGGAAATGTGTGAGTGGGGGGGCTGTGGGTCTTGTAAACCTGTGCCTTACTGTCCAGGTCTGTAATTGTAGCTTTTCATTCAAGTGAGAAGCAGATGTTTAAATGTGTCTCGTGGCTTAAATGGGATAGAGTTTTCTTCACTGTGTTCAGCACAAACCCAAAATATAGCCCATACTAGCCACCTTGAAGAAAATTAACTCTACCCCAGCCAAAACCAGCACATTGTGGTAGGAAATAGCTTTGCCTTCGTAGGTTACAAGAACTCATGTGCACACAAGCTTTCAGAGTCTGAGCTCTTTTCAAATGCACTAAACTAAGCTCAGCTTTGTAGCCCATCACTGTACAGGATGTTTGACATGTCACGAATAACCAGCAACTGAAGTTAATAGCCCCAAATTGCAGCGTGGGTACTTTGGTGGGAGGTATGGCAGAGTTTGTATTTACAGGCACTGCCTGGGAAGTGCTATGAACACAGTAATGAAGAAAATGTGCTGATTTGACACATTCCTGTAAAAGTTTCCCTCTATTTAGGCTAAAGCTTCTCTCCCAACAGCAACTCAGCTGTTTTAGCAAAAGAAACATTTCAGTGTAAGACTGAGTTGCATGTTCTCCCTTGAGGTACATTCCTTCCTAGAATTCTTAGGAATAGAATTCACAGGAATACGGAATTTGTAGGTTGCAGACCAGTAGGGCAAGTATGATTTACAGTCCCCTCATTATCTTTGGTGAAGTTAAATTTTCAATATTATAAATCAAAGTAAATGATATCTCTATTACATCAGAATTCCCCTTAAAACTGGCAGGATGTATGCTGCCAGATATTACAACATAGTTTGATTTATGTGGTGGGAAAATTTTTCTGTTTATGTGTCTTACAAAGTCAATTTCATTGAGATGCCCTTCCCTGTCCATTTCTCTGTCACCCTGCCTGCTCCTGCCTGGTGGGTATTCCCCTGGCAGGCCCTGCACAGACAGGGTGTACTTGTGTGACAGTGAAATGCTCCTTTATGCTTAAGTAATAATCCTGATGTTTCTTTTCCTACAGTATGACCAGTATCATTCTGCTACATTTTCTGCTCCATGCTACCTTCAGCAAAATGTTGTCCTGTTTCTACCTTTGGGTTGATTTGTAAGTTATCAGCTAAAAAATGGCATTTCAATGGCACTACTTCTGTATTAAGGATGTGAAAAGTGACTGAATCTGTTTTGAACAATGTATTTCTCACGGTAGCCCACAAAGGGCTCAGCTCTCTGTTCTGCAGCAGGAAGCAGTCGCTCAGCTCAGTGAATTAATGAACAAGCTGCTAGCTGGCAGTGCATATGCCTTGGATCTTGGTTCTGGAACTTAAAAGGTCGCTGAAAAAAATTCATTAAATGGCAGTATTGTGTGCTGTAAGGTGTGTGAGAGTGGTTCAGCTGTCTGCTAGGAAATCTTTCTCATGGTGGTTACGTTCTGGGTTAGCCTGCCCCAGAGGATTACAGAATCTCCATAACTGGAGGCTTCTAACAAAGAGCAGACAAATGGCTCTGCGGAGCCAGGCAGGGATGGCTGATCCTGCCTCACGCTGACAGCTGTATCCCGCGGCCTCAGGGGAGCTGCTGCCCCAGGGCAGCCTGTCCAAGCCTCGGGGCTGTCTGAAAAATGGAAAGACACTTGCTCAGGTGGAGCAATTTGCACGGAACATCCGTGGTTATTATATTCATGTTCTTTCTCATCCTTAGGTCTCATCCTTAGACTCCAGCCTTAGGTTTTGTTCTCTCCCTCCCGTTCCAGGTGCTGCAGGTGTGTGACGGCTGCTTTGCTCAGGCCTGCACCAGGCTTGCCTGGGGCCTGCAGTCGGTGAAGAGCATCCAGGAGGAGTGGCTGGGATGCTCCAGGCCGCAGTCAGCGGAGAGCTGGACACGGTAGGAGCTGGTTGTGAGTGCAGAGTGCTTGGTGCAGGACACGATCCCTTCCAGGCTCATCCAGAGGCTGCTATTCCATGTGGTTGCACTTCAAGGGTTCACTTTCTGGGAGAGGGAGAACCATTTGGCAGAAGAATTCCACACGGAAGCTATTGGAAAACTATTTTATATTATACAATCACACCACTGGTCAGAAGTATTAGTAATAGTCATTGAGTTTCCCTTTCTTTGCCCAGTTCAAGCATGATACTCAGTGTAGTTTTAAACACTGCAGCTAGTTACAGTTTATCTACTTCCAGCATTGCAATGGAGCCCTGTAATCTTTGTGATCCACACTTAATGAAATGGGCTAGAGAGCTTTCAAGCAGTTATCCTTTTATTGTAGAAAGATTTATATATTATATTAAATTTGGACTATATTCAAACATAAATGTACTTAAATTACATTAATAATTTAAACAATATTTAAATAAAGCACCAAGTTAACTTGATTTAAATAACTGATTCAGTTTCCACATTGATTCTTACAAAATCCCATTAATTTCATGCAGTGTTTGAAGAACTGGAGGCCAGAGCTGATTTCTTGGTAAATACTAACTACAGTTCAAGTGCTCTGCACACAAGGGGAAAGTTGACAAATTCTGAGACTGGCTGGGTTTTGAAGCAGAACTCCTACAAAAGGATTCATACATATCTGAACATGGACTGGGTTGCTCAGCTATTTCTTTACCTTCCATGTAAACTATTTCCACACATTCAAGTTGTTTCAGTTTAGTTCTCTGTACTAACCTCTAGATTTTAGGTGATATAGCTTTTACCTTGTAAAACAAGAAACAGCTTTTATTTTGAAACAGCAGTGTTAAATTCCATGCCCCCAGCAAACTCATCTGAATGCAGTTCACAGATTTAGTGTAATGTAGGCCCACTTTTATCTAAATAAGACCAAAAGAACCTGACAACATAGATACAGGAGATTTTATTTAACATTGTGTACAAAGAAAGGCTACAAATGCCTTAAGACATTTTTCCCCCAAATACAGTTCTTGGATCCCTTTTTCATACCACTTTTCTCAGAAACTTAAAAAAAAAATATCCAGAATGACAATTTTTCCCTTTCCCCTTCTCTTTGGGCCTAAACTGAGAGATGTTTAGCAGTATGGTTTCAACACACTTCTGTATTAAACTATTAGGATTAGGTTTTCTTTCCCCAAAACTGAACACTATGAGATACTGAAGCACTAGCAACAGCAGGATAAAATGTCAAAAACTGACTCCCTAATATGGTAGTGTTTAAAATAATGCCAACAGTATTAGCTCTGATGAAACCCAAAATTATCCAAACAATAACAAGTTGTTTGTCTTCTACATCTGATAATTTAGGACTAATTATATAATTTAATTGTATTTATATTTAAATAAATAGTCTTAACTCCTTTCCTTGGAATTCTTCATGGATTATAAACACTTAAAATACTAGAGATCAGAACAAACTACACAACTTACATAGGCAAGAGAAGGCTGAGTTGTTTTGGTTTTGCTGGACTGACACAGAAAGGACAACATTTCAGTGTCCTGCTGTGAGATAATTTTTAAATTCACCATTTCATTGTCATGCTTTTCAGTTATCCCAATACAATAATTCCTTACCCTCTTTTTGCTACCTTGGTAATCACTTTTAGTACTCCTGAAACATTGGTCCCTGAATAGCTAAGTTTTATCCAGGATTCTGGAAGTTTTGTATGTGACTGTGAAACCCAAGACAAGGCTTCTTTTAGGCTGTAAGAAGCAGTAAAGAAAGAAGGGAGAAAAGGCTCTTGTGGAGAAATGACCTTTTGCTATAGCAGCTTTTACATAACCATGCACTATATATGAAATATATAGTACATGGTTATATACATGTACTATATAAAACCTATATGAAACAGGTTTTAGATATAGATTAGTTTTCAGCTATTTGTATAATCCCAAATTAGCATTGTCCCTGTTTCTCCCAAAATGTGACTAAAATAGAGGATTTTGAGCTACTCTAGATCAGCATTTGATGACTTGGTTGGGTGCAGAAAGAAGGAACTCACAGCTGCCTTCTGAGCCTCATCAAACTGCCCCAGGGGAGATGGGAGTGCCCAAGCAGCAGCAAGGCCTCGTCTCACTGGTGGGCTGGACCCACTGTGACCCTGGCTTGGGGTCATCTCCAGGAAGCTGCTGGAGTCTCCTTGCAGGCGGGAAGCTGTTTTGTACACAAGCCTGCCCTTTTGTACATCCACAGGGATATAAAATCCTGTGTGGTATAAATCATACTGCAGATTAGAGAAACTGCTCATCTACAGAATGTCTCAGAGTCTCAGAACATCCTACCACGGGGGAAAAGACCACAGCAGTTACACAAGCAAGAGCTCCAGTGCAAAATAAAATTCTCTCTATTGTGGTGAACCATTTTTGACAAGAGGATTTGAACATGATTGTGATGAAGACAAAGCAGTAGAGCAAACACTTCTGCTAGGCTTGGGCACTCTGTAATTATATTAATTCCCAAATATGCTTGAACAGCTGTAAATAATAGAATTTCACTTAGCTCACAACACAGCCCTGTGTGAGCCCAGAACTTCAGCACTCCCTGGTCCACTCTGCACAAGAAGACTGGAAATATTATAATTATCTCCAGGGCTCTGCTCTGCTACAAACTGAATATCTCAGTGTGGTAGTTGCTATAGTGCAAGAAAGATGTGAAGTGATTCTGCTGGGAAAGGATGGGTCTGTCTTACCGTGAGGTGAAACATGGCAGCAGGAAAAAAAATTATGTAAAAACTGCTGCAATGTCACTGTAAGATGGTAACACAAAGAGAATCAACAGTGGAGGCAAACTAGGTAATTTAATAATTTTCTAATTCCCGACAAGAGCATTCATGAATTTGCTTGACCCGAGAGGCATAAATCTAATGATATGGTCACGGAAGGGAGACTCAAGACAACATGTACACTCAGGTTTGCTTTGGTCCTACTGCCTCAACCCTTCTTTAATTACAGCTGTTGTGGCATTTTACCCCTGCAGCCCAAAACCAGACTTCTAGCTTAAACAATAGTCCAACTTTGTGGTTCTAGGAGCTTTTTACTTCCTTGTGGTGGTTCACCTGTGTTAACATACTGGTGCTACAGCTGCTGCCTCAGGGAGAAATGGTAGAGAGCAAGTGATAAGCTTTGCTTTCTTAGCACTGAACCGTGAATGTTCACTAGCAAGAAAGACGGGTTGCAGCACATCAGAACTGTGAGGCTGCTGTAGCTAAATTCCTGCCATTCCCGTATTCATGTTTATTTACTGGCAAGAGAGCTTTTGCTCTGTTATCTAGGGCATGAGCCACCTTCTGTAACTCAAAATGAGAACCTCATTCTAGTCCCAAGCAACATGACCTTGAGCAATTCCTAATTTTGCTTCCCTTTTCCATTTGTGATGGTTTCATTCCCTAACAATTGTTAAGGAACAGTCCATTAAGTGCTTCCTTTATAGCTTCTGTTGATTTTAAGGGCAATCCATGGATTTAATTCTATTCAACTAGAAAGTTCACAGAACACACATGAACATTTATTTTATCCTAGTTCAGAATGGAGAATTGCTAATACTAGTATATTGCTATATATATATATATATTAGCAATATATATATATTGCTAATACCAGTATCTCAGTTGTACAGGCCCTGTATTAAAGGAAGGGAATGGTACCAGGTTTATTTTTCACTAATAGTAGTAGGACAGTGTTAGCAAAGTCTACAAAGAAAAACATCACTGGTGCAGAAATTTAAGAGGGCATAAACAAGTGACTATCTACAAGAGTTTGATTAATTTGATTGTATCTAGGAATTGCCCTTTCAGATTTTTCTTCTTCAAAAAACAGAAGCAATTTTCCTCCAGGTTCCTGCACAAATGTATTGGTCTTCTGTTATTACAAGTCCCTGTCATCTTGAATTAAAGTAAAAAGAGAAAGGGGAAGTTTTTTTCTTTAAACATTTCCCATTTTATACTAAAACTTCCATATGAAGAATGCCACATCTGGTAAAGTTATCCCAGTAGGTGACCAATCACTGAAACAAAAGGATTACCTAGTGAGAAATCGGAGAAGGTTGGGGTTTTGCCATCAGACTTTAAACATTTTTAAAACCACATTGGTCAGTTTACATTTTATACACACCTGAAAGAATGGCACATTAAGGTAAAGGAACACATTGTGATGCCTTCCAGTGTTACACAGGTGACAAACTAATCTGGAGATCCAGATCTGCCTTAAGGAGCAGTCCATTTGTTTAAATAAACTCATAGAAAGTAACAGGAACAACCATAAAACAGTTTTAAACAGGTAAAACTAATAAACTGTAAAAATCTTGCACCTCCCATAAATATCTTCTGTGGTTCCACCACCTCACGGCCAACACCACAAGGGCCGCGTGGTGCCGGACGATTCTGCGTGCGCGATGACGGCCAGAGCCGAGGCTGGCAGTGGGCACCGGCAAGGACGGGCACCACACTGCTGGGTTTTGCCCTTAGCTATACACTGAAAAATAGCAGCATTAAAATACAGCCTGAAATAGCCTAGCTACTACCTCAACTTGTTAAAAATGTGCAAGAATAAAGAACACCAGCAGCATTTGAATGGATGTATTTCAATTTGGTTTCTGACACTTCCCTCCCATACAAAGCATACACAAACACAAAGCTGACTCTGAGCTAGTAACTGTTATTTCTTGTCCATCTTTGAAAGTTTTTCCCTTCACTTGCTTAACTTTTTAAAATTTTACTTAGAAATCTATTCAGTGTTTAAAAAACCCACAAGAATTTTAAGGTTTCTTTATTTAAGTTTCTAAATGCCAAGAAACTGATGCTTATGCCCCTCCCTAAACTGGAGAGACACAGACTGTCCTAATCACCTGAATTTCCTTAGCTGAAAATTTAAACATTTCAGATTCCTGTTCCTGAAAGCAACATTTGTAGAAAAGTCTCTCCAATACATTAGAAACTGAAGGAGCAAAATCTCCCAATGCACACATAAAGGGTAACTTTTTGCTAGTTTGCTCTTGTGTTGTTTATATTGTACCTTATAACATAGAAAATTAAAGAATTCAGTTTTCTGACAAAACTCACAAGGGAATGTATATGAGGAGAAATAAGAAGGCCTTTTCTAAAGCCAAGTTTTGCATTTCCCTTTTTGTTTAAGTATGATAAGGCCTATTAAAAATATAATGAAAATAAAACCCAAAACACAAAAAAACCCCTCCAAACAAACAAAAAACCCCAACCAACATGCCTGGGAAAAAAACCATAAAAGCCTTTTGGAAATACTTAATTTCTGATAACATAAGACTACTGGAAAAAAAATTAATTGCAAAATTAAAGGAAATTCAAGAAATCAATTCTCATATTTCAAATCAGTCCAATATTTCATCACCAGCAATACGATCCACTATCTTTTCCAGCCCAAAATTACCAGCTTTGGGGAAAACATATTCATACTTAACAGAAATAATTAATGGGTTAAGTTAAATTAACTTTTTTTCCCTGATCCACATGCCTGCATGTTAGATAACATTACATTAGAACTGAGCATTGTAATGAGACTGACAGCAACAACCTGTCACAGTAACCAAAGCAAAAGCAATTTTCTCATGGTTACATACTATAGATCAGTAATCTAATATTAAAATTAACTTCCTATATAAATAAAAATTAAAAAGTTGGGCAAAAGTGAATTGGCACAGTCATTATGGTATTACTTTCCAGTTTCAACCCTGCAAGGAGCAGCCACAGATTCCAAACACCAGAGGAAAGGGCTATCACCCAGCACCAGGTGTAGCTTGGGTTTTTTCCCTTTTCCATGAAGTCATCAGCAGTGCTCCTGCTTCAGGTCCATCTCCCCAAGTGGGAGCAGGCAGGAGTGCAAGGATTGCTGTAGAGCTGCTGGGAAAAGGGAGAACAAATACAGAGAAACAAACACAGAGAATACTTTACTGCTCTGCACGACATGGCTCAAGTCGATGGTTTTTCAGGATTGTGACTAATTTTTACCTTCAAACAGGCAAAAAATGAATATAAAAATTTAAAAAATCAAAATCTTAAGCCTTCAAGTTTCCTTGCCTTCATTTCCTCCCTCCCCCAAAAAGCACCTCCTACTACAGACAGTTTTTTCTTTTTTGTGGGTTCAGAAGTTGGAATGTCATGGAAATACATACAAGAGAGAAGGAATTTCTAGTTGTACATTACATTAAAAGAGGTTTGCTCCCAGACCTAAGGAGGGAGGGATACTAAGCAGTATTAAATTCCTATAAGAATCCTTACAAAGCATGCAAAATATTGATATACTCACAAAATTGAAATTTATATTTTTTCCTTTCTGATTTTGCAACTTCACAGTACAACAATTTCTAATATTCTGCAGCAGTCAGAATTACAGTGACTACAAAATAATTTCCCTTTAATTTTTTTCCATTTGCTTGAAACAGTCCTTTGCTATTTTTTTTTAATTGAGAGTTTGCAGATCACCCATCAGAAAATGTGCAGTTCAGCACAAGAGGAGTTGCTTTCTGTGTCGTATTTCCCTGCAAATGATGTTGACAACCTGACCCTACCAATCTTTCAAAATCTGTCCCTCCCTCCCCTTTTTGTGCCAATTCCTTTCCTTGTCTTCCAGCTGTACTTTTCTTCTTGCCAGGATGAGGATGGACAGATGCCACTAAATGGATGCTGCATAGCTGGGTAGGAGTAGGGGGGGCTGGAATAGTTTAGGACAATGGCATCTCTCCCACCCCCAGGATGTTTGGCACAACTGCTTCAGAGCCAGAATGCTGGCTCTGGATACCAGCAATTAGATTCTGCAGTTTCAATTCCCTGGACAAATACTGCTGCCTTTTCCACCCCTGTAGCTTCAACTGATTTAGGGAGGTAAATACAAAATTGGTGTTTGGCCAGACCTTTTGTACTGCTAGATGGAGTTTCACAGAAATTTCTCCACTGCTCTTAATTGAAACAGAGTTGGAATTTCTGGAGAATCCACAATGCATGCTACTTGCTAGATTGTCCATAAAGTACATTCTGGCATTTTTTCAGAGTGTTTGTATCTATCAGAAAAAGACTCTTGTAGAAACAATGTACAAAGCCTCCAAAAATTCAAGTATCAAAAAGAAATGTTCTGATAAAAGTCTGGACTAAGCAGCCAGCCAAATTGAGAGCCATTGATTTTTTTTTAAATCCACAAATCTTCAATTACTTTTGCAGAGATAACATGTTTTCTTTGGAGTGTTGGGTATTAATAGTATTTCCAATTAATTTTCATTAAGTTTGGTGGGGTCTAAGGAATTTAGCAATCCTTCCTGGATAATATTGCCCCTGCTTTTATAGGCCAACAAACAACGGAATCACTGACTGTTATCCTCCCTGTCTCTCATTAATTTGCTGTATTTATTTATTTAATTTTGTTGAGTCTGTCTCAACCCAACAAAACCCATCAGAAGTGCAACATAGGCAAGAGCAGGGCATCTCCTTCCCTGGGGTGTACAAATATTTCTATGGGAAGGGCTAGGTGAGCCAAAAAACCATAGAAACAAAATAAAAAATCCAGCCCCCAACCAGACAACAGTTCTAGCTGTACATAAAACTCGTTGATTTCTTTAGAACCATATTCAAATCAAGACTTGAATTTCTGTGGAGAGAATTTTAGATCCCAGACCCTTCTCTTCTCCTTCCTCTTGCAAAGCAATGCTATTTTTTGTGGCCTCGAACAGTACTTGAAAAACAGCAGTTATTAAAGACACAGTTGTGAGATATCCTTTAACGCCCCCTCTCCCAAAAAGGGGTGTCCTATCAAGTGGTCCAGTAGAAATCTTGAAGTTTTTTTATGATAAATTAAATCCATAAAATGAGGAATACCTTCTGTCACATTCCTAACAAGAATAATCACCACATTCTGTGGTGCAGTTGTCCAAGTGTCTATTGCTCCTTCTAGTGGAGATTCCGCACAGCTCCATCTCCAGTTAGTTCTGGTTCTACCAGCACAAGGAGGTTTTTCTCCATTCTCTCCAGTTTGTCTCTGGTTAACAAACTGCAGAAACACTGAGGGCTGGAATTCCCCAGCACAGGAACAGGCCAGTCCGAGGAAACACCAGTCATCTTTTTCCCAGGGTGACAGAGTTATGCCAAAAGCAGTTTGTGTCCTGTTGGTACCGCAGGCACCTACACCTCTGTAGAAAAGAGAATGCTTTGCCTCTTGCTGTCTGGGGTAGGGATAGTCTCTAGCTGCAGGAAATACAGAAGAACTTGAACCTGGAAAGAGAAACAACAAGGTAATACTAAAGCCCTGTAAAAATTCATTCTCATCCTGGCTATGTGAGAGCTGGTGATACAGCTCACTCTGGGACATCTAGTATATTTAATATGCTATATAACAGCAGTCAAAATAGTAGAACTTTATGTGCTTCCGAGACACTCTTTAGATTCCAGGTGGAACAACGGTGCTGGTGGTTCCAGCACTGAAAAAATTAAATCTAGAATTTGCTATTACTCAACGGAGAAATACAAACCAGTCTGACTCAGTGACACAGGCTCTGTGTTCCAATCCTCTGCATAGCCTTCAAAGTCAGCACTGGCCGAAGAATTTTGTTGTACATCAGTGAAGGTGGTTGAAGTGCTGAGGAGCATTGTGGAAACACTGCCAATTCTTTTATCCCAGGCCAGCAGCATGGTGCTGGGATATAGCTCCCCAAAAACTCTTCCCATGTGCGAGCACACACAGGATGCACATGCACAGACATTCCTTCATGAAAAGCTGTATTTATACAGATGCAAACTGACCTGCCTGAAGGAATACTGTTCTACAGACAGACTAAAATGTCTGTGTGAAGGCAAAAGTTGTTTTATGTTTACCAAAAAAATGACTATGTAAACCCAGGGGGGTCACTGCCACAGGACTGTGCTTTCCCAGAAAGTGTCTTTACAAGACGGAATGGCACATTCAGGATTTTACCTGGGACATGACTTCTAGTGACCAGCTGTCAGTCATTGTGATGGGCTGGGTTGGGTTAGCAGGGATTTTACTGTCCTTCTCCGAAGGTCTGAGCAGTGTTGGTCCAAAGACAGTGGCAAGATTATGCAGGGACATCTTGTTCACACTTTCTCTCTCAGCAACCCTGGGAGAAGAAACAATACACAAGGCAGATCTTCATAAATACTTGAGTTTTATAAATGAGAAACTGAGGCACAAAGTTTAAAAAATTTGCCCAAGGGCAGAAAAGTCTGCAGCAGAAACACAAGTAAAGCCCAGATTTCCTGGATTTTAATCCAGAATTTCAATCACAAGATGATCTTTCATGTCTC
The DNA here is from genome assembly GCA_013397155.1 of Irena cyanogastra. Classification (NCBI taxonomy): domain Eukaryota; kingdom Metazoa; phylum Chordata; class Aves; order Passeriformes; family Irenidae; genus Irena; species Irena cyanogastra. The sequence continues at coordinate 807,017 of VWZV01017481.1, forward strand.
CAGAGACTGTCTCTGGTATGTACAACATACTTATGCAAATCAAGACATTGGGCAAGCATTAAGCCAACATTAATGTCACATGCATGGCAATACTTTTCCACAGGTACAACCATTTGACAAAGACATACAAAATCAGAAAGATTTGACTACAAAAGGAACTGACAACTGCAGTTAGGTAAAGTGCAGGAATTTAAAAAAGAGATCAAACTGGATTTCAGACACCTTCTGAGACAGGGATCCCTGGACCATAAATATAGCTAAAGCTTCATGGCTTTGTACAAAAACCTTTCCTGGTCTGTGTATCCAGATGCAGGTGCAGTCTCAGTTGCATTGCAGCAGAAATTTGCATTTGCAATAGATAAGCCCTGGCTCTTTTGTTACTCCTTTCCTCCAGTTCTAATCCTTTTTCAGTATGAGTGGGAATGGAATTCAGGATTTACTATCTCACTGAGTATGAGACAATAGTTATCTGATGAGCATTCACAGCAAATGAAGAAATACTTCTTCATTTCTGTGATTCAGCAGGTATTTAAAAAAAAGGCTCCACTTTCCAAAATAGCTGATGCTTTACACATTAAATGCATTTCTGAAGGAACCACATATTACCTTTTTAAATGGTCCAGAAGGAAAAGGAATGTCACAAGATTGGGTTCTGGAAGCGATAGCAACAGATTCAACATACAGCTCTCCTTTGCAACAGGATCTGAAAGTGCTACAAGACAGAAAACAAGACATCACCACAGGCAGCAAGTGCAAATCTGACTGACTGAGCCATGTCCCAGAACAGCCAGAAAAAGACTGTGACTACATCATCATAGGCTGGAAGGTCAGAGTTGCACATCAATACCCCACAGCATCTCGTTCTTTTATTTCACTAATGCATTAAGAATCCTTTTCTCTCTCTTTCAAAGCAGTTCTCTGCATCAAGATAAGATGAGGTACATATCCCCCTCCCCTCCAAAGGGGGCTTCCCTGCTTCCTGCCTGGGCAGTGAGTGTGCATGGCCCCAGCAGGCAGGCTGGCATTCTGTCCTGAGCCTATCCTTCAGAAACCTGGGCTTTTGCAGCTTGCAGAACAGCACGGCAAGCGCCCATATTGCACCACTGGGAAGGCGCTGTCATTCTGAGCTCCATTCCACTTCCCTCACAGCTTGTTCCAGGCTCTTGTCCAACACTATAAATATGGATTTTAAGATGCTTTAAGGGCAGCCTCCTATGGAAGAGTCTTCATTACCAAGGGTTCCTTGTGCTGCACCTACCGATGCCTTCAGCAAAGTTGGGGTACAGTTCGTCTGTGAAGAGGGGTTCCGGCAGCTCCCGGAAATACAGTTTGAGGGTGCCTGCAATGGCATTAACGTCCATCTCACTCATCATCACTGACACATCCTTGTTATCTGAAAGAGGAGAGAGCAGAGGAAGGGTAAAGGAACTGCTGGCCTTGCATTCCTTCTTTTCCTCACTTTGGGTCTGTTTATCTTTAATCTCTGCCCAAATAGCTGGGAGTTTTCCTGTTTACATTTTCCAGATTAAATGAGCAACCTTCCAGCTCAGAAGCGCTGCACAAATGACTGCAAAGGCTTCATTGCTTTACATCAAGCCAGGGAACCTCACCCTCCCAGGGCTAGCTGTGCTATGCCACCAACCCTGGCCTGATCTGAACAAGCCCTACTTGACAGTATTTATATGCATTTCAACTTTTATTACTGACAGTTGTTATTCTAATTCCCTGCCTCTAACGGCTTAGATTCTCTAACTCCCCACTGAGTGTAGCTAAGGCAATTCAGGGCTTAATATTTCAGTTTTGTTACTATTAAGAAAAATAAACCAGCCCCTCTCCCTGAACTAAACACCAACAAGCATTGGTTTCATAAAGCAGTGTAAGCCAGCATTTAACAGAAATGAAAAAAGTTGTTTTTCAAACTATGAAAGACCCTTACTTGCACTAGCAGCGATTCATCAGTGGTTTTTGATATCTTAGGGTGATTGAAAAACAAGAAGGAAATTTCGCTAAAAACTGAAGGAAAAGTGCAGGGAGGGTAAATTTGGGTGTCTGGCACAGGTCTTGTGACTGTTGGAGTGTGGCTTGAACAGTTCTTGGACCATCACATGGAAGCTGGAAGTAGGGCAAAATTTCACTTTTTGTACCTCAGCAATTTGGAAGCATTTCACCTGCCTGATCTCAGGTGTCTTTTGGGACATACAGGCCACTCTTTTAAATGTAGCATCAGTAAGGAGCCATTTTCTGCTCAAGATCAAAGAGAGCTTTGCAAAGGTTGCTCCAAGTGATCTAATTTTCTAAGCCTGTGCACATCAGTCCAGATGGAGTTAGGGAGAGAAGCCCTGATCACCCAACCCCAGTTTCACAAATACCCCTCCTAGTTCTAAGGAACATTGGCTTTCACAAAACATTCTTTATTTTAAGGACTTCTATTAATTTGGACACCTCACAACACTGAAGAAATTATGACTATTATGATGTTTTTCCCTAGAGAGGTGTCTGACATTTACAAAGATTTGGCAAGGCAGGTAAAGCCATAATTTCATGTCTGCTGGGAAGAATGAAAAAAGCATGGTTTGGTACAAGGATCCATTCTGTTGTATGTCTTGGGTTATACCAGTAAGTAAAATATGCAGCCAGGGTTAAAATTATTTTCCTTGAGTGAGAATCTCTACTTCTTAATGCTTCTTGGGCAGCATAAGATTAAAAATAGCACAGCCACCTGACAGGGAGCTCAGGCAGGTTCTCACAGAGCAAAGGGAAAAGTCAGACACAAATACTTACTGACATCAAAGGCAGCTTTCAAAGCCTGGATGTCGGTTGCAACGCCAGAGACGCGGTAGATCCCCACCTCCTCCATCCCGCGCCGCTCGATCTCCTCCACGCACTGCCGCACAATGTACGGCACCTTCGACCTCTCTCTCCTGAAGAAAGCCAGACACAAGAGTTCAGTTCAGCTCAGGCCCTCTGTGCCTGTTCCTCAGCCAGCCAGGATGGCTACAAGCATCCCGGCATTTCCCTGTGCAAATCTCTTCTGGAAAATGGGGTGGTAGGAAGTCTGAGCAGGCAGTCAGGACTGAGCTGAAGAACTCCTTTTACAACTGGAGAGGGTTTTCTGACTGCCTCAGCCTGGCTCTGGCTGTTCTGCAGCTTCCCTGAGCACTTGAGCTCTTGGCCAGGTCCCAGTGCCCCCAGAGCCTGCGACTCTGCCCAGGTAATCAGAGGATTCCCAAACAGCCCTTGGATACATAGCAACCGTGTTGTTTTCAAAGTGATGCAATTCCGTGGGGAGGAAATACCACACTTCCCAAACCATACAACAGAATAAACAGGTTTCTGCTGGCAAATCTTTCATGACAAAAGATCAGGGGTTAAAATAATACAATGGGAACCAAAGACCTTGAACATTTTTGATTATAGAAAGGAAACATCACTGTTCAGTGGCTCTGGAAATTTGTGACCATGTCAGCTAACTACAGAGAAGGCAAGGGCAAGGGGGATTTCCGGAATTCAGAGGAGTGATAGGCTGTCAGTAAACAGCCTGTGTGCACATTGGTTTTTATCTCTGCAAAAAATGAAGCTCAGAGATTGTGAAGCATCTCCTGTCTGCAGCCACATCTACACTCCTCCATTAGTGGAACAAGCTGAATTGCCAAACCCCTCAGGGGGACACAGGCAGGTGCACCCCACTGGCCAGTTGTCTTCCTGAAACACAACAGGGAGAAACGTGACCCATCAGCTCACTTGGTGACAATGGCAATCTTGACCCCAAACACGCCCGTCTGCTTGCGGGACGGCATCCTTTTCAGGCTGAACTCTCGACTGGTGAACTTCACTGACAGCTTCACTTCCACCTGAACCAAAGAGAACAGCTGTTACTTTTTAATCATTTTCTTTCCTTTTTTTCATGCTGCAATGAGCAAAGAAATAAATCCCACAGGATGTACAGAAGCAGAGCTAACTTCTGTTTGCCACACTTACCCCATTCATTGAGATGACTGTGCGCTGCCAATCTTTGTCCTGCAGTGCCTGCGGGTCCAGCTGGAAAACAGAAATTACCCATGAGCTAGGAACAGACTTCAGAGAAACCAGCTAGCCTGGAAGGCTTCTGCAAATGAGCAGAGCACAATCACTTTTACCTCGTTATTTCTTTTCCATAGGAAAACCCACAGTCTAAAGTTTCCCTGGTTTCAGGGAAACCAGGTTTTGGATATTGTTCAGTTCTCTAAACAGGGCTGATGAGGGTTCATACACATGGAAAGCCCAGCAACATGATAGCAGTGTCTGCTCAAGAATAAAGGCAACCTCAGGGAGCATAACCAATGTTTGAATCTACTGAGAAATCATGGAAAGTTATTCTTCAACCAGACGATTCCTTTTCATTTCTATTTGAGCACAGAGGCAGGAAGAACACCAGGCCCTGCTATTGCAAGCACTGATTAAACAGAAACAAGTTTCAATCTCTCATCTTCAGCCTTGCTTGATCTCTTGAGTGGACAGTTGTGAGACTGGGGAGCAGCTGACTCAAGTGCTAGAACATTACCCAGCAATTCCACTATTGCCTTGGGAGAGCCCAAACACATCTGAAGGCCTGAGGAGTGGCACTCAGCTCCAGGGAGAAGAAGCTGTCTGCCTGGGGGCTTGATCAGCCATTGGAAACAGCCAAAGCAAGAATTCAGTGCCTCCTGAGACAGCTTTGTAGCACTTGGCTCTTGAACACGGAGGCACAGTAATACCAGGAGGAGGCAACTGCAGCAAACTCTGTTTTGAGTTTATTGCTGTCAGCAGACAGACATAACCAGAGCTGCTTTGCAGCACAGCTCCTCCCTCTCACAGAGCCCTGTGCAGGGCCAGAGAGCTCTGGAAGGGGAGGGAAATGCTGGAACAATGGCAGCTGCAGGAAATTCTGTGAGAGCTTAGACACGGTCATGGTTGCACTCAGATCATCAACAGAGCAGCCCAGTGCTGCTGACAGCTACAGAAACAAGCCCCCCCATCACCTTCCCCACTCCCCAAAGAAAGGCAAGCAGCAGAGAGTAAAGTTCCTCCCTGCTTCCTCCCACTGCAGAGACCCCAGGCAGCAACAGAACAAGCGAGGCCAACCTTGTCCCTGCGCACTCTGTTACGGATGTGAGCCCAGAGCGGGATGCTGCCAGCACACACATGCTTCCCTGTCGAACTGGACCGGCTCCTGTAGGTGCAACGCTGGCAGAAATTCCTGAAGAGCCCTTGTAAGGAATTGTCAGTAACCAGCAGCTCCCACATTTTGGGACTGTGCAAAGGTCCAGGGGGCCGATGGGCAGCAGTGCTTGGCTTCAGTGCCTCACCAACCCCAAACACAGAACTACTCTCCAAGGGGGTTCGCTTTTAACTCCGGCAGAAGAGATCCGCCCCCGCCTGTGGGGCTGGCCAAGGGCCCTACGAGCTGGCCAGTTTCTAGGCTGTTCTACCCTGAACTTCCGTGCTGGAAGTTTGATTTCTTTCAACAACTGAATTCTTTCCCAGAATCAAAAGGAAACCATTTCTGAAGTGTCTGGTTTCCTATGAGGAGCAGCCATGCTAAGCATTCCTGAAAGCTTGATCTCCGGCTCTGAAGAGTCATCTGGTTAAGCTGCCAAAATGGCCCTGCTGATAGATACAGTCACAGCCAATCCTCTTGCTGGGAACCAGTTTTCCATATGCTTTTAGAACAGAGTCACTGAGTGTATTATTTATAGCAGGCAGCTATATTATTTATAGTTTAAGACTAAAGGGGAAAGAGAGTTTGAATATTTGCCATAAACTTTAAAGGAAGAGTCCAGCAGAATCCAATTATGGTTTATTTACACTAACAGGTATTACTGGGTATGTCTGAGTACCAGGGAATTCCTGCCACGGCACAAAACAAAATCAAGTAAATAGCTGTTAAAAAATATGAGCCAACCACCATCCTGCTCTGTCTCAAGAGTAACTTTGACACTGCTGCAAAGAACATACAGAAGCAGTGTGCTGGAGCTGAGAACTCACAAAGACTTTTCCTTGCTGGAGCTGAGAGCTCACAGAGACTTTTCCTTGCTGGATAACTGCTGGGGCTGAGCCAGGACTATGAGTAAACCTCCATGTATCTGCTGCTGCGTCTTGCTCCCTTGTTTCTGAACTCTCCTGCAGAGCTGGCAGGACCCCTGCACTCTCTCCTACTGTTTGACTCCCCCTGGAGAATGCCTTGTACTGAATGGGGACAGCCAGGGAGAACAGGCACCAGGGCTGGCTGACCCAGCCAACCCTGCATAAATCACTGGCAATAACAACAGTAATTAAGGGGGAAAAAACCCCAAACTCCTCCAAGGTGCTTTTTAAATAACAAAGCAAAATGATGGACGCTATTAAAAGAGCAAAGCTTGAATAAACTTTCAGCAACACTGAGAGAGACAGGAAGATCAGATCTAACAGTCTGATAAGTCACAGTAGGATATAATGGAGTCAACAGGAAACCAAGAAGTGTCACTGGGACTTAAATCAAGCTTCAGTCGTGGTCCCAACTGATGACTGACCTTCTGAGGCCAGCAAGAGCAACAGAGGGAAAGGGCAGCTGGAACACTGAGGACAATGAGCTAGCAAGAGTGATGCTCCAGCACAGAGGACAAATGGGGCCATGCTGTCTTCTGGCCTGATTCGGAGATCAGTGACCTGAAAGAAGGAACATTGAGTAGAAGAATGCAATCCACGGCCAGCATGGCAAAGGGAGGCAGCTCTGAGCAAACTGTGCCAGCTCAAGCAGGGGAGGCACTGTGCAACTGCTGCCTCTGCATTTGACAGTGGAATTTACTGCTCCTCTACACAGTTCCTCCAAACAGTTGCTTGGTTTGAATGACCTGCCCCGTCTCCATTGAAGCAGAGCCACTGTGTTGTTTCCATGCTCTGTGCAAATAAGACAGACCTGCTAAAACTCTCACAGACTATTGCATGGGCTTCTTTGCACAGCCCCCACCAAAAGCTCATGCTGAACAGGAAAATAAAAACCAACCACTCTGTCGGCTGCTCCCTCCAGTCCCCTTGTGGCCTTTGGTATTTGCAGTGGCAAGCTACAGCCCCAAATTCACTAATGAATCAAGCCAATACCTCTCTGTATCCTGCCCAAAACACAACAGAACAAAGCAGCTCAGCACCACGGGTTTCTGAGTGCAGGTCTCTGGCCCTTGTAGCAACTCAGCACTGAATTCAGACAGGGCACAGCAGTCAGGAAAGGCTGAGAGTGCACAGCAGCGTGGTGAGAACCTGGAAAAAGGCAAACTGGGGATGCTGCTCTGGCAAATGCAAGCCAGGCACTAGGAAGGGTGTCTATGCTCTGCCCTAGGAAATCACCACAGAGAGCTTGATCATGATTTCTTTTTCCCCAGAGAGAAAAGAAAACATACAGAAGGAGGGAAAAACAAAGAAGTCTCAGTGGAAATGAAAGAGCATGGACTGCGGACTTTAAGGTTAGTGTGTTTTATATATTCATTCACGTTACTTCTTCCCTTTATTAAATTTCCCAGGCACCTTTACATTCCATTAATTTTGAATTGTAACTGATGTGGCATACATGTTGTCAGAGCCTCACTGCTGCTGGGAACTCACAGTCGTGCCATAACCCCATTCTTCTCACAGCTCCCCACTGACAGGTTAATCTTTCCCACCATCACCCTTTAGCCATGACCCATTGCCTTCTTCATTTCCCCCTTATTTTCATTGCTGGGATGATGTTCTGCTTCAGCAAACTGTTTAAACAAGCTTGAGTGAGTAAAAGGTTTCCAAGTTAACACTTGGGAGGTACAGCATGGGACAATCTGGTTTACATGGAAAACAACTTAATGCCTGAAATAGCCATGGGCACTGCTATGAGACATCCCAGATAATTAAGATAAGAGTGATTGTTCTGCAAGGCAACAGAGGAATGGTGCTGCTCCACAGAATGAGTGATCTAAGGTCACATCCTCCCTGATTTTCCAGCACTGCTGTGAGGGAGTGAGGGAGAAGGAAATATTTAGCTTGTGTTGATCATGCAGAAAAAGAGAACAGCAAAGGAAACAGCATTTCTAGGAGGCACCAGAGGGAGGAGCTGGATCACAGGGTGAAGTATCACTTCACTCACTCACAGTTCCCAAGGCCAGGCTGGTCCTGCTGACAAATGTGCCCACCTGGTACAGTCTCAATGCCAGACAAAAGGCTGCTGCACTCCAAACATGGGGATGTGTCTGCCACATGACATGCAAAATTCAAGGAGCCAAAGGGCCAGCCCAAATGCCAAAGATGGACTGAAAGAACAGAAAGAATAGCCCAGGATGCTCACAAAGAAAGGGGCTTATGCCCACAGTTGAACTAAGCTTCACATTTCCTCCCATCATGTGATGTCCATTCTGTCCTCCTCCAGCTCCCCTGTAATTTCAGTTTCACAGTGTATTCAGGAATAGCATTTCTCATGCCTGAGGTGCATGGAAGTCCCCAGTGTGCCAGTCAGTTCAACACTACACACCCAGCACTGCTGTGCCCAGGTCTGGTGAGGACTTCACTTCTACATTTACAGGAGGTTCTCCTACACTAAAACCTCATGGGTTTATGTTTCGGAGATAAAAAACTTGCAGACTGGCAGGAAAGAAGCAGCTCTTGCATCTGGCTGTAAAGACAGACAAAATATTCCATAGGAAAAGAAAATATGAGCAATGGGAGCTATTAAAATTGCTGCCCATTCCTGGAAACTTGTGACTACATGGACCAATTTCCAGCCTTCCTTCCTTCACTGCCATAGTGTAACAGCGAGATTTAATAAACATTTTTACAGCCAAAACAGTCCCAGTCTCCTTGATTGTCTTCAACACCGAGGCTCACCAGTGACTTGGTGAGTCAGAATTCCCAGTAGTGGGAAGTTGCATATTTACAATAAGACATGGCTTAACAATACACTGCAATTTAGCCAACAGAGAAACTTCACTGCTTTTATCAACAGGAGGATGCAGGCACGACTCTTCATGTTCCCAGAGTTTTTAACTAAAAGGAATTTATGAAACAAAAATCCTCACCCAACCTCACAGACCTTGTCTTTAGATAGACAGAATTGGGCTGAATAATGACAGTGCAACAACAAATGAGAAACCCAGGTTAAACTACAAACTCTAAGGTAAACAAAATTTGATATAAAAGCACCTGGGAGAACACAGCCAACCTTCAGCCACAGGCTGTACTCAGATTTTGTTGTTGCATTATTATGGTTTCTTAATAGAGAAATGGTGTTTACTTCAAAAATACAACTAAACCAAAATCAAAACCTTTAATAATTTTTATCAATCCAAAATCTTACCAGACTGTTATATGACTTCTCTTTGACTCAATAGTGTTTGAAATTAATGATGGGACAGAAATCACTGAAAATTAAGAGGTTATTCTGGCAATTCATCAAGTTTCTTTATAAATTCCAAAGAGGATTTACAGAAAGCAAGAGAACTTTTGCATGTGCCTTTTACAATACAACAGAATGTAACATTTGTACATTGATTAAAAACATTTTAATTGATTTTTTTAACCTTCCCACTGTCCAAGTTTCTCTAAAAGAATCAAGGTGCTATTAATATTTAATTGCCATCAAAGAGTACTTTTATTTACTAAAGTATAAAATATATTTACAGAATATAAAGTTGCTGTGCATAAAATTGCCCACAGCAGTGAGAAGGAAAAAAATTGCCAAAAATCTGAAATATTTTATTTGTTCTTTTAAATCTTTCTATGTAACATATTTGTAGAATTTAGCAGGTCAGTGATTTCAGGGTTCTCTGTTATGAGCACACAAATCTCCAGGGCATTTCAGGGCTGAAAACTTGCTCTTTTGTAGTTGCTCAGCTCTGTGGAAAATAGCCTTTGTTAGCTGAAGGGACATAGGGATTTCTGGTCAGCCGAGACACACACACACAGGAGACACCCTGTGCTGGCATTTATTGATCTGCACATGAGCTCCGTTCCAAATCCCAGCATGCATCTGAGACAAAAGCTCTCCCTGAAAACAGGAGAGAGGGAAGGAAGGGGCCTGATCAAAGTCATTTAGGCAATGAACCCTGACAGAGCAAAGGTGGGATGTGATCCCACAGGCCACCCTCACCCTGAGCTGCTTCTGCAATCCCACAAATGGCCTTGGTCTGCATGACCATCACTCCAGTGCCAGGGAAAGCTGTCATCCACAGGGAGATGGACAGCCAGACCTAAATGGAGGGGAACGGGTGAAATCTTTAAACGTGCCAGAAAGGAAAAGGTATCTGGGCAGGGTCCTTGTTCTGTTCAGCAGCCACTTCAACACAAAGAACGTGTCCTCAGAGCAGGCATTTAAACACCCTCATAAAGCTGTGGACAGACAGAGCAACAAACTGGAACAAGATGGGGGACATATGTTCCCCATGTTTTCCTCCACACGTGGCCTGATTTCTCCTACATCCAGCTTTATGCTCTATCACAGCAGCTCCCCAAGAGCAGCAGCCCTTTGCAATCCCCCACTGTATTACACATCTGCCACACAAAGTGTCCCAGGCCAATTCTCAGCAGTGGAGACATTCCTCAGATGCTGCCTGCTGTCATGGACACCACACTCTGGACATGGCAGCCACTAGGACAGGCAGGCTGTCCCAGGGCCTGGCCAACACATCCATCGACTTCCAGCACATACAGATGGCAGCCTTTCTGCACATGATTTACAAAGTAGAGAGAATATTCTTGCATCCTCCTGTCACTAATTGAGCATCCTCACCAGTGCCCAGTGCCCGGGGCAGTTCCTATACAGTGGTGTGGAAGTTTTAAAGTTAATGAGCAAATGAGAAATCAAAACAAGCAGCTATTCCATAAGGGTGCTGGAGCAGGAATAGGGCACAAATCAAGAGGGACAAAGCTGCTGATTTCCTGCCTGTGAATCACACCGTCTACCTCACTATCTGAGGGAAAAATCTTCAATGCTGAGACAATCAGAAGGCAGAAAAAAACCTCTGTGGTGAACTCCAGGATTCAAAAGTCCTGTGATGCTCTGCAGTAAGGGTATCAGCAATGAGTTGAGCACAGTCTTACCTGGATCTGTCCTTTCCCCATTATGCGATCTGTGCTCTCTCCATCCTCTTTGGTGAGCTTGGTTTTGTTGTAGCACTTTTCATAGCACAGAATCCGCAGTGTCTGTGAGCCCTCCAGCTCAATCTCAAACTCCTGCAGGGCACCAGGAAAGAAAAGAGCAACGGCTGCATCACAACAGGACACCAGTCTCAGAATAATCAATACAGTCTCTTTAATACTCATCAGAAGAACACTTAAGGACTGGCCAAAACCTCCTCCCTACTGGAATTGGTCTAGAAAAAATCTGAAATTGTATTTTGTATCTATAAGGTGATCAAATTGGAGACCAAGATGGTTCACTCCTTAGTCATGTTTCACAGATCTCAGCAAAGCATTATTCAAAGACACAAAGTTGCTCACCTTCCTGGTAAGAAATTTTGCTCACCAGGAGGTCTGAGTTGGCTGTAAACAGGCAAAATGTCTATAGCTAATTCTTTCCCCTCTCAACAAACAAGCAAAACCATCTCCTTCAACATATTTTTACTTGTGTCTTTAAAAAAATTATGAAGTATGCATCTGTTTAAAAGATGAAATACTGGACAAGACTCATTTGTATGAAATTGTTTTTTTACCTACTGCTAATTCAAGAGAAAATCTTCTGCAAGCCCTGACAGCCAAATGAATCTGGCAGAAAAGTGTTTTCTGAGAAGCAGCATGTGCAGTACAAGTGCTGAGCATGCTGCAACCTCCTTCATTGGCAGGTCTTCTGCCCATCATGTATTGATGTTTGGCACATGGAACAAGTCACATCAAGAAAAATCAAACCTACCTCGTTCCAGTTGGGCTCCGTGGTGTCTCTGTAAACTCTAGTTTTGGCCTTGTTCACAAAATACCCAAAAGAATCCACCTCTAACGTACAGTACAAATCTGAGGAGGGGAGACAGGGATGAAACCTTTTAAAAATTACCTAGAATCTCCTAACTTGCATTAATCACTTGCACAAGGTGCCTTCATTTCCATTATCTCTGTATTAGTACCAATAACACCATCCTATACAAATCTCATAACCTTGATCAGCCCAGCTGTCCTTAAGAAGCTCTGTCACCATTTTTGATCCTTCTGTCAAGTCATTCCTCTGAATTTTAACACCACTTTCTTCCCAACGAAAATTCTGGATGTCAGAGAACACCTTTCATTCTTTCATTGTAAAACAAAATACAGCTGAAAGAATTCAGGATAAGGACTGACTTGTTTCTAGAACAGCTGGGTAATCAGCAAACACTGCTTAAAACCTCAGTCAGACTAGGCCTAACAATAAATGCTGTGTGCTTGATCCTTGTATCTTTTTGGGAGTTAAGAGTAGGAACTTCCAGTTCCCCAAAACACCTCTCCTCCTCACCATCATCACAGATGCTGCAATCCACACCCAGCTGTCTCAGTACATGGCTTGTCTACCCCCTATCAGTACCCCTATCTTGTGTATCCCAGAACTGCAACTCACTTGAGCTTTGCTTGAATCCCGTGGCAGAGTGGACAATGACGTTCAGGAATCCATAGAGACCTGGGGATTCGTCATCTGTACAAAAGACCCAAGGGATTTTGTTACATTCACAGTGGAGCTGAGAGTGAGAGTGATGAGACTGATATTACACAGGTTAATGAGCAGAGGGTGAACTGTCCCCAAAGATGGCAGCAGCAAGTAACAACCACTTCAGCAAGACAGGAGACTGTTCCACAGTTGGCACCTGTAATACCTTCTGGCACTGGGGGGCTTTTACAGTGACAGTTCTAGGATCAGCAAGACAGCATGGAAGAAATCCAGAGGAGAAAAAGTAAATTATAGAGGCTAAGTCTACACTAGCAGATTAAGTGGTAATTTAGGATGGTCCCTGACACAATTTTGGCCAGCTGTTGTTGTTCCAAAGGATTCTCAGACACAGCTCAAAGCTGTCCCAGGCTAGGACTCCACCAAGCACTCCAATACTTTGCACAACAGCTGCATGTAAGGACCATTTAATGGTTGATTAATGTATAGTGGAGAATGCCTGCAACTTGTAGCAAAAGGGAACAGTAAGAGCAGTTCTAGGGGATAGCACAAAATCAGGTGGGGGAAGAGTTTCACCGCAGCTGCACCATATGAGAGCAAAACCAAAGGTCTTACCTTCCTTATTGATAGTGAGAGGAATGTTGTGGACTGTCTGAAGCTTCACACAGGAGTTTGTCAGCATCTGGAGCTCCACTGATGTGAGTGAGAAGCTTTTAAAGCCTGCCATGGAGATTGAAAGAGGGAGGAGTAAAAATTCCAAGGAGAGGCTGGATGCATGACCTCTCATCCTGGGCACACATGGGATAGTGCTCCCTGGGCACTGCTCAGCAGCAGCACCCAGGTGCTCAGGGCAGTACTGCTGCTCCTGCAGCCCAGCTCTGCTGGGAGCATATTTAGTTACTCCTCCAGGTAAAGTCTCAGGATAGTTCACAGGAAATACACGGGTTTTCAGTTCCTTGCAAAGCAAAAATCATCATGCCATAAAAGTAACTAAGTTTCTTTCTAATGGAGCCAGGGAAAAGAGTGTGGCTCTTCCCTCTCAGTGGAATTGCACTGAGCCCTAATCTCTAGGGTAAATGGGAGAATCTCTACACACATTTCCTTACTAAGTGCTCTCTCTACACATTCCTCACATGTTGCTGCAGCAGAAGTTCCCCAGACAGCCTCAGACAGGGGACATCCATATTGTGCTGTGGATTTCAACGCAGATCTCTGTTTTGGCAGGGAAACCTGCCCCACACCTCATCCTCTGGAGCCCTGGTCTCTTAAGATCACAGTATTTGTACCAATGACAGCTGAGGGATACTCACATTTCTTCTGCTGTTCCCGGATATTCTCCCTCCACTCTGCCCTTTCATAGTCTGACGAAATGAGGAATGTGTAACTCTACCCAGGAACACAGAAGAAAACAGGGTATGCATTAGTCTGATGCACCACTGAGGGCAGGACCTGCCTGCTCCCACCCTCCCCCAGTGCAAATTGCTGGGTAGTCTGTTCTGCTGCCCCTCCTGCCACTTATCCTGCATCACATCTCTATCAAGGCAGGCTGGGCTCTGGCAACGTGCCCAAGGTACCAACATGGACAGTCAGAGCTCACAGAGCCCCACCCTGCAAAGGGCCACTGCCACCCTGCAGCAGCTCCCATGGCAGCTTGTGCTATTCCTCACAATAGGAATTCAGCTGCACCAGGAATGCCAAAAGCCTCCAGCACAGGCCTAGACACTGATGAAACAATGACAGTCAGGAAGCAGCGACCAGCTCATAGATTTTCACTGAGCAGTAACACAATCCTGTGGGACTCCTTTGCCATGTGCATGGAAAGGCCACAGTGAGAGATTGCAGCACTGCCAGAGCAAGGAATACCTCTGGCAGAGGTGACCCTGGCAGGGGCAGCTGCAGCCCTGAGGACACTGCCCTGAGTGTGCCAAGCCTTGAAGCCACAAGGCAGTCTAGAAGGAAGCTGCTGCAGAGCTGCATCTCGGGTGAAGGGCTGTTCCTATTGCTCCACCAGGACTGGTGCTGAGACAGGGCATTTGTTTCTATGGTTATTTCTTAAATGCCAGTCTTGTATGCAAATTACTCACAGCCTTAAAGGACGCCATCATAGCCTTTGGCACAGGTGAGGTGTCTGCTGCTTGGAAGGAGCTTTGAGGACACACAGGAGAGGCCACAAAGCCCTCCCTGTGCAGGAGCAGGTGCAGTCAGAGACACCAACCCCCAGGATCTCTGGCCCCTGAGGGTGACGGGGCGCTCTCACCTTGCCATTGCGGTTGTGGACCCGGAAGGCCATGTTGGGAGACATCAGCAGTAGGAGGGATTCCTGCTCCGACAGTTTCTTTTTCAACCTCTCAATGACCTTGCTGCCTTTATTGGCCCTCTGAAGGGTGTGGGAGAGAAGGAGCAAAGGACACGTGTTATTCTCCAAATCTGCCCTCATTTACACTAACTGCTAATTTGAAATCCACAGTCTCTACCCTGTGAGTAGATAAATGGCCCCAGAGCAGAAGAAATGATGTCAATAGGGTCCACAGGACTCCCAGCTGCTCAGAAAGGTGTTATTTGCAGAATCTCTACACATGGACTGGTCTCTGTTCCCCAATTCCAACTTTCCCAGCTGAAGTGCAGAGGTATGTGGCCACTGCCCCAGCTGTACCCTGTATTTTCCATTCCAGAAGCGGCAGTAGCATCATGTCACTGGACAGCCATGGCACTGCCAGGTCCTCTAAGTGTCCTTAACTAAGGAGACTCTAAGGCAATTCTGTAGAAGCTGCTGAGAACTCTCCCACTCACCACCCACTGATCCATTTTAATCAGAGGTCTGCTAAAAATAAGTTTTTTCCTGGATAAAATCCAGTACCAAACCCAGCCATGTGCATTGTTTAGCACTGATGCACCAAAGCACAAATCTTAGACACCTGCAGCTGGTGAGTAAACAGCTTCCGAAGTGTTCTTCCTAATATCTTACTTTTTCCAGGAAGCCCTTTTTGAAAGCCAGTCAGAGCCAAGAGGCAGAAGTGTGTTCTTTGGAAATGTGGGGGATAACCTTCCTGCAGCGTGATCAATGTTGTTCATATCCTGCCCTACGCACCACCAGCGTTCAAACTCTTATTTCTCTTTTAGGCTTCAAGAAGGTTTGAGATCTAACAGCTCTCAGAAAACATATCTTGCAAGCAAAGAGAAGCCTGGGCCAGAGACACCACGTCCATGTCTGACTGTCAGCATAATTGCTGTTTTCTATACATTTGCTGCTGCTTTGACATCAGTGAAGTAGGAAAAAGCTTCAAAGGCATAACTGAACCTGCTAAAATTCAAGAGTATATGGATTCCGACCAAAATCACTGGCAGGATCATAATTTAACAGTCAGAAATTGGCAAATAACACTCCCAGTCCTTTTCATGTCTGCAGCGTAAGATCCCTGCCCTCCACATGGATGCTCACAGGAGTAGAGGAGCTGCTAGGTACAACCACAGGATCTTTTTGTCTCTGCCTCCTCACAGGGCAGCATCACCCAGGCTGTGCACTCGGATGAGCAGAGCCCCTGGCTATCACAAGCCCCTGCTGAACAGTCTGTTGCAGCCTGGCTCCCCACACTGTGCAGCCCTGGGAGAGCTGCCACCAGCACCTCAGCTGAGCACAGACCCTGCGTCTGCATCGCCCTGCAGTGCTCAACCCCTTTACCTTTTCCCGCTGGATGTCGTTCTTGATCTGGGATATCTTGATCTTCATAGCATCCAGCTCCTCATCAGGTACCAGTGGGATATTGGGCACTGCCTCAGACTCATCCACCATTTGGAAACTGAGGTCAGTGAGCGGGATGTACCACTTGCAGTCATATTGTTGGCTCTTTCTGAAAGGCAGTAGGTCCAAACCTTTTACTGCTACTGGTGTTTGGCAAGACCCAGTCCTTCCCACAAGTTCTTCCCTGCTATAGTGTAGAAGATGCAGATATTGGCCCAACTTTACTGTGATTCCCATATGGAAAAAGTCTGGCAACAGGCTGCTTTTCAGCAAGACAGCCTAGCAGGGCCAGTAGCTGGTACAGCACATAAAAAGGCAACTCAATTTGTTATCTAGTTCTTTTTATCCGAAGAAACCACATCCATCTCCTGCAGACAATTTTGGTCCTGTGTGCTCTCTCTTCGAAGCCTCTGGTGTGGCAAAGTTCTAAAGTTGTGCCACACCTGTGACCTGGTGGCCCCCTGGGATCTGAACCTGGGTCTCTCCTGCCCAAGCTGGGGCCAAGGTGGGGCAGGTGAGCCAATGGATATAAACCTCTGTGTAATTCAAACAGGGGAGAGAAACTACAGCTCATAGCTGCCATTCTCCAGGGATTTCACCAGGATAAACAGCTCACTTTTTACATGTTTTGTGTCATTTATTCCCTCTTCACCTCTGCTGTCAGGAACATCCACTCTTGGGAATGTCCCACTCCTTTAAGGGTTCATTCCTCGCAAGCACGCGCTTTGAAAAGGGCAGGCGTAACTTTTATGCTTGAGGAGGGCAAGATAAGAGATGTCTCCCCAAGAAGAACATTTACCAAATGAAGAGAAGCCCTGTTTGAGGCAAGTACATTGGTAATGGTTCCTCCCCCCTCACTTGTGAAAAGTGTCAGCAAAACTGCTTTTATATCTGCACTTTGGGGTTGACACATATTTACTGCACCTTTGCCATTTTTCTGTAAAACTGTTAACAGGCTGTAGCTGCAAAGCCAAAATTAACAACCCTAGTCATAAAAAAGTGAAGAATGTCACCTATTAAAAGAAAGGGGAAGTAGAAAAATGAATAACATTTGTCCAGAATACCAGCAGCTACAACACATCCTGCTGTCCTACACAGACTCAGGGCAGGGATGGGAGGAATTACCTTTCCTGAGGGGTCAGGACTTAGACAGATCTCATACAGTAAACATTCCTGTCTTGCTGATCATTTCTTATCTAACTGCTTCTTGTGGGTTATGGTTACCCAGGTCTGGGGTATCCATATGCAACTAAAACCGCAGGCTAAACCCAGGATTCTGTTGCAGCTGAGGTGCAAAGCACGAAATCCAAAAGGAAATCTCACCCTCCAATCTGCTTCTTGAGCTTGGCACACAGGAAGAGGTCAGTGAAAAGAAAGACATGACGTAGCTTGCGAGCCCCTTCCACCAGCTCCACCATGAAACTGTCCTTCAGCAGCTGCCGGTGCTGGGGAAAAAAACAGCAAAAATGTTTCAGTGCAATACGAGCTCCAAATCTGGCACTGGGGCAACACAGTCCTTAAACTTGACTCCTACAAGAGCAAATTCAGTACATTTCTCTAATTCAGAAAAATGAAAAAGCCTACTAAATACTCCTTGCTGTCAACTCTGTGCCCTGCTGCAGCCCTCTGTCCCAGAGGCAGAAAGAGCCATGCATCTTCTCCCTCACCTGGTGCTGGGTCAGACTTCGGGCTTCTCTCCATCACCTGTTCCTGAGTCCAAGTGCAGCTTGTTCTGAGTCACTGCCGAGCTCCAGTCCCTGAATCCCTGCCAGCGGATCGTCCCCTCCCGAGCCAGCAGAGAGCAGCACACACCGCTTCTCCCAGAGCCACTTCCCAGCCTCTGCATCAGCTTCAGCCAGCCCAGCAGGGACAGCAAAGCTCTCCTTGACCCCTTCCTCTCCCATTCACAGAACGACTTCGTCAACATTAACAGCTGAGCGCCATTGCTGCTTCTTCATTACAAGTGCTGTTAAGAGATAATTCCTGAACGTGTGTATCTGGCAAACTTCTCAGGAGTCCCTTATCAGCCTGTGCTTTAAAAAGACCATCTGGATATACCCTCACCACGTGACTATTGGAATCTTCTTTATATATCATATAAAGATTCCCCAAACCTAGAAGATGCAAAGAAGCTGCACAATTCTGATGCCTTTAATCCTGCTTCTAGTTCCATAGAGTTTTACAGTCTCCTAAAGAAGGGGCACACACTGGTAGGCAGAACCATTGCTTTCCTAATTCCCTTATGGGGGAGGGGCAGAGCAGATGACTCCATAGTTAAAAGCCCAAAAGGCCAGAATGCTGGCACATAGTCAGGTGGCTGTGGGCTCCTTCCAGTGACCACGACACGAGTTTCATGCCCTGCTCTGTGCTCAGGTCCTCCACTGTGCTGTCAGGATCAGCAGGACTCAGTGCACACCTGGAACAGATACCTCCCACAAATTTCAAGCAGAAGTCAGGGCATTCAGCTCTGGGCAAGTTTTATTTCCACCAGTATGTATAACTGTCAGTGCTGCCTCACTTCATAGCCAGTACAAGCAGGAACCATCAGCTTCCCCACACGTGCTAAGGTATGCTAAGGAACTCTTCCCTGACCTGTACTTCCTTTGTTATTCCAGCCAAGAGGATGCTCCTCTGCCATCACTAAGTGACATATCAGACATCCCACATCTGCCTAGACAGCACTGTGGCTGGAGACAGGAGAGTTCTGCTAACCCTGTACAGGGCTAACCAGCACCTCCCCAGCTGCCTCACTGCCAGCCTTGCCCAGCCCCAGGCTCAGGACTCGCCCCCAGGTCCCTGCTGCCCTGCCCCATGGCCAGGACCCCCACACTGACACACACACAGAAGGGTCTCCATGGGGCAGCACCATGAGAGCAGCTCCCCTGGGCAAGGTGAGGACAGCCACGCCAGAAATGATGCCCCCATTTCTCAGGTGATGCCCCTGGGTTCTGTTTGTTGCATGACTTAACAAACCCTGAACGCATTCCCTGCCAAGGGTGTGGGAGTGCAAACCCCCATGCTGCCTCTCCTTCTGCCTACCATTCTTCCCATCTTGGCTCTCCCAAAATAAAACAAACCACATCAGTCCTGAGCCTAGCAGGCATCATGGCAAAGAACACATGACAAAGAAATGCCCTTGCAGACATAATTCTTCTTTCCAGTCTGTCCCACAGCACCCTATACTTCCTGACAGGGACTAGGAGTCTGCATTTTCCCATCTGCAGCTACAAGAGCACCACAGCTACCTGAAAAAGCACATGGAGCAGTGTCAGCAGCTCATCTTGGTGCTGCCTTCCATTACATGAAGGTCCTGGAAATCCGTGAGCACGGCAGCAAAAGCTGCACCTTCCCCAGTGCTGCAGGAAGCAAGGCTGCTCCCCGGCAGACTGCTGCACCATCTCTGGGCAGGACCCTCGGGAGATCTGCCATCCAGCAGTGATTCAGCTCACAAAGGCCTGTACATATGTTAGTGTTTATTTTTAGGTGGGTGTGATCGTCCTGGCTTCTCAGTGTTTTTGGAGAGAACTCCTGCCTGCACTAATGCCTTTGCTGCTGATGGGCACTTGAGCAAGCCCCAGACAGGAAACTAGAAACACTGAGCTTTGAAAGGAGGAGTTATGTTGTCAGTAGCGCAAGAACACTCTCCACTCCTGCAAAGAATTTCATTTGGAAGCAATAATAATAAGCAGGGAAAGATATTTTCTGAGCAAGCCAAAACCCTGATCTCAGGTTTCTAGATCTGATGCATATTAATTACACTGCAAATCAGCTCAGCTCCTCTGGAGCAATGAGAATAGCTGCTTGCTGCCAGCTCAACCTCTGCTCATTGTTCGTAGGTGTAAAGACGTTCTCACAGCTTACTCATCTCTGCTACCCAGCAGGATGTGGCACTGTCCTTTCCCTGCCTGGCATTGACAGGGCACAGTCCTGACCTGACCTTCTGCCTTCTCTGCCGGCACTGGCAGTGTGTGAGATGAGCCAGGGCCCCAGCCCAGCAACCTGCCGAGAGCACATCTCCCCAAAACCTGAGCAGAAAGCTCAGCCATTCCATGCCAAATGACCCAACAACCTTCACATTCCCACCTGGGGCTGAAGTGGCACTGAGTCTATCTGGGTTAGCACTCCTGGGAACCAAATCCTATCAGTGACACACACACAGCGCAACTCCGAGGCAGCAGAAAGTCCCACAAGGAGAGCTGGGTGGAAGAGGACAAGCCTGTACTTCCTAAGCTTGGCTGAAGGAAAGAGGTGAAAGAGATATATTCCAGTCAGTCAGAGGGAAACATGGAGCTTCCCAGAACCCTTCATTCTTTTTCATCTTCTTGCTCATGGGAGCTAGTTGGGAAGATGTCCCCCCAGCAAGCAGCAGGGGTGAACTGCCATAAGAGCAACCGAGCATCTGGGGAGGAGAGTACAGGAGAAAACATTTGTGGATCAAGTCAGGAAATCTCTCCTCACTACCAGCTTTCCTTGGAAAAGAGAACTTTCAATAGGGCTGGGTAACACAGGCATGCCCCAGGCTGCTCAGCATCCGTGGGGCTGAGGAGGGGCACTTCCAGCAAAGGGGCACATCCTTTGCTACAAATGAGTCATCTTGCCGGGAGGTTCAGCAGGTCAGAGGGAAACAATAAAAGGATTTCCCAATGGCTTACCAGATCCCTGCCAAACCCCACAGTGTGGAAGCAAAGGGCACCTTCCTGGACCTCCTGACATGAGTCAGCCCATCCTCTCCCACCCTGGGGGAGCCAGCAGCCCCCTCAGACAGGGCTTGTGCCACTCAAAGGCCTGCGCCACCTCAGCTCTGCAGTTTTGGAACCAAGACTTTGGTCAACTCCTCCCATCCAGGGCCACAACAGCTATACCTTTGGTGGGCTCCTGTTAAATGGGGTCTCCTGAAACACATGGGTTTTTGGATGGGTGAGCCTGCTGTACTGACATATAATAGCTCTCCTGTGGGAAACCATCTCTCTACCTTGTTGCCAGAGTTACTCTGTTTGTTAAAGTAACCAAAGGTGCTAAAGATTTCCTAAAATACTCTGAAATAACACTGACTACAGAAACACCAAATAAACATCCAAGAGAACATAAGATTAGGGTGATAGGGTAACAGTGGCACGAAAGTGGCAGTGACCCCCTCTCTTCCACAGACAGCCCCCAAGACTGTCAGGTGTCCAGCACGGGAGCTCAGCTCAGCTTCAGAAAGATATTCCAGGAAGTATGGGAGAAAAGTCTTGATTTTGTGTCATAATAGAGTGAATTAGGATCATCTGTTACCTCTCACACAAGGCCTGTGCTGTTAGCTTCAGTGGCTCTTGCAAAGCTCCTGTACTGCTGCAATATAAGTTCCACATCTTTTCCAGGCCCTGCTTTTCTTTGCATGTTTTCATCTGCTTCTTCTCCCACCCACCTCAGTGCTCTGAACAAAAGACTCTCCCTGTACCTTTTCCAGAGCTTGGTTATCCTCTTTGGATTGCCTACTGCTGTCCTCCTCCTCCTCTTATCTCTGTCACTGAGCATCTTCCCCTCCTCTGCTACCAAGCTCACGACTACCTGTGTGCTCATCTATTCATCCTACAGTGTTTTTGTGCTGTTTGCATATGATAAATCCTGCTGCTGTCACAGACTGATTAACTCCAGGAAGTGTGGCCAGCTTGTCTGAGACACATTACAAAAAGTGGAATTTAAAAACCTACTCAAGCAGACCCACAGCTGCACAAAAGGCCATCTCCCCGCTTGTGTGCTGAGGAAAGAGCTCATCCGATGTGGTGACAGCAGAGGCCTGCAGTGTGCGTGGGTGAGAGCCCCAGGAAGGGCTGGGACATGTGTGAGGCACAGGGAGGAGGGGAAAACCAGGAGATGGGTATTGGCACATGTCAGTGAGGAAGAGGTGGTTTGGCTTTCTGCAGAGCGTAGGAAGAAAATGATTCCTCGTGTGTCTAAGTGTGTTGCAAGACCAGCATTGCACAAATAAAAAAAAGGGATGCTCTGCCTAGGGAGTTAAACTGGCTGCTCTTTGAGCATTTTAATGGCCTCTTTCTTCTTCCCAAAGCTCGTGTGACCAGGAGCTCTCTGGCTCCAGCTGTAAGACAGAGTGTGAAGCAGCCAAGATAATTTGAGTGCTCTATTGCCAACATCTGCCCAAGGCCTCCAGGACCAGTAGGCACCAGGCCCCATGCTGTGCACGGCTGTGTCTAAGCTTTGCTTCCAGCTTTTCAAAGGCTTCAGTTTGCACTTCTGCTCCCATGAACATGTCCTTCTTCCTTTCCTTTCTCCAGCACACGTGGTCCTCTAGGATGTCAGACAGAAGCCTAAGGCAATGCTAGCCAGTCCCTCGACTGCAGTTTAAAACCACATTTTGAACAGCAGAGCAGCTCACCAAGCAGCCCCTCCTCTCCAGGGCAAGGACAAAGGTGTACGGTAGCACAAGCAGATCTGTGATGTGATCTACTGGGCTTGTTCCCAGAAAAAGCTGCCTGTCAGCTCCCTTGTGTCTGGACCGGTGCTGATGAGACCAGGCATGAAGTCACTCAGCCAGCAGTGACCCAAAGCTCCAGACTCCTTCCCTCTGTGCTGCTGTGGGATCACACAAACACCAGTGTGAACACTTCAGAGAGGGCGGGAGGACACAGCCAGGGCAAGGCAGAGTGGCAGCCACCACACTCAGGTTGGTCTGAACTGCCCTGGAACAACACTCTGCAAAGAGCACGAGAGGAGCAGCAGTCAAGTGAACTCTGCAATTTTTTGCTGTTTCATTAATTCCTGCTTTGCACAAATGAATTAGCTGGAAACACCAGCCTTGACCTCTGGCAGGCAAAGACACAAGCACTACAGTCATTTGCATCTGGGCTTAGCTAAAAAAACTCCAACATGCAGTACCTAGAGCTGCTCTGTTAATAAGACTAGAGAAGGTTATTACTGCCCTCCTTCTGCACCTCACAGTGGCACATCCTTCATTCCAATGCTTTTGTTTTCCTTCTTCCCCAGGGCACTGTCCCCAGCAGAACCTTAACCTCATTCCTTATTTAAAGCAAGACAACAGTGGTGCAGAAGGATCAGCAGTGACAGATGCCTCTTCCATGGCCCAAGGGCTGGGTGACTCTCCACCACTCATACTCCAAGCCATAAAGTACAGGGATACTTAGACTCCCTTCCCCTCCATGCAGTTGCTTGGTTATTTGGAGGGTTAGCAAAGTAGATACCTGTAGATAATTCATTAAAAACAGTAAAAAAGGTAAAACTATGAAAGTAGAAAAATGGGATGAAAAGAAGGGAGCAAGAGAAGGTAGTGGATCAAGCTGAATGGAAACAGACCCCAAAGGCCAGAGATGCCCCCCTGGCTCCCCTGTGTTGCCAGGCTGGGGCTGAGGCTCTGCTAGCTCCTCTGTACCGTGGCCCTCCGTGAAGTCTGCTACAGTCAGCAAGGACCAAACTCTGGTCACAGGCTCACTGCACCAATTTTGCCTTCCCTGCTGCAGCTCTTTCTGGCCCTCTGGGAGCGATTTTATTCCCTGTATTCCCATCTCTTTGTGCTACCTGAAATACTCATCCAGCCCAGCAAATCAAACCACATGACATAAACCTCCCAGTTCCTATGCAAAAGTCTAGATTAGAACAAAGCCTCTGGAGCCCAGCAGAACTGGGGGGGCTGGAGTGCAGGATGGACACCTGGCACCACACAGAGAGCCCAGCAGGCAGGGCAGGCTGAGTCACCGCTCCCAAAGCAGGGAATCACCTCTGCAAAAGAGAACAACTCTGTGCTGATGAACCTGT
This sequence comes from Irena cyanogastra, assembly GCA_013397155.1. Taxonomy (NCBI): domain Eukaryota; kingdom Metazoa; phylum Chordata; class Aves; order Passeriformes; family Irenidae; genus Irena; species Irena cyanogastra. The sequence goes on from VWZV01017481.1 coordinate 831,103, forward strand.
TCTCTCTCCTGACCTGCACTCTCCTCCTCAGCAGCCTGTCACTAGGGAGATTAACAACTGGCTGCTTTCCCCCAGTTCAAAGCAATCCGGAAAAAAAGAGCTGGAGCAAGAGGCTGGCAAAGGAGATTTGATTCCTCCCCACAATACACTCAAAAGGAAAAAAATATTCCACATAAAAGGCAAGGACTGGGGAAAAAAGATAACTGAGATCAGCACCTAAGCAATACATGAGGGGAAAAGGCTATTTTACCCTCCTTCCTTTCCACCAAGGAAAGTTCAATGGGAGGAAGACAAATAATGAAAAAAGCCATCAAAGCAAGCTGGTGATTCATTAAAATAAAAAATGCATTATGCATTGAGAGCAGTCAATTAGGAGATGCTATCCACACACTGTCCTGTCACCCTGGGGGAAGCACCAGCAAGGAGAGTGGGAGGAAAGGATAAGTAGAAAAGGAAAGATTTACAGGCATAAACAAAACCCAGTTATGACCCCAAGCTGAGCAGCCTGTAGGAAGGAACAGCCATCACTAACCCACACAGAGTAGCTGGGAGTAGATTTGTGTCTCTGCATTACTACATGGAGAGTGAACATATCTACTCTCAGGACACAGAGGGTTCAACTGGGGCACTACTGCTTTGATAGAAGTGGAATACTGGTGCAAAATTACTAGAAAAGATATTCATGGTCAGATTCTCAGAGTGGAAGGCAAGTCCTTTTCTTCCCTGGGCTCAGGAAAAGCTGTGTGCAGTGAGGAAGGGGACAAAGGCTTCCCAGTCCCCCACTAGCACACCCACAGCCTTCTCCTCTGGTATGTCCCCTTCCTCCCTCCCCAGATCATACCTGGAGTCACTGCAGGACCAGTGAGAGTGTGACCAGTCCTGCAGTGCCTCCCCTCCTTTCTAAGATCTGACAAATACACTGCTCCAAAAAGCCATCAGCAGGATCAGCCTCCTGAGCCCCCTCTTCTGCCCGGGCTCTGGCACCTCATTAGGATTCTGCATGACACCTTTCAAAGCCTGCATCCCTCACTGAGATGCTGACAGACAACCAGAGAACACAAACTGCTCCCTCCCCTGCGAGGGGCATTCTAGCCTGTGCTTTCTGCTATGACTCAATCAGCAGCCACTTTAACGAGGCCATCCCCTGTCACTGAGGCACTGCTGACTGATGGCTGAGCTTCTACCTCAGCCTCCAATTGCTCAGTCTCTCCTGTTCTTTTCTCAGCTGGAGTGTCCTCGGTTGACAAAATGAGACAATGAGCAAGACTTGCAGGAAAAAGTGCACCAAATTCCCAGAACTGCAGCTTCCAGCAAACCTTTTGTCAGCTGAAAAGCAGTTAACAGCTAAAAGCAAGCATGTTTAGCTGTCAGGATTTGGGAATAAATCATGAAGGTTCACTGTATCTTAACAATCTCCTGGGCTTTGTAAGAGATGTTTTTGTACAGGGTAATTCAGGTCACTGTTGATCAGCCCATGTCTGGAATGCTGCCACAGCTCTTCTTACACCTTTACTATCTGAGCTGCACCTCTCTGTGTCCAATCTCCTACACCCTTCTCTCTCTCAACACTTCTGCTAGTCCTGGCCTTTCTTTACCAGGAGGGACTGAATCCCTTTTTAATGGAATTACAAGGCAGCTGAATCAAGCCATTAAGGAAAGCAGACTCCACCACAGAGAAGCTCCATGGTGTCCCTGCACAACAATGCATGCAGGTGAAGGATCTGCACATCTCAGACCTTTCTGGGTGCAGTCCAGCTCCTTACAGAGCTGAGAAGGGTTATATTGCACTCTTAGGAGTCAATCATCTCTCTGGCATTCCCAACCCATTCAATTTGTTTTGCTTTCCAATCATATTTACAACACTCTCCTTTAGAATAAAGATGTAGAAAATTAATTCTATGGTGAAAATGAAGATTCTGGTAAACAGCTTTTCCTAATCTTTCATGACTTCTGATGTTCCCTCATATTTTTCTCCTCCCAGGCTTCCCATTTGGTTTCAGTTTGCAGGTAAAATACAAATCCATTCAGTGCACGCAATGTGCATCACAGAAATTACGTATGACAAATGATTATAACAATGCTAAGGACAAAACTCTAATCATACTTCTCCTCTCGGTTTCCAAACTGTTTTTTGAACAGAAAACAGAGGGAGCTGCACCACATCCTTTAGAGAACAAGGCCATTGGATAAACTGTATCTTAGCAACAAACAGCTTAACAGCATAACTTCCTAGTCAGCTCTACAGAAAAGACACAACCAGTATTTAGAAACTGAGAAAATAACAAGACAGGAAGACTCACCTCCCCTTTCTTTACAGTCATGGACTGCCGGCGAGGAGTGATCTCCTCGTTGATGCTGGAGAGGAAGTTCTGCGAGATCCGCAGCGCATCCTGCAGCAGGGGATGGTCAGGGTGGCTCACAGGAGTGTGCTTGAGCAAATCCTGACAGCAGGAACACAAACAGAGAATACAGTCATGGGCTGTATTTGGATGGCAGGATGAGCTCGAGCAGCCCTAATCACAGCTGTAGGACAAGATGCTCCAGCTTCTTCACACAGATGACAGCAAGGCTTTATCTCTAGAAGATAAAAATACCCTGCACTTCTTGGTGACATCACTGCAAAGACAGCAGCATCCTACCCATGGACTCCATCTCCTTGGTGTAAAGGGAAGAGGCTCTTATGCAGCTCAACAAGTTTATTTTTGCAGTCTTGCAGCCCCATGGAAAATTCCAAGGTCAAAGAAAATAGGACAGAGGTCTAAAGTTTGAAAACTCCCCTTCAGATACTCACATGCAAGACAAGTGTGCTGCGGGTCACTCGATCCACTGGCTTGTACAACAGAGCTGTGGAAACAAAGCAGCAGGAGCATCAGGAAGAGTGAGTACGGAAGCTCCTTCTAGCATGGAGTGTCTTCTACTCATGTGCACAAAGACAAGCACCATGGAACCTGATCTTGACCAGGCTCTCTAAATGCCCCCATAAAACCCCCATTGCTGGGGTTGCATTTGTGCTATCACTGGGTAGCAGTTGTTCTCTTAAAATCACAGCAGCCCAGTGGTTGGGCTGGCTTTGCCCAAAGGCACTGATGAGGTTTGAAGCCAGGAGGCATTTCCCCATGCAGGCAGCCTACTTTGCACGAGCTCTGCTACTTAGCAAAAGGGAACTGACTTCCCAGGTAGAGCCAGCAGACTCCATAACATTCCAGCATTCAAAAAGAAAAAGGGAGGGTGGAGGTTTGGCAACAGCCTCCATGCAGTCCTGACAGACCAATCTCCTCTCCATGGATCACTCACTTTCCAAGGAATTTTTCGTCGTCTGATCTTTAGATTCCTTTGTGCTTCTGGCCTTTAGATTCTACAAGAAAAAGAAAATCTATGTAACAGATGGTCAATCACCTTGAAATAGCACAGGGGAACGCAACAGACTCTGCTCCTCCAGGGAAAGTCCTAAGTGTGAAAGGACGAGAGCCCTACCACAGTCCAAGTCAGTGATGGAAAAATGCACTTTCCTTCTGGGTAAATCCACCACTGCCATGTCACAGGCACCCACACATCTCAAATATTAAGCAATGTTCTAGGAGCACCTGTAAATAGACATACAGCAAAGCAGGGAACCACCTACAGCAGCAGGGATGGGGGAGTTTTTAAATCACCTGCAGAAGAAAGACATCCATAAGGACACAGCCACGGTCCCAGTACCAATAAATAAAGTACAGCATTGGCATTCAATACCCTCAGGTTGTATTTTTTCCTCTTGTACTCAGAGCTGGGCGACCTTGGACACGTCAGTTCTTCCACAGCAGCAAAGGAACACTGTCTGTGACTCTGCTCTTTGCCATGGGCCATGCCATGCATTAATGTGCTCAGCTCCAAAATCCTCACCAGGACACAAATGCAGAAGTACCATCACCATCATTCCAAACACCATAGGTACTGGCATGATTCAGAATTATTCATCAGAAACAGCAAAACTGAGAGATCATATTTTACCTCCTTCTCATAAGTCTCAAGGGACATGTGATATAGAATGTACTCAGGAGTTTTCCCAGAGCACTAAACACCCCTGGTAGAACTCAGCCCTGATGATTTATCTGATTGTTTTTAAGGAGACACATAAAAAATTCATGTTTTCTTGGCAACTGAGCTCAAGAAATAATCACTGCAATACAAAGAGTCAAAGAGACCATGCACTGCAAGGAAAGCTGATGGTCTGGGAAGCCTGAAAAATTATTCAAAACGCTTTGAGACAGGCACTCCTCTGACAGGGAGGAAATCAGAGCAGGCCAAAGAATAGTATTATAGATTTATGGTTGACACACTTGACTTTTTCAAGAGAGAATTACCCTCTCCTCTCCATGCCAGTGAAGCTGCAATCCCACTGACAGCCACTGTGCAAGCCATTAAGGATGGCTTTTATACCACAGCCAGAATCATCATTAGCAAGAGAAACATTTGAGAAACTCACATAGAGCTTTCCCTTCTAGAAATGCATGAAGGTGGCACAGAGTTGGAGAAGTTCAAAGCAATGCCAGTTTCTACCAGATTCCCTGGGTGGGGACAGCACACAAAGGCTGTGTCTGTGACCAGCCCAGGGTACAATTCAGTGTAAGAACACGAGCTGAAGCAGAGAGTCTATGGGAGCTCACAACTCCTCCAGAAGCCAGGGCTGCAGAGGTACTTGGAGAATAGACAGGAGTGACATGGCAGGGTATTAGTCAGAGCCAGACAGCTCGTGTGTCTGAACACCGTGACATTACCTCAGAGATTTCAGCAAACTGAGCATTGGCTTGGCAGCATTTCTCTGCTGTCTCCATAGCAACTTCGTAGTTATCCACAAAGGCCCGGTACACTCCCAGCTGGCTGGCCTGCAGGAAGCAAAACAAAATATAATAAATGCTGTGGAAGAAGGCAGTTTGGGATGGTCAGTCTTGGTATCTAACGATCAGGTCATGTTTCTTTCACACCAAACAACTGCAGGGAATGCTGAGCAGGCCCAGAACGACATCTCTGACCTCTCAACTTTGCCTAACCAGCACTTGTGCCCCCATGCACCCAGTTCCACCCTATGCTGAACAAGTTTACTTGTGAAGCATGTGAAAGCCTACAAGAGTGACACATCCTTATTTCTGACATCTATTTTTCCCTTCTAAACTGCAAGATTAGTATCTATTAATATTGCAGCTCATTGATGTAAGTGGAGCTGCTGGCTTTTTGCCACAACATATGAATCAGGGAGGAATGATTCAGCCCAACAGCACAAATGTGACCCCAGTAAGCTACTTGTTGGCCTTTGCACGATGGATATACTAAATCAAACCCAGATATTACCCATATCTGCATTAGTGAGCATTATTATAAGGGGAGCAGAGTGCTGAAAATACAAAAGAGAGATACAGAGCACAATCTGTTTGGATGGCAGTGACTGGGGCACTAGGTGACAGAAAATGGCAGTTTTTCCAGCAGAAGGAATATGGAATTGGTCCAGAAGAGGATGGAACAGGCCTCAGAGTGCAGTAGTAAGTAATTATTATCACAGAGTCTTAGCACTGATCCCATTTGCTGACTTAGGAATTGCAGCCATATTCATGCCAGAGAACACAAGATCCAGCATGGGAAATCCCTGGGTAGCCTCCAAGCCTGTCTGAGTGCAGAGAGCTGCCAGGCTGGGCTGGGCACACCTCGGCAGCCTGAGCCTGCAGAGCCAGGCAGCAGCCAAGGGTGCAGCAAGGAGACACTGCCAGGGGCTGCACTCACCTCAGCACCAGACGTGCAAGAGGCAGAGCAGGGAACTTCCCCACTGCTCCTTCCCTCTCCTGCTCTCCCTCAAGACCATTGTGCTCCCCATTCTCTGTGGAGCTTTGTGCCACAGGTGATGGAAGAGAAAAAGCCACTCCTGGGACAACATTCCCTGCACAAACTCTGTTAACAGGGCTGAGAAACAGTGAGCTATTTCCTAGGTCACATTTTACTGAAAGACTAGAAACCAATCTCAACACTTACACAAAATTACACTTATGACTGAAGCTGAAGAAAACTGTGCTCACTTATACCAGAGATGACCCCCGCAGCACAGAGAGAATGAAATCTGTATTTACCACTGAGGCACAATCCTGTGAAGATGTTACTGTCAGAATCATTGACCATCTGCAGAGCTTATGCCATTCAGATTTGGATGATGCCAGCTAACATGGCAGAGCTTGAAAGTTTCTCTATTCCCATGCAGTTCTTTCATTTCCTGCTACTCCTGAACAGTCTTTCTAAGCTTTCATTTTCCTCCTCTGAATGTATCATCACAAAGACATCTTTTTCATTAAAAACTGAGCTTCCAATAAAAGCAATAATGCTCACACACCATTTTCCTGCTGGTTTAATTTTTTTTTCAATTAAAAAGAACCCACAGAAAACGAAACAAGAGTTAGTAGAAACGCCTAGCTTTTGGACATTTTTTGCTTCTGAGGCCTATCAGTGAGGATGTTTGCTAAATATGTCTTCATTTCTAAAAACAGCTCTAAAGAGTTTCCTTTCTAGCTATAAAAAAATATGTACAATATATTCCCCAAAAATGAGAACCGTATTTCACTCCCACATGCCTGGCATCTTTTCTTTTTCTCAACAGGAAAAGGTGTAATAACAGTCAATTTGATGTTGCAAATAGATCATACTTTGTGCCAGAACACACAGAATTCTAAAACTCTTTGCATCCACTATCTGTAACTTCAATCTACTGTGCCGTTTTTTGCGTGAGTACAGAAAATTAATGTCCCCAGGGGCATCTGGATATTTCAGTGTTTATCATCAGACTGCATGACATGACCACGAGTAAACAGTCTGCTCCAAAAGATTTGATGTACATCCCGTGTAGATGCCTTATAAAGCCTGATGTTCTTGCTGTCTCTCTCATCGAGTTGCTTCCCAGTGCCTGCCAAGAATTATTAGCTTTATCTCGTCCAACAAAGAGTTTGCAATTCCCACCACTGCTGTACCAAACCACCCGAAACAAAAACTGCTATGCCAGCTCAAAGCCTCCTGCACTAGGGCAATTTGTTCCTTTGTTTCCAATGCTAATCCAACAAAATCAACAATTCTGTCACAAATGCAGAAAAATCAGGGGAACGTAAGAGCAGAGGGCTGAACTCCTGCACCAGAGATCAGCCAGCAACAAGGAAGGGTGCGAAACAAAAGCCTGAGTAGGTGTGCAGTGAGTAGAGGGTTGCTGGACAGCCCTGCCAAGGAATACATTCAGGTCTTCTCCAGTTAGTGCTATTCCCATTGCTGCACCACACATCCAGGGCAGCTTGTGAGGCTGCCACTTCCAGCAGCCTTCTGTGTCTGCTTCAGCACCCAGCAGCAGCTGGGTTTGTCCTCTCAAACCAGCTGCTCAAATTGCATACCATGAGCTATTCACCAAGGCACCAACTTGACCCCTCCTGGCTAAAACATGCTGGCAGTGAAAAGCAGATTCCTGTATTTTCATCTTGAGCTGCTGGCATGTACAGAAAACATCATCTTCCAGGCCAGCTCCCCCTGCTCCATAGGGGATGGAGCTGATGCTGGGCCACACAGCTGCTAACAATTGATCGACCCTGGTAAAACACACTCCCCAGCCAATAAACCCCTCACTGGAATGTCACTCCTACCCAGAGAACCAGAGGCACCTCAGGAATGCAGAGCTTCTTTTCTCTTCTAAAAAGGAAAAAACAGCTCCTTTAATCCTTTGCTCTCTGCACATGCTAGGGGAGAGGCTAAAGGGGCCAAAAAAACCTCCTAGAATGCAAACAATTTGTCATCTGGCTCAGAAACTCAGCAATTTTAATTCAGCCTCAGGAATATGCTGTATATGTCTTTGTCCTTTTCTGCACTCAGAGAATTTTGTTGAGGTTGCTTGGAGGATTCTCAGCTGCAGGTTGACTGCATCAGCATAACAGCAGCGTGAACAGAAAGGCCAGGAGAGTGGCAGAAAAGCAAAGCCAATGGTGATGACCATAAATCAGCACCAGGTAGAGCAATGCACCAGAGAGAGAGGGAAGGATGTGTGGGGTAGTTCAGTAGTAACGAGGAATGCTTCACTGTTGGTGTTAAGAAGTTCACTTTGTAATACTGCCACTCTCCCATCTCCATCTAAAGGAAATGCTTTGAGGACTCTGCAGAAACCCTGGAGATTCAACATTTATGTGAAACTGTATTTATTCTACCACCACAGCTTGCTGCAGTCTTTAATTAAAGACAGTGAAAGAGCCACTTTTGCTGTAGGGCCTCCACTGCAGTGGCAAAGTGAGGAGGTGAGAAACCTCTCATCTATTCCAGCCACAGACTTTGATCTCTTTGGTGTCTGCAGTCACCAAAGGGAACCTCCAGCTCCTGTGAGATGGGTGAGAGGTACCAGCACCTTTGGTGATGGCAGCTGACTCACCAGCTTTTGGAAGAGGTCCCCGACTCGTTGCTGGTGACTCCACTGCTGCACTCGGGGGAAGAGCCCATCATAGAATTCTTTGTGGATCTCATAGAGCTCAGGCACTTTGAAGAATATTGTCTCAATCTGCTGGCTGGTCAGCACGGGCTGGGAGGTGGTGGCAGCAGCTTTCAAAGGCTTCATAGGCTGAAATGAGGAAAGAAGGAAATAATTATCATGCAAACCATGAACCTTTGCCACACTGCAACACTTCCCTCCATAGAGTTATTTTTCATCCTAATAAAAAGTGAGATTTGCATTCACACAACTCCTGAAAGCTAGACAGGAACAAGTTCTCTCATGAGGATCAGCCACCCTTGGTAGGTGGATTTCCCCTGGATATTAATGCTGCAATCAAAATCCCTTTGCACTCCATTTCCCTCATCTCTGTCCAACTGTGCAGGGAAGGGTAATAATTAGCACAGGACACCTAAAGACAGAGCTCCTGGATACTGCCACATTAACAACTCCCAAACTCTGCTACGCCCAGTCCTTCCTTTAAGCCTCTCTTTCTCTGCTGGAGAAGAGGAGTAATAGGCACCTTTTGCACCCAGCAACTTGTAACCTAACCCATGGGAAACTCTGGACAGAAGCAGCAGTGGAAATCCAAGTACCAGTGTTTGAAGTGGCATCTGCCCCCAGCCTTACCAGCAGCAGGGCCTCCAGGTGGCTCAGGTAGGTTTCCTCACTGGCTAGGATTCCTGACAGGACCCATTTTCTCATCTCCAGGCCTTTCTCCAGGTCTGGCTCACTCTACAAAGAAGTTGTTTAGGAGAAAAAAAAAATAAAGAGCAGGTTGCAGGGAGAGTTAAGAAAAAACCCCAAGAATGAGGATGGAGAATAAAAGACCATTCAGTTGACCAGAGCACACTTATTTTTCAATTTACTTTCAGATTAAAAACCAAAACATCCACTTGTGCTCAGCATCTTGTTTCTAGAAATATGCAAACATAAAACATTAAAGAAATTTTTATTTACCAGCAACTGATACCACTTAGGTTATTTACAGTTTTCAGCTGTAGTCATCCAACTGTAGTGTCTCAATTAGGTTCCCAGACCTCTTCATAAAATTCAAAATACAGAACTTAAAAATTCAGAATTCATCCTCCTAAACAAATCTTAGGGCCCTTGTTCTATGCAATGCCTCCCTCCTTCCCCAGGAGCTCTCCACAGCTGTGTTTCTGTGAGCAGACAGGATCACTCCTCTGCACCTCCCCAAGTGTGCACCAACACACCACGGTCACAGCCTGACCTGGCTCCACAGGGCTGTTCTTCCTCCCACTCTCTACTATTCCCTAAATTATTTTTCAGTGCCAGCTCACACAGTGTCTATTTTTAGTGAGAGGATGGAATAATCAGCATGGCTTGGAAGGCACATGCTGATTTTCTTATTGAGATTCCATGAAGGAGTTCTTAACCAAAACAACTGAAGAAAGAGAGGAGGGAAAGGCCCACATAACTACATTCAAGGGCTAATGGGGAAGACTGGCATGAAGTATTAAGAGAAGCAGTAATCTCTTCAATTGAATGTCAATTATCCTTCCTCTCAAAACTGTTACCTGAAAAAGTGTTTAACCTGATAAAGTGAAACTGTTTCCAAAAACTCTAGAAAAATTTGGTCGAGCAATGAAGGTTATAAATAACGAGAAACATCCCCCTTTTACAGAGTCCTATTTCCAGTTCTTTTCATTTCTGTCATTCACAGAAATAGCATTTTAAAACTCTCACAGCCTTTTTATGTTGTTACATGTCTCTAAGAATAGAGGCAGAAGTTGGTTCTGAAAGGGTACATGCACTTCAAGGTGTTTGGGTAGGTTTTTTGGGGCTCCATCCTACTCTTAATATCCAGAGGAATCTTCAGCTTTTGATTTCACAGTGGGAGGATCAGGAAGCAGAGCAGTACACTCCACTCTAGTGACTGAATATACAGCCCTATAGCTGCCCCCAAAAAGCTCCACTTAGTTTAGGGTCCTCTGCAGATGTACAGATGAGGTACCTGGGCTAGAGGTTCAGTTTGCAGGAACTGTCACATCCTGAGTGTGACTTGGAGCCTACGCACAACACAAAGAAAGAAACAGATCCTCACGCTCCCAGATATTTCTGGATTCTGTCTCATCAATAACCATCCTGATTTTCGAACGCTTTCATTAAATTTCACAAGCTATATTCTAGCCTAAAAGACTTGCAGCAACTATTTCATAAAAATTTTGCAAGGTGTCAAATACCACCACCACCTCTTAAATAAAAGTGGCAGACAGAAGCTGTTCTAAGGCAACAAGTAAGATTTACACACACATTAGGTCCTACATGGAAAGAAGAACTTCTCTTTGCATCCTACCCTTCAGTGACATTCAGTAAGAACCACAGTGCCTTTTAAAAACCTTGAAAGAGCATCTCAAAGAAGGCAGAAATTTGTAATTCACCAGTCAGCGTTCAGAAGGCTTTAGAAAAACACAAGTGACAAACCACATGGTAAAAATGAATGCTGCACCAGACTCTGTGCATCCATGGAGCACCCGTGTGAGTGGCAGAGAAATGTTCAGCAAGGCTGTGACCATTCCTTATGGTTTCTGTGCTGGCAGTGCCTGGATGTCCAGCTCATGGACCATTCTATAAGGCATGGTACACACACATAACCAAGACAGGCAGCCCCAACATGGTTAACAAAGATTGCCTTCATCCAAAGAGGAAGGGATGTGGCAGCCCTGGTGCAAGAAAAACACAATTGCTCTTGGTTTCCAAAGATTTCTTACATTTACAAAAGAAAAGTGCAGCTACACAAAGAAGCATTGAGAAAAACCAACAGTGCTCCAAAGTCCGCATTGCTGAGGATGAGGTAACTGGTCAATATTGACACAGCACTATAATTATCTTCACCAGGTTCTCTTGGAGGAGGTGAGGATTTAAAAACCAGCTGGGTATGTTTGTAACATCTGTAAAGAGCAGCACACAATGACAAGTTATTTGAATGACTTAAACTTCCCCATCACGACAGTGGCACAACAGTTTTCCTTACAGCACTGAGAACAGTCTTCCTCTTCACAAGTAAAAGCTTTAATTTACAAGCCAGCTCTTGCTGGGCACCGTCAGCTGACGGCATTTTCTGCCGGAATGTTAATTTCCTCCCTTTAAAAGAGATGCGCTTTCAGAGAGACAAACAGCTCCCAGGACACACTGCAGGCCTTCCTTCCTGGCCATTACCACAAGGGCACTGTGCAAAGTCCACGGTTTTGTCCTAACCCTTTGTTAATAAGGGCATTTACCCAAGTGTGATGCTTGCAGAAGTGCAGCCTCAGCCACAGGCAGCCAGGACACAGGGCAGGGCCTGGCTGCTTCATGCTCTGCACAGCAATTGCTCAGGAAACCCTCAGAGGAGTTGATCCAACAATCACAGGGCCCATTACAAGATCTCCAATGCGGTACCACAAATTTCCATACAGCTTCCTGCAGTGTGAAAAGATGATCCCCTGCTCCTGCTGTGTCAGGGATCAATGCAGCACCGGGGAGCTGCTCTGTGCATTGTGCTGCTGCTCCTGCTCCCTCCCGGGAGCTGTGTCCTGACAAGAGCTCCTGCTGAGGGAGGCCTTTGCTCACACTGTCAGCTGGGGCTGCGTGGAGCACGATGAACATCTGGGAAACAGCCCCTGTGCTTCTTCAGCCTCAGGGTCCTTTTAAGTCACACTTGTTATGAAATGTACTCCAAGACTCAGAAATTCGCTTGGTGCCAAAATCAGGAGGAAGAAGAGTACGTTTATTATTTGGTATTACAACATTCCTCACTTACAGACCTGGGAACAGGCTCACCTGGTCACCCAGAACAGGACAGCAGTGAGCAGGACTGTCCTCCCACCCTGCCCATGCAGCAGCCAAGCTGTGATGCCAGGCCAAGGCCATTTCTGCTTTGCCTGCGTCTGGCACAGAAGGGAAACAAAGAGCAACACTGACTCCAACAGCCTCGCTGCCCCTCTGTTCCTGCTCTCCAGCCAGGACAGTTAAGAAGGAATATCCTGGGCATCAGTATCAAGCTTCCCACCAGTACAGGGAGACCTGCCAAGGCTGAGGACTCCTTTCCCCTACCCTGGCACAAAGGAAGCAGTCTGAAATCTTTGAGCTGCTTGTGGCAAGTGGAGGAACTGGTACCACATCTACCAGACCACAGAGGATGGGGAAAATACACCTATTACCAAAGTGCAGATGGGATGTTCCCAGCAGGAAGTGGGAGCAGCCTGTATTGGCAAACTCTAACCACTCAGCAGGGAGTGCCAGGTGGTCAGCAGTCCATCCCATGCTTCCCACCCAGCCTGGCTAGCCTGTTTTCCTCTTGTACAAGTCTGACTGGTATTTCATGCTCTGACGTCCCTGCCTCTTTGAAGCCAGCATCCATGCCTAGCCTTTCTCCATTGGCCTCCCATCCTTTGGTTACCTCTCTACCCACATGTTTCAGAATAAATCTTACAGGACTGTACCAGGGCAGCAGTCAGAGCATTCCTGTCTCCTTGCCATGGGAACTGTGAGGACCAAGCACCCAGCCAGATCTGAACAAACAAGACATCAGTGCTGTGCTTCCACTCCTCAAGAATTACGTTTAAAAAACACCAAAACAATAAGGAAGGAGGAAAGCAGGCTGCAGGAAATTACACAGGCATCTGCCTATAAGATCCTGGTGTTCTCCTCTCTTCTCAATTGGGTGGTGTTTTTTGCTATTCCAAAGCCTTAAAAACCAAAAATTGAGTCACAGTGCAATCCTGCAACCTGAACCACAGCCAGTGAGAGGGGTTGGATGCTGTGGAGATATCACAGCACACGCTGGCCCCGAGCCATGGCTGGTTGAATGTGTTTACAGCTTGTCAGCCTAAGTACTTTAGTTTACTAACCAGGTTGGCATCGTGTGTTGTGTTCAATTACTGCGAGGCTGACATTCACCAGCTCCAAGGTTTAGACAGATTCAGCTCCTCCTGACTCTGGTTAAAGAACTCAGGGCTTCCTGGTTCTTGTTTAAATTAACAGCAATAATTGTTTTCTTGCAAATGTCAGAAGAGCACAGATTAAGAATCTAGAAACCACAATACGTAAGATTTTGCAAAGAGGTTGCTGCTGACACAGCTCTTTAAAGAGAATCAGGGATTCAAAGTGGGCGTATAAAAGGCACTTTAACTCTTCCTTTGGTACAGGGTGTTCATACACCAGGCAATGAATGTGTTCAAAGGCAAGGTTTCCCAGAAGGACAGCTCACCATCTCATACAGAAGCTGACAGCTTACAAAGGAGAAAAGCATTCTGTTCAATTTTTAAAGTGTAAATATGTTTGAAAGCTTCTGCTGGAGGTGTCTCATTGTCCTGATGATATTAAACAGGGCAAATTCTGTAATCAAGCCAATCATGCTCCATGTGGGGAGGGGAAGCAGCAGGGAGAGCAGCCAGCATTATTTATAACATCAGTACTGGTGTGCCAGCTCTCCTCAGGAAGGGCTGTACATCCAGGCAGAACCCTTAAGGAGCAAAGAATTGGAGAATAAAAAGGAAAAACTTAATCTGTTGGGGGTGGTGAGGGGAAAGTGACAGTAAAACAAAACAAACAAACCAATTCAAATACTGAGAGGAAGAAAGGAGAATGATTAGGAAATGCTGGAGGGGGAAGGACAAGCTAGCAAGAGTAGTACCAAGAGGAGCAGTAATCCCATTTACTGCTGCAGCTTCAGAGGTCAGCTTCTCTGCATCCCCTTGGGACCAAGCTAGGAGCAAAATCCACAACCTGCTCTGCCACAGTCCTGCTCTTGCTGAGCTGGCAGACAGCAGGAACAAAGGGATCTGACCTGAGGACAGGCAATGGCTGCCAATGCTGCACCAACCATGGATGCACAGCAGAACAGGAAAGAGAAATTCTACCCAAAGGTCTGTAAGTACCAGCCAACTTCTCCTCCAAACAGAACAGACAGCAGGAAGCAGTCGCTCAGCTTTAGCACTCCTGCCTCTCTTGCTTTGATATATGCAAGAATTGGAGAGATCTGTTTTGTCAAAAACTCATCTCCTAAATTCCTGAGAAGGGACTCCCCTCATTTCCTGGGGGGTGGAATGAGCTTTGCTTTTCCACTGCCTGCCCTGCACTCATCTCCTCAGAGCTCCACACACAGCTCTGAGCCTGCCTCTGCTGTGAGCATCCTGAAAGGCCTTTCCTATTTCTGCACTTCCCACGGCTGCAACCTCTCCTCATATGAGGAGCAGCACCAGGATGACAGTGAGTGAGGCTTCCCCCTTCTCCCAGCCTTCTTTAGCCTCCAGGCTGCAATCCACCCCCTCCAAAATTCCTAGCAGTAACTCTTCTCTTCTGAATGGTGTCAGTCACTGATTTTCCAGCTGTCCCTATACCTTCCTGTGGCCTAAGAATACTGCAGCAAGCTCTCTCTCTGTCCTCCTCTAACTTTATCCAGGTATTTTCTGTGCTCTTCACCCTCGCTGCATGGGAAAGACAGACACATTATTTCTGGGAGTGAATTATCACTATTTTTTACCAACAGTCTGACACCTTCTGAAGCTACCAGCACTGTCTTATTTGGCAAACACTTGGGCTGACATTTTCCAAGAGAGGTTTCCAGGATTTCTGTAAAGTTCAATCATAACAGTTCAGCTGTTACAGAAAGGAAGGTTTGGGAAAATTAAATCTCTTCTCAAGTTAAATAAACAAACAAGTATTAGTGGAACCTATTTCTCCTTTTTCCACTGTCCCTGTAGGCTTGCTTCAGAGCAAAGTCTGGCAAAGGCACTGCTTTTATGGCAGGACATGCAGCAGCAGCCCAGCCTGAGATTCTAGAAGAGCCAGAAGAAATGGAACAAGTTGGGTCAGACCCTACAAACATCTGTTAAGGCCTCCTTTCCACACAAATTACAAATCAAGGGCTGCTGAGATCCACACTACAAACATCTGTGTTGCTTGTCCCTCTCTGGGTCACAGACAAAACTAATGGCAGTGTAGCCTTGTCCTCCTCCTTGGACAGCAGCAGTTTGTGCAGTGGGCAGGGAGCAGGTGGAATGGGAACACACCAGCTGTGGCTGGAGGGGCACAGCTTGGAGGCAGAGCAGGCAGCACCTCCTCATCTGCTCATGAGATACAGGTGGTAGGAGGGAGCAGAAAACACTGCCCAGGTGACAGAGTGTGCACACCACAAACCTCTGGAAGTCAGCTGCACCCCCCAGTTCCTGGAATAGAATGTGCTGGAGCTGGTCACCCTACACACTGAGGGAACAGCAGGAATCTCCTTCACAAGTAGTCCAGGAGGTTTCACTTCATTCTCTTCTAGCAAGAGACACTGCTTTTGGCACTCTGCACTTTCTCCATGGTGGCTGCACAGAGCAGGTGAACCCTGATGTGCTACCCAACCATGGGCTACAGCTGCTCTAAGGAGGTGGAAGAACTCAAACACCTGGCAGAAAAATACAAAGCCCAGAGCAAGCCTATAAAATAAGTCAAAGCAAGATGCCCTCAATATTCAGATAGCAACAATGCAGACCCCAAGAGGTCTCATGGACGAGGCAGAAGAGCAGCACAGCAGAATGCTGCAATGCCTGTGTGATGACATGTGAATTACTTAGATTTATATTTACAAAAATAAATCTAAAATATCATTGTTTGCCACATTTTACATTCTCTGGGTGTCTGACTGGAGTGCTGTTAACTCTTGGCTGCAAAGTGAAATTAGAGGAATTTTACTTTAATGTGAAGAAAGTTGCGTTAAAAGTCAGAACCTGGTTTTGCAGAACATTACACATCTCACATTAAGCACCCAAAATTAGCAGATGCTTCTCCCATAACCTGTCTGCCCTGATTACCTGTGGTTACTGAACACACCATCCTCTTATCTCACAGAAACTGCAAGGACAATTAAGACCTGTGTGACATTCCAGCTGTATTTGGACTTAATGGAAGTGAATACTTTTGTACCCAGACCAGAGTTTGCAGTGTCCTGTAAATAAGTGTCCTGTGCACACTCTAGAGATGAAAATAGGGTGCAGCTCTGGAGATAAAATATTGAATCTGGTGAGTATCATTCACTCTACCCACTGCACAGCACAGGAGCCCACAGGAAAGATGAGACAATTGAGCAGTTGAAAGTTATTATAAAGATTCAAGACTTCTTAACTCCTGAATGACTTCACAACCTTAATGCTTTGCCATGATGTATGTAGTGCATGCATTGTGCTGCTGCACACAGTTCACCTCACTTCCAGACTCTGGTCATAAAAATAATCTGAAATTTTCAGGAGTAACTGCAGGGACCTCAGTTAAAAGTAAAAGGGCAAGAAGACAACTTTAAAAGCAAACACATCTAAACAAAACATGTTTCCTGCTAATCAAGTTTAGTACAAAACAAAATGGAAGAGACACACATCCTGGTATTTCTGGTCCAACCCATGGTACATGTTTGGCTCAGCAGTGTGTTTGACACAATTTTGCTACTGATGTCTTTTCCACTATAGCTGAAAACATAGCTCAGCAAAAGCCATCTCACAGCTCATGATAACTGAAAGCTTAACTTGCTTGGGAAACACCTGGATACAAATTAGCCTCTTTCTGCTTGTCATGGGCTGTCCAGGGATTGTCATCTGTGGACTGATTGCAGACAGGATCAAGTGAAGCAGCTGAGGTTCATGATTAGAAATCTAATCTGTATCAGGACACCTCTTTCTTTTGGAAGCCATGAAACATCTTTTTATAGTCAGAGAAAAGAAAGCAGCAATTTATGTTAAAAATTACTTTTGAAGAAGCATCCTTCAAGCATTATTAAAGTAACTTTTACATTAACTACTGTTAAATGCTTGTGAGGCAATATTCAGACAAATAAAGAACAAGATTAACTATTAGGCAGTGTCTCTTCCAGGCCTCCAGTCTCAGCACTGTAATAAGTGGTTCTTTGGAGATAACTCTCAGCCAGTGTGTGCAGTCACACAGTGTTTTTTCCTTCATCATGAGAAACATAACCTGAAAATCTCAAGCCAATATTAAAATGGTTTTGGAGCTTTTTGAATTTACTAATGATAATTTCTTCATTCAAAAGCCTCTTACATATCACAAGAATTCTCATCCTGAGAGAAAAGAAAGCATCTCAAATTGAATACACTAAAGCATGAGCAGCTAACTAGATTCTACACTTTACAGTCAAATAAAATTAAGCAAACACCAACAATGTATCTACCTGATAATGCTTTAAGAGATCTTGAATTTTATAAGTGAGAAAGAACAAGGACACTGTATCAGGAAGGATTCTTAGCCTAGAATTCATCTGAAGAAGTGAGCACAGCTGTGACAGTAACCAACAGAGAGCAGAAGGATGTGTATAATGATGGTCTGTGGCATTTCTCACACTTGCCTTTTGATGCAAGATAAATAAAACTGCCTGATAATGGTGATGGTGTTGATTTACACCTACACTGTTATCTCTAAAATATCCATAATTATCTTCCATGATATTTTAATTAACAGGAAAGAACAATATAAAGGCAACACATAAGTTAAAACACTTGGATGAGAGATTTCAAAGTGTCATTTACAATGTGGGAATTCAAGATTATTTGGCACATTTTCTTACAAGTACTGTAGGAAGGAAGTGACAGTTGTCTTTGTGCTATTGAGTATTTTTATGAATGATTTGGGGAACCCAAAAGTTGGAAAATGACAAAAATATTCAGGAAAACAGCAACTTGGGACTAAAGTGCTCTGCAATCTGTTGCAAAAGGATAAAAAGAAACAAAAGGTTGAAAGTCCAAGAGACTAATCCAAGCTGAAACCAAGACATTTTGGACTGTGAAGACAGCAGAGCCATGAGTTCTTTACCAAGGCATGCAGATGACCCACTATCAAGAATACTGTAAAACCAAAAATAGACATTTTCCTGAAGTTCCAAACTAGAGCCTTGCAACTGAAACTGAAGCAAAACCAAAGCAAGGTAGACTGAAGGGCCGTGTTAAGCCACAGGTCAGACAAGTATTTTTAATCTATGATAACTGAGTATATAGACAGCTATTTAGTGAATAGTCAAATCCATTACAAGTAGTGGCCATCTCCCAGCCAAAGTCACCATTTCAGAGCTGGCACTTTTAATTCCTTTTATTCCATTTTCACAGGGTGAAGGAAATAGATCTTCCAGATGCTCAACCTACCTGAAAATAACTTTTATTTTCCTTGTGAAAGGCAATGACAGCTCACATGCAGACATGTATGGATGTGTTTCATTCCAGTCTCCTTTCCAAAACATCTGCTATTTAGAGACCCCCTCAACTGCAATTAGTCACCACATAAGGGGCTCAAAAACCACATACACAACACTGAGCCCTGAAGTTTAGGGCCAGCATTAGCTAAAAGCCTCAGGTCAGCTTTAAACGCACAACACCCCCAGGCAGTGCTGTACTTTGTGGGGTGATGTCCCACAGCACTGGCAGTCCCCGTCTGTCCCCCGCCAAGCTGCAGAGAGCAGGGGCAGGGGGGCACTCACTGATTTGGTGGATTCCAGAGAGCCCGAGGACAGCGTGTCGCGGCTGCCGCGGCTCTTGGAGCTCAGCTGTGGCGAGGAGGACGGCGAGTCGTCGATGTAGGGCATCATGTCATGGTGCCGCCGCTGCTCCTCGGCGCGGTCAGCATCGAACGCGTAGCCCGGCGGGGTCCCCCCGAACGGGGCATCTGCAAAACACAACACAGGCTCTGCTCAGGCTCGGCTCAGCCTGCAGGACAGGGCACAGCACGGGCACGGCCCCCAGCTGCTGGGGTCAGCTGTCAGGTAACCCAGAACCAGTGGTGGTTAAACACACACCAAGGAGAGGAGGAAATGTAATCAAATTCACGTTGTCACCAAAAGTTCATTTCACTTATTCTAAGTCCTAAAAGGCAAAGTCCTTTCTTGCATTAGGTCATTTAATTACAGCTCTTTCCCTCACATTTTCCTTCAAAAGTATTAGCATCAAAAGAAATGCTTTTGTCAGGTCTATAAAAGTTACCAGTCTGGGTTTAGGAACCTACTGGGAACAGACTCTGGGTTTTCTGTCAATCAAGAAATGCCCCTGCCAGTTTAGGAAAGATAGGTAATACATAACTCAGAGGAGAACTGTAACTCTCTCCACACCTCTCAGCAACAAGAAGAGTAGGAAAGAAAGGTCCTGCATGTCAAGTGAACCAACCTCCTGACAAAAATAAAATCCTAAAAGGTCCTCTGCTGTTGGCTGCTCCTCCAGCTATTTTGAGCTTAACCCCTTAAACAAATAAACAAACCACCACACTGCTCCCTTCTATACATCCCATCTCCCCTCCCCCAAAAAGCCCTAAAACAACATATCCAAAACACAAGCAGAAAAGGATGGTGGTATGAGGAGTCAAGTTAACCATCAGTGCATGAGACAGCAATGAACTTCTGCAAGAAAAAGTTATGGCATCTTTAGCTGCTGTATACAGAGACTGTTCCTGCCAAAATCTGTAAGGACACACACAGAGCAGTTTCTTCTGCCATAAGCTAAAAGGATTTTGATCTCTCTGCATAACAAAATAAACACAGAGGAGCTAAATTTGGTATCCACACAGTGACACTGCACAATTCCCATGGGCCTGTGAAGCACTTCCACCTGCCAGTGCCCAGCAGTGTCCTGTGTGTGACAGTAACAGCCACGCAGGGCCACCGTCCACAACATGGTAGAGCTGCTCCTCCTCTATCAGCTACAAATCACAGAATGCCACTCTTCTCCCCAAACTGCAGAACAAACCCAAGGAGATAAGCTAGATCTGCCTTCACAGAAGCCAGTGAGCCTCATGGAAGACAAAGCCACCAAAAAAGGAAAACCAGTTACACTTGAACACAAGTAGAAGCAATTTCTTGTTTTCACAAATATCCAGGTTCTGTTAAAATAATAAGCAGCTGCTGCCAAGCATACTAATAATTCTGTTATACATCACTAAGGCAGGGTGGAGGAGTAACATTTTAAAGCCCACTTTCCTCCCTCACAGTAAACTCAGTTAAAGCATGACTCATTTCAGTAAAAGATGTGAACTTTATGTGGAACAGAATAAAACTTGATCTATGTGGCTTTTTCAGGAGGAGAGCTGGTCTGGGGAATTTACACAAACAATATACTGAAAACTCAACAATAAACTCACTGTAGATGTGAGCCTGTCTCAGCGTGTATCAAATGCCACCCAGCTAAGTAACAGCCTGGTACAAGGCCTTGAGGCTGCTGAGGGACTGTGGCAATATTATTTTAACAAATTCAGTGAGTTTTATGTCACCCACCTGCTCGAGGTATCAGCTTGTGCTCAAGCTCTCAGAGTTCCTCAGAAGACTTGTTAGACTGTGCACAAGCACAGCAACAACAGGGAAGGTGGTATCTGTTCTCTGGAAGGAACCTTGGTCTAGATGTTAGAGGTTTCCAGAGTCCACAACCATTCAGAAAACATCATATAAGTTGATTTGCTAAACAGTGGCTTGAATGAGAGTTGCTGAAATCAGGAATTTCTAACCCCAGAAACATGTGATATATCACTGACAATTGAACAAGGGTGTTACCCAAGGAGGAACATCAGGACTGGGCACTTCTGCTGGCCTCAAGCCTACTCAAGGAAGAGTTCCTTTTTCCTGCAGAAGCTTCTTCAAATTATTCTTATCCAAATCCATTTCTCTGCACTCTTGCAGTAATAAGACCAAGATGCTGTGTGGAAATTAAGGCAGGAATATTTTTTTCACTCCCAGTGCTCACTCTGAAAATGAATAGTTTGCTCCACTTTTGTTAGTGGGGGAGTAAATGCAGACTAAAATACATTAGCAGAAAGGCTTGCAATGAATAACAGTATTTCCACTTTCCTCACTTTCTCCAGCTAAAAAACAGCTTCACACTTCTACCTTCCATCATGTGTTCTGTCTCCTACTGCACAGGAAAACCTTTACCTGAAACTGGAGGAAATGCCAGGTGCAGAATCAGCTCAGAGGGATATTTATTCCTAGTTTTGCAACAAGATTCAGTCTACCTTTGAATCACTTTGTCTCCCTAGCCATAAAAAAGAAAGTAAGTCATCTCACAAATCTATCAGTGTCACAGACTGCTGTGAGATCTGTTCATAAAGCCCCACACAGAATTTAAAACTTTATTTCTGTATCCTCCAGGGATTCTTCACACATTAAAAGGCTTAGAAGTAGTTTTAATCCTTCTTCTTTCTATTATTGCTGGATACAGCACTGAAATCTACCTAAGGAGATTTTAATTATCTCAAAGGCAGAAAGACCTTCTTGCTTTTATTTGCCATTTTTCCAAGAAAAGCAAAGCACTGCCATAGCCAGATACAGTATGCAAGCCTGAACACCAGGAACAGAGGTAGCCTTGTGTCTCTGTGATGAAAGAGCCCGCTGTTGCCAGGGAAACTGAGTTATTCACTTCTCCTCAGCCCAGCACAATGCTCACAGGCTGCTCAGCCTCCACCTGGGAGCAAAGGACCAGAGCAAAGAGCCCAGAGCAGGAGCTCACCTGCTCTGACACTTGCAGCTGCCCTAGGTGCTGCCGTGCTCGATGGCAAGTGGAGACAGCACCCGGGCTCAAGCCAGAGCACCTGCTTTCTCAGCCAGTGTCTCTGTTAAGGTGAGCACTAAGAGGGTTCTTATTCTCACTTTAGGGCCAGCCAGGCTCAGAGTTACTGTCAATAATTCTGCCATCAAGGCCAGAGGAAGATGAATCACAGCAACAACAGACAACTGCTGACAAGAAAAAGGGCAGGCAAACAAGGTTGATGGGCTGGCTCCAACACGGTGCTGGGAGAGCACCAGGGAGACACTGAGGACACGGCTCCACACGTGCTCTGCTTCCCATCTCACCACCAGGCACAGCCCTTTCTCCTCCTCTTTGAGGGAGATCTCATCCCACAGAGAAGAGCAGCAGCTGTGACTTACAGAAATGAGCACACCAGAGGAGCTATTTCTACCCTGGCCCTCTGACATTCTCTTACAGTGCCACTCTCCTGCACCAGCACAACGGGCTGCGAGCCACCTGGGGCTACAAAGGCTCATCATTAATTCACCCATCTGCAAAAAAACGCTCAAGCATTTACTCCCACCTCTGGTTCTGACAGCAACAGCCTGGCCTTGTTTTGCTTCAGCTTATATGAGTCTGTTTTAGTATTTCCCTCCTCAGTTACTGCTTCCATCCTCTCATCTTGCTTTTCATTTCTGTCCTATTTTCATTTTCTTTTGTTTTTCTCAAATACAATATTCCTTTCCTCTGTGACCTTGTGCCTCCCCTCTTCTAAACTGCTTCCCTCCCTCACTGCTTCAAATTTCACCTGGCTAGGGGGTAAGGAAGAATCTAACAAATTTACAGTTACAAATTCGCTGGCACTCAGAGAGAGCACACCAACACTGCTCCCTTGTCCTGTTGCCTACACCCTTCCTGCTGGGTGCCTCATTCATTCTTTGGAAATATGAAATCATAGACCTAATGTGAAAGCAGGAAGGGTAAAAGAAATTAACTTCTAAGTTAAAAAAAAAAAAAAAAAAAAGATTATCTGCATCTAATCCAGAGCCACGCAATGGTTCAAATGCACGTGTCATACTTTCACAGCAGCACAAAATCCAGAGCTGCTTGAGAGGCTTAGCAGCAGCATGCAGAGAAGATTCCAAGCGAGCTGTGCTCCAGCTAATCCTGCTAAAAGAGCAGTGAAGCCTCAGCAGCTCAGACCTGCCTGCCTAAGTAAATACCTAGAATCCTGGAGGGGGAAGGGAGCTGTACATCCTGCCAAAGCCCCACATCACTGTGGCTTCTTTGTGAATGGTACCACGGCTAGCACAAGTCTGTAATGTCTACACTCACTCCAAAAACATCCCCACAGCTGCAGAGCAGAACAGAGCTAAGGCAGTTTGCACCCTTGTGTTTCTATGCCAGGGAAAGTGTGAGGCCATAGTTTGACAATGCATTGTGTTGGCAGCAATAGGGTTTTAGGTTACCCCCACCAAGCCATAAACCACTTCACTGCCCTTTCCCCTCTTATCCCCTTAGTTCTGCAACCCCACAGATGCCTGTGGTCCAGATAAAGAACTCAGCCAGCTCAAAGAAAAATATCTTTGACGCTTCCCTTCTAAGCTGGATCAGCTGTGTGATCTAGTTCATGGCTCAGAAATCCAAACTGGAAGGATACACGCACAGTAGATATGGGGTGGGTACACTTAAAAGCTTCTACTGCAACTGAAGAACATATTAGCAAAACACTGCTTCATTTTCCTTCAGGCTGAAGCTTATTCGATTCCCGGGATTTACACGTGGCTGCTTTAGGGAGAAGTTACCGCAATGCAACACCCCTTCTATTTTTATTTTTCCTTTGTAACCTTTAAGTTACTAATGTGCCTTCCAACCTTAGCTCCAGCTTTTGCATATCACTGTTTACTTGGTGATAAACAATACAGAAACATGTCATTTTGTTTCTTAGTGCTGGCCAGGCTACTTGGAGAAGGATCAGGGATTCAGGCCCAGTGCTGAGCACATGTCGAAGTACATCAGTGTGGATGGGCTGTGAATGCAGTTGCCTGGGGAATACAACACCATTCTCTAAAAGATGTAATAACTAAGCTGTGGAAAGCTAAACATCTTGCTTATTTCTTTGACATATCCTGAATCATCATCTCCAAACCCAGGAAACAGCACACTCAATATGTACAATTTCACACAAAGCTGAGATCCACAAAGGATAATTATGGTATTTATCTATACCAAGAGCCTGTCCCCCAGGCCATAACGATCAAATATCAAAAGAAAAAGAACAGATATGTTTGCCATGTCAAATCCCTACAACTTCATTTTTCTTGTATGGATGAAGAAAAGGCTCTGCTAGGATGCTAAACAGATGCAAAAACAGACTATTTTCTTCATCCTTTCTATCTCTTCTCTATGTAAAGATAGTATATATACATATAAGGATGTTTAGTGAACCCTGAAGCCCCCACTTGAGTACAAAACCAACTCATTTATCAACAAAAAGTCCCATTAATTTGTAAATTCATTCTTCAGTACGAGGTAGAATCAAAGACAAAACCATCCCAAGTTAGCTCCAAGCCTGCCTATGGCCTCAGACTGTGTTTCTCCTTCAGGCACATGGAGTGGAGCCAGCCTCCAGTGCTGACAGACTCTTACCAGGCACCCCATCACTGAAAATGTCCAGAGGATGATCCCTGACACTGCTGAACAAGCTGACAGGCAGCATGGGCTGCAGAAGCAGAACTGCAGTGAAACACATCACAGCTCACCCCAGGAAACAGCCATCAGCTCAAACCCAGACTTAAACAAGCAGTTTCACTCAGGCTGCACTGTCCCTTCTGCAGGAGAAGTGAAACCCTCTCCAGGGAACAGAGCAAATGGGACACAGCACTCCAGGAAGGGAGGTTTCTAAATACATTGCTGGACACTAGAAT
Organism: Irena cyanogastra; assembly: GCA_013397155.1. NCBI lineage: Eukaryota > Metazoa > Chordata > Aves > Passeriformes > Irenidae > Irena > Irena cyanogastra. The sequence continues at coordinate 855,966 of VWZV01017481.1, forward strand.
GACAACTGCAGCTTATGCAGCATGCAAAAAATGAGTTTGCGAATCAAAAATTTCAGCAGATTTTCCTACAATCACCAACATCCATTTGAAGTTTGCATCCTCTGCTCTCTCATTCCAGTAAGTAATCTCTCAACCATGTGGAGTGGCTGCAGAAACAAGACCTGTCACATGTAAATTGTACATAACACTTCAATGTCTGCTAAGGAAGGGTAAGGCCCTCACATGTCAGTCCAGTGTGCATTGTGCATGTACAGATTGAGAACTGCATCTTATTTTTGAGATGGAAGGAGGAGAAAGCAATGTACCTTGCATATGGAAGCAGCAAGACAGCTGGTGGTTCTTTCCACCCTCCCTCCCCCGGGGGATCCCAGGCCATGGATGCTAACCAGCCTCCAAGAAACTTCTGTCTCTACCACAGATGAGCTTTATCCCCATAGCAGACAGCGCCTTTAAGTCTTTAGGAGATGAATTAACTGCAGTCCACTTTTAATCTTTTAGGTGTGTCAAACCCAGATCATTAAACATCTAAAAAAGAAGATCAGAGTTCTTTAATCTGCCCATATATTCCATGAAGAGTTCATGCAGAGACTAGAGGACAGGTCTGATCTGCCTGTAGCAGTCTGTTACTGAGACATGTTGCATTTGCTGTCATTGGCATATTTGTGGGGACAGGTTAAACATCCACGCAGATCTAATGCCCATGCAGAAGAGGTTCCATGACCCACCCATTATGTGAAAGCTGGGACTACTGAGGCCATTCTCCACCTCAGGGAAACCTAAGGCATCCTCCCACAGGACAGAAGGAGCTGCTCACTACAGCTACTGAGAGTCATTAGAAAAATCCAGGAAGCTAACCTGATTATCCAGCAAAGTCCAGACAAGGCTGTTCTGTAGCATGCAAATTCCAAGGATCTCCCTTCTGCCAGCACGACTTCCCTGCTGCTCATCTTCACCCCTGACAACTCCAGTCAGCAGCCCCGGAGTGCTGCACGCTGAGCAATCACACACAGCTCACACCCAGCCAGCCTGCACAAAGTGCACAGCACAGCAGGCCAGGAGTAGCAGAGGTGTAAATTCCCATCTCTCCAAGACATCTGACACTTAGAGCAGTTTCAATCCAACTGAAATACTGGGAGGGAAGCACAACCACTGCACACCACAAACCAGACAGGGGAGTCTAGCTGATAACAGCAGCTGTGATTAGGAGGAGAACAGGTTACATGGTTAGATGTGGCCTTTCAAATACAGGGTGTCTCCACAGCCATTTGTAAATTTTAGGATATACTACAAGCAGCGGGGTGTGACTAACAGTAGGAGACAAAGTCACACCCACTGCCACTGCAGAAGGCAAGAGGTGAGCATGTCTCTGTGACAGCTGGCAGTGCCTATGTCCCAGTGGCTGCTGCACGTCCTCCCAGGCACTTACAAGGTTTAATGGCCCCACTTAGAGCCCTGAAGAGCAAACACACACACACATGAACAAGGGATGCTCCCAGCATGACTGGCCGCAAATATCTTGCCAACAGGTAAAGACAGAGAAATTTGGTCAAGGCTGAATTACACAGGTACCACCCATCCAAGGAAGAGAGTGCCAGTACCTGCAGTCCAGGCCAGGGCCCAAAGCACTGACACTCCTGTTACCTTTTCTCTTTTGTCACTGCTCCTCCTGTTTACCACTGCGTGATAATGAAACAACATTACACCCCATAACATGGATAAATACCTCAGGTTTCTGCCTTAGAGAGAGCAGAAAATTAATCTCTTTCCTTACAGCATCTATGCCTTTAGATTCCTCTCCTGTTCTATGTTTTCTCAGGCAAGTTGGAAAGGTTTCCATGTTTAGTTCATATTGGCAGTCAGGCCACTGGATGTCCTTGGCAAAAGAAACCCCAAAGCACACTGGAACACCTTTGCAGTCTTCTTTTCCACTCCTTACTCAGGGTTGTGCACCAGGTTTAGCTGCCCTCATTTACTGCAAGTCTAACAGGCAGAAAGCAAATCTTAGGCCTGGCTGCTCACATGTAGACACTTTTCAGCACAGAGCTACATGGACTGGCAGCTACATTCACAAGCATGTGTGGCTTTGTGCCAAAGGCACCAGGAGCTTTAGCATTGACTAGATCAGAGGTGCAAACTGACTGAAAGAGAGAAAAAGTTTCCATTAAAAATAAGGTAAAAAACACTAAAAGCAAGACCAAACAAGTAAACAACTATGAACCATGCACAGCTGTAAGGAGAAGAACTTGGAAATCAAAAGTGTTTCCCAACAAAAGCAGGGCCTTCATTATGAGTGCTAAAGTTTTAGGATTCAAGCAGTTTCCCCTGGGTAGGCTCCTGTCCATGTTCACCCTCTGTCCCCTAAATCACATTTGCAGGGAGCATGGCAGAACACAGGAGGAGCTGGCTAAGCTAAAAATAACTGGAAGGAGTGTCATTTGATAAGCCAGAGCAGTTCCTATTCCATCTCACTGGTCCTCCCCACAATGCAGCAGCCTAAGAACACAGAGGTGGGATGCAGCAAACGTGACTGCTCAGGTCAGCACTACTGCTGTGCTCAAACTACAGCCTTCATTCCAGTTCTAAAAAAAACATCACTGACAAAGCCCAAGTGGAACTGCATGTACTGACTGCACTGGGAGGGCTGCTGCTCTCACACCCACGTGGCTCTGTCATCTGCCAGGTGAATGGAAGAAAATTCCAACCATGACCAGCATGCTATTTACTATTTTGCTCCTCACAGTTGTCCCAGAGTTTTGCAGTCACTTCAAACAACATTTGGTAACAGGAATCTCCAGAGAAGTAGATTATAAAATTAATTGCAACAAAATGCAGCAATTCTCACTCCATGATCTCTTAAAACCCCTCCTCATTTCTATATACACCTTTTCCTGTATTTAACTAGAGCAGACCAACAGTCCTGGCAGGTGGAGAGGAAAGGGCCTGTTCAAACAAGAGTTTAACTGAACTGACAGTTCTGTGAAAGGGAAGGGAGGGTCAGCCCTAGGCAGTGGGGGGTATTAAAGTCTATTTAAAAGAAACAGTAAAATGTCTGATAAGAATACTGTTATGTTTCTAGATCTTCAGCCCCTTTCAGGATGAGTAGCTTTGGCTTTATTTTTTTGCAATATTGTTTTGTTTTCTCACTAGTGCAGTTGGGACACTAAGAAGCCAATAAAGGTAGCTGCCCTCTTCCTGTTTACACTGTAAATCTACCATTGACATCTTACTTGTAACAGTCTGAAAAACAAGCTATTGATTTACTATCTCGGCCTAGAAAAAGCAACCCAAGCTAAATGCCTTGCTAGGCAGATGGTTCTGCCTACACCACTGACAACCCTTTCTGAACACAGCTGCTGCCCAAGCTCAGTGCCTTCCTGTCATCTGGCTGGAGAAGAAAAAACACTTTTGTGTCATTCATAAGCATGGCTAGGTAGTTATAGGAACTTCTTTTAATTAAAGATGCTGAAGGTGGAACAGTTTCCTACCAGCATTAATAAACACCATCTTCTCTCCATCTCTTTCCCCTTGAATCTAGTAGTTTAAGATAAAGGTCAAGGTCTGCTCTGGGTTAGGAAGTTCTCAGCTGAAATATCACACCACCTTCTTCACAAACTGTGGAAGCTGCTTTTAGAAGTGGAAGTCCTCCTCCAACTATTATGAAGAATAAATTTAGAAAAACACAATTCAAGAACAAGCAGCACAGTGGTGCCAGAGTTCTCTGAGAAGCTGAAAAGCAGATGAGAGGAAAGACCTCTCAGTCTGAGCTCATGGTGTACTTCATCAGACACCAACAATGCTGGTTTACACTTCAGCATCATAGACTGATTCATTGCTGTTCAGATTTTATTAAAACATGGGATAAGAGGAAGCTTATTCTGGTAACACAGATGTGTTACACCACCACTTCATTAAGCCCTGCCATCCCACAGCATGAATGAACCAACAAGGGATTTTGAGGACATGCCAAGGGGAAGCACTAAAATGCCAATGAATTTCAGCCAAAGGAAAACAGGACCTCATCAGTCCCAACCAAGACAAAACAACCTGTGCAGATGATGGTGTCCCCCAAGAGCTTCGTTCTGTACCCAGACTTGTACACACAAAGCAGAGCTCCTGCTCAGACAGCAGCTCCCACAGCAGACTGAGTGTTCTCATGCCCAGCAAGTCACAAAGCAGTTTCACTCAGTAACTTTGCACCAAGGCCAAGAACTGAGCTCTTGCAGCTCCCCAGTATTTCGAGGGGAGCTGTGGATATGCAGGGATACACAGAGCCAGGCAGGATCAGAGCCTGAACAGACAGCTGGGACTGCCACACACACACACACTCTTCAAGGGCACCCAGAAGCTGCAATTCAGCTCAGCTGGTGCAGGAGAGGGCAAAGCAGGAGAAGGACTTACCTGTAAACCAGCTGTGTCCACTGCAGGCCCCAGAGCAGCCTCTGCACTATTGCTGTACTGCAGGTGATGCAGCCAAGGATTGCCCACGGGGAGGACTCACCCCCAGGCAGGGCACAAAATAAACAGAGTTCCAGGGGAGCGTGTCTCCACACCCCACATCCCTGCACAAGACCTCTTTCCCTTGAAGTGAAAAGAGCTTGTTAAGGAAACACTCTGGACACAGAGCTAAAAACCAAAAGACACATACACCAAGTGTCTGTACACCAGCACACGCACACACTGACATATACACCCCACAGAAAACTGATCAGTTGTCCCAGCTATCTGGGAGCAGGATTTGGTCTGCCAAAATCCAGGCTGAACCCAAGCCATCCACAGCAGACTCCTAGTGAGCAGTCTGCACAGCAGGGTAAGATTTTAAAAGATTAAGCAGTCCAGCATGGACAGTCACATACAGAGCAGCCACAGCCAATGGTGATGCTCGCTGCTGTTAACACTTTCATTTCCAAATTCCACTGCTTAATAAAAACAGGTGAAGAGTCCAAGCAGCTATTCCAGAGCACAACAGAAGCCAGAAGCAGAGAATTTTCACAGGAGCTAGTTTAAAGTAAGAAAACTTTAAAACCAATACCGCAGCAAAAGAAATGCTTTCTCCATATGGCTTTGGAATGACTTTCTCCTTTTATTTCCAGAGACACACCCCTCCCAAAAGAGCCAGACAACTATCCTTCAAGCAGAAGCACTGAAATTCCAGAAGGAGTGATAATCACAGTGGTCTGACACTGGCACTTAAGGCCTGCTCCTGATTTCAAGCCTGGAAAAAAAAAATCAATTATTTACCAGAATTACGACCTACTTAGCAGATAATAGCCTGGGATCTCCTCCCTCCCCCCTTTACAAGCAACATTTTGCTAGAGAACAAAGCATTAAAAGGGAAAGTATGTGGGAGGACCAGGGGCTGTTTTCAGGAGCTCTCAAGCCCTGATGCACCCACAGCACTGGCCAGGCAGCTCCCAGAGGGCAGCTGGTGATGGGAAGCAGCTCCCCTGGTGCCAGGGAGCCCTGAGCCCTTTGCCTGGCTGAGTGCTGCAGTGAGCTGGCCTGCCTGGCACCGGCACCACAGCAGTGCCTGTGCAAACCCTGGCTGTGACACGTTCTGCAGGAGCTGACACTGCGAGCAGCATTTTCAGAGAACAGTTCTACAAACACAAAGAGAAGCTCTATGGAGGGCAACCTATAACCATGAAGAGAAAAACTTTAAATATTTGAGACAAAATCCAAAATCTTCAAGACATTGAGCTTCCAAAAGCCCTTTATGTCTGGCAAGAGATAACAGAACTTGCTGCCAAAATGCATTATGAGTACACAAGGTGGTCTGGGCACCTTAACCAGACACCTTAGAAAGAATATAGACCTAAATGACCCTTTGGCCACATTCAATTCAAGTTAACAGAGGTGGGGATATAGAAATGTTCAGCAACTTGTATTGCAGTGGAAGGTACTGTAACCCCACCTACCCCAAGGAACTGATTTAGAAATTATGTCAACCTAAACTCCTTATACAGTCCAGAGGCACGTCCGGAAGCAAACAAAAATCTTAGATGGGATAAACTGCTTACTGGAAGGGGATCAACCATTGTCAACAGAAGAAATCCCCAGAGTTATGCTCCCCTGTCAGAGGGAGAGGATCCAGGCCGTGGTTTCTGACTTGACTGGACTATTTTGAAAGGGAAAAAGATTAGCCAGGCCCAGACACTTGCTCAGAACTGAGTAAATTGTATGTACAGCTAATGTTTGTGCCAGCAAGGGAGCACACGCCCAGAAGGATGGCTGCACTCCTCCGTGCAGCACAGCTGCCTCGAATCTTCATTTCTTTTAAAGGAAATGTATTTATTTATTTTCATCTCTTGCCTTTCATCTCATGTTTGCAGACAGTCAAATATTTTGAGTGAAAACTTCAGCAAAAAGCTAACCATCTTTAAATGGAATACACGTACAACCAGAAGCAAGTAAAACACAACAGGGGAAAATAAAGGAACACTTGTACATCAGCACTATATTTAGATACTGCTTTACTGGGACTGTTACAGAAACTTGGAAGACGTGTTGTGTTGATGCTTGGTCCAGCCCTAAAAAGCTTCAAGCAATTTACCACAGCCCTGAAATAGAAGCTCTGACGTTTCAGACTGCAAGCTGCACAGAGCAGATACTGTTCAACAGCACAGCCACTGTTTTCTACAAAACCTCTGCACACCACTACGTTTCCTGCATTAATGCTTCCTTTAATTTTCAGCAGCAATTTTAAACAACAACTACACTGTCTGACAGACTCACACACTTTGGTAGGTTCGAAATACTGAAGAATTAATAGGATTAGACAAGATTCCTGTCAATATTACTACAGCAGAAAGACAGAAACACTACTTCTAAGTTGCCATATGGGACCAGCCAGCCAATTATTTCAAGCACAGCATCCACTCACATAAAGCAGAAAGTTTGATTCTGCCCCAAAAACAGGGTTTGACAGACAGTCTCCAGAAAAATAAACCTTAACCTGGGGATTTGTTTTACTTCCTCAGAGTGGGGGCATGCCCCAGTCCAGATTTTCTATAGCCCACAAAATGCACCCACCCAGCACAGTGGGCACATATTTCATACCAAAAGCTGTATGTGGCAATGGAAACCCTGTTCAGGATGCCACTACCAAAAAGCAACAATCACCACCTTCAAGGGGTTCCTTTTCTGTCCCATATATTAACTTCTCCTTCTAAACCCAAAAACATTAAAAATAAAAAAGAAAGAATCTTGGGAAGGTAAGTCAAAATGGGGAATTTCTGGGACCACACTGGTACCTCACAAGCCCAAATAACTCATGAAAATAAGACTTAGACTCAGCTATCTGAGCAAATTTTAGCCTAGATCCTTGGCCAAGAAGCTTTCAATCAAATAAGTGTAGACTATAAAAACAGCAGGTGTTAAAGATGCCACAGAGAATGACATCAAGTTGTAATGGAAGGAACACAGTTCACACAAAAGAGATGACAAATATCCTCAGGCAGTTTCTTCCTGTTAATAATCACAACCGTTTAAGTTGTTAGTTTCACATCAGCAACCCAGGGCTTGGGGACCACAAGTGGCTACACACAGCAGGAGCTGCAGGAAGTGAAACAAGCCTCTGTGTCTCTTCTATCCTAAAATAAAAATGGGCTGGACCTCAGTACTTTATAAAGGCAAAGCTGTCTTCTAACAGCAGCCTGGTAGAGATGAAAGACGATGGAATAGCTTCATTTTTGTTTAAGGGTTTGTTTTTAACAGATGGGAATGAGGAGAAGAGAAACAAAACAAGCATAACTCACTCTATTTGCATATTACTCCTGAATGTAACAGCTCAGAAAAAATATGTAAAGTTTCATAATCACCTGCACTGCTGATCCATATGTATTAATTAATGTAAGCACAAAGTTTTCATGAAGCTGAAGGCCAAACTCAGTGAGCAAGGTGAGGACTTCCCAGGTAAAGCCAGTGTACCCTTGTGCCCAGCCACTTCATCTCAAAGGTTAAAGCACTCAGTGCTCAGCTGTATGCCAAGCAGATGGGTCTCCTGCCTTTGGATACTACACCTCTCTCCAGCAGGAGCACAAGGAGCCACCCTCTGCCCAGCTCTGTCACACAGCAGCTCTCCAGCAGCTGTGATCAGCACCTCATGCTGACAAATGGGAAGGGAACAAGAAGAGCAAAAGCAAAAAGCACAGCTGAGCCTTATCAAAGGGTGGCACTACATGGCCTGGACACCACAGAACCTGCACATTAACCAGAGGACTTGGTTCCTCACTGTCCCTGTTCTCTACCAGTCACAGCAGGACCTTCAACTGCCAGGTCCCTCTTCCCAAGCCTGGAGATTTAGTCTTGGACTAAACCTGAAGTTCCCCTGAAGTCATGCACACACTGCTCTGCCTCAGAGACATACAAAGGGTGACAGGAGCAAAGGCAGTGAGAGTCTCAGGACCTGAAGTGCTCACATAAGGAACTATTTTAATCGAATACACAAAGTATCCCTGCTGCTGCTGAGTCTTGGCTAGGAGGATCTGAGCCTAACAAGTGATCCCTCCTTTCAGGGCTGCCTCCCTCTCCTCCCAGGGAAGGATGAGCACTGCCTGATAGATCCCCAGCAAAGAGCAGCCACTATTCCTTTTCTGTAGCTGCTTCTTGGAAACCAACATCCCCATGGGACCTGGCAAAAAGCCAAGGGTGAAATGTAGAATTTAGTACCAGTGGGATCTGCAGCACACCACTCTCACAGCACACAGACTTTTCTAAAGGGATTACTGGCTATCAGCCACTCTCAGAAGGGGCTCTTTACGTGAGGCTGGCCCTTGTTCTAGCAGCAGGGATAGCACAGACAGGAGGCAACACAGCCACAACAGCCCAGCTCACCAGGGATGAAGGGCAATGCAGTTCCTGCAGCAGGAGGGCCTTGTCAAAGGACAGAATGAACTCCACACCTACCAACAGTGCACCTGATGGGGCTTAACTCCAGAGCAGCCCTTCAAATAGGAGCTTAGACCCCACTCCCACACTCCAGGGCAGGCAAATGGCACAGGTGGAACCTGCACTCACTGGAGACCAGCAGGTCTTGCCATCCCAAGCACAGTCACCCAGGGCAAGAGGGATCAATGCTATTCCTCACCAGGTGTGGTAACCAAGCAGCAGATACCACTGGCATATGGAAACACAGGCAATTCCATCCTGGAACAGGGAATGTGGAGAGAGGGGCCCTAGCTGGCATTAGGCAGGCTTGTGCCTTCCAAAGACAGGGTTTAAAATCCACTCCTCAGCTAAAAATTGGAAAGACCCCACTGCAAAATGAGCTTTCCTCTGGATGTACAACTTCTTACTCAAACCCAAACTCACCTGTTAGGCATATGAACAGCCCAGGATTAAAGTATCCCTCTCTCCCAGTATCTTCTCTCTAATTTGCCCTCTAGAGATGACAAGTTTGCCTCTCCTCACTGCTTCTCTCTGAACAGATTGTAAAGCTTTTTCTTGCCTTCCAAAAAGCTGGGACTCCTTTTGCTCAACCCACAAGGTTGAAAAAGGCTGGAAAAGTTTTTGGATGTGACTATTCCTCTTTCTCCATCCTTGTTTTACGAAAATGCTGGGAAGAATGTTACACCCCATTGCTGCACAGGAAACCTGGCTTCCAGCACAGCAGGTTGCCCTGTGCAGCTTGGTAAGAAACTTGGAAGAGGAGACTTTCAGTGAAGATCTCACCTCCTTCAAATTCTGTTAATAATCTGCTTTTCCTACAGAATGCTGTCCATACATCACAGAAATCCTAAGAATGCCAGTGTGGGATGTGCACACAGCCCTCCACATCTGGAAGCCTGCAAGCAAAGGGAGGCCAGGGCCATAAAACTTCAGGCACCACTCAGTGAGCTCAGCTCTGTGGTTTAGTTCCCAGCCTCAAAACACCACATTTCCATTTTGAACCTACCAAAACCAGCTCAATTAATAGGCCCAAAAGCTGTGTATAAAATATATATTATTTAAGGGAAGCGAGGAGGAGGAGAAGACATGAATAGAAGCTTTGATGTCAGGAGTTACTCCCTATCTATTTGTTGGGTGATTTAAATCTCTCCCTCTCCACTGTCCATGGTTATTGAGTTTGATAAAAGAGAAGGAGGAAACCACCTTGGACAAGCCCCTTCTGCTTAGTTTCTTTAAATGGAAATAGTCAAACCTATTTCCCTGTTCCCAGTCTTTCCCTCTGTTCTCATGCCAGGTACAAGGAGGACTATACCAATGGGAACAAATGCCAAAACCTCTTCCATTCTTTAACCAGCAGAGCCCGTGAGCGTGGTCCTACAGAGCAAGGCTCTCAGTCAGGGCTGAAAAGAGCTCACACGTGGAAAAAGAAGTGGCATTTCTGGGGATGTCATTCCTTGCAAGAAATGGAGCACAGACATCCTGCAGTCCAGAAGAAATGGAAGAAAAGACTGAAGAAAAAGTATGAAACAGGAAGTTCAAAAACAGTTGCTTCAAATGGAAACACAAACAACTTTCTTCTGCACAAGCAAACAAATCCCGGTAATTTCTGAATGCTCCCTCAGTATTCCATTCAAAGGGTCAGGAATTCTTGGCTACAGAGACTTTTACCCCATTAAAGGAATGGAAACCTTTTTCTCCCTCACCTGGGAACACATTCAATGTCACCTCTGTAACAGATTATACATGCATATAAGTTAATGCCTGTCCTGGCAGTGGCTAACAAATGACCCTGGTAACATCAGAACTATACCAAAATTCCACCACAAAGGACAAAACTCATTTACAGGGAAACAGCTTTATGCCGAGCTGGAGCTGCAAATCAGGAGGCCCAAAGCCTAATTTAGGTACACTTCTGTCTGCAAGGCTAGGAACAAAAACCTCAGCTGAGGAGACATAGAAGGCTGGAAGAGCTGGTGACAAACAGGGAATTCAATCCAAAAAGAACGGATGGCAAAGAGAAGGTGGATTCTCTGAGAATGACAGCTGGAGAAAAGAAGTCCTGGCATGCAGCAAATCCAAGGCAGAAAGCACTTTCCACGCCTCCAGGACTGCTGGAAATTAGAAGTATTCCAGTAACTTAAATTCAATTGCTTATAACATCACAGCTCTCTGAGTGCAATCAGACTGCTCTGGAAACTGGCAAAAAATATCCCTACTTCCAGTATCACCTGAGCAGTTAATTCTTCATGAGACTGGCACCATGAACTTGTACTTCCCTGGATCTTGTAGATGTACAAAGCCTGACTAAAAAATAAAAAGAGTCAGTGATTCACAGCAATCACTGGAAAAGTGTCTAGGAAACTCTTCTGCAAGGTTTGACAGCATGGCACCATGGTTACTAAGACAATATATGGCACAAAATCCTGCTCTATAGCAAATCCCTTTGTGTCCAACCATCTGGGACAGCAAGTCCTTTCATGTAATAGGGAAAAACCATGATATTTTAGAAATGTGGCTTTTTAAACAACACCCCAAGCTCTTCCATTGCTTTTTAACTTTCTAACATGTATAGATGTGCTGAATATTCTATTTTATTCATTATTTTAAGGACATGTTACAGAAAGACAACAGCTGAGATCAGAGTCTTTTGTTCTGCAGGTGACTCTAGGAAGAGCCAGATTAGCATCCAGCAATGCCTTGATTTCTCCACTTTTAAACTAAGATAATACCTACCTATACTCAGAACTGTAAAGTAAAAGCTAGAAAATTATATATTTGCAGTTTTTTGTGGGGGAAAAGTCACTTCCTACAGGCAACTAACTCTTCTTAGGCTTCTCACTTGCACTTTTCATAGCAGAGAGGGTTTGGTAAGTGAATTAAGATAACCTATACAGTTAAGGGCTGAATTATTCAGTTGCAAAGAAAAGAAATTCCAAAGCATCACTCAGTAACAGGACAAGGAAAACTAGGGAGCTTTAAGTTACTATAGAAACAAGCAACACACACTGCCATACACAACAGAAGAATTTCAGAATTACATAAATCCAGGACCTCCAAAATCTTCCATATTATCCCCTTCAAGGCACTATTGTGCAGTCAAGCTCTTCTGGATGCAGCAATTTACTCCTCTTTCAGCTTTTCTATTACCAATCCTTTAGTCACAGCTTCTGCAAGGGCATGGAGAAAGATCTGCCTCTGTCTCAAATTCATTATGTTTGCAGTTTTTACCCCTCCACACACCCCTGACAGATGCCAGTCCCAGCAGCTGGTCCTCGGAGAAGCTTATGCAGTAATTGACTCGACATCTTCTTGAACACTTCTGCATTATTATTTTGAGGGCTTACAGGTAGGAAGGTCATTGTATAATGTCTCCCACACAACCTGCAGTTCTCCTGAAATCATGCCCTGGAATACAACACCACACCTGCTGTCCCAGCACTGACGTGTGAGCAGGTTAACAAAGACTGAGCCAGCTCCTGCACACATCCTGCACCACTCCTCTACTCACACCTGCAATCTCTGCTCTTCCTGGAGCTGAAACCTCATGCTTCTCCAGAATGAAACTCCAAAAAGCAAATAAAATCGGATCTGTGGGATGCTGCTCTGACCTCCAGCACACACAGCCAGGCTGCTGGTGCAGCCCAAGCAGCGCTGCTCTGGGAGCTCTGCAGTTGCAGTGGGAAGGCAGCTGGGCAATGCCACACCTGAGCAGGCCACAAATGGAGCTTCAGCCACTTGGCACCAATCCCAGGTACTTGGTGTCTTTTCTTTTGTTTGTTTGTTTTCTCCAATCAGTCATCTCCTTTAAGTCAAATTCTGGGTTTTCCTGTTGTTAGGGAATGGGGATTCATTGCTCCAGCCTGGCTTCCTCTAGGACACATGGGAGGAGAGATAAGCTCTCCCTTTCAGTCAGTGCTGACCACAGATAAGCAGGGGGGCTTTATTATTTTCCACCTGGCTCTATGGGCAGGACACAAGCAAGGATAATCTGAAAACCTGACAGGTTGAGGAGTAGAGGAAGCAAATGCTTCTTCAGGAAGTCTAAGCTTGCTAACAAGGTTTAAGCAGCCGGGCACATTATTTCAGGCTCAGGAAGTAACCAAATCTTATAATTCTGCAGGAAAGAAAATTAGTTCTCCTCCCTAGGAAAAGAGGGTGAATAGCTGAGGTGCATAACCATTCTTGGAGAACAACACTTGGAGAACATTCTTGGAGAACAACACTGTGGCAAAGCTTTTCAAACCAGCCTTTTGCCACATTAACTCCCTTTAACACAAAAGAATTTGAACACCACCGTCTAAAAGATGAGGAAGCTTTGCCATCTCATTCTTTGCAGGGAGGCACAGGTAGCAGTATCAAAGAGATGACTGAGCAAAAAAGAAAAGCTGGGGAGCATTTAAAATATACTGTAGTTCTAGTACTTCAACAAATGTCAGGAAGTGCCAAAGTTCTGCCTTCTATTTTGTCCCAAAATACAATAGTATGATTTAAGAAGGGTGTGTGAAAACTTATTTGGTGCCCCTTAACTGCACATGCTGCTGCCCACAGGCAAAGAAAATGTACTCCAAACATCAGGGCACTGCAAAGCCTGGATTTCTCACCACCTCAAGCTATAACAGAACAGATACACTTTTAATGCCCCTGTCACCCTGCCCATCCTTACAGATAATGTTTGCCTCCTGGAATGAAAGAAGACAGGCAGCATTTGGAGAAATACAGAAGCAGATTAAGTGAATTCCTAAACCCATTTCAACAACTGTGCTTCTCATTTATGCTCATGTGCTGCATTCTCCAATGTTTTTTAGTTGTTGCCACATTCCTAAAGACAGCTATCAGCATGGCAATTGCCATTACAAATCTGGAGTTCCATCTTTAGACTTAACATGAAATAAGGTCACAGAAATGAGATGCAAGAAAACAAGTCTGTACTACTAAACATTTGGAAACTCTTAGTCAAACAGCTGAGACAATGTTTCTGCACTCAAATAATGTGCTCTGTTCATCAAAATGCTGCCCTGCACTTCAAGTAGATTTTCCCTATGCTTCCACTTCCAGGCTTGTTTCTTCTGCTAACTCAAATCCTATGTGGATGCTTGTCAGCCCTGTTCTTCAGCAGACAGTCTACACTTCAGAGACATTTCTGACCTGAACTCCTGAGGTGATCCCTACACATAATGCACTGAAATATCTACTACTGTGGGCTTAAAAATGTACATGTCTGGTCTCTCCCTCAGAGGACATTTTTCCCCCCCAGTGAAAAGTCTTAGATTCCTGTGGGCCAGGACCAAGAAATATGAAAGAAATTGCTACCAGAAAAAGGTTCCTATAATTCATTTGAGAAAGTTCTTTTCACTGAAGCTAGTGGGACTATCTCAGAAAATTTGTCAGAAGAAACACTAAAACATCAAGTAATCCAGTGCTTTCAAGCACATATTACGTGAGACAAGAAAGTAATTTGGAGAACAATCCAAATTAGAACAACAAAACCACTCCTCCAGAAACACAAACACCAAGCAAGACGCTCTCAGTATGTACAAACAGGCACAGCTAAGATCTGCAGATTCTTTGACCTATTGCAATTCTTTAAAATGTTTGCAAAAAAAAAAAAGCCACCAAGATAAGCAAATCCAAATTTTTTTTTAATCAATGCAATGGCTGCTAACAGTATACTGCAAAACTGCCTGTCAATTTAGAAAAAAGAAAACACAGCTTTTTATTTGAAACAGAAAGAAGAAACACTCGTAATTAAAATGAACAGGAAGTGCCCTTCAGTGAAGAAAAGGAGTAACCCAGGGGCAATGACTGGGGCAAGGCATTGAGCAGGGGCTCAGATTTGACAAGGCACACAGCGAGCTCAGGCTGCACGAGCAGCTCCCTGTGCAGCACACACACCAGCAAAGACCACACCAACACACAGCAATGGGTAACCTACACCATGCAATTCAATATTTAGGGAAATTAGGGCCTGCACAGAGCTCTGCAGCAGCCATTGCCTCCTTACACTGACTCTGGAAGAGAAGCTCTGCACAGCCTCTGCCCTGAGAAAGGACAGCTCTCACCTTTCATGGGGAGCTGTGGCACAGCTGTGATGCTCCAGGAGACCAAACCACTCCACTCAAAGCTTGTACAATTAGCAAGTAGGAAAAAGTCAAGCAGTGCCAAAGCCTTCCAGGGTCAGAGCTCTTGTGCTGACTGAACAGACAAATTCACATTATGCATACAGACAATACTGGATGTCAAAACCTGGTATGTCAATGAATGGGACTGTGTATTTTCTGACACAACAGTTTCAAATGAACTCACACTTTATGCACCACACAAATGTGAAGAGAAAAGGCCTTACTGCTGAACCATAAAATATTCTGCACACTGCAATACCAAAAAACTCCACAAAAACCATCAACACTCTCCACAGGACTTTCAAAACATTTGATAGTGTGTGCACAGCAAGCCATAACATAAGAAGCACATCTCTTACAGCACACGTGAAGGAGTCTGTCTGTCTGGCTATCAGAACACTGTAAAACCACATTTCCTAGGCAAGAAGCCTCTCGACTTTGCCACAGTGGAGGGAGTGAGACCAGACTGCAGCAGCTATCCAAAAGAGCACAGATAAGGACATTATGCATGCACAAAAATGGTGTCAGTCACCAACCTGTACATGCATTTATCTGCAATTATAGCTTATTACGCCCGCAGTCATAACACAGTTATTCAACAAATCCTGAAGACATTAGCCTCCTGGAGAGTATGAAGTAGTTTTTTTACCTCCAGCAGAACCAGCTGTCTGAGGATTACTGCAGTGATAAAAACCTCTTTCCCTCTGTATCACCTTACAGTGCCAGCAAGGCCATCAAAGGAAGGGACAATGAACAAGCTATGAGCCTGGTTAAGTAGGAAGTGCCAAAGTCCTGCCTACAGAGCAGGAGTGCAGCAAAGAGATGGTTCTGGAAACAGCTACCCCAGAGGCAACACAGACCAAAAAGAATGGATGCCAGTTCCAGCAAAAACCTGCCTGATTCCAGGCCCATGCACAGGCACAAACTGGACATCACTACAGGAAAAAAGAGGCAACATTACATGCCTTATATGCTGCTTCTCTGACATGGGGAATTCAGAAATTATGTAGGTATTTCTGCAGCCTCAGCTCTGAACCCAGCAAAACTGCACCCCCAGAGAGGAGGGGAGACCAAAAGGGAGGAAGGAGAGGAGACCAAAAGGGAGTGCAGTTGGACAGCACTGTGGGAACATCACTCTGCTCTACCAGCACGAGGAGTCTGGCCTCCTGCTCAGAGATAAATCATGACTTTGAAAGCCTCAGCAACAATTCATTTAATAAATTACCCTTGTACCATACCAGTTTGCAGCTTCAGTAAAAAATCTGACCTTGACTAAGATAGACTGGCAAAGAAATGATACAAAAAAGTAAACCAAAAGATACAGATTTTCCATTCAGCTGAACCATTAATTTTCATTCTGAAGTCCAGCTCTGCAGCTAAAAGTCTCCAAGGACAGTGTATCCCTAATTAAATGTCATCCAAAGGGAACATACTGATTCAGTTGTAACAAATTAGCATTAAGACATTCTGGAATCAAACTTCAATACATGATGTCATACCCTGTAGACCAATGTCTTTTGAGCAAGGAGAGTTTCTGATATGTTCACATGGACAAATCAACACGAGACAATGAACAGGATTTCAGAGCTGGTACTACAAGGCTCTTCTAAATCATGGAGCTTCACCCAGATAATGCTTCAAATGTGCCAGGCAGAGCTTTGAGGAACCTTCTTTATCAGGACCTCACAAGTGTACGTGACACATTCAGATTTTTAAGGTTACATTCCCAGATACTTCAGACTCAGGCAGAAATAAATATTTCCCCAACAAATTTATTGGCACTTTCTGACCAGTATTTCAGCAGTTAAAGAATTAGGAATGTTAAGTGTGCTGGGACTTGAATTCTGGGTGTGGTTACCACTAAACTGGAAGAAAGAACAAGCCAATGCAAGAACCAGCTCATGTTTTGCCAGGGAGATAGAAACAAGGCTAAATTGAACTCAGAAATGTGGTAACAGATACTAAGTGTCATTTTGAGTGTCATTCACTTCAGCAGTGCAAAAGTTACAGAAATGACTGCACCTTAGGAGAGCCAGACATTCTGTTCCTGTTGAGCACTAATTTCTTGCCAGAAGATGCATGAAGTTTATCAGTGAAACAAACACAAGAAAAGACAATTTCAGTTGTGTTTAATCTTCACAGCTTTCAGTGACTGTCTATCCAAGCAGTAATTCTCTCAAGCTTTTTAAATCCAACTATATTCATGTAAAAAGGTGACAGTTTCCTACTTAAAATACAAGCAGAAATTCTCTGTCACACTTTACACTGTCCTTAAGTCACTCCTTTGTACCTGGAGGTGGCACACTCTCAGCAGTACCTAAACACAAAGACTATACAGAGAAGGGCTGTTCTCAAAGATAACTCCTTTACACAATAGAGTTCTTCATACCCCTATCACAATCAAAAATAGTTTTGTCTTCCATACTCCTCTCCACTTCTCACCATCCTCCACCTTCCCCATAGAAACAAATATGGAAGGACAAAGTGTGCCTGTGCACTTTAATTTACAACAGATTCCAAACTGATCCAAATGGCTGCTAATCAGAGCTGAACAAATACATAGATTTCTAGGGTAGGTTTCTCAGGAAAGGCTCAGAACAACCCTCACTAATCTCTTTGAAGGTGATGAATATTTACAAGTGACAGGATACACCGAGACAATGCACAGAACTTTCAAAATGCAAATTTTGACTGCAAATTCCTCTCTTTAAGAGAGAAATAACCCTTGTTCCAGATGCGCACAGAAACCTTGACAGAGACACTCGTGCTCCAAAATCAATCCACAGTTTTTAACAAACTAATCTGTGTAGTTGGCAGAGGAAATCCCATCTTGCTACACTGGGCAGGAAAAGGCTGCAGATCCTTCAAAGCGTGTTTGTGGAGGATCCCATTCTGTCACTCCCCACTGCGGCAGATAAAAATTCTGAAATTCCCACCATTCCCCAAGGAAACAGCAGCAGAGCGCTCACCCCCGCCCAGCACCTGTAGCAGAAGTTTCTCAGGCACGCTGAGCCAGCAGCTGTCCCCCAAGGCAGCACAGACAGCTTCTGTGCCTCCCCCAGCAGCTGCAGGGGGGCTGCGAGTGGGGGCTTCTCCCCAGCACAGCCAGGGCAGAGCACCAGCAAAGGACAAAAAAGGACTTGGGAAAACAGAGCAAGCACACAGATGCCATGCACAGGCATCCTCTCCTTCCTTCCAGCTTGCAGTTATTTATTCTAAAGGCTAATGTTTAATGCTGGGGAAATTCCAAGTCTACCTGAGGCTGGAGAATTTAAAAGGAAAATGTGAATCAGTACAATCTCACCTGCCTGCAGCCTTTCTGGGAAAAGGAGGGGAGAGAAGCCTGTCTGACAAAGCACCTTAGTCACCCAGAGCTTCCATCAGCCAGGCTTCAGGAGGATGCAGGTGACGAAGGACTAGAACAAGCCCAAGTGGCCCTGAGCACTGGCATGCAGCCCCAGGGCCCAGTCCCACCCCAGAGCCAGCAGCAGATGCCACCCCAGGGTGTGTGACAGCTCCCATTCCACAGGCAACAGCTGGGTCACAACGAGTGGCAAGTGACCAAGCCACAGAAGAGAAGCAGCAGTTGAACAGGTGACAGCTCTCAGCAGAACTCAGCTGGAGCCCAATGCAGTGAGTTTAGAGGGTGGTGGCCACAGAAAGGGAATTTAAGTAGCAGGAAAAGCTGCAGCTTTTCCTGGAGCCAAGTCCTCCAAGTGCAGGACATAAAACATCAGATAAAAAGCAAAACTGGCAGAGTAACCGTAGGAGGGACAATGGGAGAACCAATGAAACATGCCTGGGTAACATTTACCACAGTCAGTGGTAACACATGAAATGAGTGTTCCCTTTCAAAACTTCTTATATGCCTTCCTCTGGTCCTCAGTGTTCCTTCAGCTGAAGATCTGCTACTCCTGTAAACTCAGGTAAGCAGTGACACTCAAATGTAGATACCTGTGACATTCCTCTCAGGCCTATCCTGTAATTTTCAAGCTAAGCAGAGAGTTTCACTCCACAGCACAGCTCAGGTAATGAAGATCAGCTCAGCTTTGACAGCACCTTCTGGTTTTTAATGCTGTCACAGCTGGTCCACCAGCTGTTTTCTGCATGTACTCTTGCAAACTTAAGGGGCAGGCCAGGCAGCAGAAGTTTGAGCACTAAATTCTTGGATTAA
Organism: Irena cyanogastra; assembly: GCA_013397155.1. Lineage (NCBI taxonomy): Eukaryota > Metazoa > Chordata > Aves > Passeriformes > Irenidae > Irena > Irena cyanogastra. The sequence continues at coordinate 875,145 of VWZV01017481.1, forward strand.
CAGGGGTTAGATGAGGCAAATGTACAAGCAACAGCACTCTGAGGAAGTCCGAAACGGAAGCATAGCTGCAGAGAGGCTAGAGTGCAAGAGCCACACAAACAGTATTTCTCAAACTCTTTAAACATATACAAACATACAAGTACTGGCTGAAACAACCTAAAAATATGCACAGGCAAATTTCTCTAACACTGACTTAATTACTGTTAAATTAACACTACTATAGATCCACGCCCCACTAACAGAAGTCCTAAGAAAACAAGAAATAAACAGGTGAGTCATCCAACTTTTTCACCTACCTTTCTTGTACCCCTTTATTGAGCCCAGACTCTGCAGCATCCAAGCTGCTGCCACATTCCACACAACTCTGGCTACCAGACTTCACCCAGCAGTTCCTGGGCACAGGTTTGGAACCATTTTTCCATTAACATGGGCTCCACTTGGAAACAAAAGGCTCAAAGTACTGATCTATGTCACTTATTTTCTTCCTCTAGCAATTTCAGATGAGATATTACAGAGCTGCTCGAGCGCCCTCATCCTTACAGATTATGAGGAAAAAGAAGGAGAGCTGTGCCCAGTGTACTTCAGGAAAGGGATCCAAACCAAAGCTAACCAGAACATAGGAACCAGCCAAGGCTTGGCAGTGCCACTGGCTGCTTCCAATGAAGGGAGCTACCACAGGGTGCATTTCAGACACATCCACAGGCAGTGCTGCCGTGGATTTGGTCTCCCTTGGCAGTAAGTGACATTCAAACCAAAGAAATTTACAATTTACAAAGCAAATCTTCATCTTCCACAAAAAGATGACAGAGGTGCAGAGGTAAAGCACATCCCCCTCAACAGTCCCACTTTCTTTCACTGTCCTGTGCAATACCAAAGGGATCCCCCTCCTTTCAGGCTTTCTTTCCTTCTTGAACAGGAACCAGCACAGTCAGGAGGCAAACTGCCTTTTACCATCCCCAGTAAGGTGACCAGGAGACAGGAGCTGGGAAGGCTGGGCTCTAGCAGAACCTTGTTTACCAGTTTAGGTTAGTAGCTTCTCCACAAGCTACTCAACACCTACTATTCACAGAGGGTCTAAGAGTGGACTAGAGACTCTCCCTTCTGCTTTCTTCACTTTTATTCAACCTCAAGCATTTCCCACTGAAGGCACTCCATCCAACACCCACCCAAAGCTATGGCATCAAAAGACCTGTAAGATAAACCACCTGAAGTGGTAGGATATCTCTATCTGGCATCTTTAATCAAGTTTTGTGTACATCTTGAGCCTTCAACCTTGCCAAGCAATAACATGATGCCTCCTAAAATGCTCCATTGACAGAGATTTAGTTGTGCCCACCATAACTCTTTCTGTCCACCCCCAAAGCACACTCTGCTGGGTGTGCAATAAAGCTGTGACACTCCCACCCCCTCTTACATAGCAGAAACAAGAACCAGGCTCCAGAGACAGCCAAGTGAGAACCAGTCTGAGGCACCACAGGTCCTGCTGAGCAGCTCCTCGCTGTCTGGATGGCTCCCTCCCCATGCAGACCCAGCCCCTGAGCCCTCCTGCTCTCAATGCCTACATGGCAGTACAGAAGCAATGCTTGCCTCACAGCCAGAGAAAACCGAGGGCCTCTGCAGCCTGCACCAATGTGTGAATATAAATCACATCCCAGCCAAACCTCACACTGCAGTCAAGATGAGTGGTTCTAAACCTTCTTTTAAAAAAGAAACAAAACAAATAACAGAAACAACACAGAGCAGACCACAGCTCCCCTGCTTTTAGGTCTTCCTCACCCTTTCAGGAGTTCAAAAAGACTCTCTGGTGACCTCAGAGAATATCAGCTCATTTTTGCTGGCGTGCAACTAGCTCTTCTGTGGAGCTGCCCCATGAAAGCAGGGGTTCTTTTATTTACAGTTTCTTTCCTCTTTTCCCACCAGTTATTTTTAAGGGATTATGTTTCCTGTTTTCACTGCTTTGCCTCCATTTGTCATTCAACACTGCCATTAAAGTAGGAGGGAAGTGCAGGGGAGCAGACCAACACAAAGCAAACCTTTAGGGTTCAGCAAGCAAGGGATTAAACGTCACCTCTTCCCCCCTCAGCCTCACGACTCTTTTGCATACCCTCCAAGACATTACGTAAATATAGTTTATCCTCCAGCATATACCCAGATTCTGGCAGCTGTGACAGATTAGACATTTCAGGATGGATCAGATAAGCAACCTATTCCTCCTGGCTTGTGACAGCTACTTACTTTCCCTGTGGCTGGTCCATTTTGGATCATGAACAAGTTGTTCTGGAAAACCCCTCCCTGTATGTTGGAGCTAGAAATGGTGCACGGTACTTTTTAGAGACAAAAGCAGAGCAACAGAACTCAGATACTCTTTCTCGTTATGCTGTTGATCTGCAGACATTGTCTCCCTATCACCCCAGTACCAGATGGGTGATTTTCAGGGAAATGGTAGTAAGAGAAAAAACAAAAGGAAAAATCCCCAAAGGCTCTGGCAACAATTTAGAAGGATGCAATCCACAGAACTACTGACCCTTCCTTAAGCCTCTGCTTACAGATGTGTTGGCAGCAGTCTCACAAACCCTCTTGATGAAGGTTGTACTGAGTAACTCAGATGCAGTGTATTCCTAGAACTCTGTGCTCCTCAGCACAGCTCTTCTGCAACTTGTAGAAGTATGGTGACCCCTGAGGTCAATAAATACAAAGCTATCAAAGGTTAAGGGTAACAGAACAACAGGCCTTGAGTAGATAAAGGGCAGTTTTACTGTTTTAACACCTTTTCAGATATGTCAAAGCTCTTTGCTCTCTGTTCATGCATTCTTTACTACAGCCTGACTCCCGTCCATCACCTGATACTCAAACACACGTGCTCTCTATGAAGGATAAAGAATAACTGTTTTAGCAGAAGCAGAGTCAGAAGCATCTCTGCAAAGTCCATTAGCTCCCTCCAAGAGTTCACATGCTCCTATTCACATGATTCTAGGGTTCCCCAAGGCTGCTGCTGTAATTGCAACCTTCCCACCCTCCTCTCCCCCAGTCACACTGCAGGGCTGCCCCAGAGGTGATAGTGCATTGCAGTAGAAGCAGATGATGACCAAGGGATGGAGGGAAATGAAAGATAAAAAGCAAAGTGTTGAGACAGGAACACAAAAACTCTGAAATAAAAGTTGGTTTTAAGCCAGCTCAGGTTGTGGCTAAGCTAGTCTAATGAGGGAGTGCAGGTTTGTGCAGCAGCAAATCATACACAGAAAGAATCCTTACACAGGTATCAGAGAGCAATTAAGGTTTAATTAGGCTCAGGATAGACAAATCAACACCAAAGAGGAAACTAATTACATATGAAACTGAATCATGCACGGCACATAAACACCAGGGATACCAGAATAGTAAAGGACATTGAGACGGGAGAAAAACACCACAACTAAAAACTGTCAACAAGGAGAGAAATCAGCATCTGAGACGGCCACAGCCACTTCTGGAGAAAACACACTTCTGCTCCCAGGCAGAAGTAATCTTCAATTCACGGAACTGCAAAATGAACATTTCAGCAGTGAAGAAAAAACCAACTAAAATCACAGCAAAGCACCAGGAGATCCTAAGCTCAATATCTGACAGCTCAGACCACACAGCTGGGCAGAAGGGACAATAACACTGAAGACGAAAAGCAATTTCCCAATGCAAAAACCAAGTTGTCCCTTTCTGCATCAGGAAGGGCAGATACCCTCCCAACACCAGCTAAAAATGGTGTAGTCCTCTCCAGCAAAGTGTGCCATGTGCTGATGGCAGGCCATGCTGGGGAACAAGCACGAGGTGCACATGCAGGAGGGCTCAGCTCAGCAGGGCTGTTCTCAGGAGAGCTGTGTAGGTACTGCTTCTCTCAAACCATACATTCCCTGAGGGCTGGGTATTTCTTTTTCCTTTGAACAGTGCCACCTTATTTCTTGACATTACTGTAAACAGACTTACCACAGGAACTGGTTTAGGGAGCTGCTGATTCGGAGCATCAGCAACTTTAGATTTTAAAGTTCCCCTTAAGAGGTAGAACAAGCAGAGCACACAATAATGTAGTTTTGGAAAAAATAATAGGTACAAAGGGTATAAATAAACAACCACACAGTGAAAACCTGAGCAAAACTGCTGCAAGGAAGATACTGAAAGTTTCTAGGCTTGGTAATATAACACAGATCACAAGACAGTTGCATTCTTGGCTGAGTACACCAGCTTCTCTCACTGATCTTGCAAGAGAATGTTAATGAGACCTACCTGGAAGGTTTTAAATTTTAGGGGAGTACTGTTCTGGCAGGAACTTACTGGTTGGTAAGTTATTCTGAAACACGAATTACCTTTACTGTAAATGCACCTTTCTACGCAGTTAAAACACAAACAAAAAACCAAACAAAAAATCCAAAGCAAGCAAACAAAAAACCCCAAACCAAACATTAACCCAAAAAAACCCCAACATACAGATCTGCCTTTGGAGAACTGCAAATAAGAAAAGCTGGTTAGTCTAGCAGTCAATCCTGTAGCACAAGAAAAATGGAATTTTTTCAATTCCTGTCTCCTTTATTGTTGCCAGCTAAAGGCTTGGTTGATTTCTTAAGCAAACTCAGTGGGAGAATAGACCAGACTTCCCTGAAATATTCTCCTGCCACAAAATTTCTTTATTGCCAAGTACCATTCAATTAACAACAGTTATGGCCAAAAGAAGTGTCTCTTGCACTGTAGTAAGAGAACAAAAGTCAGACCCCTGGATTCTACCATGCCAAGAGCCATAGAAATGTTGGGAGAAAAAAAGAAATACAGAAGAGCTTCCCAGTAAGGAGCCTGGTAATGAGACACAAACTACTCTACAGCTTCAGTTCATTTACATGCATTAGTAATTAAAAAATAATTGTTTGGTTGGTTACATAAAAGAAGATGTGGTCACCAGAATGGTTCTTTATCATCCAAACACTGCAGCATAAGCCAACAAAAAGGCAGCAGAGCTAAGTAGCTAGGGCCCTTTAGGCCCTATCCACAGCAGTGCTCTACCAGAAACAGAGAAAAGAAAGGTGAAACCATCCTGGTCTAACCACCACAGGCAGAGATGAGAGGGGCTAAAGCTCATTCAGCATCGAGGACACCACCTCACATCACAGATGAGGTGTAAGTTAGAACCAAAACCAAAGTTAAGGGTCAAGATCTCACACCTATCATCTGTAGATGATCTTGGACAAAAACCCCTCTGTTTCCCTGGATGGTCAGGGAATGTTTCATTTCTGAAACAGCTGCAGATCCCAAGAACAAATAAGCCCATATCATTACAGCAGTGCAAGAGAATATATGGAAAGAAACCCCCAGTTTTAACAGTGTGTACCCTTCTTCTTTTGTGCAGAAAATTTCAGATTGAGTTTTCTCCTCCCCATTCTCATGACAGGTATAGGATCCTTATGAGCATTTTTTTAAGCCAACCTGCAATTCTGCACATTGTAACATAAAATGACAAATTATTATCCTATTAAAAGTAAATAACTGACCCTAATCACAAGTCTCACACAGACTTTCATACTATTAAAACTATATTTCAATATACTTAAACCCCAGGTTAAACCCCAGGATTTTCTAAGCACAGGACTCCTATATCCTTAACACTATTCCTTTCTCCAGGCCTGCTTCTCTGAAAAACATTCACCCACCCAATTTTTGCCTTATCAGGAACCTGCTACATTCCAAAGGGCTGTGCTCAAGGTTGCAATGTTCTTTTCCAGGCATTCTGCTGACTATTTCACTGCCAAATACGGCCCTTTCCAGTATATACTTTTTTGCAAGAACTCAAAACCTGAGGCATTTCAACAGGGTTGCACAGCATTGCTGACAGAAAGTAGACTGCTGTTTACTTCAACCAAAGAAAAAAAGTGTGTCACTTTGTGTATTTTTAAAACCAAGAATGAATAATTGATATCTGCCTTCACACAGTGCTTTGCTCCCAAAGCAAATCAAGCTAAAGGGATATATTCAGTAGTACAGCTGCCCCTGGGCTGAGCCACTGGACACCTGCAGGCTATGCAAAGAGGAGAAGAGAGGAACAGGGAAAAGAACATGAGTTTGCCCTTGTAACAGGGTGCTGAGTCCTGGCAGAGCAGCGAGACTTTCTCAGCCCTGTCTGAGAGACTGAGTTGTAGACAGCACAGTGTTAAAGAGCAGGAATGGTTTGCTACCCCCAGTTTTCCCCTACAAATAGCAACTCCTCCCCACTGCCTACGGCACTGGCTGACATCTCCCAGGCACACTTGGTATGCACACCGAGATAGGACACACTCTGACAGGTTTCATTTGGAGCCATCTTCAAGGACATATTAAACAATGCAGTCAAATCCACTTAAATACCCAACAGAGTATCAGAATAAACCTGTTAAAAGGATTATTCTACATAGGAGTTGATTTCTACAACAGTTGCATTTGTTGTAAAAGCCCTTTAAATGAATACCAGCTAAGGAAATCACCTTGGGGCTGAGGCAGAGCACGCAGCCAAGAACAAGAAATCAGCTATTTTAATAGGTTCTACAGAAGAGAACCAGACCCAGCTCTGCTGAGTTGCTCAAAGTGCCTCAGATAGTAATCCTGTTTCGGGAATATAGGGACTGTTCTGGGCTCAATGAGTCAGCAGGGTGGGGCATTTTTTTTCCCATGTTTGTGGACTGAACAGGAACAGAAAAAGCAAAAGAAGCTGGAAGCCAGAAATGTAGCACCTGGCTGGTGCACAGGCAGGAATTCAGCAGAGTTAAGTCAGAAGAGTTCACAAATCTCTGCAGAGCCAGCAGTCACAGGTAAAAATAGAAGTCTTATCTGGGAGTCACGTAAGCACTCAAAATAAAACTGAACAGAGAAACTGTAAAGATGTTTCAATGCTGGAAGCTACAAGTATTTTCTCTTAGTGGTGACTCTTGCCTTCTGCTTGTTCAAGACTGAGCTTTTTAAGCAAATCACACTATCTGACAGAAATCTTAGTTGCACTATTAGGCCAGGACATGACATTTTCTATTTCAAACAAATGTAAAAAGGCCTACGAATGACCTCCAAAACTCCACTTTCCCAAAAACACTCATCAAGGGAAAATATTCACACAGTTACAAGACGTATTTCTACAGATGTCTTGTTACAGTAATTACATCATTAAAAAATGACATGAAATCTTAGCCCATGAACACTCACACACTCTCAGAAAACAAGTTACTGAAGGAGGTCCACTCACCTCTAAAAGCTGTGCTGACCTGGCATGCCTCCTGTGCTCCATCCAGATGATTTATGACCTAAACAACCTTTTGGCAGAAGCTGGTCACCTTTTGAAGTCTTAGTAAAAACGAGTAATTGTATCTACTGTTTCTTCCATTTTCTCCTAGTCATAAGCAGTCACTATATTTGCTGATGTAATAACTAAAACCACAAAGTACTTACATAGGCAACTGGAAGGGGAGTCACTCACACAGACCAGGATGTCATCAGGTCTGTCTTGCAAATACTTACTGTAAATACTCCCATTTTCAGTCCTAGAGTTCCACTTAAATTTATTCTACAAAACAATTTCAAATATCTACAACCTCTCAGGCAGCTTTTACTCATTCATGCTCTGCCAGCAGAAGAAACAAAACATCTTCCTGGGGAAGAGGTGACTCTGCTCAAAGGACACCCCAAACCTCTTTGTGAAACCCCAAAGCAGCTGGATAGTCATAAGTGAAATTGCTGCAGTTAAACAAGACTTCTCAGGACTAGCATTCCATTGTTATTTGAATTAACAGCCCCAGAGTCACAGGGGACTGGGGGTTTAAGTGTAAATTGTCTTTCATGGCATTACCCACTCTGCCCCAACACCACTCCATCAGTTACTGCTCCACCAGCAACATCTGTAGCAGGACAGATTATGATCCATGCTTACAGGGCTTTTGTGCTTTGGTTGGGTGAGTTTTGTGATTTTCGTTTGATTGATTTTGGCTCAGAAAAAAACAAACAAAACGCCCAAAAATGCCAGAGATAAATTCCCTGATCCAGTTCTCAGTGTGAAGCTAGAAACGAGCAGTTGTTGGCACGACTGACAGGGCAGCAGGTCACAGCATGAGCTTTAGCACCAGAGACAATTTAAATCAAGATTTAGCCTCAAGGGGCATAATACAAAAATACTGGAAGACACACACAGATACATGTTGTAAGACAAGGTAGCTCGTGCTTCAAATTTTAAGCAAATAAACCAAAAAAGGAAGAAGCAGAAAACCCAGAGATTAACACATAAGGAGCAGCCACAGGCAAAAACCCTTATTCTGGACTTATGTACTTATGGGGGAAACTGAATGAGTTAATATGAACACAGAATTAAGCAGGAAAAAAGAAATAGTGGAAGCAAGCACATGAATTGTAGAAATCAGTGAAAGGGCAAGCCCTCCAGCAACAGAACTCAGGTTTTTTTCATGGTGTTTTGCTTGGGTGTTTTTTTTGACAGTATTTTCCCTTAAACGTTAAACATGGATATAAACCAATTTCTAAACACATACCTATAGAGGAAGTCAATCAATTTACTAACTAAAGCATGATGCAGGAGAAATGCACTGAATTTGATCCCAGTACACTAGAGCTCACCAAAATTCAGCTAAAACCCTGATTTCAACAACTCAAAAGACTGAGCTGCATATTTCCTCATTAACACACTTGGAAATTTATTTATGCAAATCACTATATTAAGATAAAAGCTTGCTGTAAACCTAAGGCTGTTTTTCTTTTAAAGTTCCCTTTTCATTCTTTACATGTGTTTGGAAAAAAACTTGCAAATGACTCGTTTCCTTACAAACTAAAAAACACAACCACAAAGCAACCAATTATTAAAGACTATTAAACAAGTCTGTTTCAATGTGCACCAGCCCTACATGGCAAGTGTCTATTAATGGGAAAACCAGTTTTAGCATCAGAATGCTTCCTTAACCAGATGTTGGACTAATTACAGGGAAAAGTTCCTTATAAAGTTTAGGTAGAATCCTCTAAATTTGCTTGTATCTTTGCATCAGTGCATATTTGCACATACATTGAAACCAGTCTGAAACACCAATATACAGAATAAAATATTCAAGTTAAAAATTCTTCCTCTTCAGAGTCTTGTGCACATATATATTCAGAACACATTTACATAACAGATAATCAGGTCTCCTTCTTTGCTTTAAGTGGAGATACTGAGGTTTCTAACACGCTCTGGAATGGAGGACGCTAACTGGAGGAAGATGTGTAACCCTTTATCTGCAGCAGAAATGTTATTATGTTTACCTATCAGCACAGAACAAAGCAGAGCTCAGATCACATTAGTACGTGTTTCAGTTTGAGCAGAGACCACAACAAATTATGTATAGGTCAGTGCTCAAGGCTGAGTGAATTTGGGGTAGTCAAGGTCAGGCCTAGGGCACGTTTGCTGAGCACACAGGACAGGTCAGTGCCACTGGAACAGCCCCATCACAGCAGGGTGTGACAGCCTTGTCACAGCTGCCTGCAGACATTGGCCCTGCAGAGAGGAAGGCACCTGCTGTTGGTGGCTCAGATACTCTAGAGACATAATAGACATATTTTTCTCTCCAGGAATACTGAAAAAGCCCTACCTAACCAAAACTCATTTTGAGAGAGTCCTAGCTCAGAGGACTGGGCAAACTGGAAAGAACATATTTGATATTTTGATGCAAATACCATTTTATCACTTTGTCAGGTCACTTTCCCCTTTAGGACAGCAGATGCAGGATGGCTAAAAGAATTATTAAATAGAGTAAAAATGCTTTCCAAATTACATTAGTGTTTCCATAGCACCTAACCAGGAGGCATGGCAGATACATATGGCCAGCTAACACAGTTCTCCAAGAGGTGTAAGAAACTTCCAAACACAATTACAGTTTTGAACTGCCTCCCCAGCATAGCTCTAGGCCAGCTCTCAGCCACATCAGCATTACTACTGAAACAGCATAACCTGCATGCACATCAGTTGTAAACCATTTATGATCTAAGCCTGTGAAGACCTTATCAGTGCTTTTGAAGTCAGAGCTCAAGTTTAAACTTTAAAATCAAAGTATCTTGGGAAATTCTGGTTCAGGTAGCTACATAGAAACAAACAGCTAGTGCTGTGGAGCTTCAGTCACAGCAGAACTGTCACTAGAAATCTCCTGGCATCAGCAAGACCTCAATCAAGTCTTTCCCAAGACACTGTTAGAGGTCTTGAGATTGGCCACTGGTTGTGTTCAACTATTAAACAAAACAAAAACAATAATCCAAACAAAACAAAAAAAAACCAACACCAACCAACCAAAATTTGTTAAGCTGTCTTGCTCCTTCCTTGTTACTTATTCCAAATGCATACCTTCTTTCCTGATATTTTTTCCTATTGAGAACACTGACCCTTTTAGCAATACAGACAAACTGGTAATAGCAAGTTCACTTCAGCTCTGTGACTGCATATTTCACTCAGTGCATACAGAAGTTGCAAAATCAATTTGTATTAGGAAGGGTCAAAGTGATGTTCAAATCCTATGTAAATATTTCTATATAAAGGACTGTGGTTTCTCAACAACTACAAAAGAAAAGGCTTATGGGTTTGTGGAACTGCTCAGCTGTGCTCAGGAGGACTTCAAGAAATTGAGCAAGTCAAACAGAGCAAGTGCCTCTCCAAAGCCTAAACAGGTGCAGAGACAGGTCTGCATTCTCTGCATTCTGTGTTAACACATCACTTAAGAATACAGGGAAGTGGAAAATAATTGTCTCCACTGAGGCCTCATATAAATTCATAAGATATGAGAGACCTTCTGCTTTCACATGAAGCAGAACCCAGCCCTCATCTGAATGGCAAGAGCACCAGACCATGTAAACCATCTCGAAATTGCAATCAGTCTCTCATCCCTGTCATGCAGTAGAGATGAATTCAAGAAGGCAGTCAGACCTGTAGCTCAATACACCACCTGAAACACAAAAGGAAAACAAGGGAATTTTCTTGATCCCTATCATTGAAAAGAGGATGGGGACCATCAGCCAGGTCTGCCAATGGCCCTTCTGCCAGAAAAAACCTGAACTGTTGAATGAGTGTAAGACAGTAAATGGTTTCCAGGTTCCCTGTTGAGCTGAGCACAAGCTGGTTCTTCTGGATATACTCGAGGACTAAACACAATCCTCCTTGTCACACATCATTCCCCTCACCTGATCACACACATGCTTATCATGAGTTCTGTCAGAGCAGCATCTCCCTCTGGGCCCATTACAGTCACAGGTTTCAAAGGAAAGAGGGCAACAGCAGACAATGGAGAACTCATATGAGTTATTCAGTATACTTCATTCCCCTGAGTAAGTTCCTCAGGAAAGATGCCAATGGAGAAAAGGCTGAACAAAAGATTCACCCAAATAATTACTCAGGTGACTGTTAAGCCCAATGTATTGCTCACAATAAGTGCACCAGCTTTCTGTCAGAGTCAGAAGCAGCTCTTGAGGGCCCCTGAGGATCTTATTTACGTGAGCTGAGAGGTATTTGTTCCAGCTTAGGAAACCTTTGAGACAATACTCTGGATTTGACTAAAACATTCTCTTCCCAATACCCATCTACCCCATATTAGGAGCCACAGATGATCAATACTAGGACTAGAGAAGTGGTGTATGTCCCCAGGCTAAAGAGACTATTTTCATCTGACAGCTTGTCAGCTTCTTTTTTCTCCTTGCAATTCAGATTTCACTTGTCAGCTTTCTAATAAAGAAAACCAAGAAAAGTAAAACACGGAATGGACTGTAAGATGTGCTCTCCTCACTGCAGCCACTGATGTAGTGTAGGATGCCCATCACCTTCAATCCCAGCTAAGCACTGGCTTTAGTATCCACCACAATTAGGCTTAGGTGGAAGAACTGCAACAGAATTTTGCAATTGGACATTCTCTGCTGGCTAATCTAGAAATCCACATAAGTTATTGATACAGCTGGCAAAGACAAATTTATTCATCCAAATACCATGATTCCCTCAAAGACAGATGAAGCATTATTGTGTTCTCAGAACAATACCAGTGACTTCATCCCTGTCAGACTGAGAGGTCCAATGACCACCTCAGGAGAACATAAAGCAAAAGTGTCCTACCCAGGAAAGGGACTCACATACTTGTTCTACCTAAAAGGATCCAAACAAAGGGGACAGTTTATAGAATTGACAGGCAAAGACAGGGGAAAACACATCCAAGTCTTCCAACACTGATCCACTGTTCTGAGCATATTATTTTCTGAAACTTCGTGTCATACTGTCACTCCAGGCCACTATAAAAAAATTTCCAGAGCAGCTCTAGGTTAGCAGGAAGCAGAACTGAAAATGAGGCAGTGAATTATGAGCTGAGGCAGCTGGACTAACAGTCACAGAAACAAATGTTCTGTGCCTTGGCTCACTCTAAGCACCACAACCTAACCTCTTTTGGGACACCCTGAGCCCAGGCAGGGGCTGCCTTGCTGGGCAGTCATACCCTGAGATGTAACTGCACTGCAGCAAATCAGCGCTGGGTTTGTATGTGACACCTCCCCAGTGACAACAGAACAATTACACTCACTTTTTAGCAGCTCAAATACATTTGGAGCCTGATGCTCCAGGGAACAAGGTATTTTCCTTCAGAACAGATTATTCTAGGAAGCTGCTGGCCCATTTCAAAAGAACACACAGATGTGACTGTAGGCAATTGAGGGATTTGTTGTTTTTTGGTGGCTTTTTGTGTGCTGGGTTTCTTAAAACTGTCCTGACAACAGCCTGCTCCAGCCTCACCCATCTTGTGGGTTGAAAATGGGCACTCCTTTCCTAGCTCAGCAGCCAAGGGAGTAGGTAATTGCTGATAACAGAACAGCTGGTAAATACCCCATCAGAGAAGTAGCTGCATTTCAGTGTGGAGTCTAGAATATTCTCAAGCTCTTAAGACGTAAACACACAGAGTGAGCCAAGGCTGCACAGTGCACTTCTCCACACCTCAAGGAGAGGAGCTGGAGTCCAAGCACACAATTTGCTCACCATTAAGTAACTCCTCCTGCAAGGGCTGCTTGCTTAGATTTTGGATAATACTGTGTGATCCACAGCAGCCTGCCATAGCTGCTACTGTGCTGTTGTCACAATCTGCAAGTAATTTGTGGATTTTGGATACTTCAGAACTTGTGCAGAAGCTCCTGAACAGGATGGGGTGGTCTTGAGGGTTCTAAAAAAATATATTATTTTTAAAAGAAAGAAGGTTGTGGTGGATCTACTCTTCTGGAAAAGAATCTTTATCTATCCTCCACAAGATAAAATAAATAATAATTTTTTTAAAACCCCACCCAGTAGCAACAGAGATTGGTGACATGACTGAAAATAACAAAATAACAGAAGGTAACAACTATGCAAAAGACTGTAATACCAACAGGCACAGTTCAGTAGTATAAACCACACTGAACCTTAGCAATTCACTCTTCCTGCAGGGCAGTCCTCGTGGATCCTCACACACATACTCCTGAGTATCCATGCAGCCATGAGCAACTAACTTGACTCCAGCTGCCACATTTGGGCAGAGCTTTCTCTAAAGCAGAGACTCCAATTACATTTGCAATAATCTGATTACTACATGAGCCATAACCTGGTTAAGAAAGGGTCTGAGAGATACCATTTTGGCACTTAGGAAGACGATAGGGAGAGGGAGACCTGCTTTGCTGTTTTATTAACAGATTTGCAATCTGCAGCCAGATTTTGTGACAGAAATACACCACGTTGTCCTACACAGGACACTTTAACTGTTTAAAACATACAGTACAATTTGGAAAAAAATTATAGAAGTTATGGATTTGTAAAACTCTCTCAGTAGTAAAACAGACCAACATTCAAGGATTTATTTACAGCTTATGGTTACTTTCACATCACTTGCAATTTAAAGATATGATCAGGAAAGCAATCCACTTTGTCATCAGTGAGCTGGCCAAAACCTGCTTTGTAACTCAAGACACTCAAATTGGTGTTTTGGAAGTCACATGCAGCTCACCCAAACGAATCCATGCCAGCACTTCTCTAGTCACTTGCAGCCTACCCCTCCATCCATCTGCCATGTTCAGCCTGAACTGGAACATCATTTCTTTTCCTACATGTGCTAGCAAAAGATTACTAAAGCCAGTGATATTTCACCAGTATATGAACAAGATCAGACCCTTATTATTCTTTCCATGCTTATCTGACTGAAGAGAACAAATCAAAGAGGAGACAGTAAAAACAAACCTAAACTGCTGGTCTTGGTTTCTCTGGGGAAAAGTAAGCTCCAGATAAGCTGTGCCTCCAATCAACACTGATTTTCACAGCAGCAATATGCTTCCCTATGGTAATTGAAATGGAGCAATTCTAAACAGCTTGCCAAGTCTCACCTCATTAACCTTTATGGACTGACCTCCAAAATTCCTTGAAGCTGAAATACAGGTCCCCCTTGCCTCTGCATGTTAACTGTTTACCCCTAAGAAGTCGGGGAGTAAGGGAGGGCATTAGAGAGCAAACTGCTAAGCATGCTAGAACTGGAAGAAGAACTGCTTTCAATCTATTACTGGGGCCCAAACCTTCACAGGCTTGGGCCTCTTTTGTTGGCCCTTCTTTCAGGTAGCCTGCAAAGCCAAATTTGGATTACAAATCACACCGCCCACCTACAACACTTCTTTTAAGAGTCAGTAAATAGCTCTAGTGTGCTGCCCAGTAGTCAAAAATAACCATTTCCTAACCCACACTTGAAAGTTCAGCAAATTTTCTAATTAAACCTTATTTTTCTTTCATCCCAAATCTGTTACTCAGGACGCCTCCTTGCCATTCCAGTCAACTCATTTTATGACTTTTGCTCGGGTCTCAGTGAAACTTTCTGACGGCAGTGAAAAGCAAGCTGTCAATGAAGGAGTGACTGAACACAGTACTTAGCATTTCATCCAAATATCCAAACCAGAGATATCAGACAAATGGAAGCACTTAAGAAAAATGGTAGAGCAATTAGTTCCACAAATCAGCAAGCTCTTAGCTTTCTTTTTCTCACCATTAGCTTGAGATAGCATAACTTTAAGAATTAAGAATATAATGTTCCAGTTTTGCACCCTGGAAGCCTGTACATGGGGTCACATATATTTACACTAAACAATAAAAATCTTCAAGATTAAAACCACATCCATTAACTGCTTTGCTAGAGATGAGAAGACACAGGAGACCAAAGCACTTCATTCACCAATATAATTCACTGCTTTGAAGTCCATCACCTACAGACACAAGTAAATCACCTCAAAAGTCACTGCAAAGCTTTAGGGCTCGAGCCCTGACTCTGTGAAATCACCAGGCTGGAATCACTGGGTCCTGGGTCCAACTGTTTTGTATCCAGCAGAGCACTGCAGTCTGTGCTCAGCATAGTATGGATGCTGCATGGATATCCTATGGCTCTGGGGCTGCTCGGTTCTAGCTGAGTCCCTACACCACTGCCAAACTTCAGGCTTGCACTGGTAAATGCATTTCACCTGTCCAGCCACAGGCCACTGGCCGCCTCCAATAGGCACAAGCTCTCTTGCAGCAGTGGCAGCTGCACAAAGTGAGCTCATCTCCACTGCCAGAGACCCCTCTGAAACGGCTGGTAAGGGTGCAGGGAGGACAAGCAGCTTTCTGACCCACTACTTGCAGAATTCACAGCTCTGTCTGCTCACTCCATAGGAAAGGCACCCCCACTTTGATCTCCCTGTCATGGACCATGAAAATGAGCTTCTCACAGGCAGATGAGGGGACAGCAGCAGCCTCCAGGGCTCCCCAGTACCAGACAACTACTGTATGGATTGCTTTACACTCCCATTTCAAAGGCAGGTGCTTTGTGACTGCAGAAGTACCTGATCTAGGGTGAACCTAAGAAATGAAAAAATAAAATCTGTCTACATGCTCTTACTTCTGGTAGGCCTGAGGTAAACATTAGCAACTCTCTGTGGAAGAAGGAACAAAACAAACACTTCAGAGTCCACTATAGTCACTGGGGACATAAAGCAGCTCTGTGGATTCCATTAAACTCTGCTGTAGGGAAAGAGAAATCGAGCGAGCTCTTCACTCCCCCAGACTAAGAAGAGGGGAGTGGTAGTGCAAGCACCCTGATAATCTCCAAAATCTCAAAATCCACTAAAACACTGAAAAGCAAGGCAGGGTGGGGGGTTGCATCTAAACAGCATCTTCATATCAGTGCTCCTAGGACATCACTGAAAGGAATCATCACAGGAAAGAATTAAAACATGTTTAAGAAGTCATAGCAAAATGAATTCAACCATTGTCAGGAAAATTTAAACTGCATTATTGATCCAATGTAAGGCACAGATGGAAAGCAGGTCCTGTGGCCAGCAGGCCTTAAAATTAACAAGCAATCTGCACATTATAAAAATTCCTACATTTCAGCTACTCAGAAGGAAGAATCTCTACACAGTGGACTGAAGTCTGCCTCAGCTGCTCAAAGGGAAGTTGTGCTTCTGAACAACAACAACAGGACTGGCATGTTGCCTCAGAAGTCTGCAAAATCCCAGAAAGAACTTTTCAAACTACATCTCAAAACTAAAATTCACAGAATACAATACTGGGTGGAAGAAGTGCAGAGTTAAGAAACTTGTCTAAGATCTCAGAAGATGTAAATAACTCAGGAAGCAAACCCTTGCAGAAACTGGTACAGAATAAGATCCTCCCAGGATGACACACTACATGCTTTTTTGGGGCTTTACAAATAAGTAGTGTCAAGTCTGCATTAAAAGCAGGAAATTCAGATGCTTGCCTATCTGGTCAGGCATTTAAGGCACACAAAAACTGAAGAACCTACAGCTCTAGGTAAGCAGGAGTTTTTAAATGGCCTTCTGCTGACATAACAGGAATTGTGAGGTTTGCAGTTCACATGCATAAATTCCACTGCTCTTTCCCTTCTCCACATTAAACTCACTAAAAAATAGGGAACGTTCCTTGCTCTCCAGAAAGGGACATTCAGAACTCCCACATTTAGCAGAGGCTAAAATAAGTAAAACTTCACTCCAATGGAATTAAATGACACATATCCCCAAACTGACCTCACATTGAGCACTGTGATGGTTGGTGGCTGTCTAGAGAAAGAGCCTGGCACAACTCTCTCAGAGCACCACCAGGACCTCTCACGTGAACGGGGGCACCTTGAGGGAGACAGCTGTGCAGGTAAATATTATTTATGTGGACTCCAGATAGTTTTCATGTTATTATACAGACAGATAAAATCATTTCACACAGAGTGAGAGCACTGATTTTATGTCGCAAGCTCCAAAGCCAAGCAACAGCTCCAGTGTGCTCTTCATTAACAAATTGCTGTTAGTTAAAAACTGTCCCAGATGAGGCCACTGCAAGATCTCATTGCTCCATAACAGTACTGTGCAAATTTACCCTTCACCATAAGCAGAAATGCACAATGAGTGGCTTTTCTCATGTCTATTTCTAAAACTAATGTTGAACAGAAGGCAGAATTTTAAAAATCTTGTTCTTTCTCCACAATCATGGTAAAGATATTCAAGCTTAATGCAAAGTTAAGATGTGATTTTTTTTTTCNGCGGCCCGGCTCCGGCGGCGCTGCGGAAGGGGAGGGGAGGGAAGGACCCGGCGCAGGCACTGACACGGCGCTGGGGCCTCTTAAAGGGGCAGCCGGGCCGGCCGGGCCGGTGGACGCGCGGGAGTGGGGGGGGCCCAGCGCCTTCCTCACGGCTTGGTGGTGCTAAAAACACGAGTCATGAGCGGTCCCGCCCGCTCGCCCTTGCAGCCACAGGGCTGGGCATCCTCACACCGTACAAACATGACCATAGCTAAGACCGGTTAAGAACATGCCATGCACACAGCCTTGTGTGTGTAGGGAGGTATCTATTCCCGTCCATACAGCCATGCCCTCATATATTATGTATAAACACTAGCACGTCTCTGCGCTCTCTCTTGTGTTCATAGCAAGGCTCTCCCCCGAGGCATTGATGCAGTTCACATTCAAAGGTCGCGTTTTCCCCCACTCATGTAAGTGCTGGTTAGTACCAGGCTTGTTATCCTACCTTCCTTACCAACAAATGATAAGCTGGATTTCTGAGATGGGCAACTGGTACTCCAAAATAACTCTGATGCTGATAATAAAGGCTGCTTTGTTTGGGCATTAGTCTCACTTTTGTCCCGTTATATTATTTAGCCCCAGTAACTCAGTCTCATACTTCATCTCTGGGTGAAGGGTGGCAAATGATTTGAACAGAATTCTGGCTGCTGGGTATTATTTTCCTTCTGAAATCACACCATCACACTTCCTTCC
The DNA here is from genome assembly GCA_013397155.1 of Irena cyanogastra. NCBI lineage: Eukaryota > Metazoa > Chordata > Aves > Passeriformes > Irenidae > Irena > Irena cyanogastra. Next base: position 893,429 of record VWZV01017481.1, read on the forward strand.
TAACCTTGCTTACAGCATGTATCCTTTTTGTGTATTAATTCACCCTCTGAAAAAAGAGTAGAAAATACAAGCGTACCTTCATCTTGCCTCTTTGGAGGCTAGGGAAAGATGATATGTACCCCTTATATCCCACATAAAACTGTTTCTTTTATGTTTGTGGTGAAGCATATTTTTCTGGTATATGTTGCTAGAAAAGAGAGTGGGATATAGCCCTGATAAGAACTAACAAAATCCCATAGGAATGAAAAGCACAACTCCATGGGCGTAGCTCTTTTACCTTTGAGATATGTACTGTTTCAAAATCCATTAAATAGTTTTTCTCTCCATGCTTTTTATATGCCAATCAAAATATTTTGGGGTACTTTCAGCTATATCACAAATGGCTACTCATGTATTCACTTTTGCATAGTTCATCCCTCTTGGTTTTTGTTTCCTGGCTTTAACTGCTTTTCCTGCACTTGTTTCCTCAGCTTTTAACACATAACAGGCATTGGCTGACCTATATGGAAAACAGATTATGACCTAAATCGTTATAAAATCTGTATGTTTAATAAATAACTCTATAAATCTTTAAAGACTTCTCAGTCACAGAAATAAAACTCCTTTTCTCTATTGATGCTATTTGTTTGCTTAGAGTCAGTTTGACCAACAAAATTCTGACATGCAATGTATTTCTAGGAATAATAAGATTGTACTTGCATGGTCATAAACAATGGCAGGTATGTGACATCACTGGGATATGTTCTGAATTCATACAGAACTTTTACTGAAGGCTCGCCATTCTGATTTATTTCTGGAGTAGTTTCTATTTGGGTCCACTTTTCTGACATTTGTGTCCTTTCTGGTGGGAGTAAGAATTGTAATGAGTCACATAAGGGATTTCTTTGGCACACTTACCTTTTAGTGAATAATACTGTTAAACAACTACACCCTCTTTATCTATAGAGGTAGCACAACTCCAGAAATTCCACTGGCGATTGAAGTGTTCTCTGAATTTTCGCTGATGCTTTATGCATTGAACAGAGCAGTATTTTAATTGGGTACGAAATTTCTTTAAGACTACGATGGCAGACACATACCTGTGATGAGACTGAGAATCCTGCGATGAGGGGCTAAACTCGAGCCGGCCAGACCGGCACATCCCCTCTGCTGGCCGGCGAGAGATCGCAAAGCGCTTCCGAGCCGGCACGGATCTGATCCTGCAGTGACCGCCGGGCTCCCTCTTGTGGGAAAAGGAGCCGCTCGGCTCTGGGTAAAGCTCTCGAGCTGGCTGTCACTCGAGGGCTGGTCTTCAGCATCATCCCACGCAGAAGAACCGCGTGGGACAAAAAGCAAACAAACAAACAAAAATTAAACTAACAAAAACCCGTAGGACATAAGCTGAGCTTTTAAAATGAGAAATAAAACATGGTTTCTGATTAATATGTGGCTGAAACTAAAAAATCGCATTTTTGTTAACACAAAGCAGCATTCTTGGTAGAGTTTGACAAAGCAGATGGGTCCTAGGAAGTCCCATCCAGTCTAAATCATTCTACGAACTCGGGGAAAAAAAGGAACTCTCCTTCTCCAAATTCAGACAATGGCAATTTCTCACTGTGAGAACAACTTCCAGGCCAAAAATACAGCAAAATTATCAACCCTCTCTACCACCAAATACATATTTCCTACAAGTTGCCAAACATTTTAGTTGAACTTGCATGCTCAGAGATGTGATACAGAGTGTTCAGAGCATTCACTCACCAGTGTGTTACATTAGAACAACCTCTAACTACTAGTGGGAAGATGAAAACACGCAGAGGGAGATTTACACGCAGATTTATTCATGGAGAATAGACTCCAGTTCCACCACAACGCAAACATGACGTGGGAACCAACAGGATTCAGAAAGTTCTGAATCCCATGACCTATGTAAGTATAAACAATCATACCTCAAGTGTCAAATAATAACTCAAAAGGTGAAATAACACCGTTAAAAATTAAAAGACCAGGCTTTTGTAGTAAGAAATTAACTTTGTCAGGTGGCTTTCTTAAATAGCTTTTGATCCATTACCAGTAGGTTTGCTCAGCACAAATGCATCCACAATCCATGAACATGTTAGCTTTTACTTATTAAAGACAAGAAACAGCACAACTTTAGTATTTCTTTTGGGAAATGGATTGTTACAACTGCTCTTTACCTTTGCTTCAGACTGACTCCAAAGTTTACTTCAACTTCTCACCTGCAAATTCCACAAGGAAACTGAAACTGTGACTGTTGCCATGATCACTGGGGGATTTCAACTGGTATAGAAATTGTGGTTTAGCCTACCTACAGTTAGAGTTTCAACACTGTTTTCCAAAATATTAAGGCTTCTTCAAAGTCAATTAAGTTGCTGATAAAATGGATTTACAGAGATAAAACATTGGCCAGGCAGAACTTATATATTTATATTTATTTCCTATGGTTAGTTTCCTTTGTGCTTTCCTGAACAATTCATCATTTGCAACATGATCCAAGATTCATTTTAGATGATAAATTATTAATATGGAGTTCTTTGCAGGGGAGGTTTTGGTGGTGCTAAAAACACGCTTAAAACCAACTAAGCAAGCAAAAAAACCCGAACACAAACACAAGAAAAAAAATCACAACAAAAACCCAACAAACCACCAAACAAAAAAACACCCAGTCTCAAAGCATCCATCATTTTAGCCAATAGACTCAGGCTATTGTCCCATGATAGCTGATGACTGATAGAGTATTACATTTGTATGTGAAGTTTTTGGAGCTCCAGATGATACAAAACAGTAATGATATCATACAATGTGTTGAATCCCTAGGAAAAAACTGTCCCAGCTGATTTCCCAGGCAACATGATCCTGTTGTTGAAGAGATTGCATCTCTGTGACTTTGTACAATAACTGAGCTCAGCAACAGAAGAAACCCTTAGGAGATGTATTTCTTGATGGGAAAAAAGAAAAAGGATCTTAGATTTGTTCCTGAGTCATTCTGCAGTGTAAACACTGTCTCTCATGTCAGCACTGAAGCCCAGCTAACCTGATCTGCTGCAGCAGAGTGAACCATGCCCACTCTCACTCAGGCTCAGGAAACCCAAAGGCTGTGGCCACGCTGCCCACCCAGCACAGCACGTGCTACAAGCACAGTGTAAATTCAGCTCCCTTGTGAAACAGACTCTGGAATTGAACAACTGCACAGAACATCATAAGGTCAAAATATTACACATTTGGATAAAGAGCTCCTTTCGTACCCTCACAGATTCATTTTTTCCACCAAATGCTACATTTGTGTCCTTGCCAACAGGCAGCACAATTGCCAAAGTGAAGATTGTCTGATAAAAATGACACAGAGTTCCTAGATCTCTATTCATCATATTCTAGGAAGCTGCTCTAACTTACGTCAAAGGGAAAAAGTAATAAAAAGCACATTCAAGCTATCTTTTCTCCACTTTTCTCCATTTCTTATTGAAGTGGGAAAAATGGCAAAGAATCCAGAATATTTTCAGATTGATGCATGTCTTTATTAACAAATATCTTTATTTCTCAGCAGCTCAAATCTGAGTCCTGTTATAATTATTTTTAAAGATACTGTTGTTTCTGCAATGATTGAATAAATATCCCAAGAAACAGTACTTTGTAACTGTTTTCTTTCTCTCCATTTAAAACAATTGCAGTATGAAATTCAGAGCATTACATATTTTTTTTTAGTGCCAGCAAGCCTGACATGCTGGATATGAATCCTAGAAACATGGAATTCTAAGCTAGATGCAACAGTGTATTAGAGTTCAGAGAGTTATTGGAAAAATTAGAGTGAAATAATGTTTTCCCATTTTATGCACCTGTGTAACCATTCTTTCTTATTCAAGAGAATGGAAAAGAAAAGCATTCTTATCTGGCAACATTTTTCAAAATAGCTGTGTTAAAACAACCAAGTTCCTACCTGGACTTCTTTTAGGCTTGGAAATATTTAATACTGGGCTCTGCTTCTCAAGTGGAAAATTAATACACATTTTTCCTGGATGGAGAAACCCCAGGGGAAACTATGCAGTCTGCATTTGTGTACTTCCAGGCCTGGTACTTAAAAAGATTTATTTTCAAATAGTTTGAAAAGACTTGGAATACATAAAACCAATCAGGTATTTTACACTATGATTTTAAAAGGCAAAACCATATTGACAGCACCCTTCATTCTGAACTGCCACTTGTTGCCTGCTCCCATGAGAATGCCACTTCACTAGCTAAGGTTTCTAGAGAATTCTCATAAAACAACAAACTAAAATGACATCATTTTTGACTACAAGCCTTTTTGGCAGACAGGTGAGCCCATGGCACTGGCAATGTCTTCTTGCATTAAGACAAGGATTCTATGTTTCAACTACACAGAGAAAGGTTTACATAACAATTGTACCACCCTGCACAGGGAGCCTGCAGCAGCAAGGGAACTCTCAGCAAGAAAGTTTGGGTAAGTTTTTCCTCCCTCATTTCTAAAATTAAAGCTCTCTATTTCTGGTTTGAGAGCATTGTTGCAGAGAAGTGTGACACTTGCAGAAACAGTTAACAGTTAGCAGCAACTCAGGCTGACTTGAGCATTATCTTCTGGAACTTCCATAATATTCTCTAGTTCTGTGGAAACAAAAAAGTTATAAAATCAACATACAAGAAATTGTACCATCTGATATTAAGAGTAACAAAAGCTGGATACAGGCCCAATCACTCCTGTAGGCTAAAACCCGGGCAGACAATGATACAAATATGCTCACAGGTGTTTGAAACTGGCTGTAATGCTTGAAAAACCTCCCTAATCCTTTGGACTATAAACAAGGAAAATGCACACAAAAAGCAAAACTTCACATACTGATGAGATTTCCTGCCCCAATTTGGGCCCTGTGCACAGGAGTGCTCTCCAGCTCCTTTATCATGGACTGCTCAAAGGCCAAGGCAGCAACACGGGAAAAGAATTCTTTGACATTTTCTCCTAGGAAACAAGACAGAGATGATGTATTTTTATAAAGGCACCTCAACAGATGATCAAGCATAACAAGCACATCTGTGAACAGCTGACTGCTCAATACTGGGACAGAACAGGCTTCTCCAAAAATCTGTCTCCCATTCTGATCACTGCAGAAAAATTTTCCAATTTTCTTACTCTAGAATACTGTACCCTGTGCTGCACCTTTATTTTTAGCCAGCAACAGAGAGAATTCATTTTGAGGTGTAATCTTTTTCCATTGCAAACGTTGAGTAGTAGTGCACACGTGTATTTATGTAACTATCTATGAATTATACATGCTCAGATACTGCAAAGCAGCTTGATTACTTCTTTCAGCAAACAGTACAGTGAAAGCACAGATACAAATGCTCAAATAAAATCAGCCATTAATAAGCCTGAAGTTTCTCATAGCAACAAAATGCAAGAACAACAATAAAAAAAACCCCTGGCAATGGGGACATAATAAGTTCCTCCCACTCCAACATCAGTCCTCGTGGTTATGCTATTTTCACGTCCTTTGCAGTAATTTACCTGTTTTGGCTGAAACCGACCAGTATTCTGCCTGCATCTCCTTGGCAAAACAGATGGCATCCAGCTCTGTCCTTTCACACACAGCATCTGACTGGGCAAACAACATGGAACAACTTGAACAGAAGTGTGTCTGGGCTGGTAACAGCACACAGACACTGCCATAGCACCTACACTGTGATGCTTCCAGTTTTCTCAGTGGCCTTTCTGACCTTGCCTAGACTTGGGCAATCAGACATGACTGCAAGAATATTCAAGTATTTAGTACTGGCTTTAAATGGAAGTCTCCACTCAGCTGCCACAGCACTGAAACAAAACAAGAGTTAACAAGTGACCCTTGTATCTAACACATTCCCTGGTAAAGAACTATCAAGTCAGCAGCCCAGTTAATGGTCTTTAAGTCCTTGTCACCTCATCATTCTCAGCAGAAGAGTTGTGGGACCAACTAGTAACAGAAGAAAGAAGTTTGTTTTCAAACCTTTAAAAATCTTTTTTCTACAGAAAGACAAATAGGACTGAGAACTGTATAAAGAGACTGCATTCACCCTGTTCTTTCGAAAATTATACGATATTTCATTAAGTAAGAAACCTTCCTTTTTCCTGAATAATGAACACACTATCCCTTAAAAACCAATTTCCCTCTAATTTTTCCAATAGCTCTCTGAATGCTAATACTCAGTTGTGAGTATCTAGCTTAGAATTCCATATTTCTAGAATTCATATCCAGCATGTCAGGCTTACTGGCATAACAAAAATACATATAATGCTCTAAATTTCATACTGCAGNCAGAAGAACCGCGTGGGACAAAAAGCAAACAAACAAACAAAAATTAAACTAACAAAAACCCGTAGGACATAAGCTGAGCTTTTAAAATGAGAAATAAAACATGGTTTCTGATTAATATGTGGCTGAAACTAAAAAATCGCATTTTTGTTAACACAAAGCAGCATTCTTGGTAGAGTTTGACAAAGCAGATGGGTCCTAGAAGTCCCATCCAGTCTAAATCATTCTACGAACTCGGGGAAAAAAAGGAACTCTCCTTCTCCAAATTCAGACAATGGCAATTTCTCACTGTGAGAACAACTTCCAGGCCAAAAATACAGCAAAATTATCAACCCTCTCTACCACCAAATACATATTTCCTACAAGTTGCCAAACATTTTAGTTGAACTTGCATGCTCAGAGATGTGATACAGAGTGTTCAGAGCATTCACTCACCAGTGTGTTACATTAGAACAACCTCTAACTACTAGTGGGAAGATGAAAACACGCAGAGGGAGATTTACACGCAGATTTATTCATGGAGAATAGACTCCAGTTCCACCACAACGTAAACATGACGTGGGAACCAACAGGATTCAGAAAGTTCTGAATCCCATGACCTATGTAAGTATAAACAATCATACCTCAAGTGTCAAATAATAACTCAAAAGGTGAAATAACACCGTTAAAAATTAAAAGACCAGGCTTTTGTAGTAAGAAATTAACTTTGTCAGGTGGCTTTCTTAAATAGCTTTTGATCCATTACCAGTAGGTTTGCTCAGCACAAATGCATCCACAATCCATGAACATGTTAGCTTTTACTTATTAAAGACAAGAAACAGCACAACTTTAGTATTTCTTTTGGGAAATGGATTGTTACAACTGCTCTTTACCTTTGCTTCAGACTGACTCCAAAGTTTACTTCAACTTCTCACCTGCAAATTCCACAAGGAAACTGAAACTGTGACTGTTGCCATGATCACTGGGGGATTTCAACTGGTATAGAAATTGTGGTTTAGCCTACCTACAGTTAGAGCTTCAACACTGTTTTCCAAAATATTAAGGCTTCTTCAAAGTCAATTAAGTTGCTGATAAAATGGATTTACAGAGATAAAACATTGGCCAGGCAGAACTTATATATTTATATTTATTTCCTATGGTTAGTTTCCTTTGTGCTTTCCTGAACAATTCATCATTTGCAACATGATCCAAGATTCATTTTAGATGATAAATTATTAATATGGAGTTCTTTGCAGGGGAGGTTTTGGTGGTGCTAAAAACACGCTTAAAACCAACTAAGCAAGCAAAAAAACCCGAACACAAACACAAGAAAAAAAATCACAACAAAAACCCAACAAACCACCAAACAAAAAAACACCCAGTCTCAAAGCATCCATCATTTTAGCCAATAGACTCAGCCTATTGTCCCATGATAGCTGATGACTGATAGAGTATTACATTTGTATGTGAAGTTTTTGGAGCTCCAGATGATACAAAACAGTAATGATATCATACAATGTGTTGAATCCCTAGGAAAAAACTGTCCCAGCTGATTTCCCAGGCAACATGATCCTGTTGTTGAAGAGATTGCATCTCTGTGACTTTGTACAATAACTGAGCTCAGCAACAGAAGAAACCCTTAGGAGATGTATTTCTTGATGGGAAAAAAGAAAAAGGATCTTAGATTTGTTCCTGAGTCATTCTGCAGTGTAAACACTGTCTCTCATGTCAGCACTGAAGCCCAGCTAACCTGATCTGCTGCAGCAGAGTGAACCATGCCCACTCTCACTCAGGCTCAGGAAACCCAAAGGCTGTGGCCACGCTGCCCACCCAGCACAGCACGTGCTACAAGCACAGTGTAAATTCAGCTCCCTTGTGAAACAGACTCTGGAATTGAACAACTGCACAGAACATCATAAGGTCAAAATATTACACATTTGGATAAAGAGCTCCTTTCGTACCCTCACAGATTCATTTTTTCCACCAAATGCTACATTTGTGTCCTTGCCAACAGGCAGCACAATTGCCAAAGTGAAGATTGCCTGATAAAAATGACACAGAGTTCCTAGATCTCTATTCATCATATTCTAGGAAGCTGCTCTAACTTACGTCAAAGGGAAAAAGTAATAAAAAGCACATTCAAGCTATCTTTTCTCCACTTTTCTCCATTTCTTATTGAAGTGGGAAAAATGGCAAAGAATCCAGAATATTTTCAGATTGATGCATGTCTTTATTAACAAATATCTTTATTTCTCAGCAGCTCAAATCTGAGTCCTGTTATAATTATTTTTAAAGATACTGTTGTTTCTGCAATGATTGAATAAATATCCCAAGAAACAGTACTTTGTAACTGTTTTCTTTCTCTCCATTTAAAACAATTGCAGTATGAAATTCAGAGCATTACATATTTTTTTTTAGTGCCAGCAAGCCTGACATGCTGGATATGAATCCTAGAAACATGGAATTCTAAGCTAGATGCAACAGTGTATTAGAGTTCAGAGAGTTATTGGAAAAATTAGAGTGAAATAATGTTTTCCCATTTTATGCACCTGTGTAACCATTCTTTCTTATTCAAGAGAATGGAAAAGAAAAGCATTCTTATCTGGCAACATTTTTCAAAATAGCTGTGTTAAAACAACCAAGTTCCTACCTGGACTTCTTTTAGGCTTGGAAATATTTAATACTGGGCTCTGCTTCTCAAGTGGAAAATTAATACACATTTTTCCTGGATGGAGAAACCCCAGGGGAAACTATGCAGTCTGCATTTGTGTACTTCCAGGCCTGGTACTTAAAAAGATTTATTTTCAAATAGTTTGAAAAGACTTGGAATACATAAAACCAATCAGGTATTTTACACTATGATTTTAAAAGGCAAAACCATATTGACAGCACCCTTCATTCTGAACTGCCACTTGTTGCCTGCTCCCATGAGAATGCCACTTCACTAGCTAAGGTTTCTAGAGAATTCTCATAAAACAACAAACTAAAATGACATCATTTTTGACTACAAGCCTTTTTGGCAGACAGGTGAGCCCATGGCACTGGCAATGTCTTCTTGCATTAAGACAAGGATTCTATGTTTCAACTACACAGAGAAAGGTTTACATAACAATTGTACCACCCTGCACAGGGAGCCTGCAGCAGCAAGGGAACTCTCAGCAAGAAAGTTTGGGTAAGTTTTTCCTCCCTCATTTCTAAAATTAAAGCTCTCTATTTCTGGTTTGAGAGCATTGTTGCAGAGAAGTGTGACACTTGCAGAAACAGTTAACAGTTAGCAGCAACTCAGGCTGACTTGAGCATTATCTTCTGGAACTTCCATAATATTCTCTAGTTCTGTGGAAACAAAAAAGTTATAAAATCAACATACAAGAAATTGTACCATCTGATATTAAGAGTAACAAAAGCTGGATACAGGCCCAATCACTCCTGTAGGCTAAAACCCGGGCAGACAATGATACAAATATGCTCACAGGTGTTTGAAACTGGCTGTAATGCTTGAAAAACCTCCCTAATCCTTTGGACTATAAACAAGGAAAATGCACACAAAAAGCAAAACTTCACATACTGATGAGATTTCCTGCCCCAATTTGGGCCCTGTGCACAGGAGTGCTCTCCAGCTCCTTTATCATGGACTGCTCAAAGGCCAAGGCAGCAACACGGGAAAAGAATTCTTTGACATTTTCTCCTAGGAAACAAGACAGAGATGATGTATTTTTATAAAGGCACCTCAACAGATGATCAAGCATAACAAGCACATCTGTGAACAGCTGACTGCTCAATACTGGGACAGAACAGGCTTCTCCAAAAATCTGTCTCCCATTCTGATCACTGCAGAAAAATTTTCCAATTTTCTTACTCTAGAATACTGTACCCTGTGCTGCACCTTTATTTTTAGCCAGCAACAGAGAGAATTCATTTTGTGGTGTAATCTTTTTCCATTGCAAACGTTGAGTAGTAGTGCACACGTGTATTTATGTAACTATCTATGAATTATACATGCTCAGATACTGCAAAGCAGCTTGATTACTTCTTTCAGCAAACAGTACAGTGAAAGCACAGATACAAATGCTCAAATAAAATCAGCCATTAATAAGCCTGAAGTTTCTCATAGCAACAAAATGCAAGAACAACAATAAAAAAAACCCCTGGCAATGGGGACATAATAAGTTCCTCCCACTCCAACATCAGTCCTCGTGGTTATGCTATTTTCACGTCCTTTGCAGTAATTTACCTGTTTTGGCTGAAACCGACCAGTATTCTGCCTGCATCTCCTTGGCAAAACAGATGGCATCCAGCTCTGTCCTTTCACACACAGCATCTGACTGGGCAAACAACATGGAACAACTTGAACAGAAGTGTGTCTGGGCTGGTAACAGCACACAGACACTGCCATAGCACCTACACTGTGATGCTTCCAGTTTTCTCAGTGGCCTTTCTGACCTTGCCTAGACTTGGGCAATCAGACATGACTGCAAGAATATTCAAGTATTTAGTACTGGCTTTAAATGGAAGTCTCCACTCAGCTGCCACAGCACTGAAACAAAACAAGAGTTAACAAGTGACCCTTGTATCTAACACATTCCCTGGTAAAGAACTATCAAGTCAGCAGCCCAGTTAATGGTCTTTAAGTCCTTGTCACCTCATCATTCTCAGCAGAAGAGTTGTGAGACCAACTAGTAACAGAAGAAAGAAGTTTGTTTTCAAACCTTTAAAAATCTTTTTTCTACAGAAAGACAAATAGGACTGAGAACTGTATAAAGAGACTGCATTCACCCTGTTCTTTCGAAAATTATACGATATTTCATTAAGTAAGAAACCTTCCTTTTTCCTGAATAATGAACACACTATCCCTTAAAAACCAATTTCCCTCTAATTTTTCCAATAGCTCTCTGAATGCTAATACTCAGTTGTGAGTATCTAGCTTAGAATTCCATATTTCTAGAATTCATATCCAGCATGTCAGGCTTACTGGCATAACAAAAATACATATAATGCTCTAAATTTCATACTGCAGTTATTTTAAATGGAGAGAAAGAAGAAAACCTACGAACAGTTACAGAACAACAACAAAACCTTCAAGATCACTATGTATGTTTATATATGCTTGAAAAATGTCATGCAAGAAATATTTCACTAACTACCAATTTTTTCAGAAAGCCTCTTCTTAAATTGGTTTCAAGTGTGCTGTTCGATTTACCTTTTTCAAGGTAAAGGTCTTTATCTCAATGACATTGTGGACAACTTGCAAGGGAAATCACTCAAACTAGGGAAAACTTGATTTCCTTATCTGCACTCAATTTACTCACCACCAAATCTTTTTTTGTTCCAACCAGAAAGATGAAGCTGGAATCTGGCTCATTCTCCCTCAATGCATCTTCTAGCCACTGTCTGGAAATAAAAAAAAAGACAGCATCAGTCAGCGGGAACAAGGAGTACAGGAGAATATGACAGATAATAGGGTCACAAGAAAAGTCAGTGGAAGAACTTATGTGAGAGTATCAAAAGCCTTCTTTTCTAGACAGAGAGAACAGTAGCTATTCCAACTCCTTTGAATACATGTCTCTCACAAAGGAAATATCATATCCATGGCAGAGTACAAATTCAACAATCATTTTAGCACCCAGAGAGGATATTTCTCTCTGTAAGGGAGAGGGCAAAGTTTGGTGAGAGATAAGGAATAAGAAACCAAGAAAGCAAGAAGCAACTGAAAATGAATGAGCCACATAGCAGGTTAGATACAAATGGGAATAAAGAGTGAAATAATCTATTCAGCATTATAAAACAGCTCCCTAGGAAGGCTGTATGATTCTTGTCTCACAAGCTTTTATATTCTTATTACTCTGGCAATCAAGTTTCTCTTGAGTCATCCAACACAAGTCAAGGAGGGAAGGGAGTGTGTGTGTGTGTGGGAAATCAGGTTCACAGGCTTCAATTACTTTCAGCCAAGCAGAGACACTAATATATATATTATTTTACAAAGTCCTATGTAAATGAGCTAAGCACCATAGTACACATTCAAATAAGATATAGTACAGGTTGTAAAGAAGTCTGTACCTGCATTACAGTCATAACAGCACGTTAGAAATACATATGCTGTGAGCTGTGACAGCAGTGTGGATCATAGATCTGTGCAGAGTTTTGCAGCCTGCACTAAAGGCAGAATGAGTTCACTCATAACAATTAGTGTGTTGCTGTAGCCAAATCATTACAAGGATATGAACTAGTAAGTTTAGCTGTATCTACACATACTTTGAGTTTTTAATTTTCTCTCCTCTTTTTGACAGCATATTTCCCATCAGAATCACAGAAACTAGAGAAAAAATTTTGGGATAACAGCGCACCTAAAAAATGAAAGGCTCATGAGACATTATGCATGAGATGCATCTCATCAATTTTATCATTTACATTAGATTCCAGCCTGTTATTCTATTTATAGCAAATGAAGTAAAAAAAAATGCTTTCAGAGTGCACTTCATCTTTTCCTGCATGTCTAGCTTTGGAAGGATCAAGGTTTTACTGAAGTGCCTCTCTCTCTGCACCAACTTTAAAAGAAGTCAAGTGTAAGCAGTTCAAATTTATGCCCTGTATTTTCTTCAGAAAAATCCCTTCCTATGTAATCCAAACTAGTGACTGTCATTTTTAATTTCTTAGTTCAATAGAAAATACACTCATGATCCAGCAAGTTCTTAACACCTACATATGGAAGGCAATTAAACCTGCTGTAAAAACCTTTAAACGATAAGCCAAAATGCAGAAACTTACTTGGTGTGATCCAAAGTTTGGATATCAGCCAGATCAAACACTGTTATTATAACTGCAATAAAAGACAAGAACAGAAAAAAAGGTAATTAAATTAGAAAGCATATCATATGTCTCTCCAACCTGTCTTGTTAAACAGAGAGAATGTTTATATATAAGGTGTAAGAACAGATTTAACACATAGGAGGTGGGAGACTATCCATTTGCTCATTCCTTTTCTTTTTCTAGCACCCAATAAGACCTAAGTCCTTAGTCTTCAAAGTTATGTCTACAGTCTGCAGTCTAAAGTGCTATAAATCCTTTCATTTTGGGATCACTAATTGCCACTGGATTGTCTCTTACCAAAGGGAAAGCCAGAAATATCCACTTCCAGCTCCAGCATTGATCTCACTCAACCTCAAATTCTTTCCCTCCTAGTCACAAGTGCCACTTGCTATCACTGCATCATCAGAACACTGAGAGTTTGCAGATGTGACAACACATCAAGTCATTAATTTCTTCATCCCTTCTTCCCTGCAATAATGGACAATGCATCCCATCACACTGTGTCTATAGGTACTTTCCTGAGGAGCATATATGGATATACGTTGCTGTACAAAATACAGCCTCCCAACAACAGCAGGAACAAATTAATATTGCTCTCACCCTCTGCTCCTCGGTAGTAAGCAGATGCAATGCACTTGAACTTCTCCTGACCTGCTGTGTCCCATCTGTGCAACGGGGGAAAAAAGAAATTTCAGGTTAATGAAACCCAGGGTAACCTGAGTAAACATGTTAATGAAGCAGCAGACTGGTACAAGGCGGAGAAGAATGTGATACCAGAGAAGTGTCACCATCTGGAACATGTTATTCATTAACTACTGACAGAAATACAGTAAAGCTCTATTAGTCAATGAAGACATGCAAACACCATTTTTACCTTTTCCTAAAAAATACTAATCATTTTGGAGACAATTAAAATATTTGTATTCTGCATGGTAATGTCCTTTCCTTAAAACATTTTTTTCTTTCAACTGTGTAATTTGCATGTATTTCTAGGGCAATCCAGTTTTGTAAATTTTCTGTGCTAATACTATGTAAGTCATGTATTAGCCCATGTTAGAATCTTGCAACTGCCAGATAAGATATCTGTCCCTACGCTGCAAATTAGAGACCTGCAGCTCAGTCTACCAGGTACTAATGACACCATTAAATAAAATCAAGAATGTCCTTCTTATTAATGAACATGATATGCAATGCCTTCAGCTACTGCCAGCACTACAGAGGTTTGGGTTTTGTTGTAGCCTTGTACTGCCAGCCACCGATACTTGCAAATATATCTTGTGTGGAAATCTCTCAGCGAGAGGGGGCACTAGTGCTTATCATATGGAAATGTTCTACCCAGCTTCTGAAGACTTTGCAGATAATGCAACCTGACCTTATTGCTTCAGCTTGCAAAATGCTGATGCACGAGTCTAGATTTTTAGAGGGACTCAAATTCCAAAAAGATGGCACCTGGCAAAACTTCCCAAACACAATTGCAGTGACATCAGTGGGAAATGGATTTTTAAGTATTTTTCAATAAATACCACGAGCCATCTATTTACATCAGTGATCACACTAGAAAAGAGTGTTCCGAAGTAAAAAGGTTTTTAAGATTCATGCACTAAAATACGTCATGCAAAGCATCTTATTTCTGCTCTAGGTCACACTACAGACGATTCCATAATGCCCTCTACAGAACAATGTTGCTGGCCACCAGAAACACAAAGGGACACCACTCCACAGACCCAACTCAGGTGGAGGAAGGGCAGGATTCCCACTAGTCTAGACAAACAAAGTTGAAAATCAAAGATATTAGGTTCACATTCTAATAAAACCAATCCTATTAGGGATTAATTAGGGATAATTAATTAGTTGCTAATTAAGAGATGTTGAACTCACTGGACACCTTATCATTAATTTCAATGACTGCAGGAATAAAACCCCCAGTAAAGCTAAGTTCAGTGGTCATTGTGGCTACTAAGCTC
The DNA here is from genome assembly GCA_013397155.1 of Irena cyanogastra. Classification (NCBI taxonomy): domain Eukaryota; kingdom Metazoa; phylum Chordata; class Aves; order Passeriformes; family Irenidae; genus Irena; species Irena cyanogastra. The sequence continues at coordinate 908,472 of VWZV01017481.1, forward strand.
ATATCACAGACTGGGGTTACACCTGCACTGGACAAAGCTCTGGCAAAAGCTTCCGCTTCTCTTTCATGAACATTGAGTAAAAAAGACAGAACTCCACTGAAATAGTGCAAGACATCCAAGATGAATTTTCATTGACAAGCTTGTAATATTTTTTTAGGGATGAGAAATCCAGGAGTAAAATTTCTACTAAAACTGCAAGTCCAGAGACAGAATCTTTTCTTCAGATCACACTATTCTTTGTGCAATTGTATTATATTTTTAAAATCTTTATTCCACTACAGCCTGCAGCAATTCAAGCTCTGCTGAGACGGTACTCTATGCAATGCTTAACCACGCTCTTTCAACTCACATCTGGAGGTTATATGGCATTCCAATTATCTCAAAACGTTCAATCTCAAAATCTACTCCAATGGTCGCCTTGTAGTCTCGATCAAAACTATCTTTACAAAATCTGCAATTGAAAAAAAAGAGGATGAAATACTAGTAAGACAAGTACAAATAAATGCAAAACTAACACTGTCTAGGGTAAACTATGAAGAAAAGAAAAAACTAACTGTGGATTTGCTATATAATGTAGAAGCAGACATAAAAACATAAAGACACTAATTAAAAGAAAAGAAGATACAGTTTAACAAACTAGAAAGCACATATATCTAGTAAGCTCTTAGGATAGTATGAGACTCAGAATAAACTATCTTTGGGCTCTCAAGGGAGGTATAGTATCTTTCAGTTTTAGTGACAAGGGAATATATTTTGGGTCGTAAATAATGACCCAAATGAAACCAAGACTCAGACATTGAAATAGTTTTCTAATTGTTCAGCCTTTAGACTGGATTCCTTAAGAAAACACTGTGTCATATTTGACTGGATAAAAATACCTCAGAATGTAACATATACTAATTGAAGTGCTAGAGCACAACTTTCTGTGTTGCTGTATCAAGACTGTCTCATACTCTTGACTTCATTTTGTCTTTATTTAATAACAAAACCACGAAGTACTGGTTCAGGTTCAAACCAGAACCATGCAGCACTGCTCTAAAGCAAGCAATGGAAATGTTATAACATTTATTTGAGAAACAAGACACTCAAACCATCAGCTACAATATACTGTACCTGTTGATAAGACTGGTTTTCCCAACATACAGGTCTCCTACCACAACCACTTTGGATATTTTCAGCCTGTTATAAATATTTGAAAATATTACATAGTTTTAGTAGTAATTTCACAGTCTCCTTCTAAAAATTCTGATTTAGACCTTTAAATTGCAAGTGAGGAGCACATGTACCTGTGACCTCAGTTTACCTGCGTGCCACTGTGCTGCACGATCCAAGCCTTAAATTGCGAGAAAGAAAGCCACCAAAAAACCAAACCCTTCTGGAGCAGAAATAGTCAATTTCTTACTCTGTTTATTTTTTTTCTTAATTAAAATTCAGTGGAACAAATTTTATTCTATTAAAATTGCTTTGACTATAAATATATGCATTTGGCATAATTTTACATTAGTTTACACATAAGTCCATAGTGTAGCTGCATCCTTTGCATTCCAATTTATCCCAAGTTTCTCGTTGACTTTAATAGTACAAATGAAGTCCAAAGTGCAGAAATAAGAAATTGCTGATAACAAAAGAACCCAATGCAGAATGTGCCTCTGGGAAAAACAACCCACTGGGTTAGAGCCAATACATTTTCTGAGTATCTGGAATAATATTAATCTGAACCTGGCTTCATGCAAATAATCCTCTTTGCTCTAGGTCCTCCCACAGGATACAGCAGATGGGCTTTAGGTGACTCAGCCTGCATTCTTAAAATTGAAACTCTGTCTCTTTTAGGAGATCCAGGTGGGTAAGTGAATTTAAGTTTATTTGTTGACAGAAACTTGGATTGGCATCTCCAGTGCACATGCTACAAAAATGGCTTAAGAGGTTTAATGTTCTTTTCTATCAAGGAATGGCTTTTTAACAAAGAAGTTAATCTTCTATTGAACATTATTTCTGGTTACATCAACTTCCATGGGATGATTCTAAGTTATCTATTCAAAATAGCTGAAAAATGTAAACTGCATGGCTAATATTTCCAAAAAAGGAAAAAAAAGTTACATATGCCAGTCAACATTAACTGGGTGACCACAGGCCGCTGTGCTCCTGATTAGAGTTACTGAGAAAACACTGAATAAAATCAATGAGCTTAAGTGAAAAGCCAAAGAGTAAGTGCTGGTTTAGAGGTGTGTGTTCCATTAATTCGTACTGGGGGAAAAAAAACTCCCTAGATCAGATCATTTAACACAATGATGGACTACCAGGAGAATATTAAATACAGTCATTAGCTGCTGAATTTATCAGACTAGCTTTCCAAAGGACAAAGAAATATTTTATTAGTTGGTGTAATGGAAAAAGAAGACAATGGTTATTCCTGTCAAGCTTTACAAGTACTGTACAAGACGTTCTGGCTGCCCTCCCTACCCCCATTCCACAAAAAAAAAATGACCTAAATGACCAAATAATAATCATATCCAGAAAGCAGTGACATAAAAGTAGTTTAACTCTATTCACAAAGACAAAACATATAGCTTTTTAGTCATACTCTGTTACCAGAATAAATTACATAAAGAGTTGGTTTACTACAGAAATAAAAAAAATGCTAATAATAAAAATCCCAAACAAATACATCTTGGAAATGGAAGGAAAAAATACCTCGATTCAATAAAGCATGTCTTACTTGGAAAACTGTCCAGACACTTATAACAAATTTACATGAAACTAAAATAGTGACTGTGTTTCTAAAAAAGGAATAAAGTCACTGATGCCTCTCAGGATGACATATTTTTGATTAAAAAGTATTTTTTTTAGCAAGACTGTCTAGTGAAATGAATAAAAAATTGCATTTAAAGATGGATATCATGACAAGACTCATGTCAGCAACTCTAGAGCTGCAGGAATAGTGAGCTAATTGTCAATATTCATAGGAGTTTCACTTTATGGAGGATCCTTCACACTGAAACCAGAAGCATTTATCACTAAAATGTACAGCTATTTATTTTAACTGAATAGTGATGATTTCAACACAGATTAGCTTTCTTGCCTTGCTTCAGAGATTAAATCAGTAACAGTAACAGTTCTGGAGGAGAATAATGAGGGGGAAAAAACCAACTTCAATATTATTAGTAGAGCATAAATCAGCTTATTCTGATTTTTAAATGCGATTTATTTACCAGAATTTTGCTCCAGTTTTAAGGATCCATATAAGAGAACTTCTCAGCATGTATACTTCAAAAAGAATTAAACTGGATTCCTAGATGTTTCAAGAAACTTAGAACTGCTGCCTTTATATCCCTCCAAAGCCTTTATTAACTGCTTCTTTGGAACACCTACAGAGAACACAGCAAGGCTGGATCTGTTAGATCTTTTGAACTAAGTGGTTACTTAAAGGGTGTTAAAAACATTTTTCTTTCCAAACTACTACACCATTTTTTCAATGCTACCTATCCCAGCAGAGGAAGAGGCACTTGATTCATGTACTGTGGAACAGGTCACAGAACTGCCCCATGCAGGGGCTTAGGTGCCCTGAAACATACTGCAGTGACGAACATGAGGAATGAGGGGGGAAAGCCAACCAAGAAAGGAGGCTATAAAGAGCTTAAAATACTTCCTTCCTTGCATACCTGGGTATTATAAACTTACCCAGCTGTTTCAGTGCTCTGCTGACAAGCAGTCCTGACCTGTGCATGGAAGTGCTCTTTAAACTGCAGACAGGCCTCAGGTGTGTACCACTGAAAAAAGAAAAGAGCTGCTGGGACAAACTGGGTGATGGCTACTTGGCAAGAAGTCAAGCTGGCAAGGAAAAAGATAAAATGATTATTCACAGGGTTTGTCAAGAACAGGGTTATCCTGGCCTAAGAAAAGGGGTAGGTTGGGTTAGAAGGCAGTAAGGTTCCCCGAGAGCTGTGTTTGTAAAAAGGTTTCCACAGAGCTGTTTGCTGTTGGGACAACACCATCCTTTGAGCACCTCTCTGAGTGTCAGTGTCCAGCATTGCCTAAGCACCCATGGCTAATTCCATTTGCTCATCATTCTGTGCAACAGTAAGTACCTTCAATTATCCCAACAATCTAAGACACACAAGACAAACACAGATGGGAGATAACACCAGCAAGTTATTATTACTGTGGAACAGTAATAATGTTTTTTCAATCTTTTAAAGTTTTTTCAATCATTTATAAGTTGTGAAGCACTGTTTTTATTATTAGCCCTTTAACTGGGAATTAGTTTAAAATGAGGAAAATATATTTTACCTTGCATTTGCTTAAAATATCTGTGGTATTTTTCATAAATTAAAAGCAAAATATGTGGCTGAGATCAAGAATGGAAAAAAAACCCCTGAACTCCCTTAAAAGGATCTTTTGAACAACTGAAAAAAACAAGTGTTAATTCTTTGCCCTTCCCTGTCCTTAAGTGTTCTATTATACTTCAAATACCAAAGTCTTTGGGGACATCAAAGGTATTTTGTCTATGTTTCTACAGTGCCTACTACATTTGATCTACTGTATGACTAAGGCTCTTGTACAAACAGAAAATTAAAATTGCCTCAAATTCTTTAATCAAAGCCTCCTAATTAGATTTTTTGGCAAATTTAATGTCAGCTCTGGTTCTTCTTTGCCCTCACTGTTGGAGCTCTTATGCATGTAATTATTACTGTTTTGCTAAAAAAACAAGATAAATATGGTAAGATAACACTTCTGCCACAAGAGTCATTTTTTGTAAAGGTTAGAAAGAAGAATGAGAATTATTATTAAAGAGATCAGCATTGAATGGGACTATGAGGTTACATTAATCTTTGAAAGAGTCTTAAATAGTTTGTAATTTTAACAGAAGACAACAAGCATACATTAAATTAAATTAAAATACCATATTAGCACAATGGAAAGATAGATCAGTGTGGCAGGGGCTACATACTGGCTACATACTGTGACCAAAGGGATAAAAAATGCTTACCTTGGGAAACTGGGAGATTACTCTTTCTCTACTCACTGGGGGAACCAAATGCATTAGGCTGGACTTCATTCTCCAAGTTCAGTTAAATTCTACAAGTCTGAAAATATGTAAAGAGAAACACAGTATTCAGGAATTAACTCAATACAGGGACAACATGATAAAGGCTAACCAAGTTCTTGCAGACTTGTCATCCTTTTTTTTTCCTTTTTTCTTTTTGCTACAACTGGCAGCTCTTCAACTCAGTTTGCATGGAAGGAAAGCTGCTTCTCATGCAAACAGAATCACCTCAGTGTGCATAGCTGTAGTAGCAAACAGTGGCCTTCTGAAATTACAAGGCACCAAGTCTAATTCCCTGGGAGGGCAGAGAAATGTTCTCTTAATTCAACCCAAGTGCTTGCAGCTTAGCCCTCAAAAGATTCTGCAGTGTTTAATTTTAAAATCTTGATCATCATTGTTTCAAATGCCTCTGCACTAAGCGCATTAATTAATTTTAGGGGATCCCAGATTTTGTGTGGTCAGAAAAAGAAGGGAAGAAAGATGAAACTGCCACATTTCTTGGCACAACATCAGACTTTCATCCAAGATCAGCTCAGAAAGAACGAAATCCATCTGACATGGAAAAAGAACAACGTTCACATGAAAATCACAAATGCATTCAGATGTCTCACCTGAGATATATCAATTTGGTTATGTAAGGAAACTTCGTGGGTTGCTGGGGGAGGGGACCCTTATTAGATTACCGATTTCTTACTGGCATTCAAAAGAACATTTCTAATGGGAGCATTTTCATCGTGTAGCAAAGTGTAAGGAAGGACTCACCGAGCAGCAGCTGAGGCAGCAGGATTCCAGCCGCACAAGCAGCCCAGCCCCTGCTACGTGGCCATAGCAACAAGTTTGCAACAATTCTCTTCCTCCCCTTCTTCCACAGACAGGGAAGGCGGGGGTGGAGTAATTTAACTATTCATAGTTGAATTTGTTTGTAGTTTTAAAACAACAAACTCGTCTTAGTGGTCATACAGATTCCTTTGACAGAAACTGCTCCTCAATAAACCCAATGGTCCCTAATCCTGGACTTCCATTTTCTTCAAAGATCATTGTATATATGGATACAAAGAGTGGGATTAACCTATTAGACAAGAAACCAGTGGAGTGGGGAACTGTTACAGTGCTAATATTAAGCATAGAAGCAATTGTAAAGAAACTCCCGAGGGATTTTTTCAGCATTTCAACTTGATTTCATCTCAGCTTTAAAGTCAGGATGCGCATGCCACTAATGAGACATTCTGAATTATATAAATGTCTTTCAACTCATTAATAATCTTGCTTTCTAATGTACAAAACACCAAAGACAAAGAATAAGAAATTGCACAGCTCTTTTGCATTACCTAAGTATTGTTAATTAACTCCTTAATTTAGACAGTATTTAGTAAGCCAGAGTGCAACTTGGGATGCTAAAATATTTTGCTATGTATTTTATCAGGATTTAAATTTTTAAATTTCAGGAGAAAGCAAAGCTCTCCCATTCTAACAGTCATATTTTGATAAAGCTGGAGGAGGCTTTGAACCAGGAGACAAGCCTCTCCCACTTCTGCAGCAGACTAAAAAGGTTAAAGGGCACATCAAAACAGACCAGTAAATTTAAACAGTGAGCAAGTAGAGAAGAAAAAACCCTAGAGTTGTCTTTTACAAGCACACACAAAGAATAATGCTTAAGAAAATCATTAGTCCACTAATTAGAATTAATGTTTTATTCTCCTCCATGAGGAATTGCTGAATCACTTCAGGCACAAATATGATCTCAACCATACCAAGATAGCCACTTCCCCACAAGGAACCCAGATTTGTAGCTGATGGGATATTCACCAAAGTGGGTGACATTACAGTATTCATCTATTACCATCTGGAGAGTTCTACTTATGCTACCTGTGACCATACAAAACTTGAGAGGTCTAGACCCTTGTTACGGTGTGCTCCGGCCTTTCTGGCCAGCTTGAATGATTTTATGGCAACATTAATGTCTTAGTTAATGTCAGAACTATTAGTATAGTTCTGAAAACAAAACCTCCACGATTTGGTAAGAGTTTCAAACACTAACTTGCTTTCTGCATGCTCTACTTGTAGTTCAACACCTCCTAAGCATGGAAAACACCAGTCATGTGCACACAGACTGACTCACTGCTCCTCTCCTCACAAACTAAGCTACAAAAACCTCAGTTCAACCATCTCAGTGAATCCAAAGTACAGGACGGACCAAGGCAACCACACAGATATATTTCAAAGTCGAGAGGCTATCTTCACTTACACTTAATGTATTTCATCTAAATCTCATACACACATAAGCATATCCCAACTTACCATACTAACAAATAAGACACACAATTACAGGAAAAGAATTTAAGAAATAAAAAGCTGCTAAAAATACTGAGAGTGATGCATATTTTCCCTTCTTAAAGAGCTGAAAGGGGATTCAGTCATCAGGGAGGGCTGGGAACACAGTGTCTCCATGGCATCACAACCCTCCTTATCTCAACATTGCAAGAACAGTAGGGCCAGCAGCTTTTGTGGATAGACAAAGGATGTGAGGAAGGCATACACAAAATAAGTTAACGTCATGACCACTAACAAAATCAGTATTCCAAGCTACAGTGAAGGACAAGACAGAACAATTCACACCAAAAGCTGAGGTAACACAGACACAAGTCCCTGATTTGGTCCTGCTCTTTCTATGCTGAGAAGAGTTCATGTTCTTACTGTGGATTTCAGGTGAACTTTTACAAGCACATCGTTAGTGGAAGTCTAATTCAGGTAAATCACCTGTAAAGTAAATAATCAGCTCTAAAATGTTGCAGAAAAATGAACCCTTTCCTTTTTAAACTAGCAATTTTTCTCTTATGGATTTTGAAGATCAACAAACCAGAACCTATTCCTGTGATGCATTTTAATCCGGCTGATCAGAATTACTTTGGATTTGTAAAATCCTTTTTAAGAACTTTGATTATTACAATTGCTACTCAGACATAATGAAAAACATCTCAACGACTTCACTATCTGCACTACCCTTTCATAGCACAAGCTGTTCAGTTTTTTCCTGATGCCAGATAATATCTGACAATCCAGAACACCCTTAAATTGTGCCACAACATTGCAATGATCCATTCTTCCCGTGTACCTTCCTCTGAACAGTCGTGAAACTTAGTAATAATGGAAACCCTTACTAGCATTCTAGCTGTTCATAATGACGTTCTGGAGAAGATTAGGAAAGAAAACCTAATCCAAAACTACCGCGTTCCCTTTAGCCCTTGTACCCCAAGGCACTGGCCTGCTGTATTTCTGCCCCTAACTCGACCACCATTTTGTTCGCTCTGAATTTTCCTCGATTTTGTTCAAGAAAAACTAATTTTAAAACAGAGGGCGAGGATAGAGACTCCACACTTCAGCAGAGAACCGAGGCGGAACGGCCGCCACTCCCTGACCTCACGGCGGCATCCCCGTCCCCTCACGAGTCCCCTCAGCGGCCGCGCCTCAGTCCCCGCCCNTTGTTTTAATTTTCTTATTTTGAGTCCTCTCTGATTTTGGGCTGGTTCACTTGAACCCTTTAAAAAGCATTCCCTCTATCAATTTTAACATCCTTCCTTGAAATTTTAAGCTTTCTCTCTCTCTCTTTTCTTTGCAGTGAGAATTAAACCAGATTAAGACAATTCAGCAGATGAACACACATTAGTGCTGATGATGCACGATTCCAGCCTCTTTCACAGCTTCCTGACAGTGTATGTTTGCTAAAAGAGTTCCTTGGGGACACAGAGCACTGTTTAAAGTCAGTAGGTGTCTTCATGGTACATTATCTGCCCAGTACCAAGTACAGCCATTTTGGACTATTTTTAGGGATAGGGAGAATCTTTCTCAGAAAGATTTAGGATGGCACAGCCTCGTATCTCAGCCTACCTCCCCCCTGATATAGACCCCACCAAAGCTGCTCTGGCCTTTGGGAGGAGGGCCCTTCCTAAACTGAATGAGGAGCTGCAGTCTCCCGAGCTGCTGACGCAGCAGCGGGCGCTGATGGCACTCTGCGACCTGGTCCATGATCCAGAAAAAGTCTACCAGGCAATAGCATTAGGTAAGTGGTCTGTTCTCACTAGCTCTGACACAGTGGGGCAGGCTGAGGGGGGAACCCCACTTCACTTTCTTCCATTACTTTTTCCTTACAATATCTTTGATGACACAAGATGCCAGGAAAAATTTCCTGTTTGTTTTACCTTAGAAAGGTAAAGAATATTATAATACCATATACATGACAGTTATTATAAAATTATCATCACTTTAGGGTTCATCACTGATCAATGTCTAAATACAAAAGTAGTGGAGAATCTTTCCACCTCAGAGATAATCCAGTTCGACTCTTAACTCTGCCCTGCCATGATCACCTCTAAACCATGTCCACAGACTTTATTCTGATTTTAGCTAATTCGTAACATAGGCTAATTAAAAAAACCCCACTTAATTAGTTCAAAGTTAGAACCTCTTCACCATCATCACTCACTTGCCTAGAACTTAATGAGAAATTAGAAAAGAAAGAAATATAACCAAATTTATCTTACTCATCAGAACTACATCTGGCCACCACTTATTTTGAAAGCCTGGAAGAGTCCTGAGTTTGGATTTTGGAGGGGGAAAAAAACCCTAACCACAAGCTTGTTTTTGCAATTTTTAGCAGTCTGTGGTGTATCTACATAGCTCATTATGTAACACAGAAAAAAATCCTTGTTTGCTACTGTTTTTTCCTCCATTCACTTCCTTTGTATTTTTTTCTTCTCATAGAAGAGACGAATTGTTAGTCTCTTTAAATTTATTAAGTTAGTGTTTGATGAACAGATGATTGCCAGAGCAATGTGAGATTGTTGTTAGTTTGGGGCGGTTAGGTTTTTTGGCTTTGGTCAGCGCCATATGTGCATACACAATCATTAATGGTTCACCACATTTATTTCTGTTCAAAAAAGACAAGTGAGTGTCAATCCTGCAAAAACATGCTTTTCTAAAGACATCAATAGCTCTACTGACTTATTTTTAGAGTTATGTCACTTTATATTTTCAGGATTAGGATTTAACTTGATAAGGAATCAGGAGCTTGTTTGTAGCGTGACATTTTTGGCAGTAGGCCTTGAAATTTGAAAGTTTCTTTCTTACTTGAGATATGACAACAAGAATTTCACTGTCAGGACAAGCTGAAAATTCTGAGGCAGTTCAAATTGTGAGATAAATGATGAATATTGCTATTTCAAATTAATGCTGGAGGTAAAAGATGTTAAAATGAACTCTGATGTCTCATAGGATTCTTGGATAGCCTGAAGACTTTGCTAGTGCATCAAGACCAAACTGTCAGGCAAAAAACAACAGAAGTTCTCTCTATAATGGCTTTGCATAGTATTGGCAGGTAGGTGCAATTCCAAAGTTTACTGAACCGTGTGGGAAGTGATGTTTCAGTGAGAAATAAGAACAGAGTTCCTAAGTTTTGTCAGACAGATGCAGTTTAAAGAAGAGCAGTTAAGTTTAAATGTCTCAAATATATACAAGCTTTATTATGTTGTGTTAAATCTGTCCTCCGTTGTTGTTCTTAGGGAAGGGCTGATACGAAGTGGAGTCCTTTCTGCCCTCACTGGGCTCCTGGATGATCCAGTAGATATCTGCCGGAAGAACACCCATCAGATTTTTGACATGCTGGCAAAATTACCTCAAGGTAGGAGCTTTTAAGCAGTTAAGTATTCAAGTAGACAATGCAGAGAGGAAATCAGGTAAATTCACCTATGCTCTAGATTTAATTTATTCCGTTTCCCTTGAAACTCAGATTTAAAAACAATATCTTGTCTATTTTTGCTTATCTTAGTTTTCCTTAGTTAACTTTCTTAGGTCTTATGCAAGTTCAGGCTACCTGCTCAAGATACAGTGCGCTGCATGCTTGAATTGGTATTTCAGAATCTTGCATCAAAATTCCACTTTTTCTCTTCTGTTCAAGGTGTGGATCAGCTGTTCATCATGGGGCATTAGTTTCATAAGTGTTTTAATCTGAACATTAGTCTTAAACTTCTCTTCAAGTTGATAAAAATTATAATTTTAAAAATAAAATTTCAGTACAAATTATCAGTTAAAAAGCCATACTGTTTAAATTCATAGTGAAGTATCTTGTCTGAGAAACTCAGTAAAAAGAATTAAAAAGAATTCTTAAAAAGAATTAAATGAATGCTTAGAGCCTTGCTAACTGTACATGAATTCTAAAAAATCTAAAGATGTATTTTTACATGCAAGCAATCCTTTTTAAAAGGATTCAGTAATTCCATTCATATGAAGGATATTAATCTGTCAGGCTAAACAATTTTGTGAACATTAGTATGGAAAAGTCTGTAAAAACAGCTCTGAGTAATTAGTCTTGGTAAAGGTAGTTTTTATGAGTCATGTATTCTGTTTATTTAGATAAAGATATAATGTATCTATAAAAATATACATGCCTGTATTTAAGGGCTGGAACATAAATCCTGGAGCAGAATTTGGACTCACGTACACAGAGCAACTTAAAAAGAAAACAAAAAGGTGCAAATTTGTTTGCTCTGAGACAATTTGGGGAAGTATCAGGGATAACCACAAATATTTTCCAATAAGTAGTAAGAGTCACAAGGCCTGATATAATTAATTTGACATATTACAGATACAGAAATAGTCTCTGCTTGGTAATTCAACCCTTTTCAGCTAGCCAAGAAACTGTCTTTCTCTTTGCATTCACTTCTACACCTCACATCCAGAAAATGAGATAGGATGTACCTTGGATCAGCTGGAGGAGGTCAGCAACTACTGCAGCACTCCATAGCTCGATTTGTGCTGTTCTCTAGAGCTGAGGCAATTTGCAGGGCCAATAAAGCAACATGTTCTGTACTAGACAAAAAGGAACAGAAGCTGTACATGCCCTTGGCATGGAGTGTAGCTGTTTTAACTGGGATGTGGTCAGTGACTCCAGCTAGCTCTATGCCAGAACACCTGGTCTTTCTCCAAATAGGAGTAATTTAGGAAAATGTGGTTATTTTGAGCAAATCCACTTAGAGAGTATTTTTGATTCCTAAATTTAAGGATGTGTACCAGTATCTTCCAGGAACTGTGGGATAGATAAAAAACCAAAAGGTGGGAGAATGCACAAAGACTGGGAGAACACTGAGGAGTAACATTTCCAGAAGGAGCAACAACTTAGTGAAAAAAAATTAATGGGCAGAAGAAAGACAAAAATAGATAGATATATATGTTCAGTAGAGGATAGAAGAGAGAGAAGAGCTAGCAGGAGGAGAAAGTTAGGAACATTAAAGAAATTAATAGCAAAACTTCCTCTCTTTATAAAAACAATTAGTTGACATATATAATTCTTGATAATGTTAGTGAAGGAATGTTATGCAATGATGAATGACCTCACAAATAACAACCACAAAAATAGTTCTAGGAAAAAATATCTTTCATTATGATGTGGCTAACATTGGAAAGGTTTAATAATTCTTACCCATTACCTATCCTGTCATTTGTGGGTACTTAATCCTTTTATGTGAAGTCTAAGGTGGAATGGATAAGGCAATGGATTTTTAAGCTTCCCAGAACCTCTATTTGGGAAGAGCCTAAGAGATAATATTTTCCCTACACTGCTGACTCTGTCTCCACTCTTTCACCCTTGAAAAATCATAACCAATTGAATGTGTGGATAAGGACTCTTTAAGGATACCTTTTTCCCTTCAAAACTTGTTTTGCTGTATGGAGTGCAAATGCTGAAAGGACAGATGGCATTCTTACTGCAGCAGATGGGACATCTCTTCTGTGAATGTCATTGTTGCCCAGGTGAAGTGAAATCCCAGCTGTATTAATGCAGCTCTTTCAGGTGGCAGTGCAGTGCATCACTGATAAACCTGAGAACTGAGAAAATAGATGCAAATTTATTGCATGATTTATCCAGGTGGATGACTAAGAGTCAAGGGATTTAATTTCAGCACCTGTCTTCAGCCAACAGACTTTTAGTTCTAACTCTGCTATGCCTCAGTTTTCTTATACGATCAGAATTTTTTGTACAGAAAACTCTGTATAAAACGTAAATTATTTTAACATATTGAATTCTTCAGAGAGAAAACAGAGTTACCATGACTCACGTAACTCAAGTAACTCAGAATACTAAAATCAAAAACATCACAGGAATTAAATTATTAGAGATTTAATAGCAATAAATTGCTATTCAGAAAACATGATTATGTGACTTGATTATTTAAACATAATTATTTACTTCTTTGTCCCTCCCCATGCCTCTGATTTTAAGTCAAGTAGGAGCACAGGTGGTGCTTCACTTTCATTTCTCCTTGCTGAGGTCACTTTCACTCAATGAGGAATGGAACTGGCTGCTTTCCTTTAGAAATCCCCTTGGGCCTCTGTTAAAATGTCCTGGGTTCTCCACTTCATCATCTCTAATACTTATAGTAGAAAGAGCTTCTTAGTTGAATAAAGACTTGGTTTTAAATATAAAGTGTCTGTTACCCTCCTGAAAATTGACTACACCTTTGGTTTAATCCAGCTTTCTTACCTCAAAGCTCCTGTAATGAATGCTGGCATTTTCTTGTCTCTTCTTTCACTAATTTGAATAGGCCACAGTCCAGTGAAAGAAAGAGGTGAAGGAGACACATCTAATAGACCATTCATTGGAAAAGGAGCCCTGACTTACTTCCCACCTTTTCCACAATTCAACTGGCTAATAATTGGATATTACATGTAAAAAAGCAAATTAGACTAGAAATGCTGCACAATTTCCCACGTAAATGATAGCAATTTAATAGTAAAAAAAGCTTAGAGAAACTTGCACTAGCAATTACTGTATATAGATTTTAGTAAACTTGCAGAGCCAAGCAGCCTGAGTGCGAATATCCCAAGCAGGCAGCAGCTCCTCACTACAAGTGAGACCTAAAAACTTTCTGTGTGCTATGACAGACAGATCTCTGTGTGCCTTTCTACCTTGAAGGCACAGCCTCATTTGCTCTTTTGCCTCTACTCTTCAGGTGTAACAGCTGGCAGGGAATTCTTAAAGGGACCCCATGCCTTCAGTACAGGGATAAAATATCTTGCTCAAAATTAGACAGATTAGAAAAAAATTTCACAAGCATTATCCAATTCAGTAACTGTCGTGACACTACTTAATGAACACACTATAGACACATTCAGTATAATTTGAATTATTTATTTTTGAAGTGGACAATTTAAATGTTGATGTTATTAACCATTTTGTTTTAATTTTCTTAGAGCCCTTGGCTGAGATTTCTTGCACTAATCATAGTACATAAGGGGAACAAAAGTAGAAGGTGATTTTCCAGTGTGCATGTGTGTCTGTGTCTCTGTGTACGTATGTGCTTTACAGTTATCAAACATTTATTTACACACCAACTTTACACTGATGTCTTTAATAAGTCTTTTCTATGGCAGGGGAAAGAACCAACTGACCAAAGACTTAGGTCTATATAATCCATATGAGATTTTCCAGTATAGTCCCACAGAGCTTCTTATGCATTCAAACTTTTGCCGGAATGTTACTCCATCCAGTAGTGTTTCTTTATGAGATGAAACCTGGAGCTGAGGATTGCATCTCTTCAGTTTCCTTAACTTCACTAAACTGTAAATAATTTAAATTTAAATAATTGAAATAACAAGACATTTAGTTATTGTTCATATCGCTCATCTTTAACCTTCAAATAACACATCACATTTTAAAAATAATTTTAAAAACCAACAAAAAAAGACTTTGGAGGCTATACACTACACAATCTCCATGACTCCTGCTTCTTGGGAAATCTGTTATAATATTACAATACCCAGAAGGTATTTGGAGCAGTGGAACAGAATTGTCCGTTGGCAACTTTCACATTCAGCAATCCAGACACTACAACGATAATTTAAAAAATTGCTTTGTGATTTATTTTTTTAATCTGTATAAAAAAAGGAACACTAACCTACTTCTTAAATATAATTTGGTTTTTCATGAAACACCACAAGATTTGGCAAAAAAAGATGTAAAAGAAGACTGTTTTGATGTATAAAACTCCTTATCAGTAGAAGAAACACCGACCTTAATTTGGCCTATTCAAAGATTCATTTCATGTAGTTTTGCTGCATATTTGAAGCCATAAAGAGCAGAAAGAGCTGCTAGTCAGTTAGGAACTCACAAAACAGTTGCGCACCAACAATTCCTTTAATAGGCAAGGTGTCCATGAGAAACAGTAAAGTAAAGCAGAGGTGTGTACATAGTATATGCTGAGAGTCATGTGCATGTGCATACATGATGGATGTGTACATACTCTTGACTGTGGATACCAATAATGTGGGTGCATGCCCACTCTCTACAGATTTATTTAGTATTTTGCTTAAACTCTCTCATTCAGTAGCTTCTGGTTTGAACTAGCTTTTCTCCCGAACACAAGCATTCTGCTCCACACCCTGCAAACAAGTTCATCTGTCACTCGCCAGATTTATATTTTTATATCAATAAAATTTTAGGACAACTGGATGAAGAGTCATTTCTTACACAGAACATGATAACACTCCCACTGTAGGAAATGGAATGAAACAAATGGAATAAAAGTGCGGTGACTGTGGTTAAACATCTCCACAGAGTTAGGCCTCAATCTCTCTTTTTTGTTTTAGTTTGGGGTTTTTGAGTTTTTGGTTGGGTTTTTTTTTTACTAGGGGTGTTCGGTTTTCTTGGAGAGGAGGCTCTCACTCTCCAGAACATATATTTGGGGAAAATGATGTAGCAGGTTAAGGGGGCATAAGAGGAACTGTGTTCATATATCAGGTTTCCCTCTTTTCTCTCCTTGGGCTATTAAGCATTGCCCAATTTTTTTTCTGCTAGAAGTGGAAGAGGTTAGCCCCTTTTTTATCACTCCAGGAAAACAGATTAAACCCAAGGATTCTTAGCAGAGGCCAATGTATTTGAGATTGTTCTGAATGATGACATCTGTCACTGCATCAAACACAAATTGTATGTTACTGGTATCAGTGGCACAGGTGAAGTGTGAGTAGATCTCCTTGGTCTCCTTGTTGCGATTCAAGTCCTCAAACTGGCGTTGGATGTACACTGCTGCCTCCTCGTAAGTGTTTTGGCCTTTGTACTCAGGAAAGCAGACTGTTAGGGGGATGCGTCGGATTTTTTCTGCCAGCAGATCTTTCTTATTCAAAAAAAGGATGAGGGAAGTGTTGATAAACCAGTTGTTGTTGCAGATGGAATCAAACAGACGCAAACTTTCTGCCATTCGACTCTGTAGGAGAGGAAACAACAGTGTCAGCAATAGTGCTTCAGCAGAATTGTGGCAAGCTCACAGCTCTGTCTGCTGCCCTAAGCAGGTAAACTCTGTTTAAGAACAATTGAGCATGACCACCACAATTACGTTTGGAAATTAAAATCCAATGCTGCTGTAGACTGAAAGAAGAGAGGTCTGTTAAAAATCAGCGGCTGTCTTGAATGTTCCTGGGATATTGCTGCCACTGTGGCACTTACCCTGATGCAGCTGGAGCTGTCCATGGTACCAGGTTCTTGGGAGGCTGTGTTTATTGCTTGGTTTACACCTCTAAGTAGGTGTAAATAAATGTTTTGAATAGAAAATATTATAGATTATTAAAAGAAATATCACTTAAGTATTGTTAAAAGTAGATACAGGAAATGTCTTCATCAGGCATTTTTGGCAAGGTCAGTATTTTTCCAGCCTGTTTAGGTTTCAGAATATGTTATGCGTACATCATGAGTCATGGGAGTGATCCAGGGTAGGAGAACAGCAGGGATTTGGGATATCAAAAACCAAGGGTATATTTGGTTTACAAGACTATTTGCAAATATGTATGTGTTCCATTTGTCTGGCTTGTGTTCAGAGGGGATGAAAGTAATCAGAGTCTGGGCATTTTTGTTGTTTTTTAACTGTGAAGTATTCTGGCCAGTTCTCCAGTTTGGAAGGAACAAACAGTGGAGGAAAGAGGATGACTTTGGCTTTTAATAGAAATGAAATATTTCTAATATAAATTCCAAATTCTCCTGGAATTTGTATCAATTGTGTCTAGTGCATCTCCCTTGACTTCAGTAGAGTCGCCTGCTGAGAGGAAGAGAGAATAATCATGCACTGTTTATTACACAGAAACTAATACGAAAATAGCATTTATTTAAAATTCGCTTTTTATTTTGTTTTATTTGGAAACAAAATATATTGTATTGTTATAATTTCAAAGGAAATCTGCAACAGTTTTGATCATTATTGTTACACTACAGCTGTATACTAAAAAATTGCCCCTTAAAAATGCATAGTTACTGAAATAGGAGCCGACTGGTTTACATAAGCTTTTCAAATTACCTCTTATACTTTCCACACTTTGTGTTTTTACTCCTTTTTATTTGCTAAGGATTGACTTGGTCAGAATTGCATCCTGCTCTCCAAGTTCCATGAAGGCTCTGATTTAGCTCTGTGTTTACAGTGGAACCCAGGGCTGGTGGCAGTTCCTGGTCATTCCCAAAGCCCTAGGAGCGCCGGGAAGGCTGGCACTGCCTCGGCAGCCGGGGGCAAAGCTGACTCACCAGCCTCTTGAGCCACACAAGCTCAGTCAGACAGTTTTGATTTGGGGGCTGTTTGTTTACTTCTTCTGTTGTAAGGTGGGGTCATCTGACACTCCAGCCTAGTTTATAGTCCGATTTATAGGTGTAAAAATATAGCTTTAAAAATATATTTGTGCATTTCTTTTCACAGTGCCAATACTGACACAACAGATAATCCCCTGAAGCATCATAGATCTGTTTCCAAATACTCAGGATTTCCTTTCGTGATTTTGTAGCTGATAAATAACCGAGCAAGAAATTTTTATCTCAGTGAAAATGCTTTTGCTACTAATAGTCTGAAAAAAAATCTTTTAGAGCTAATACAGGTTTTTAGCCAACTCTCAGAGCAATCATACCAACAGGATATTGCATTTTAAGAGGTTTGTGTTCATTTCTGTATTTTGTAGTGAATCATAACACTGTCCCTCTACCACCAAATCCTCCATTGGAATCTGTAATTCAAGGACGAAAGCAGAGAGTTAAAACCCTTCCATAAATTGGGAGATGTTATGAACATGTATAAGAAGACAGACAGTTTTAAATTATTGTAAACTTGGTGATCTCTTGTGGGATGTAAAAAAAATACTAGTAAATTGTTGATCTTGACACCTAAGAAATTTCTTCTTCAATGTAATGTTTTAATATTGGCTCAATATCTGAAAGTCATAATATCCTTAACTAAACTGAATACCATTTCTTTTAGTTAAAAAGCAAGTAAGTCAACCAAGAATCATTTCCAACAAAGGTGCCGGTGATATTATGCCAATGCTAGGCTGTGGTTGCATGGTATAAATGTATGATATACCTTGGGAAATAAACCCCCTAAATCCAGGTCATGGTTTTAATAGCCAAAGAAGGAAAACATATCACTGAATAATGAGGAAATAGAAAGGAAAACCCAAGTCTTAAAACCTTACGGTCATACAGTGGTTTAGGCTGGAAGGGACCTTAAATACCATCTAGTTCCAAATCTCCTGCCAGGGACATGGACACCTTCCACTCTCACCAGCCTGGCCTTGAACACTTCCAGGTATGGGGCATCCAAAGTTTCTTTGGGCAACCTGTACCAGTGCCTTTCCACTCTCTCAGGGAAGAGTTTCTTATTAATACCTAATCTGAATCTACTGCCCTCCAGTTTTAAGCCATTCCCCCTTGTCCTGTCACTGCAGGCCCTTGCATTTAATCTCTCTTCATCTTTCTTGTAGGTTCCTTTCATGTACTGGAAGGCCACAATGAGGTCACCCCTAACCCTTGTCTTCTCCAGGCTGAACAATCCAGTTTTTCTCAGTCTTTCCATATAGGGGAGGTGCTCCATCCCACTAATCAACTTGGTGGCCCTCCTCTGGACTAGCTCCAACAGTTCTATGTTCTTCCTGTGCTGGAACCTTAGGGCTTGCATGCAGCTTTGCAGATGGCTTCTCAGCTCAGTGGGACAGAAGGGCAGAATCCACCCCCCCCCCTGCTGCCCACGCTGGGGCTCAGCCCAGCACAGGGAGGTTTCTGTGTCCCAGCACACACGGACAGGGCAGGGCAAGCCCTCACCCACCAGCATCCCTGAGTCCTTCTCCCCAGCACTGCTCTATTTCCTCATCCCACATCATTTCTTGCCATATCTTAAGAAGTGCTATATCCACAGTTCTAAGGTCAAGGCTGACACTAAACATACATGGTATATCCTCTCATATACTCCCAGCATAACAGGCTCATTTCTGCTTTTGACAATATTGTAAAACTACTTTACATATCAGGGAAAATGAACTTGAGAGAGTTATGGCTTATTATAATAAAAATAGAATAAATTGTTGTATGACTCCCAAAGGTGTAACAAAACATAGTAAAATAATGATAGGCATTCTTCTCTGCAGTGTCTTTTCCAGTTCTGGAATCCTGAAGGGAGTACATAGCCAGGGTGGTCAGAAAAAAATGTGCTGCTGTAATTTTATAATTATATGCAAGCTGGGGTATAAGCAAGATAATGCCAATGCCTTACCCAGATGGCCTTGTTGGGAGCTAATTGCAAATTCTTCTCTGAGCATAAGAACAAGGAATTGGTTGCTTAAGGGAAAGAACATGCTAAGGAACAGATGGCTGCTTCTATGCTTCCAATAGTTTGCAGATGCACAAACATCCCTGGTCATCCTCTGGAACAGTAGAGGTGTGCTTAGCAGGAAAGAGTTCTGAACAAGTAGGCATTTTCAAAAGGGAAGACCCAGTTATCAAGATAGCAAGTAATTAAAAGAACAGAGTTTGTAAATGGAGCCAAATTATAATGTAGTATCTCTGTACAGCTTTCACGTTAAAGCTTTCTAGTCACAGCTGGGAGAGCTTTGAAATTAAAAATGAAAGATTATGAAGAGAGAAACTATCACAAAGAAGGGAATTAACTGTCATTTGTATTAAAAGCTGAAGAACTTCATCTTTCAGTCATTATATCTCTTTCATCATCATTATTGTAAAACTGGTAGGCACTTGGGGATTTGAAAACCCTAACTAAACCAAGAAAAAATTATCTTGTGTAAGCCACAAACAATAATGAATAAAAATTGTTCAGTAATAGTAATATTTGCTTTCTAGAAAAGTTAGACAATCTTTAAATATCAGTAAATCTTGGAATAACCAGTGGAAGCTGTTGCCATTTTCCTGTAGAGGCTTTCCTTGCAATAGTGGCTGACATTTAGCAAAGGCTGGTAGCTATGAGCTATTTCACAAAATGGCATGAAACTCTCTGTTTCAAGTATCTTCTTTAGAGATCTGTGACTTAAGATCTTCTGAAGAAAGCAGATGAAGCTAAAGTATTTGAAGAAGGGATAGTGGGGTAAAAAGGTAATTGAATGAGTTGGATGACTTTCCTTAAGATTAATAGACAAAAGCCAGTTGCAAACCATTCTGAAATAAGGACAGTCTACAAAATAAATGAAGGAAATACCATTGCCCAGGACACTCATATTCAAAGCAGTTCAGGAATTCAAACTATGCTTGAGTAAAGGCAGAGGGAAAGCAGAAGAATTATACAAACAAAAATACAGAAAGCAAGTGATAGCTTGGGTAAATACAAAGAGACACTCTTTTCTTGTAAAAAAGACTACAATGAGTGCTAGTTGAAGTGTCCTTCCTGTGTAGCAGTCAGGCAGTCCTGACTGAGTGCTGGGTAAGAGAGACATACAAAACTATTTTATTATTCATCTTTTGTTCAAAGGAAGAAGACTTCTCCAAGAATGTATATGCTCAGGTGGCTGCTGGACAAAATGGGAAAAATTATGAAAATTTAATGAGTTTTTAAAAATTTCTTTCATCTAAAAATCAAAAAGAAGAAACTGTCTGTTGGAGAGAAGTAAATAGACTTAATCCAACCTCTCAAAGAAATTAAGAGCCCCACTGAGGTAGAATCAAACTGGGATAAAACACTTTACCTGGTTAACCTGTATATGCCTGTTTCTAGCCTTGGCATCTCCCAGAAGGGAATGGGGTAAGCAGTAGGGATTTGACTAGACAAAATTGTTTTGGTTTCCAAGCTTTTTCTTCCCAATCCTAGGAGCCCAGAGTTTTCCTGGAAAATATTGGAATGCTAAACTGTCAAAATTAGAAGAGGTGACATAGAAGAGTAATTCCCACTGTGAATTCACTAAGAAGTGTTCTTAAATCACTTAGCAGCTTAACTTATTCTGCCAGCAGACAAACTCATTATCCCATCACCCAAACAATTTGTTTCATCAGTCTAAAGCCACTGCAGGAAATCCTGATCACTCACGTCGTAAACAAAACAGGCAGGAGCTCGGGATAATTGAAAACAGCTATGTCAATAAAGCACCTATCATACAGATACATACATGCATGTGCCATCTATTTACGTCCTTCCTACCAAAATGCCTTTCACTGTCCTGTATATATGAGGACTGTTACGTGTAGAAAGGTGAAAACCTAACATAGCATGTTGGTTTATGCCACCACAATGAAAGGAAATTGAAAGGGATGGTAAGAAGTTTTATATTGTAGGAATAGTGAATCTCTACTATGAAATGAGCTTATAGAAGGCTGAGAAACATATGTATTATTAAGTGGAGCCCTGAACAAATTTTGTGTGATTTTGATAGGGAGATATCTATTTATATTGTGAGGGCAAAAAAACTTATTAAACATGAAACATGTTTGTTTTGAGTTTTTTTAAATCAGATCCATTCTCAAATCAGGAGGAAACTATATATTAGAAAACAAAATTTGTAAGCTACCAAATTAATTCTTCTTTATTTTAAGATTCTGTAATCATTCATACTTACAGTTTGTATATGCAAATGTAGAACTGGTACAGGAGGCAGCAGAGTCAGTATTTGATACCTCTTTTTCAGAGAAGCAAGGGAAAATAAACCTTATAAAATGGTAGTGCAGCACACTGTCTCCCATGATGGTTTCCTGTTGAATATTGCTATTGTCTTTACATAGAACTCTGTAGATAATAACTGAATATGGCAGTATGAATGAGAATTATAAGAGGACCTTTAGGCTTGGCTATTGTATAGGATGACAATGAACAACATTATGAATATTTTATCATCTCTGTGACTGAGAAAACCCTGCAGTGTTACTAAGGCTTACTGTGGACTAAACCAGACAAAGCAGATTTAATTGGGAATATTACTTTAACAGAGTCCTGAACATTTGTCTTTGAAAATTAATCCCTGAAACTTTTCAGGCCTGCAGTGAAAGAGCAAGCTGTGTCTTAGGAGGGCATGCTCAGTTAAACATTGGTATGTCGTTGTTACATACGTGTAATACATGTGCCAGTGACAGACTGGGATAAAGCAATCTTTAATAGTATCTATCAAAACTATTTTATTCCTAGATCAGGAACAATGCAGAATTGTTAATCTTATTAAGTACAGTCTGACACCAAGCTATGGTTGTAGTAAAGGAAGCTGAGCTGAGAAAGAAGTTTGATTAAATTTCCTGACTGGAGGATTAGATTTTGAGCCAGGGGATTTCCAAGCAAAGGAGCAGGACAACAGGTGTTTCTGCTGGGACCTATAAATTAAAGGGAATTTAAAGAAAGGATATATAGAAAACTCTTAGAAGAACAGTGGAAAAGGTTACTGAGTGCAAGGATCAGAAAGGGTGGGACATTCATCATTTCACAGAAATGCTAGAAGATCCAGATAAAGGCTACTCCTGTATGTCTGGCCAGAGTATTAAAGGCTGTTCCACAAACAAGAAAAGGGGGAAAACAGAAATGGAGAAATACTCTATAGACTGATTTGTTGCTTGTGACTAGCTATACATATCTTTTAAGTAAGCTGAAGTACAGGAAAATTATATTTAGGAGTCACAAAATGGGCATGTGATAGGTGTTATATTTATCACTACCCATAAGAGAATTGCAAGTCCAGAGGAAAGTTCTAGAAAGAGGTATGTTCAAGAGGATAGAAATATGAGGCAGTCAATATTGGTTCTGTGCCTGACAGAATAGCCACACAAGTCAACGTTTCTGGGAAGCAGTAATAGGGATAGATTGGCAAAAGTAATGCTCCTGCAGCTGACAAAAGAAATTTGATGTCCCAATGGGCCAGCATATTAAAACCTACACATTTCCCAGACAGTGTCCAGCCAGGGCAGTGCTGCCAGGCCTGCAGTAAAAGTACCCAAGAGAATCACGAAATGGGCTGGTAGCTTGGTTTTTCTCCTTAAGGGAGGGCTTGCTGTGTTTCAGTTGCTCAGCAAACAACTGTTAACACTCTGCTTTTATTGCCTCAAAATCAGCAAAATTTCATGCTACAGAAGCCTCTGGCTGCTGCATTGTGAGTGCATGTGCTCACCTCCTCTGTCAATCATTTTGGGGCACAAGCAGTACTAAGAGGGCAAACATCCCATAAAGAGAATATAAAAATAAATCTCCAGAGTCCTTCACAGTGCCAGAAAATTAAGATTTCCTGAGTATAAATTAGGATATTCATGTAGTTCTAAGAAGTAAATTTGCAGTATATAATACCTATGTTTGCTTTGGGGGGTGGAGTCTTTTAAGTACAGTATCCCAGGCAAACTGCATATTTCTGGAGGTTAGCAAGAATCTAGCTTAAAAACATTTTCTTGATAAAAGCATATTCATTTAAAATGTCACAGTTCTTGAAAATGTATTCAAAGTATCATTAAAATCCATATTTCTGTTGTAAATACCTGAATGTTTTATCCTTAGATTGAGCTATTTATATGGTAATAGAGTCCAGCTTTTCTATTCCTGGTAATGTATTTCATTTCCTTTCAACACTTACTCAGTGTTTTCAAGTGGGTTGGGTTTTTTGATTTTGTTTTCTTCCAGGTCTTTAGATTGCTTGCTTAGCTCAAGGGCAAAAGGAGCATTTCAAGCACATATTCCACATAGCTGAAATATTGTATAGTGTTACACATAAAGTGGTCCAGGACTTCAGCTGTCCTTGTTTGAGGCTCTTAAGCTTACTGTCAGCCTTCTGTCCAGACATTCATAGAATCGCAGAATGGTTTAAGTTGAAAGGGACCTTTAAGATCATTCAGTTCCAACTCCTGCCATGGCAGGGACGCAATCTGCTAGACCAGGTCGCTCAGAGCCCTGTCCAGCCTGGCCTTGTGACACTTCCAAGAATGGGGTATCCACAACTTCTCTGGGCAGCCTGTGCCAGGGCCTCACCACCTTCATAGTTAATAATTCCTTCTTAATTTCCAGTGTCCATCTACCCAGAAGACGGAACTTAACTCTTCATTGACCTTCAAGGAGAGGCTGAGGGAACTGAGCTTGTTTGGGCTTGCAAAGGGTGACAGCCTACAATTACTTGAAGTAATGGTGACACAGAACTCTTCCCAGCAGTATTAGAGGGAAGAAGAAGCAGCAATGAACATGAATTGAAGTCTGAGAGGTTCAGATTAGATGTTAGGTTTTCTCTAGAAGACTAGCACAGCTCTGCAACAATTTGCTGAGTTTTGTGAAACCTACATCCATGGAGGATTTTCACTCAACTAACTGATAAAGCCGTAGCTGGCCTGATTTACTGTTGGCAGTAGTCCAGACCTTTAGAGATCACATCCAGCCTACATTTCTGTAATTCCATGCAATGTAAAAACATATTTATAGTTGAATGCATAAATAAGAAGTCAATTCTACACACGCAGTTCTGAGCAACTCTCAAACTTTGCCTCCCAAAGAGATGAATTCAAACACAAGGGCTGTCTTTTATGGAAAGAGTCACTATCCTGTTGTTGAGGCAGGATGAAAAGGAAATAGTTAACAAATGGAGCTGTGGTCTTTCTGGAATTCCCAGGGTTTACTCTTTTCTGTTCTTTGATGCTCTCTCTGGTCCTTGGAATAGCCCTTAAGCTATTAAAATAGCGCAGAAATCTGCAATAGAACTACACAGGAATACACAAGTGAAAAGAGAAATGTTTATTCACTATTTCAGGCTACTGACTAACCTACTTTTTTATAGTTTATTCGTAACCCAAGATTTTCCTGATACTGTATGTGTAAAGAAAGAATGCTTTTCATTGCACCTTCTTTGAAATGGGCATTTTTCTAGTACATTTCAGAGTGGGAAAGGGTATTAATAGGGTGAATATTGCTTTCTGACAATTGCCTTAATTGAAGTAAATCAATATATTGGATACATAAGAGGAAATTTTTTTTTTTAATGACGGGAACAGATTGCAAAATCTTGTGCCTGTGAATACCCTTTCTCTGGAGAAAATACCCATATGATATAAAGAAAAGAGTGCTTAAGTAAGGTTTTCATTTCAACATACTCAAGCCCAGCTTTCAAACAAGACTCTCTGAATCTCTGGATCTTTCCATGAAAGATGGAAGATGCTGAATCATTTGTAACAGTAGCATTAGAAAACAGAGAAAGCCAGCAAGAATTATCATAAGCATGGAATGACTATCATGTGAAGTTAAATAAACTCGTTCTTTTCAATCTAGAAAAAGAAATAGCTGAGAGAAAACACAGCAGAGCTCATGAAACCATGAATGGTATGGAAATGTTGAATAGCAGATTATTTTTTCACCATTTCTTACAATGCAAGAAGTAAGAAACATCAAATTAATTTATCTGACAGCAGACAAGTATTTCTTCCATACAGTGCATAATTAAATGTAAAACTCTGTCATGAGATGTTAGAGAATCATAATGATAATAGTAAAAGTCATAAAAGTGTAATTGGGTTCAAGAAGCAATTAAATTAAAAGGGCACTTAAACAGAGAGATGTTGATGCTATCTGCTCTTCAGTTACCTGTGAGGATAAATTGCAGGAAATATCAGTGTATGCTTGATCTGTTCCCATATTTTTCCTAAATGTCCATTGTTGCCCACAGTCAGACACAGACTGCTGCCGGTACTGGCTGTGACCTAGTACAGCTGGCCTGTATGTTTTGGCTGTCAGAACAGCTCATACTTGGGGAGAAATCAGTTGTTTATTTCCCTGTTGGTGAAAATTTCTCCTTTATGTAACCCATGCGAAAGCGCTTTAGTTCCCAGGCAATTTTGCCTTTCCCATTAGTCTTGCCCAGTTTAGAAAAAGTTTGTTTCACACACTTCACCATCATTTGGAGCAGTGAGTGTTTCTCATTGAAAGGCAGGCAAAGGGTCTTGGCACTAGAAGTACTGACCTCGTATTGTCCAATGCTATGACAGGAAGACAGACAGAAAGAAAAGAGGGANNNGATAGAAGGAAGGAAGGAAGGAAGGAAGGAAGGAAGGAAGGAAGGAAGGAAGGAGAGAGAGACTGGTCCACACTGATGCTGAACCAGTTTTCTCCAGAAAAAGTTGGCCAGTCATTTCATTCTTCAGTAGTATCTGAACAATAAAAGCAGCCTATTATACACCAAAAAAGGTAAATGGCCCTTTATACTGAGAAATTCACTGCAGGGAAAAAAAGTCTCACAAACCCTGAGACCATTTCTCAGACTGTGGGACATCTGTGCATCTTAGCCTCACAGCTTAGGCAGCTGAATTTCTTGCAGGAGCACTGGCTTCTTCTTTTACTGCACCTTTGAAGATAATTTAGGGAGGATGCTTACAGAGTTTAGTGCAGCAAGAGCTCTTGTGAGAACAACAGCTGCATTCCCTTTGCAGCCTGTCCATATTGCAAGATTAAGGTAGAAGGAGTAAGTGGTTATTTTTAGCACCCTTGCCTGTAATTCTTACAAAGTTCTTCCCATCCTGGGGGTTCTGAGTTTACCTCCTACTAACCTGGAAGAAACAAAGGCTGAGGGGCACAAAGGTCAGTGTTCAGAGTCAAGAATGAAAAGGCAAGAGGAAGAAAACTGAAGGGAAACTGCAAAGCAGCCGCAAGGAGAGGGTCTAAATCTAGGTCTGATCTTGTCCTTTTTTGCATAAACTGAGATAAGTACTAAGAGTGCAAAATCAGCATGTTTAGCATCATGGAGAATCTTGTCTTCACTTTCAAGAAATTCTTCTGGTTTTAAGCAACATTACTAGGATTCAGATCAAATCAGTTTCAAGAGATAATTTCTATGAAGTTATTTCAGAGCAATTGGAGAAGAATGAAAGAAATGGCGATGTATGCTGAAAAAAATGCTTCTCATATTTGAGATGGAAATTCTAATCTGTTGGACTACAGACAAAGAAGTAAAAATGAACTGGTTTGATCAAGACTGTATTTAAGAAAACTCCAAACCAATGTTGTGGTCTCAGGTTACAGGAACACATTTTCTCTTCACTGAGCTCTGTCTCTGGATGGACAATGTCCTGTGCTAGTCAATATTTGTCTTTAGAGTCACAACTCAATTTGTAGATTCATGCTTTACTATAGACTTGCTGTTTATGAACTGCTCCAAAACCAGAATTACTGGTTTCTTCTCAAGCTTATAATTATTGTATCTGAATATTTCATTGACTACATTTGTTTTCACAGCATGTTGTCAGATCAAGAGGTGCTGTTCAAAGGAACTTATAAATAGGGAATGAAACAATCTATACAATGAGAAATTATAGTTAGAAGAAACCCAGTAATTCTAGACACCCAATCTAATTTTCTAGAACATAAGTTTTCAGCACATATATTAATGTATTTAACAAAATTTAATAAGTTTTTCAAGATACCAATGATATCTGGTGTAGCTCTGAATAATCAGACCTACTACAAATCAAATCACAGCATCTCAAATTAGGTCCCTTTGAGAACAGTAAGGAAGAATGTGGGATTACCTAAGAAAATTGTCATTTAATAAACACATTTAGAACTGAAAAGGAACATGGACCTATGATTTTACTATAGTTTTTCAGTAGTGTTCCACTGCCTTAGCCATATTAACTTTCTGTTATCCTGTAACCCTATGTTCCATTCATTTCACATTTTCCTCCCTCTGCTAGAGATGATGGCAGCGTTCCTGCAGTTGACAGTCTTATTTATCACATGAGCCCCCATTAATCATAGAAAAATCATTGCATTCATTGAAAGAGGCATAAAATCTGTGGGAAAAAACCATCATCAATATAGAGTTGGAATCAAAATATACACAAACAAGAGAGTCAAAATAAGGTTACAACAACATTCTCCCATTTACTAACTCTTGATTATTTGATTGCACCAGAGCACTTAAACTCCTCTCCACTTCATCCTCAACCCACAATGCTTCACAATTCAAACTTACTCCCAACCTCCTCACTCTTCCAGTACTGTTTCCTCCTCTGACTTGTACATTCCAGATGAGAAACAGTGCTTATATAATTTTGTACCATTAGAAGCTGAGCAGATCTCCATAATAATGGTTTGTACCATTCATAATAGCACAGAAATTTGCACAGTTTAAAATAATTCAAACTTGCCAAGGAATTAGGAAAAAACCCCAGCACCTCTGAGACTCTGGCTATGCCATTTCAAATATAAAGAGCTTGTTAAAATAATGAAATTCTTAATTGTTTTTCTTTTTCATAATGGTTGAAAATATTTTTTTCCCTGCAAATCAATCATTTCTTTTTAAATCACCATACATTTGACCATTTGCAGAAAGGTAGATTTATTGTCTTCTGTCCCCAGCTTCCTCATGGCTAATCTAGTACAGTAAGAGTAATTTTGGTGTATTTAAGGGTCTCTCTAGGTATCAGGCATCTGAGAAAGGATCTTGGCTGTAGCAACTTCTAAATGGATCCTCCTGCATTATTCTAAAATTCCTTCTCTCCTACACTGGGGAAAAGCTCTTGTGGTACTTTAATCCTAGAATTTGCAGTGCTAGAAGATAGGGCTGTGCCTTTTGTACATCCATCACCAAATTTAATTATTGATTGTGTGTGTGAATTTCAGTGAGACTAGATTGTTTTTCCTTAAACTGTGGGATTCCATACAATTAACACATCACATTATTTATTTTATCTTGCCATCTAATAATTCCAGCTGAAATTGATAGCTGAGATCAAGAGGGGTGTCAGATGTGCTGAGACTGAGTTACACAAGGAAGTGTCTCATGGGACTCTCCTGCTCTCAGGAGAAAAGTAGAAACAGCATTATTGGCTTATTTCAAAAACATTACTATGTCAGTTGAACTGGTTCTTGTGGGATCACAAAGGGAATCACAAGAAGTGCTGGTGGAGTAATGACAAGTTGGATAACAGAATAGAGCAACAGGGAAGGAAAAAAGAGAAACTATTTGAACATTTGATTAACCACTTTTTTTTAATGTTTACTAACTTTTTTTCTTATATACTAACTTTTTTAATGTTTACTCTGTGTGAGTAACAATGCAGTAGCCTTGGAAGCCTGCCTGATGTCTTTTGCAACAAATCAACTTCTAGTGTTGTCTCTGTAAAATAACTCCTGTCTGGTTGGAGGTCTCTTAATTAATGGATCTAGGATTGAATCAAGAAAGGAACATTCTGGGAATTACTTAGAGGAAACAAGGAGGAAAACTAACCAAGTTACCAGCTTTTGCAGGCTGGAAGGGATCTCATTTATTTGCAAGGCTGCTTATCACTTGTCCATTTCTCGGATTTCTTAACGAAGCGTAGATTGATTTTCTATTTAATCCATTAAAAGGGAAAAGGCTCTTGGGTTGTGTACTGCTTTCCTATTTTCAACTTAGTGTTAAATATTAGCTCATAAATACTGTAATTAATTTTTGTATCCTGTTATAGCAGAAAATAATTTTGGTCCAGTGACTCCTGAACCTGTCCTAAGCACAGAGAGAGAACCCGAGGTGCCTTCTCCTCCAACTTCTGTTTTCCACTGCATTCATTTCAAGTCCCTCTTCAGGTTTCCATGGAAATGGCAGAGAAGTGTGCTTATATTCTTGGCATTAAAATATTCATAAAAAGGGATAAAGAGATGGTTTAAATGACAGATGCTGTATTGCTGAAGCAGGCAGTCAGATTTAGGGTTCTTGTCTGTAAATGATCATGTGTGTAAGCAAATGCATTCTGGAGAGCACAGGCCCAGAATAAATTCCACACAGTGGTAGGAGAAGGGATAGGCAGGACAAGCCTGACCTGCAGAGAAGGCAGGAATGGAATGCAAGATTTCCCAGAACAATGCAAAATAAAATGCTGCTAAGATTTTGCTGTTAGAAGTTGAAGTCTTTCTCAAGGAAAGAGAATATGATTTAAGCTTACAGAATTACTTTTGTTAACTGAAAAAAATATTGCACAACTCCAAACTATTTACTTAAATTTTAAAATCTTACCTGTATAAAGCTTCTAATACCTTTCAGTTATTGCAAATAGAATAATTGATACAAAATTAAAATTTTATCCTTTCAAAAAGGTTCTCATACATTTGAACTCTTGAGTACATTTAATGTTTTAAAATAACTATAAAACTTCAACATTCTTTTCATCTTAGAAAATCTAACTGGAAGCAGGAAATACTCTGACATCTACATTTTTATTCATTAATCTTATTCAGACTATTTATTTTGGTTGTTTACTCATTATAACAATTTGAATCTTCAGCACTACTGAAATTATTCTAATAGTATAAATAAGCATTTATATTCTAGAGAATCTGGTTTTGTGATTCAAAATATAAATTCTAGTCCTTAAAGGACCATTGTATGGGCAGATTCCATTTCAGTACTTGACCCTCAAGGAGGTGTACAGTATGTAATATAAAGGCAACTTTTAAAAATTTATGAAAAACAAACAGTAAATAGATGTATAATTTAAAATCTTGCTGTTAGAACATTTACTGCATAGAAACTTGGTGTGGTTTTCATTTTCCAGGAAAAAAAGTATTTTTGAAACATCAGTCTATGAAAATAAACACTTCAAAATGTTTGAAAATGAAAAATTATGAAAATGTTCAAAATTATCAGTCAAAATACTGTCCCTTTTAATAGTGGAAGTCAAGAACGTTGCATTGACTTGTTTGCATGAAGTTGCAAAAAAACTTGCAAAAGAAGTTGCAAATCATAAGGCACATGACCAGTGCATACTAGTGAAGATCTATCCAAATGTTTATTAGTCTTTATCTATAAAACCAGCCTGACTTCTGGCATGTTTATTGGTAAATCCTTTTTTTGAAAGCCATTCAAACAAGGGTAATATGCCAGCCTGCTAAACCAATTATCCAAGCTCTGCATGCAGCAAATACTCGGGGACATTTTTATGGTAAAAGGTGTTTAAAGAAGTATTTCTTTCAAAAAACATCTTTTTTTATAAGCCATACATATCTGGAACTGAGAAAAGCAAGACAGACGAGGAAGATTAAGCCACTATGCAAGCTGATAGAACAATCAAGAAATAAAGCCCCCACCTCCACTGCTCTACCACAGAAAAGTAACATTATAATATGGAAAGTTTAGGAATTGTTGTTGTAGAGTCACTGCAGATATGCTCTTTTGACTGCATCTATAAAGTTTAATAACTAAAATTTAAAAAATTATACACAGTCTTTCATACACAATTGTGTATTATGATGCTGCCATTCAGGCCTCAGCTCTGGGGATTGGGCTCCTTGAACGGCAATGTATGACACAAATACCAACACTGAATCAAGAGCAGCACATCAAAAGGAGCAGCAAGGACTTAGAGGCATTATTTGTCATCTGCTGAACAATGAGAGAGAACAGCAGGACACTGAACAACTACTGAAGGAAAGATCCTTTGAGGATACATCAGGGGATTTAGACAGCAATGGCTCAATCATTCTTTCTGGAAGGTGCATTTGTCAGTCATATGACACTTCTGTTTTTTAAAAACTTATCTTCCTTCTCCCACCAGAAATGCCACATGCCCTAATCAGAACTGTATGACACAGATATCACTTTAGCACTGAATTTTAAGAGCAAGGGAGGTATTTTAAGTCCAGGATTTATTACCATAGAAAACCTGTTGGTTTCCAGCTTGCACTTTTAGATAATCATGTCATTTCCTTATTGTTCAGAGGATAATCATCTTCATAATAAAGAAAACAGTAGAATTATAAAAGCATTTGTCAAGGTGTTCCAGAAACTCTGATCACTTCTTAATGAGCATGCCCTAGAATCCTTTGTGTACAGCAAACTGAGAAGGCACCTTGCAAAAGCCCTCAGTGGAAAAAGGGTTGTAATTTCTCTAAAATCTTCACATTAAGTTGAACCTGCAACTAACTGAAATCATACAATATGTAAAATCCATATTCAGAATAATTTTAAACTAAATAACTAATCACTCCCAGTTACCTTCCATTCAAGATAGATGCTGGCTACTTTGGAGCAAAAAACCTCAAAACATGGAACAGGGCTCCTCAGCAAAAATACTACTGCATAAATGTTAAAATCATATTATTTATTAATCTTTCTGCCTCTAGTGCAAAATAGAAAACTAATTTATGCTATCTTTAAGCTAATAATGATTCTTTAAAGTGGGATACAAAATGAAGAAAAGAACCAAGATTTTTTTGCAGAGGTGTATGGATGAGAAAGTCTTCAGATACCAAGCAATAAAGAGTGGAAATATGTTAGCAATCTACCATATGCATGGCTTGTAAATTCAATACATAATCATATAGGTGAGCCAAGATTTATCTTATAACTCATCTCTTTGCTGGCCAGCTGCACCTCACTTGACATTGCCCTGCTGTGTGACTGATGTCCTTTTAGCAGGAGCTGTTACTGAGCTATGTCAACTTCAAAAAGTGACATAGTGGTATTACAGACTGGGGATGAATTATTCATGAAAATAATTATATTGATGAGGGAGAATGATTGAAAAATCAAACTGGGGAAAGCCAGATTTTTTCTTCTGTATTTCTTAGCTGTACAGTGACTCATTTTTCTCTGATATTGTAAAAGAGCTTCCCTATTTATATTGTATCTATACATTGAGCAATACAACAAATTGCATATGAAACTGATTTCTAAATAGGAAAGTCAGCTTCATGAGTCAGAAAGCAAGATATCATCCAGGATCTATTTACCAATAAAGGAAACAATTGAGAATGTGCAGTATTAATAAAGAAAATTCATACTAATAAAAATTAGCAATTTCCTCACAGCAAATAATGAATACAAAGAGCACAGAAATACAGAAGTATTAATCAGGAAAGCAAAATACAAAGAATTAAAATCTGGAGTCTGGCTTTGCTCATATTAAAATAAGTGGTAGTAATATTTTCATTCATTTTGTTGTTTGAAAACTACTATCAATAAAATGAAATCAGCATCTACAATATAATCTGTTGGAATTCTGTACAATTTCCCAGTACTACTTCTTCAGTAAAACAACTATTTCAACTATGAAGCTACATGTATGATGATATAAGGATTTTCATCATCTAGTTGTATATTTGACAGGACTTTATTAAACCACTACACCCATCCAAGCCAGGAGCAGATGGGTTTCCCAGGCAAATTCTTCCCCACTGGTTCATCTTTTGCACAGGGGGACAGTCTGTCCTGCTCCTGTGTCTTTAAAATTTCTTTCTTGAAGGATGTCCAGCTTTCCTGGCCTCAGGACTGTCCCCTCAAGGGACTCTGCCAGCCAGTCTCCTAACTAGGCCAAGTGCAAGGTGTCAGTTCTGCTGAGCTCCCTCCTTGCTTTCTGAGAATTGCAAACTCTCGTTTTGTGATTACTGTGCCAAGGCATCCTGCAAGCAGCACATCACCCACCAGCTCTCCGATTCCATCTGCACAGTTTCTAGCCACCCATTGCAGCACTCCAGTTGTGCCAGTCATCCCACCACAGTTCTGTGATGGCAGCTATGTCGCGGTTTTCCTGCTGTGCAGTGCCTTCCAGCTCCCTGCTTTGTTGCCCCTGCTGGAGGTGTTGGTGTAGAAGCGCTTCAGTTGAGCTACTGATCCCACCACCTTTTGGGGGAGCAAGCACTATTCCTACACATGACCATTCTCAGGCTCTTCCATGATTTCTAACACATCAATAACCTTTATGTCTTTGCTGCCACCTGGATCAGCCTTAGCTGCCAGATAAAATTGGTTCAGCCTCTTTCCTAAAAAAAATAGAATTAAACCCCCCCACTATTTCAGGTCGGTATTTATCTGACCTAACTTCCAGCCAGTCATTCTTTGCCTTTCTCTGTTAGATTATGTATTTCTTTAAATATTGAGCATTTTTTGCTCCTTCAGGTATTTATACGCTAAGCAGATACTTCACTTTTTTCAGCTCTACAAAACTAATTAACCTTTTGAAACCTTTTAAAATGCTCAGTCTGGATTGCTGGATAGCAATGACAGCCACATGCTCTGCAGAACACTGCCTCCAGGACATTTCAGGCACAGCCACAAAGCATTTACTCTTGTCAACTTTCATTTTATTTTTTTTAACATATCTTTAACCTCCTTTGTTAACCTCTCACATTTCCAAATCAATTGGATTTTTTCTCTTTTCCATGTGTGGGTTGTTGAGGGGTTATTTATTGATTTATTTCTAATTCCTACTTTGATTTGATCTCTGAAGAACAGCAAAGGCACTCGGCAAGTTCCTATTAGAGCCATCCCTGTCTGTAGCACTGCCAGGAGAATGCATGCTATCAGACTACACCTAGTACAGCTTTACAAAAATTAGTGTACTCTGACAAGTCCAATGACATCCCTAATCAGTATTACCAGGGTGCTACTGCGTAAGCATTTACACCAGTGGAATTCCAAGTGATCTGGGGAAATATTAATGGAAAAACCTGATTGCTGTGTCAGAGTTGCAGTGGGAAAGCTCAGGCTGCTGGAAGCTCTGGGGGCTTTGGCAGGACCCGGCTGAAGCCATTGTCAGCAGCTGTGACACCCAGTGCTGTGTTGGCAAGGAAAGAGCAGAGGGAGAGAACATCAGGATGGTGAACTGAGGGCTGCCCTGGAGGAGGTGCAGCACATCTGACACACCATCATTGCCTTCTACAAAATCAGTTTAGGGACAAGCTTTCTCCCCATAACTGAGACACTGAATGATTCTTGCTTCTCATTTTATGCTAAATTGGCTTAAACTATTACCAACAGTTTATTATTACTGATGGGAAAAGGCTGGGAGTTGGTTCCTATTTGCAAAGCAAAATATGGCCAGTCAGTAAATAATGAGAAAAAGTACACAGAGAATATGTGGACTGGGTATTTTGGAAGCAAGTTGCTTCAATCAGCTTAATAATGGAAAAAAGGACGGTATCAAGCTTAAATATCTAAAAAAATAAGTGACAGGAGTTAGAGAGCTGAATTAATTGGAGTAGAGGAGTTATTCATTGTCTGCTAATTTTGAAGTATAATCAGGGGACACTGTCATTGGTTGACAAGTTAAAAGTTTAACTGAGCATATTAATAGCTTTCAAAAAATGCATTTTGATGCTCAAAAATCTTTCCCAAGATACAGGCATATGTATTCAGTCTTGGCAGCACACAATAAAAAAAAAAAAGGCTGAAAGCAGTAAGACACTAGCAACAAGGGCAAATTACTAAATCTCTGCAAGTGTATAGGATCTGTTTAATGCCCAAGCTTATTTAATATCTTAGTTAATGACAGAAAGAGTAACTATAGTAACAGATAACACTACATTAATACATGCCATGAACACAGGCCAGGATTAAGACAACAATATAGCAGAATTTGAATTCATTTTAGCTGTATGCCAAGTTCCGGAGATTTTTTAAAATTCATGTAAGTAATTCAACTCAGGGATTTTGCAGAATTGACAGAGAGCAGTCACTAATGATGCTTACAAAGGAAACAAGCAAAATGAGTTTCAAATTGGATAAGAGTTTTGCACACACAAGAATATTTTAAATGCAAAAAAAAAAGGAACAAAGAAATTGATATCTGAAAAGGCTCTAGTCTAGATTCAGTGCTATTTCAAACTGCCCCATGAGAATATTTCTAGGTATGGTTTGGTGATAAAATACGTGTATTTGCAAAACTTTATAGCTTAAATAAAACTCATCGCTTCTCCAACAGCCTGTAACAAATATCTGTATTTTCTTAAATTATAAAGTTTCTGTCAGGGCCTAGAATGGCTCCTTTTACCAGTGCTATCTAACTCAGCCAGAACATGCTCAGGCAGTGTTGCACTGATTGGTATAAAAGGTTATTAGGATGACTACCCTGTAAGGATATTAGTGTAAAGGCAGTAGATAAACTTAATAGTAAATTTTAAAAAAGAGAACACGATGAATCCTGTAGCCCTCCAAGAATAAGAATGCTCAGGGACCAGTCCATGGCCAATGCTGGTTGTTGATTTGACTTGCAGTCTAAATTACTGACTTGTAATAATGGAAGAAAGTTCTGAAAAATCCACCACCACCACAACTCACTCTGAAGCTGTATTAACAGCAAGGATCCTCCTTTGTTCCAGCATTTCTGCTTGTTTTTAAGGCTAATTGGACTCCACTACTCTCTCCAGGGTTGGCATACCACAGAGAGTTGTTACAGCTTATACACCTACAAAAATAACCCAAAGTAGCTGTTTTTCTAGACTAGGATGGAATTTTCCTTTTTTTTTTTTCCATGTTGGCACATTTCTATTCACTGTGATTGTTAAGTAGACAACATACAGAATTATGAGAGATGATATCAACACTTCTCTACCCACTAGATAGATTTTAAGTTTCCAAACTCAAACCACATTATTCTTTTTGTGGCATTGGGCCTCAGTGGGATCTTGACCCCTTACAATGCAGTCAAGTGAATTTCCAAGCTACATCTATATCATCAATGTTTCTCATATGTCTTTTAAAAGTAATGTTTGTGTTATAAGCTACATATTTTCATCACAAACAAGTAAAACTGATTACCTGAACCATGCCGCTCTACTTCATATGCATTAAGTTTCAGAGAATCTAATTAACTTCTGAAGATTAAACCTCTACATGTCCAAGAAGCATATTTTCCATAAGTCTAGGCCAGGCTTGTCACATGTGCCTCACAGCTCTAAAATTATGTGTCATGCCTTCCTGTTCAAGGGCTTCTTTGAGAGCAAATTTACAACTTGCTTTTAAGGAAATGATTTGCAATAGAGTCATCTAGAGAGTTGCACATAAAGATGACAGTATGCTGTCAAAGAACCTTGCATGGCTCTGGTGTATTCCTCTTCTAAGTCATTGCTTGCTATAACCAGTTCTCCAATTTCACGTGGATCTTTCCTATGACAATATATTTGAGAAGATGTTTGTGGCTTTCCAACCCTGTTGAGAGAGGCAGAGACATTCAGTTCCTTTCCTTCACAAACTGATTCTTTATCCAAGTGGTGTTATCCAGTGTATATGATCAGTTCCTCTGCCTGTCAGTGGTGGTGGCTTTCTGACTCCTTACAATTCTCCCAGTGCTTGACAGGTGCCTTGTGTTCATATGTACTATGCTGGTGGCTGCTTTAACCCTGCAGTTACAGAGCAAGCTTTACTGCCTCTACACTGATAGGCATTCCTGGAATTCAGCTGGGTTTTGCTTGGTTTTTTTTTTTACTTCTTTTACACTTTGAAGAGCAGCAGTGTTACTGGATCGCTGAGATTTTAACCTAAGTTCTGTTTATTCATCTGTCAGCACCCATGTCTTTCCACCTAAGAACAATTCTGAGCCTGAAGTTGATAGGATATTTAGGAGCATTCTGCCACTCTTGATGCCTCAATATTTTATTTACCTTAGTGCTGTAATGCTTGGAACTCATTTAAAGATCACACCAAAACACCTTACCTAATCTAGGACTTTTGAATACAGCCAGGCACAGAGACCAAAACCAGAGAGTTACATCATCTCTCAGGCATTTGTCATTTTAGCCATTGCCTGCTGTTACCTAAATACCTCAGGAAATTCAGTCATCCAATTCACATGTAAGACACAACCAGCACTGGATACCAAAGCAGGCAAATACTGCCCGCTAGGTCCGTTACTTCCATGCCATGGTTTTCCAAAACAGGTAAAATTCTTCCTGGTTTTGCCCCTGTGAATTTCTTCTAATTAAGCCTACTGCTTCACAGTGACAAAAATATTTATCTGTAGGTTTAAATACAGGGTTGTCTTGGGATTAGTCTATTGACATGAAATAGATAAGTCCGACAGCAAAGCTTTCCAGGCTTTTACAATCTGATACTGGCATCTTCCTGCAATCAGACAATGGCATTAGAATGAGTCTATTTTTTGTATTCCATCGTGTGGCACATTATCATATTTATTACTTTTTTTTCCAATTAGAGAAAATAATTTAGTGAACATACAGACAGAATTATTTGCCTATAAATTTACTGTTAGTATCTGAAGTTATATAGAATGTAAAGTTCAGGGTATGGCAACAAATCCAAAATATGAAAAATTGCTGTCCCATGTGTTCTATGTGAGAATATTCACATTAGAAGCATACAATTATAATAATGATGTAAACAAAAATAAATCTTCAGACTTGAAAGACTATCTAGTAAAAAACCTGCAAATTGGCAGTTGATCATTTCCTGTTATGTATATTCATTATTTTACTGCTGTTTAATATATTTTAGAAGGTACATTCTTGGATACAAGTCTTGAGGCTGCAATTGTGCTGCATTACTATATAAAGTTAAAATTGGGTAAGGGACTATATATATTACTTTGTTAAGTGCAAAAAGGCTAGAATTTCATTTGCAGTGCTGCAAGATTACACACATGAGTACTGAAGTCATCTAGGCTTTGCTCCCACACAAACTTCCTGTGAAAAGTCTTGAAATGGAAAAGCTTCATGAAGAAATGTTAACAGTGTAGGTCAATCTTTTTCTAGTATTCCCAAGTGACTTAGTTTGTCAGAAAAACATTTCCTGACATGATGTTTTACCACTGATAATAATAGGTGCTAGAAGGGCTGTGGGTACACAGATCACAATTTTCCCCTCTGTCCTGACTGTTAGTATTAGCATTGCAGGAAAAGAGCTGCATGTCAGAAAGGATTTTTAATACCCTGAATTACTCAAAAAGCTGAACTGTCAGGAAAGGCAAATAAGCCCCTAAAGTATTTGGCCTCAGGGAAAAAAGAAGGGGAAAAAAAAAAAAAGGAAGAAAGAAATGTTACCAATGTTGTTTACTTGATAAAAAATTCCTGGCAGAAACAGGATTTCTTTTCTGTTCAAAATTCATACAATTAACATACGACAGAAGGTTCCCAGTTATTACTAGATAATTGAGAGGTTCCATTATGACCCCAGCAATTAGTGTTGCATGAGGCCTACTCCAACCAGAACTGTTTGCTGCAGCGTTCTGACTTTTTCATCTCCATCCTCCTTTTAACAAGATATTAAAAATTAGCCTCAAAAAGCCTAAAATTTAATTTTTATATTCATTTGCAGTGGTTGTAAGAAAGGGAATAAAAATTACTTGTTACCTGCAAGCAGTTTTCCTCTAACATCCGTATTTATATTATTACTGAACCAGTATAATTTTTAGACCTTGGTATCTCCTGCACCATGTGAATCTCTTGTGACTGCTGACCTCAGGAATTCTCAGGCATGCCCTCATGTTTAACTCAGTTCATTATGTACTTTATTATTGCACCTTTGAAGTGTTTCTCATAGTCTCAAACCCGCTGCAGCTACAGGCTGTGGAAGAAAACCATCCATGAGAACATACAGCAGGACAGAGCTGGACAGATGGGGACACTAACAAAGAAACTGCTAGAATCCTTCCAATGGATTCAGGCAGCAGCTCTGACTTCTGAGAGTACAGATTATTTAACATTCTCGAGCACACATTCATTTAAAGAGAAATTCAAATAAAAATGAGACACTTAGATATTAACGGGTGGTGCCTGCGAAGTGCAGGATGCAACATGTAAGAAGGCAAAAAAATTATTACTTGATAATGTACCTTTATCAAAGGCCAGAGATGGCCTTAGTATGGATCTTAATATGTAATAAAAGATAGAATGGGTCAATCAGCTGCTAAGGACCATGAAAAACAAGACAAGTAACTTATCTGACATAATAGAGAAGAAATCAGCATGGGATATAAAAAGGCAACCTTCTGAGAGGGCTGGTCAGGAATAATAATCATACAATAAATCAATTGCAATCCAAAGGTATTTTACAGTTTTGCAACTTTGTCAAAAGAAGAGGCAGCTGTTACGTGGTTGAGTCATGCTAACTAGCTATGGTGCGTGGAATGATAAAGCTATATTTATTAGATTAGGTAGGGGGAAGACGTCCCAAGACATTGTAGAAATGAAACCAGACACAGATCACATTTCCAGATAACCCTAGATAAGCAGGAAAAATATCGTTACAGAGTGACAGAGCATACAAGGTGGAGGAAAAAAAGTGAACCATAATTTTTCATTTATCTTTCTCTTTAGTAAACAGATAAATATCACATATGTTCAACAAACAAGCAAAAATATTGGTTTGTCCAGGTCTACAAA
Organism: Irena cyanogastra; assembly: GCA_013397155.1. Classification (NCBI taxonomy): domain Eukaryota; kingdom Metazoa; phylum Chordata; class Aves; order Passeriformes; family Irenidae; genus Irena; species Irena cyanogastra. Next base: position 948,828 of record VWZV01017481.1, read on the forward strand.
CTGCACCTCAGGTGATTTTGTCCTAGGAGTGATGTTACCCAGAATAAAGCATAGCAGGAGAAAGACAAAAGCCTCTGAAAAAGTCAGCCTTCCCTTTCTGTTATTTGTTTTCAGGCAGGATAAATTTAACTTAGTCACTCAAAATGACACACAAAGGAAAAGTTGTCCAGGCAGCCGATAGTTTGGGCATTATTTTTGCTCTTCTGTTCTGCTCACTGGTGTCACTACAACAATCTCACCCTCAGCAGACTTCACGACTCAGCTATAATCAGAACCCACAGTGTGCAGAACTGGTTTTCCCCTCATTTTTTACCATATCTGTCAATCATTATTTTAACGCATCTTCAATAAAGACAGAGTTCATGCATAGCATTTCTCCACTTCTGTCAACAGGATCACAGAAGTTTTCATATTCATACAGATCATTTGCTCAACTTTCACAGTTTATAAATCAGCCAGATTCTTACATGCTCTCTCAAGCAGTAAGTTATGTTTGGCAATAGACTAGTTTTATTTAGCAGTTCTCTTCACCACAGATACAGGAAGCATTTTACACTTTTCAAGTCTGTAATTTGTAGGGCTTTTCTCATGAGTGGCAATCTCAGTGTTGTAGTTCCAGTAATGTACCAATGTAGGTACTGTTGTTGGTCTTGTATGGACCAATGGTTATAAGGATTTTTCAGAGTATATTGGTTTTTTTCTCTTTCAGGTAGTTCTTTTTGATCTTTAAATCTGAACAGTAAGGCAGGAAAAGTCAAAAGAATTACAAGAAACTCCTAGTCAGGGTCTAATCTAAAATACTTTTCCTCATATGTCTGAAAACTAAGAGAAAGAATTAGTGGCAATGCTTCTCTCATGTCAAGAGGAGATTGCTAAACAAAAAGCAGATACAGAAATCTGTTACAATAGGAAGGCACTAATGCCAAGACAAGAATCTCCAGATAATGAAGGGTAAGTCAACGCACAGGACAGTGGAATGGCTCGTCAGAATATTACAGAGAAGAAAACAGAAGTGCTGTTTATAAACTGCAAAATCACTACAGAAAATAAGAATAGGGAAATATTATATATGTGAAAAGCTATACCAACAAAAAAGGGGCCATCATGCATTCCTACCCACAAACTCCCTTCTCTTAAACAGCATGCTTTACAAGGCTGTCAAAAAAAAAATTCAAGTAAAACCCCTGTGAAGCTTCATTCAGGCAATTTGAAAGTCACAGCAAATATATATTTGCATATCTGCAAGCATTCATATATTTCCCATGGCTACTGTATTTGCGTGCTGTGAAAACCAGAAGCTTACAACATTAAAGACTATTAAATGAGAATGGCTGTTCTTTGGACAAGGCAAATTTAACCAGAAACAGTCAAATAAAATTTTAAATATAAAAATGTCATACTAATTAAAAAACATGTTTAATTAATTTTAATAATTAATTTCATCCCAAATCCCCATTGAAAATCCTGAAAAAAAAGGGGGAAGAAACTGTTACTTACTATTATTTTACCTTAGACATTTCCCAGGACATTCGTGATGTCCAAATGAACCATCCTTGTACATCAGGATGTCACTACTGCCTACCTTTATAAGTGGTGTTTGAAGTAACAGTTAGCCATGTAAACTTATAGCTAAAGGTACCAAAAAAATTAAAAATTGGCTGTCATGTGAAGAGCACCTCCATTTCCCAAAAGTAACATTAAATAACTAACTCTGTCCAGTGGGGAAAACTATCCAAATAAAGGAACCATAGCTTCCAGGTTTTGCTAACGTTTGGGGATTACCGCCTTGTGAGGGAAGGAAGGAGGGGGAGCTAAAAGACCAAATACTGGTGAAGGAGAAAGGAAAAGAAGGAAAGAGAATAAGGAACAGAAGGTGCACTTACTGTTTGGTTATCTTCATACAGCTTCAAGTCATACCCACTCAGCTCCACACAGAAAATTATTGCTGTAACCCCCTCGAAACAGTGGATCCACTTTTTGCGTTCAGATCTCTGTCCACCCACATCCACCATTTTGAAAGTCAGCTCTTTGAAGGTGAACTTATTTTCTACAATCCCTGTGGTCATGTCCCGAGACCGCAGAATATCTTCCACCGTGGGGATGTAGTCCAGAGCAGCGATCCGTTCCAGGTCGTTCAGGTAGTAGGCGGCGTTATCCTCCAGGTGGTACTCGTTGGAGCGGCAAAAACACTCCTGCACGCCGGGGTCTGCCCACAGCCTCTTCATCACCCCCAGCAGCTCCGGGGTAATCTCCCCTTTGCTCTCGGCTGGGCCTGTCAGGGCAAAAAGCTGCACTGCATCATATGCTCTGTCAGGATTGTGAAATTCAATCTTGAGGGTGGCCAGAGCCCGAATGATCCGTGTGAGAGAGTCAATTGCATTATAGATAATCAGAGGTTTGTATTCCTTACAGGCCTCTAAGTTAAAGCCACCGCTGTGAATGATTTTCATCTGCTTTACAATAGTACTCTTCCCAGAATTGCTGGTGCCCAAGAGGAGGAGTTTTATCTCTCTTCGTTGTCGCTGACTTTCAGAGCGCAGGTGGCGGTCAATCCTACGGGACCGCCGCGCTGCCTCTTTCTCCTCAGAGCTTTGCCGACATCCCATGGTACAGCAGGCAGGTACAGAAGGGAAGGGGTGCAGATTGGCTCACTCTGTTGGCGTCTCTCAAAAAGATCTGTGGTGTCTTTCGGTTCTCGTGCCAGATACACCCCAAATGGAAGAAAGGTCACTATCCAACACCTGATGATCCCCGATGCCTACAGCCACCTAATTGAGTCCCAGCAGGGGTGCAAACCCATGTAGGTATGCAGCCACAGAAATAGTCTCTTCAGCAGATCTCATGGCACTCCCCTTTCCAGTGCATAAACTGTGGCACATTCCTGTTAATGACGGGACACTTCCCTTTGCCACAGTTTGTCTAGAACCAGCAGATACCCATTTCTGTTCTGCATAATGATTTTGCTGCCTTCTGTCCAAAAGCTAAGAAGCCGCACTTTCGTCTTCTCTGCTCTAGCCTTTTCTTCTGATCGTGTTCTCTGGTTGCTGTGGTGATGCTGCAAGATAAAGCTGAAGCTCTTTTCACTGGTACTGTACTTGTTTTGTTTCTCTTCCCCCACTTCTTCAGCTGATCCAGTTCAGCTCTGTAAATCTGTGCTTTCCACCTGCCAAACAATGGGAAAAGAAATGAATGAGAGACTCCGCTTCCTTGCAGCAAGCCACTCACTTTTTCCTCCTCTTCTAGACTTCTAAACGTTTTATTATGCCAAATAGAAAATACAGATGGAAAAATATGTAAAGAAAAGCAAATATCTAAAATTATAGTAAAAGCATAGGGACAGCTGAAGCTCACAGACTAAGAAAATGTGGTTTCTGAACAATAGTAAATCAAATCTCCCTTTCAGCCTTCTGTGTTTTATTATCTAAACCTACATGAAAACAAACAGTGCTGAGCTGTGCCCCAATTTCTCCCTCAGCAAGAGCTTATGGCAGTGCTTTTCCTGCACAGTTCTGTTCTGACTGGTTTGTCTGAAGTAGAAAGTGAAAACTCACAACTACTTTTCCCAGGCTCTCTATTTATAGCAATATCTTGTACTCAGACAGATGTCCTCCTGAGTTTTCTTTCATCTTATCTATCTCCACTGAATATCTAAATAACTAAATTAGGAAGGAAAAAATGCTGATTAAGTTTGCTTCATTAATTTGAAAAAGAAGGAGTTACTGATCTTTGTAACAGCTCTTTTCTTTTTTTCCCCCTTGGAGAACAGTATTGTTAAACACAGTACCTCCATCTTGCTTAATCAATAAAGAGATGCAAACTTTGTAAGCTTCTTTCCATAGCCAAGATAAGTGGTTTTGAGCCTCCTCTCTTTCCATTTCAATACAGGAAATTCTGAGCTACAGTAAAAGAGAATAGTGACTACAAGGTGAATTTTTCATACAAGAAGCACAAGAAACACTATCCCAAGCAAGGGCAGAGAGCTTTTCAGTGAATGTTAGAGCAATTATCCTTTCCCAGATTAGAGTTTAAGCCTGCTAGTTGGAACTCTGCAGAAGGCAGCAGCAGGAAGCAGTTACTCTTGCAGAGGGAAAACACATTACTAACAGCTGATTGGTGATCATTTGCCTCTCTTCTAGGAAGGGCTTGCTGCTCCCACTAAGCTCTGAGCACAGTGGGCAGCAGAATCACAGATGTCACAGCTTCCACCCGAGTGCTGCCCCAGCACACCTTGGCACCTCTCCTGCTGCCTGCTTACTTGTGCCTACAGCTCCTCAGTGAGTGCATTTGGAAACCAAAGTACACGGCACTGAGATTCTTACAGAAACTTGCAGAGTCTACTAAAGAAAACTTTCTACTACATTTTAATTAAACTCAGTCTCCCAATACCATTTTCAAAGTTGCCCTATAAGCCTTTAGAAGCTTTCCTGTTTGAATTTACCAATATTTAAATGCAGATGTGACAATAAATTAAAATACATATTAAAGAGAATGATTCCACACTACCAGGGGAGAGATAGAATGTTCCAAGCCAGATGTTGAGCCTCAACCTCATGTATTTAACTTTCTAACTAACCATATTTATAGAATATGGTTAGAATTATATTCTAAACTAATCTTACTCTGAGTTGTTCTAAACTATCCAGTCAGGACAGAGACTCACCTCTCCATAGCAGTTTGAAGTGCTTGTCTCTTCAACAGTGAACAGGCTGCTAATTTAACCATTTTGGATATCTTAAATGTAAAGACATCCAAATCCTTTGCCCCAAATGCACCATGTTTTGCTCTTACCTGGTCTGAAATTCTACAAGAGAGTCTTAATATCAGCTATATTTATTTTACTTCTCTTTGTATGACAGGACATTAGCATGTGAAGAACAGATTAATCAGTGAAAAATCGAAAAAATTGCATACACATTAATAGAATGGTAATTAGCACAACTTTACTTACTCTGAAGATGTGGAAAGGAAAACCCTCCCAAGTGAGGAGTTACACTTTCTTCAAATAATTCACTTTTTCCAATAATCACAGAAAATGAAAAATTAGAGTTGAGGAAGCTGCTTCTTAATGAATAACTTCTAGCCATGCAGAGAGAATGAAATTCCTCTATTAGATATCAGGCCAGATTCTTACTTTACTTATATAAAAATCAGAGTTGCTTCCACTAATCACACTTATTCTGACACGTTCAGGACTTTTCAAACTGGTTTTCCTTTAAATCCTCATCATCACAGGCCTCATTTTCATGTCATTGATAAAATCACTTAATACATTTTCTATGTGTCATGATGATTACAGATGAAGAAATTTTGCAAGAAACACAGATGTGACTCCCTCTCTTTATTGTAGCTCCATCCTGAACAAAAGAGGCTTGCTAGGAGCAAGTAGCAAGAGGGCACATATTCCTGCCAAAAAGCAGCAGTCTTAGGAGCAATCTGGAGATTTTATGACTATATAAGACAAGAAGATCTTTTTTAAACTTCATGTTATTTGCCTCAAACACTTATGACAAATGGTTGGGTAGAAAGACTCGCTCAGAAACAGTCTTGTGTTTTCATTCAGCTCATACGTTCTGTAGAGTATTTCCTGTTGCGTATTTCCACAACACATTCAGATATGTCATTCATATTCTGCAGTGTTTTACATATAGACTATTTTGTTTGCCATTCATTAATAGTTTAACACCAAAAAAAGGTAAAGTAGGATCTCCTTGTTGTAGGAAAGACCAGGAATATGTAAATACACATTAGTTTTACACTCTTTAATTTCCTTTTTTTTTTTACTTCTAGTCATTCCTATTGCTTACATTTCAGTAATATTTGGATATCACTATTTCAAGTACACAATGAGGTGATTATATTAATGCTTTGTAAAGCAGAGTAGTACATTCTATTTTCCAATAGGCACTGTAGTAAGAAAGTTTGGTGTATTTGGGTAAGTTTTCCTGTATACAATGAAAAAAATCTCTCATGTTCACAATCAATGCTTTTTAAAATTCAGGAAACATCACAAACTATTACATTAGTGCAGTTTACTGCCCTGGCTAATACAGATGAACTTCTTCTTACCAGTTTTACTTTTTTTTTTGGAATACACTCAGATAATAAGGCAGTCTAGAATTTGTTGGGTTTTTGAAATCAGATTTCATATTAAACATATAAGTGTTTTATGGCTGTAAGTTTCTAATTAGGTAAGCACATTTTCAGTTACTCTAGTGGAAAGCCCTATTGCTTCCTTTCAGTTGCACACTTGTCTAAAGTTTGTTTTAAAAAATCTTATTATTCAAATGACCAGATTATATTGTATCTGTGTGTCTAAACCAAAATACTTGCCTTCTCCTGACAACTGAAGACTCAAAATGTTAAGAAAATATGTGGTTTTTTAAATCTGGTGATAAAGATGGGCTATTTTGTCATGACTAAAATGGGTCACTTTTCCCACAAGATAAGATTAACATGCCTCGAATCCTGACCTAACGGTGATCTCGTGCCATTATCAAAAGAGGAATGCCACCAATTCCTGGAGTGGGAAGGACACTTGAACAAAATTCTGCACTGGTTACTATGTTAAAGTATTGAAGCCCATTAGGCTGAGCAGCTGTTTAGGGCTACCATGTTCTGACCACTCATTTGTAGCCAATAAAACCAGTCATTATTGTTGGTTTCATATCTAGGCTTGCTCTTTGCCCCTGTCCATCACTCCTGGCTTGTGCAAACTGATCTGTGTGTGGGTAATATAAACACATATCCCTTTTCCCAGCATGTTCCCAAGTTATGGCAGCAGAGGGAGGAGAGTCATAGGGAAGGAGAATGACACACCACCACAATTCAATTGTAAACACTTTCATAAGGAAAGATCCACGTATTGTCTCTGGATTCATTAGCGACTGACACGTCACCGTGGAACGCAGAGTTACAGAACCTGCCTGGAGAGATGCTTCCCCCACGATCTTGTAGAAAGGCAGTGACTCCCAAGCTGAGAACAAAACCAGTGGCTGTGACTGTCACAGCACAGAGACTGTGCATAGCATGCTGCTGGCAGCAGGAATTTCAGCTGGAGCTGTAGGCACAAAGTTGTATTATCCCTCAAATATAAGTGGTCTGATAATTTAGTTTCATGACCACCAGCCCACTCACACAGAGTAAAAAGCATTTACACCCATGTAAAAGCAAACTCAAGCAAATCTAGCAAGAAGTGGCACAGAACTCATATAAGACCTACAAGTGTAAGCCTAGCTACTGTAATCAGTTTCTAAAGATTATACACATCCACTGAGAATTTCTGTACTTTAACAAAACCTTATTTCTGCATGTTTTAACTTTCAATCATTTCTTATACTATTAATGAAAGAGAAGAAGACACAAGGGAGTGTGATATATCAGGACATACCCAAGGCATTTACTGAGGAAGAAATCAAGTGTTCTACTAAGCAGGCTTTTTTTTGAGGGAGAGAGAGAAAAAGAAAGGAACTGAGACTCACAAGAAATGGGAAAATTGGTCCAGATTTTTCAATCTGGGAAGCATCCAGAAAAGAGTCCCAGACATGCATGCTGTAGAAATACAATGTTGAAATAACTTCACAGAAATTAATTTACTGTTTAATGTATGGTGATTGAAATCCATTTATAGCAGAAGAAAGTTGTTTTAAAACTGTGGCCAGAGATATTACTGACATTCTCTTTATACAACTATTGAAACCTAAAAGACAAGGAAGTATGTTCAAGTTATGACAAAACTTTTTACACATTAAGGCACTATAATCCCACCCAAAACAAAGGATGAGCCAGATGCAGTTGTTGAACAAGAAAACAGCAGAGAAAGCTGGTGGAGGTTTATTTTATTTGAGGTTTATTTTTTTTCAGCAGTTAAAATGTGTATTCTGTTAGTCAGATGAGCGAAGAAAGAAGTGTCATTATTTAATTAGCTGAGTGTTTGACTGGACGCTACCAAATTCTGTCCTTTTTTGTCATAGGGGTTTGTGATGTCAATTAACTCTCTTAAGCACATCTTTTCAAAGATGATTTCTGCTTGTTCATTTCTTAGATACCCAATTTGAGATACTGTTTGTGACAAAGAAATGCACTGAGTTTTCAAGTATAATCAGCCTCAGTGATAGCTGTGCCCTAAATATTTAAATATTGAATAAATAATCTTTTTTTACTTGATCCATCTTGATCTCTGTTTGAGAAATAGGGCCTATCCTCTATACCAACTCCCCAAGATAGACCCAAGAAATTATTAATGTCTGTGCAAAAGATACCAAAATGAGAGGAATAGCAAAGTCAATCAAGAAATGCATATTCATGACACAGCACCTCGGCCGCAGTAAACAACATGAAATAACAGAAGCTGCTGTGTAAGGATGGGATTCTTACAATAAAGGTTGTCAAAGAAGGTGAAAGGACAATGATTAAAAAAATTTAATTCAGAACTCAGTCCAAGGCAGAGGGTGAGAAGGGCACTGATCAGCACTAGTGCCATACCATGAGCTCCTTAGTGTCACCAGCACTGACTGTTACCAGCCCCAGCTGCTTTCAGCACCCTTGCAGTAAGAACAATTGGTAGGTCCATTAGGTTCTTACCTGCTGATTCCCACCGTGATGTTATAGAAATACTCAGAATTCTGGTATAAAATCTGAGCTGAACTAATAGAATTGCCACCTAGGGATACCATTCTGTGATACGTGGAAGAAGGAAGTTTTACAAGGAGATAATGGAGAACCAAAAGAAAATTACTTACTGTGTAGGCATAGACCTATCAGTGTATAATTGAGTGTGCCTGACATGGGATAGAACAAATTTGCTGTAGTGAGATATTATGTTAATTAGCTTAAACATATTTGTTTGGAAGATATCCAACAAGCACACAATACAAATCAATACAAATATCCACAGTACCAATTGTGCTGGTTAGGGATATCCACTAGCTAAGTATACCACCCAGCTAAAATCTAGCATACAAGCTTCATCCAAGATTTAGGAAAACCTAAGAACTTAAAGTGAAAACATAGTATTTCTTATAAACCAAGCATTCAACAAAATCCTATTGCTTATTTTTCTTTTAACTGTGCACACCCCACTTTACCAGAGGAAGTTGGAAACATAAATCCCGCGCAGCATTAATACTAAAATACTTGGTTGTTATTTAAATTTTGACCTGTTTTAGCAACATGCACAAACTACAGTGAAGCAGTGAGAAGAAGCACCAACACAACCAGACAGGAGACTGGCTGACTTGAGTAGAGGCAGATATACACCAGCTGAGACTGACTGACTTGAGTAGAGGCAGATATACAACAGCTCTGTTCTGAGCTGCATGGCCAAAACTCCAGAGCAGTGTCAGTGACTGCACAGGGAGTGGCTGTGCTTCACAGTGGTTTGACTGAGCCCAGAGTCTGCCACAGCAGCGCTTTAGAGGTGACCTTTAGACTGGCATAAAAAAGCATTACAAGCACAAGAGTATTACAGTGGGTCTAGCAGTGGGGGTGCAGGAAATCCTGGCTGCTAGACAAGGGTGAGAAGAAACAACATGCACAGCATCTGCTTTAGGGATGTACAAACATCAGTCCCATTTAAAAGTGTGCAATAAAGCAGCAAACAATGCAGGTAGCCACTCAGTGTTTTGTAAGCACTCAGGTGATTACAGCAGTGGAGGTTATGTCTTCATTAGTGTTGCTGTTTGGCTTTTTTCATTAATATGACCCATAACCCTTATGTGGGTGATTCAAGAGCTAAGACTCACTCCTACAGAGTTGTTGTTTCATGAATCTTACAGGGCTAAGGAGATTATTTTATTACATTTTAAAAAAACACTAGTAAACATTAGATTTGTTCCTGAATGTAATGGCAAATTTCCTATCACTCATATAACTTTATTGCACACAATGCCTTATGAAAGATAAGGGCATTTTGCTAGTTATAGCAAAAGAAATTTTAAGAGGAATTTGTAACAGGAGAACAATATAGCCTTGTAAAAGGTATTTCTCTTCCTGTGCATAAAAGGTGACATAATAAAGCAAAACCATGCTTGCTTTAGCTGTTCCAGTGACAGGCAGGAGCTATGGGAATCTCTGTAGTGAGAACATGGAGAGCCTGGTTGCAGGTAACAGTGTCCTAAGGACGGGAGGATTGTTTAATGCAATAGAGAAAAGCAGGCAGTGAAGATTCAAAGACTGAAGCTCAAGGCCAAGCAAGAGGCAAGGAGAAGATGCTCCAGCAAATGGGAATCCTGGGAACAACAGATGAGTTTTATCTGTGAAGATGCATAAGAAAGCATCTTGGAGACAGAAATATATCACAACTGTTCTGCTGTTTTTATGTGAAAGAACTGGAGGAAAGGCAAAGATTAAGGCAAGGAATGAGAGAATAAAGTCACAGAAGCTAGGTAAGATTTCTAGGGTGGATTGAATGGTATATAAACACAGGAAGCAAGAAATCCTGCATCCATGAAAAAAAGAAGGAAGAGATAGCAATAGAGGAAGGAAAGATGAGGCGAGAAGAGCAGATGGGCACATCTTACTCTATCATACTGGCATAAGATCAGCAGAAATCTGCACACAGGAAAAAAAAACACCAGAGGGAAAGGATTGACTCAGAATCTGTAAAGATTGGTCTGCACATATGGAATTTAATTACACTAGGAGAAAAAAGAAAGAAGATAATAAATCCAGTGTTCATGGTGGAAGAAATTGCCTAGGTCATCAGACTTCCATCAGAATAGTTTTGCTAGAGAAAGGACATTGTTGGGAGTGGATCAGGACTGGAAAGTTGGCAAGAACAGATTTGCAGGGAGAGGCAGAGCAAAAGTTTTGGAAGGAGAAGAGCAAAATACAGGAACCCTTTCAGTAGAAGTAATAAACACTGAATTCATGGGAAGGCTGGGTGAAAGCATGGGAGGACTGGCAATGGGATAGTTAAAACTGGAAACTAAGCAACAGAGAACGAATAATGTTTCACAGAGAAAAATCAAAAGAACTTTGGTGAATAAAAAAAACAGAAAAACAGACATAGGTTGAATGAGTATGCAGGAGCAGTAGGTTCCCAACATGACAAAAAGTCAAAAAAGGATTACAGAAGATTCACATGAATTTTAAGGGAGTTCAGAGGCAGCAGCTCAATGAAAGCATGAGAGGAAAGAACAACACGGTGCAAAAAAAACCATCAAAGAGCTGGTCAAAATGGAAGAGAGGAAAGCAGTACAGTGGAAGAATAAAGCAAATGGTTCTCATGATGGTCTAATTTAGAGAAGGACAAGAAAACTTCAGCACTTTTGTCAGGTTATTAACCTCACAACAAGACAGAATCGTAGATTAAAATGCTGTTCCTAATATGATAAGAGAAAGAAAGGGAGTGTCAATATCATCAGGGATTAATTTGGTAGGTAGGGTAGAGAGTATTTTCCAGCCCTAGGCCACACATAAAATTAACCATATGAACTATGTCAGAAGGTATCTACATCAGAACTGTGGATTTTCTAGGTTTCTTCTTAACAACTCAAATTAAACATAATTTTATCAGCAGAAGGGAGATGAGAAGTGGAAGAAGTATTAGACTGCAGTCCAGGGCCAAAAAAAATAAATCCCAAGAGGCTAAAGAGAATCCACGATGTTCTCAGCAGTGTGACTCATGGGAGAGGACTTGGATGCTACCAAGCACAGATTACAGCTGCAGCCTACGCCTGGTCTCATTCTGCTTCTCTTTTGAAATTCAGAAGCTTTGACAGTCGTACACTCCTGCTGCCTGCAAGAGGTTCAGCAGGTACACCTCAGGCAGCTGAGCTGTTGTTTAAGTTACTCTCTAATTCAAAGGACCTTTTTTTATAAGATGAATATGAAGGAAGTTACCCATGTTCTGGTTTTGATATGGAATTGCTTTGTGCCAAATCCAAAACACGAATATACTTCACTTCACAGAAAATAACTGCAACCAGAAACATTTAAATACAACATTGCACAATGGCCAGTAAGCTCCTGGTTTCAAAAGCCAAGCCAAGCCAAGCCATCATTTTGCCATCTAGATAAAGTTCTATAGAGACCTATAGAAACTAAGTTCTTTTTCACTCACAGTAAAGCAAAAAGACCTTGGTATCTGATGCATCAACTTCTTTACCTCCCATTTTTCCTTCACTGACACCTCCCCCTGAACAAAACCAAAACAAAACACCAACACAAAACCCCACCACCGACTAATTGCGGCTGCCAGAAGGAACCTAACATCCTTTTGAGGTTTAGCAACTACGAGGATTTCTCCTCAGTCTCTCCTTTCAATTCTCTCCCTCTGGAGGGGTGATCACACCCTCCTCACACCCCAGCTGCAGTTGCTGCAGTTACACACCCACCACCACACGGCGGAGGGATCCCAGTCACTCCCTGCTGGCTCCTAACTCACGATTGATTATAAGCAGCTTATGTTGAACATACAATGAATATTAGAGGACACTGGTGGTTAAATTCCTTTTATCAGACTTTTAAAAAAGTCTTTTAATAAGCAAGTTGGTCATGGATGGAAATGTGGGTTGGAGATTTGAAGAGGATGAAGGCCTGATTTATCCAAAAAGTGAAGCTAAAGCAGCAGTGCAAACATCTCTAGCAATAGTCTCAGTGTGTTTTTCACCACTTTTGCTCTGAAGTGTTTAAGTTCCTTAGATAATGTTAGGTTTTTCCTCTTATTCAACGTTGCTTTATCTACTGAGATGAAAAATATTTCTATGTGGCACTAAATGAGAATGTAAAATGAGCTAGAGGAACTTAATTGTGGTGAAATGGCACCCTATGGTAAGTAACACTTTAGGGTGAGGGTATTCATAGTTTTTCCTCATCAGAAACAGTGACAGTATTTATTAAGAGAAAATAAGAGTAAAAACATTCCAAACCCTGTAAGTGCTGTGGCAGTGATCCACCTACCATAAAAAGCAATGGTTTTGTTGACTTCAGTAGGTTTTGAAATGAGCCTGTATTTGGTTTTGAACAGGATGAAAATAAACACATTTAACAACACTGCAAGCAGGATACCAAAGTGCCAGCAATGTAGACTATTTTACTGATGAAAATTTAGTATTTAGTGCATGATTCATACTCTTCATATATTGGAATATCTACAGTGAGAACTTCTGTCAGAATAGATACGAAAATAGTTTAACTTTCAGCTCCCTGCTTTTGTATGATCTCAGCATGACTGTATTTCTAGGAAATGCTGAAGCATGATCAGTATCATTGTGTTTCAACATTAGTTTCTTGTTCTGTGCACATGTTCCCAGCCTGGCTTCTGCAGGTATTCACTATGTTTGTCCCTAGGTTTCGTCAGTCTTAGAAGAGCAGAGGCCAGATTTGACCACATCCATTTTGAGTCATGCTATGACAAGACTTGGTTGGATGGCTTCACGTATTCATAGGGCTATACTGATTCTGTCAAAATTGTGGATGGCTTTCATATCATTCCAAGAATAGATTTTATGTCTCTAAAACAAATACAAAACATTAGGTATTGTATATATATTAGTATTACTTTTAAAAAGGATAAGTAACAAAATAAGCTGCTAAATGTAAGTCCATCTTTTGAGGAAGCGTGTGAAGATTTTTAATCTGGGTATTTACTTTAACATAGAAGTACCATGATTTAGATTTAGCTGGGCAAAATTGTTATTTTTCAGCCTCAAGCAAGCTTGTAAATTGTTTTTTTTCTCCACAAACCAGAAACATATGAATGATAGATGGATTTATTTTTGTTATTAGGGATAAACCAAAATCCAGTGGTTTTTTCTTGATGTTTTATTTTTAATTGGTAACTGTACTACTACTAGTAATATTAGCAGGTGTAGCTTCAAATTTTGTTGCACATACTTATGATTTTTTGGTGTTCTATTAACACTACCAGTACTTTTCTGTGTATACGTGTGTGTGTGGAGACAAAGGGGCAGGAGGGTGATCACTGCTCCTGTTCAAGTTGTTTTGCATGTAAGAGCATTCTCATAATTCAGATATTTGCCCCCCCTCCTTTTTTTTTTCTTAATTCTCTGTAGTCCTGCAGACTTCCTAGTCATGCAGCCAATATGTCCGTGTATTTACTTATCCTTTAGCCCTTCAATTCTGTCTCTAAATAATCGGGCTCTCTCCTGTTGTACAAGTTCTCCTTTCCTGAGAAAATTTTCTCTTTTGTATCACACCCTAACTTGACTTGTCTCCTCCTCTTTAAGGTACACAGAGGTCAGCTCACCCTTTTGGGACCCTGGTAATTTCATTCCTTTTGTTTGAAGCAGGATCTTGAATCGTATTTTGAGAACTGATGGGTTGATTTATGAGACTACACACACGATCTTCTGCTACTGTTAATAGCAAAACCCCCAAATTTTGCAGTTTTTGTCTGCATGAGGCTGTCCTATTAGCTTAAGGGGGAGCCTCACTGACCAGCCAAATGTACACCACCACCCTGGAAGCACAGCTTTAACAGCAGCATCTCAGGTAGTTGCTTTTCTGTTCCTTTTACTTTCAGTGACATCTCTTCTTGACTCAAGTAGCTGCAGCACTAAAATTATCTCAAAGCTGAAAGGTGCTAATCGAGCCTTTCGTTTATTCATTATTCAGCAGTGGATCCTTAGTTATTCATTTCTCATATTACCAGGAAAAAAATACTTCTGGTGACACTCTAGCCTACTATTAAGATGGCACATAAAGCTGGAATTTTATCGCTGATGCCTAACTATTCTAGTTAGCATTCTGCATTTCACACAGATGAGATATGCAGGAAAAAAGCTGATGACTCACCATTTTATTTCTTTTGGCTCACTAAAAATCTACTGTTGATACCATTGTAGAAACAGCTCTGTGAAACAGGCACAGATCTGGAACATGAAACCATACACATGGTGGAGGTTACCCACAGCACATCCAGCCTTCAGCAGAGGGGCCAGACACAAATTTCTCGGCAAGCCATATTGGGTCAAAACAGCTATTGCAACTGTAGGGATTCCAAATCCACCTTAAACTCACAAAGCAGATTTACCAAGGGGAGAGGGTGAGAGGGAAATATCCACAATGCAAAGCAGAACAATAATTGATCTTGAAAACTTCATTAAAGGACTACAAGGACATCTCTGAGGGCACTCAGATTACTTGGCTGACTGGGGTGAGGTGTGGGGTCTGCATTTTCAGTGATCTCAGGTACCACTGCTTGGGTATCACACTGTTCCTTGATTGATAACTACTAGGATAATTGTGCCTAAAAGCACAGCTTTTGTTATGTTTTCATTCATTTACAGCATACCTCAAGACTTTGAAACTGAGGGTTGAAATCAGTATTTTAACTATGAAAAGAGCTACTGCCTTTTAAAGCCACCTTTAACTTTCAAACAACTTTTGCATCTTTGTTGTAGCAAGGCTGAAAAATTCCCCCTCAGGATGCATCTTAGCAGTAAGAGAACAACTTATGATCTACCCAAAAAGCTACAGGTGTTCCAGAAAACAAGGCACATAAAATTTCTTACTTCTCATCTCCAGGAAAATGCCTGATAAGGTGTCTCCCCACTTCTGCCAAAGGCACAAAGGCAGGTAATAGCTACGGAGCTCACAGCTGGCTTAGCTTTCAGCCCAAACCCACCTTACAGCAATTCCAATTTGGTTCCAATCTCTTCCAGCTGGCAGCAATCCCATTAGGATGCAATGCCACTGACACACACCTACTGGCAGTCTCCTCATTCCAAAGAATATTTTGTGCCAAATAGCTAAGGAGGAATAAACCTCAGGTTGTGTCACCTCTTTGGTGACTGAAGGCTCAGTGCAATAGGGAAACCTCCACTAAAAGCTGTAAGTAGTTTTGCTCTGTTAGGGACACAGGAGTGGCACTCAACAAGTCAGTACATAGTCACCATGATACTGGTTGTGTCTCCTTGGCTATTTGGAGAACACTTTTTTTTTTTTTTTCAGTTCATAAGAATGAGGTACAATTTTGGTTTGTATTTCAGATTATCATGTCTACTGTTAACTAGTGCTTTGCACAAAAGTAATTTTAACTGTCCTGTCCTATTTTTCGTGTTGATTGCAGGAAGGAGCTCATTGGTAAGGACATTCCTAAAGGTTTTTGCAAAAGTTAAAAGGAAGAGCCAAGTCCTTGACCTCTTGCACACCTGCATTATTTTCTGAAGTCTTTTAATCTTGACTTTTTATTGCTTGTATTCTGTTGATCACCACTTGCTTCTGACCAATCCCAATAGAAGCTTAAGAAACTGTAGTGAAAAATAGTATTTTCTATTTGTATTTTTGTACGTTTCTCTGAAAAATCATATCCTTTTAAATTACATCTTAGAAATTATGGAATCTATAATTGATGATTCTGACAATAAGATGCAGACAACAAGTAAACAATGAGATTGATGTACTGTTAACGTACCTCCATCAACTCTAAATCTTTGCAACATAGATAAAGACAGATCATAAACACTATGTCTAAGAAATTCCATGTGCACTTCTTATCTCCCAGCTGAGTAAGAACAGTGCTGCATAGATTGACAGCATTCCATCTGGTCTCCTTTAAAACAAACACTTTACTATTTTCTTGAATTAACTTGTTTATGTAAACTTTCGATGAGGTGTATGAATAAGTCTTGACAGGTTAATCATGAAAACATAATGTACCCACAATCCAAAGCTACAGTTGTATAGATAAGCTTTGATTTTTTATAGATAAGATGAGTTACAGGCTCCTGTCATTGGAGGTATCCAACACCACAAAGAAAATACTGAATGAAAATACCTGGAGACTGTAATAGTGCTGCTCACTGAGAAGTTCTCCCATCACTTGGTAATTAAATCTACAATATTTAAAGGTAGTCCCAGAGTTCCATATGCCTGTGTGCCCAATCTCCCCTTCAAAGCACACTTTTACTATAATGGGCATCATCCATTTGTTCCAGACTAATTTTGCCTAAATGATTTCTGAATTAGAATATTCCAGTGTTTTCTACTTGGGGCTCATTGCTTTCCAGTATCAGAAGACACAACTAGAAAAGCAACATAAAGTAGGCAAAATACAGAGAAACTCAAACATTTCTAGTCTTAATCTGAGGGAGAAAGAAATTTTCATGATCCAGCCTTCATTGTAGAGCCAGGTTGAATTTGCCTAAGTCACAGTGTGAATTAGAACAGTTTCCAGATATGATCCCAAGAGGCCACAATATCTGTGCCTGTTCTTGGTTTCCTTGACTGCAGAAGTGGGAAAAGGGTAGAATTGCTATGTCATGGATACAGCAAAGAGAGAGGTCTTTCTTGTCACAGACCAGAGTAATATCCTCTGTAAACATTTAATTTTAGTTTATAACCCACATGTGCTGACAGAGAATAGGACTGTAAGAGATCCAATAATTCAGTCCTTTGTCTATATGGTAGGTTATTACTGTTATTACTTTATCAATGTTTTAACTTCTGTTATATAGAATTTGCACCATTCAGGACTGCAGGGTACAATCAGGCCTCCCTGGTAAAAGGGAGAATTGTAGTCTGCAGTGTTAAAAGGCACTGGTTCCTACCTCTTCCTGATGCCACCTGATATTTGAATTTGTTTAGACCATTGTATATTTACTTGACCTGTGAGAGCAAATAATATTGTGCTGATATAACATTGAACTGCACATCAGCCTTAAGTCTTGCCACATTTAAAACAATTGTTGATCCCTTCAATCTAGTAGCCAAAAATTTGTTCCTGTAACTTAAAAAAATACATGAAGTCTTGGGTATTCCATTGCTTTTTGTGAGCACACATGCAAAAAGCAAACTTGACACACCTGTGTAATCACAGCTATGAGGCAAAGTTCAGATTTGCTTTCAGGAACATTCACAGCATGAAACATACTCAGAGGACTTATTGCACATCTAGTCAGGGAACAGAAACAATATGATAATAGAGCAATTGTTCAAATTTGGAGTAGGCTAGCCTTAGAATTTTAAATACCTACATAAATGTCACTGAATTACAAATTAAGGTGAGTTTATCTGTTCATGGACATAGATGGATAGAAAAAGAGATTAAAAACATGTCTCTGAAATGACTGATTAAGGTGAGGTTCTACCATTTTTGAGCAGCATAACATGGAAGCTCAATAGATTCTTAGCAATGGTAAGAATATATGAATATCTTCCCATCACAAAATGGCTTCTACTGTGGTACCCTGAGCTCTGCCAAATTTAAAAGGTCAGGCACAGAAAGGCATCTTGAGAGAAAATCTTCTTGCAAAGGCCCTGTTGCACCAATCAACTTGCTGGCAGTACCAAAAGATGCTCCAGTGCAATGGTGTTAATTCTGGAAAATTTTCATTTGTAATGAATTTGGTTAACATCATATACATTAATTTACTCGGTTGAGTGCTTTAAATTATATAAAAATATTTCCTGTAGTATTGGTTTGAATCCTCTCCTGTAACATAAACACTAGAGAGGGGCAACAGCCAGTATCCTGGTCTTTTTTCCCTCATAAGACATCCAAACTAAAAAAAATATTTTAATGCATTTATATGTATAAATAGATATTATACATCCAAAAGAGAATATATTTTGTTAACACATTCTAATATTTGGATTATATTACTTGAGCTGGTAATATTCAGAGACAAATCTCTTTGAAAAATCTAACCTAATAGCTCAAATTGTATTATCTTCAGAAAGATGCTGGTAGGTAAGTATCCTTTAGAATCATATACACTTTTCTCTTTTAAAGGAAAGAATATAATAACCAGGTGCATGCCCCCTCTGAACAGCAAGCCCTCTCAGAGCAAAACACCCAGCTGGGCTTTTGTTACTGTGCCATGACACTGAATTGTAATCAATTCAGCCCCACTGTGTTGTTTCTTTCCACAACACAACTGTGTCAAATGTATTTGTACATCAACACTTGCTATGCTGCCTAATTGTATTTGCATTCGTGCGGTTTATGAAGATAAAGGTGCTTATTCCACATTGTCTGGGAGGGTTTGAAAATATAGAAAGCAGGAATGTACAGAAATACAGAAAACTAGTAGAAACACACTAAGAATGTATGCTAGAATACTGCCTGGATCACCAGGAAAAACTGATAAAAGATTTGGATAACTGGTGCTGTTCCAGGGATGCCTTTCCAGTGCCATGACCAATAGCGTTGTTGAGATACCCTGAGGAGGAAGCCAACACCAGCCCAGTCACTGTCAAGGAAATGGGGCTGGTAGGTAGGGAGTGGCAACTGCATTGTGACTTAAAAATATTTATGGTGAACCATGAAAATATCTTCATAATTAACTAGTAAGTTTTGTTAAACATTACATTATAGACAGTAAGAGTGGGATTCATCTGCGCAGATTTAGCATCTGCATGTAGGTGGCTACCTCAGAGCTACTCACTCAGTGCTTTCCTCAGAGGCAGTGGAGAGGAGCTGTCATTTCCAGAAGTCAGCTCAATCTCACACTAACATGGTAGTCAGAAACTAGTCTGGGTAACTCCAGTGGAGAAATCTCTTTTTCTTCCACCAGCTAAAAGGGAAGCCTTAACAACTACTCCATATGTACATGTCCATGTTATGGACGTCTGAAAGTGATGAGACTAATTCCTTCCAACTGCCAAGTCCAGGCAATTACTATTTCATAAATCCACTGTAAAAATAACAGATTAACCAATTGTAGTTTCTACCAAATTATTATTTACTTTCCAGTCATTATTCTTGATGTGTGAGAGCAAAACAAATACTTAGAATTTTTGGATTTGCCTCTTTAAGTTTTTCTATTGCCCAAGGTGTTGACTGGTAATCCAACAGGTTATTTCTGCAATGTAGAATCATGTGGAACTGTTATCACACTTGTCTTTTTGATGTGATGGCTTAGGAATCCAGAGAAAAAACACCTCTCTGGTATAAGGGGCTTAAAGAGAAAACAAAAGGCAAATAGGATTTGTTGAGTAAAACTATGTTCCCTAACGATTCACTGGGTGTCCAATACTAAATAATAAAATGGGATTCTGAGGAGAGTCGAGCTTCTGCTGGACCACAGAAAATGTTCTGAGCTGAAGAAGTGCAAAAAAAACATATAGAGCTGGTGTCTTCTGAATTTTTGCCATGTGTTTTGTTAGTTGTGAGTTTAAATTTAATAGTAACCAATGTTTGAAGTCTGGGTAGGATGGAAGAGATGGCCCCATCACTGATCTGTTCCTTCCATCCAACTCCACCAGTGCCCTTCAGTGTTAAGGAAAAGCAACGGTTCAGAGTATTTTCTCTGTAGCCTTCATGTCAAGGGTTAAATTCTGTCCTTGATTCCACTTGAAATCTAAAACAACTTAAATTGCTAAGATGTATCAACTCCTGATTCAATATCAAAATAAATCAAACTGAATTTAGCCCTTCTCTGTCATCTTGTCTATTCCACATACCTTAAATTGCCAGGGAACTTTGCGAAGACAATCGAGTTTGGTTGCTTTGGAACAATACCGTTTTTCTTGGGATTATTCTTTCATCAATATAATAGTTGAAATTTGGACTTCCTAATCACCACTCTTGAATTCTGGAAAGTTTAATAAAAATGTGAACTTTGAATATAACATACAAAATATAAGTAATATGATCCTCTCAAGTAAGTGAAGGGAATCTGTTGTGGCTAGTAATGGATGTGGATTTATTCTGGATACTTTGGGGATCACAAAGAACAAAATTTAGCCTGCTTTTTAAATAAAAATAGGACAATTCTTTTCTCTAAGTAGAAATATGATTTTATGCATGTAGGCCAAGATTTTGATTTTTAAGGGCCTTTGAATAAGTTTTCTCTTAGATAAATGAAAATAGTTGATTGCTTATGTAGAAACTGTTACTGCATGGGAATAACACTCCTATTTTCTCAGTAAAAAAAGCATGATTCAAATAACTGATAATGTATGAATTAGTTTGTGATGCAAGTAGAGAGGTACTGAATTTGTCATTGAGCCTGCAACCTTCCTGAAACCAACTACAAAACTGTTCAACATTTTTGTTCCTAAAGGCAAGGGAGAACCTGATCAGTGAAACCATGTGTGCTGGGCTCTCTCCGACTGAAATAAATGACAAAACTTCCTGTTTTGTGACTCCTGTGAAAGCAGGACCAAAACTTTAGCAGAAATAGTCAGATTCAACTCTCATTTTCAGTTACATAAATCTGAAGAATCTCTTCTGAAATAAGTGGGATTACTGTGATTTAACCCAAAGGAATTGAAATGATTTTTCTTTAATTCATGGAGAGGGAGAGAGAAAAAAGCATCATTCCCTTATATTGCCACACACCAGTGTATCAACCAAGGCTGCTGTCAAAATCCTTATCTGCTTAAGCTGGAGAGGAAGAGCTGACTTCACCATTTAAGGATTTGAGCTTTTATTACCTACTGAATTTTCTGTTATCCTTATCCCCTTCCCCACCGCCTAGCAGGTAGATTCCTTAAGAAGGGACAAATGTCTGTTTCTATCTACTCTTCTTAAAATTTAACATACCTTGTTCCATCAGTGCGTAATCAGAGCTGAGATAACCAGAACACTTTCACTTCAGTCCTTCAGAGCTACCTGGCTGGTTATTTTTAGATTATCAACACTAAATTCAAAACCAAGGTCTGCAACTGAAACATGAACCTGTACTGGAGGCTTACAAAATTCAAGGTAGTACTTCCAGAAGACTTGTTCAACTCTGCTCACCAGTGGCCTGTAAAGTGACAAGCACATAATTTCAGCCAGAGGAGTAGCATTCTTTATGCAGCACACGGAGTTTATTCCTCTCTGTAAGGTCCATTGTCAGAGTGAAATTTCCATGCCTTACACAGAATTAATCAGCTTTTTTTCCTTATAAGCGTACATATGTAGACAGAAGGGGACTCTTCTCTGAAAATGCAATCAGTGCTTTCGTAATGAAAGATAGCATGTGTTTTTTCCCTAAATATGCCTTACAGCTAAGAGGTTTTCTTTTGATTACACCTGTCACTGACTCCTTGAAGACTGGATACTCATCCTTCTATACACATAGGCCCCTCCTCTGATAATGTCCTTAATCCAAGGGCAGGAATCTGTGCTTTTTGCATGATAGCTTCCAAACAAATGATTTGATGGAGACAGCCAAGTTAATGGCAGAACACTCTCTGTTCTGCAGAGCTGTGTCTGTTCAGCTGTCAAATCTGTGCCTGTTGAAGAAAAGTGAGGATTTCTGCCCATAACAGCACCTAAGGCATCAGCTCGGACTTTGAATGTCTATATCCATAAAGTCATAAAAAATATCCCCTAAGTCCAAAATACACACTCATTTTTTGCCCCTTTGTGATCCACAAGTAGGTATTCACAGCACCTGACCTGCTGTTGTAACCTTTATAGATGAAATGTTGATGGCCACCCGAAGGGTGTGACCCACAATGGCGCGAAATACTGAGCCCAAATAAAAGTCAATTTGTGGGTGTGAGGCTATTAGAAAATTGATATAAACAAATATAAAGAAATGCTGGTGGGAAAACTAGTGATTTTTTTCTCAAATCTTCCCAGGAAAACGTTGAGATAGGTCAGTATCTTGCAGAATAAATACTGCAAGAACACACGTTAAACAGCTTCTACAGTGAAACAGCCAAAAGCAGATCAGATCAGTTCTGTGAGCAGAAATTAAACTGACATCTATTTGTCTGCAGCTCTCTCAGCTAACATTGAAGGCTTGGGGGTTTTGTGTATGAAGCACTCACCCAAAATGCAAATGCAAAGATACCAAAAAACTTGTGGTTCACAAGTGCAGATGGGAGCCGTCCACAGGTGCAGATTAATATAAACCCTCCTCATTCCTTCACATGCATGGACACACACAGAGAGGGAGCACATCCAGGCTCTGCAGAGCCACACATCCTTCCAATGAGCAGATGAGGCTGTTACCAGGAGGACTTATTACAGAAATTTGTCAGCAGGAGTCTTTTCTGATAGAATGTTATCCAGGCTGCATTTCCCTGGGAGGAGGTGCTACATGGAGTGGAGGTTCTTCTCCCAACAGGCAGAATCTAATGGATTATCCTTCTGAATCATTAAGGGAACGCAATGGATCTTATTAAGGCTCAGGTATTGGCTATTAATGGGTTACGATTCAGGCTAGGAAAGGAAGATCACTTAATTTTTAGAAGAGGGGCCCAAGCTGAAGCAGCAGCTAACAGAAGGCCGGTATCCCTTGAGAAGGTCATTTTCACTGTATCAGCAGCCTGCCTCCCCTTACTATTTTTTGTCTACACACAGCAAAATGTTCGTACCTCACAGTGACACTCATATTTTTTATCCAGCAGAAGCATAGCTTATTGTTTCAGAATGACATCTTTTCCTTCTTGCTACAGAAGTGCCTTTTTATTTTGGAAATGTTCACCACTGAACTGATTTACGAGAGAAGGAAATGCGGAATATTGCACTCACCTCTCCAGCACCAGGCAGGCAGCCTCCACCTCCTCAATCCATCAGTACAAACGCTCGCATCCACTGACGCCTCTCCTCTGCTTTGGCCCTTCTTCACATCAGCATCTGTGATTTGCCGAGCAGACACACCACGACTGCAGGGACTAGCCCCGCAGCCCCGGCAGGAGCAGGAACCTGCCCTTTCCCATCTTCTCCCTAGAAAACACAACCGTAAAAACCCGGGCTGTTCTAAAGGCGGCAGTGGGAGCACTTGTCCGGCGACCCCCCGCGGGAGACAGGGAGGTGCTCCGCGCTCTCGCCGGGGAGCCGGGCAGGGGGAGCGCGGGGCTGGCGCTGGAGGAGGAGCCGGAGCCGCCAGCCCGTTTCCACGCCAACGGCGGGGGTACCGCGGGCGGGGCGGCGGCGCGGCCGGCGGGCGGCTCCGCTCCGGCTCTGCTCCGGCTCCCGCCCGGGGGGCGGCCGGGCCCGCAGCCCCCGCAGCCCCCGCCCCGCCGCGGCGCAGAAGGAGCTGGGTGTTGGCGAGGGGTTTGTGGCTCTTTCCCGGCTCGCACGCTCCGTTGCACTCGCGCGTTACATAATGTGCGGGCACAGACGTGCCGCGGGCTCTGCCTCTGCACAACTGCATCCGCACCCGGGGCCGCTCCGCGGGTCCATGTTCGCTGCAGCACAGCAGTGCCCGGCTCTGGCAGCAGCAGGAGTTTTAGGATTGACTTCACAACGCGTGTTTTAGGGCGAACCAGTCACATACATGTTGGAAGGATACGGTCAAGGGTAAAGGGAGAAAAATCAGTTTCTTTAGTTACACGGAATTTATCTACTGTTTGCTTTCCACTTCGGCCATCACTCAGTTTCTCTCAGTTCTGGGCGTATATTTTTTTCCGATTTTCCCCTTCTGCCTTTTGCATTTGTGTATCTGTAATTTACTACATTTTTTTAAATTAACGATGAGTATCATTTTCTTTTTATCTCATTAATGGATTTACCGAATTCATATTTTACATTTTCCCTAGTGTCTTTTTCCTTTTGGCTACAATACTAGTTGCATTGTTGAATCTGCAGCGCTGATCAAATAGCTGATTTCTCCCTACACTGCTAATTTTATAAGCTTGATTTGTAACTGATATACTTCTGCTGGAGATAGCAGCAGAGACTCTCACACGCAGACGGGATGCAGGCATTTTTTCCCACAATAAGGCTAACATAATACAAAGCAGAAAGCATCTGATTCCTGTAAATGATATCACTTCCAGTACTGATATTATCAACAGAGCTGTAACATTGATGAATTATAATAATGAAATAATTTCATGTAAAAATCAGTATATCATGTAGAGAAAATTTTCCAATAATAAGGCATCTTAGATGCTATTCACATTAGAAGAATTTGCCAGTACATCTAGACTGGCAAATTTCTTCTAGTAAAAGTTGTTAGAAAATAAATGTTATATACATAACTTGCATTGTTCTCCCAGCAAAACAATAATATTCAAATCATAATTGTGACTTGCTCTAATAAAAATATTTCTACAGTCTTATTTTGAAATTTTAGCTTTCAATATACATGCACAAACATCTCAGTGCATTTAAAAGATCAGGTAGTGGTCAATTTAAAACTTTTAAGTGTTTTGTTTTTCATATATACTCTTTACTTGCAAGTGCATAAATCCCTGATATAGTTATGTTGGCAAGGAAATAGAATTTTAAAAAAGTATCTGTGGTAACTGAGCAGTCTAGATAATAGGATAAAAGAACAATAACAAGGTGTACAGGTTTAATGTGCAATTCCATAAAGAACAAGTAGTTACTATAGAAACTGTCACATTATATGTATCTTTAGCATAGTACTTGATATGTGAGAAAAGGCATCTTCCACACAGTAACCAACTGTGGCAGAAATAAAGCACCAACCACCATCATCCTGGCTAGGACCATCATCGTTTGCATGCTGTCTACAGTGAGAGCAATTCTAGGCATTTTCCATTGCTATAACAAAACACCTGCTTTCCTCCAGCTTTGAGGGAGGCACCAGAGCATAGATCAAATGTTGGCAGTGAAGGAATTACAAACATGCAGTACCTGAGTAATGGGACACGTCTGAGAAGTTTAGGGGCTGTTATTTCAACACCACCATATGGGACTTCCGTTGATTAATGGCAGAGTTAAAAACCAACTTGTCTGAAAAATGCCTCAGCAGATATGTCAAAGTTTTCTTCAGTCTTACCTTGTCCTGCATCCAGAACTCCTCAATTAGGGCCTTTTAGCATGTATTGATTGCATTACATGTAGCTAAGCTCCCACAGGAATTTAAAGAGAAATAAGTCTCCAAATAGCCTGGACAGGTGATTAAATGCCAAAGTCAAACACACAGAAATCCAGGTCCTTAGCCCAGGACTTTTGATGTTGTGCTTTGTGAACAAATAGACTGAATACACAGAAATAACTATAGAAAGTGAATAGTCTGTGTGGAAATATAAAGAGTAATTTTAGGGACCTGTGGCAATCTGACTGGATTTCCATTTCCTCTTCTATGTCAGGGAGGTCACCATTTTCCCCCACCAGAGCAGGCTTGAGTTTGAAGGGAGCAGTGTTTGGCTGCTGAGGTGCAGCATCCAGGACACAACCTCCTGGGCTCGTTGGCTGCACGAGTTCCACTCAATTTGCCAGTGCTATTCATTAACCAAAAGCCAAAGCCTTGCCTGTTTACTGCTGCTTTCTCCTGGATCAATCAAACTAGATGCATTCGTACATGTTTATTTTGAAGACAATAGTGCTAAAACAAAAATGTGCTCTTAAGTGGAAAATCCCATAGGGATTTTTCTAATCAATTACCCTTTATTATACCATGACAACATGAAAATATTTATATGCACACATGCAATGTTCTTGGTGAATGTACATCCCCAAATGATAGAGGGTAAATTGAGAGGCCACATCTGGTCTGTAATAAAAATATAATAAAAGACATTTTGTATTTCATTCAATCTTCTACCAAACACTCTCTTTTTAACAAGCAATTGTAGATCTGGGTTAGATATTTATAGACAGGTCTGTGATTCTCTCGGCATGAAGAACTGAACAGAACATTTAAAGGAGAATAAAAAGGCTGTATTTTTATTTTTAACCATTTTTCTCACACGGAAGAGTTTAAAATAGCATCATGTACAGATGATTGGGATCGGATATTTATATCTATCTGATATATTGTTGCTTTGTATCAGTGACTGTGAGATGGTGGGGAGAAATCATGAATGCACCTTCTGTCAGGTGGTATCAGCCTGACCTCATTTGATTTCATCATTTAGGATGATAATTCACTTTCTACCAGGATTTCACCCTTTTATCTTCTCTCACCCTTCAGGTAACTGAGGGTTTTGCTTAATATCAGCAGTTTACTCTTCCTATGAGAGTAAATCATGAGAGACATTTGAGAATGTGAACACAGACAATGCATTGCATCTAATATCACAATCAACTAAAAAAGAACTTCTTTACAAAGAAAACAACAACCAAACCCTACAAATGTTGAGTGCTTTACAACCCTTCCTTCACAATTCTATTATGTACTACTGTGTTTGCAGCTCATTATTTCAGCTGCTGCATCAGCAGTTGCTACTGAAGCCAAGTTGAGAAAAACAAACATTAAATCCAGCAGCTGGAGGAGAGCTGCTCTCCCAGAGCCCTGGAAGACACCTTGGCTTTCCTGTGCAGGAGAGTTTCCACAGCAGTGTTCTTGCTTATCCTAAGCTTTGGGATGGATCCATGCACTCCTATTCCTTCAGAGCCTCCATGGGGAGAAAGCTACAATGGTAGTAAATAAGATAAAGGAACATAGTTCTTTGTAAAAAACCCATCCTTCAAAACTGCATCATTATGTTATTTTTAAAAAAGGTGAATTAAAGTATTCTTTGCTCATTTTTCTCTGTAAAGGGCAAAGGAATGGGGAAAAAACAAAACAACACCCCTCAAACGTTAACCCAAATTGGGGATCACTTAGTAAAGTATACAACAAAGGATCCATGAAGATTGAACAGGAAAAAATAATTTGAGATCAAAATACAGAGATCTTTGGGAATTACACCCAGGAGATGCAATTAAAGAGTGCCAGGAATTTTTTGAAACGAAAGCTTCTAAAACAAATTGTACCAGCTTCAGATCTTCTGTTAAAGTGGTCTGAGCAACAGGTTGTTGGTAATTCTTAAAGCACCCTCTTCCCTCCTGCAATCTTTCTAGTTGGGGGTTTTCCATTTCATACAAATGATTAAACATTCACTGAAGAGTGGCTTGGAAGTAGGTCTCTCCCACTTGAGGACATCAGTAGGCATTTAGTGTGGTTTTATAATTTTTTGTAAAAACAAACAAAAAGAAATCTATTTATTTCAAATATATTTAGTTCTGCCACTTTTGTTGTTACCAGATGAAGAAGTACCAAATTGGGCCCTCAGAAGGATTATATATATTTAAGTAGATACTTAGGAAAAAATGTTATAATTGGACTTCACATTTTCTTGTGTCCTTTAAGCATGAGAATTCCACTTCATGTAAGAACCACATGATATAACTACAATTTCATCAGGCACTGTTATTTATCTGTTCTGTAACCTCCTTGTGTCTGATTAACAGAAATTGTTTGACAGTTAAAAAAATAAAAAGGGTGACAATTTTTTATGAGGACACAAAGGTAATTCTGGGAAGCTATGGAAGAAAAGCTGGGAACATCCAGGTAGCTTTACTATGGAGACTTCAAATGCCAGTCCAGTTCTTAAAAAAAATTGTAATATTACAGTCAGGACTAAGTAACTGGTTTAGACAATTGTCCACTTATTCAACATCAGGCCCACAGGTGGTTTTGCATCTACATAAACTCTAAGAGTTTCCCATCCATCTACCAACCCACTTATATAAAGTACAAAGTAGACACACAAAGTGTGTTCTCTGTTTCTGTTTGACAGTGTTTTGAATCCTCTGTATATAATGTTCTAATAGATAAGCACATGAGTAGTACTGTTGAAGTGCCTATGCTTAATCTGGCATGTTTACAGAAGCTAGACCTAATATTTTAATTCAGGTTAAGTAACAGCTTCATTTTGCTGTTGTGCCCAACATTTACTGGGGAGGTACTTTAAAAAACAAATCATCTCAAAGCAGCCCACACCTTGGCAGGCTTGTATTCAATTAGGATTTTTGAATTTTTCCCTGCTTGAAATAAAATATAGGCTAAAAGACACTGGAAAGCACTATTGTAGGGCCTCAGCCAGAACAGAATGCAATTTTCATCGAGTAGCAGAAAGCAATTTTCCTTAAGAACATGGCTTCCCATGGAAAACATGGAATCTGCAAGTAGCAGGTCTGAGTGGAGAGGGGAGGCTCAATCTGCTTTTCCACCCAGCTCCACTCATGTGGTGCAGCCATCTGGGCCTGTGGTTCCAATCAAGATGTGTTTCTTCTGCTCTCATTTCAAACAAAATTGCCAAGCCAAAGCATCTGAAGCAGAAAAGGATTTCACCCACCTTTAGTATTGTATTCTTCTTTTCAGGAGGTTTTATCAGTTCTCACCAGTCAGTTGTGCTCATCTTGGCATCAGTGTGAACTGTAGGATAAAATTGTCTTATTGCAGCTTTGCCAGTAGGCCTGACCAGCAAATAGAAGCAGTGGATTTGTCAGCACTGCAATTTCTCCAGTTCCTCCTTCTTTGAAAATTCTATCAGGTAATTTTTTAAATGACATAATATGACATATAAAATTAACATATATAACATATCTCCCACCCTTCTAACAATGGAGGAAATGTAAAAAAGAAGTGCTTATACAATGAGGCTGAATTAATGTTCCCATTAATTTCTTCCTGTTTTCTTCCACCACTATTTGCAGTCTTTCAGTCTGTTCAGTTTTCAGTCTGTGCAGTGATTCATATCTTCAAAGCAAGTTTATGTTAATTTTCAGGACAAAATTCTTCAGAATCTGACACATAATTAATTCTAGATATTTGGTTGCTTT
Organism: Irena cyanogastra; assembly: GCA_013397155.1. Classification (NCBI taxonomy): domain Eukaryota; kingdom Metazoa; phylum Chordata; class Aves; order Passeriformes; family Irenidae; genus Irena; species Irena cyanogastra. The sequence goes on from VWZV01017481.1 coordinate 978,202, forward strand.
AAGCCTCTCATTTTTAATGTTTGACAGTAGTATAATCAAATCTCTATAGGAAACAGTCTCATTCATATACCTCTGTTTCTGATGGATTGCCATTTAATTGTACTATGGAAGTTCAGAGAATACTTTCACCATCTTAATGACATATTTCTCCTAAGGAACAAACCTGAAAAAAGTGTTCTTTAATGCCTGAGCATGTGTGGGGTTAATTCACTGGTTACAGAAGGTGAATCTTAAAGATAACTAAGATGTTCTAATGGTCACTTGACTGTGTAATGCCATTTTGTAATGCAGAATTCCAGTTGCAAAGGTATAACTTCCAGGTACAGAAATTTATGATAGTTGAGAAAACTGTTTCTTGAACTTCATTCATTTTGCTTTAATTATTTGGCCCTCTGCCCCGAAAGAGGAAAGATTTATTTTTCTTTCAACCTATTTTCTCAACAGAAGTTATGAAAACTTGCAATTGTGCATTGCTCTCGCATTAGGAGCTTGTAAGACAGTTGGACTTACAAGTTTAAAACTCTTTTTATTAGTGTAAAATGGCTCTGAATGGTTTCTCAGCTGTTCAACTGACTTGCTGAAACAAATGTTTGCCTCCCTCCTCCCCACCACTCCTGCCACCCCGACAATCATCTCTGTAGGAAATGAGCTCTCACACGTCTTTACAAACCTCTGTGACAAGGCAGACCTTTCTCCACAGGAATCGCTAAAAATTGCCACAATGGAAGTAATAACCATATGAAGGTTTGTCAAACTGATAATGTCACGTTCACCTTACAGCATCAATTTTTCTGTGACTGAAACTTGCTGCTGGAACTGTTAACACTTGCTGTACATGCTTGGTATAAAGTACAAAATCCAAGATTTAAGTCAGTGTTTGTGGATGTGCCAGCCCAGGTTCTCTTCTGAATGTTTTCTGCCAGCACAGTAAATTCACTGCCTTTTTTGAATGCTGTATCACAGTGGGTACTTGTGGAGGCTGAAATTCAAGCGTCTCTTATGGTTAAAGGCTGTGCTGGTCCCTCTTAGTCTCATCTTAGAACTACACATGTCCATTACTGATCAGCAGGAAAAAAGGACAAATTCTGACTGGGAAAATCTGAACTGGGATAGCCTCAGTGACTGAGGCTCAGCTTTTTGGGAGTAGTTATCTTAAGGCTTTAATTTTCTCTACAGTTATTGATCTGAGGAATTTGGCACAAGTAGTGCACATGTCAGATTGTTCTCCTTCCTCCATGTATTTTGGCAAAGTCTTCCCTGTAGAGGAAATTAATAAATTTCAGGGTGACATTTCCTTCTTCATCTAAATGAACAAGGAAAAAACCCAACCCCTCTGGGTGAATTTTTACAATTTTTTTTCTTTGATTTTTATTATTTTTTAAGAATGATAAAGATATATTGTCAGAGAAATAAAATCCAAGCAATTTCCCAATTTGTGTGATCAATCTGCATGGAAGATCAGTGAAATGCATGCTCTGTGTGTGCACATGTGACCCATTTTGACATGTGTCACATTTGCTGGGGTGGAAGGAGTGGATGGGGAGGAGGGAGGCAAACATTTGTTTCAGCAAGTCAGTTGAACAGCTGAGAATTACAAGTTATAAATTTAGAAAACTTATAGAAATTTATTTAAAAGGGAGGTGCAAGCAGCTGGAGTTCAGAAGGGCTAAATAAAACCACTGCAAAAGATGGCACAGCTTATCCTGCAATTTACAGGCAGATTATCAACAATTTGAGCTAGGAAAAAAAATTATTTCACCTTCATTTTGGTTTCTTGTTCATGATAACAAGTCAATATTGTTTCATTAAAAGCAGGAAAAGTTGCTTTGATTGTGGAGACTGCCTTCAGGTTCCATATGAATGAGCAGCAATCCACAGTTGCTAGATTATGCACTGTTACAAAGAGAACATATTTCATTATTTCCACCTTTGTGTTTTGGGGGTTTCCCACTAAAGGATCTGACACTGATCTCAGTCAGAATGAGGGGACTCGTCTTGGTCAGTTATTGATCTTGGACTGTAGATAATTCTTGTACAAAAACAGAAGCCAGGGTATATTTCTCATTTTGGAAAATATCTATGTGAAACACAAGTCTATTCTGTCTAATTCATCCCCAGAGTTTTTTAGAGACATGATAAAATACATTCTGTAGACTAATTTTTTTTAGTTCTTTAGATATTATTCCTCTTTTCATTGGCCATGAATGATTTAAATAGTTAAATACACTCCTTTCAAGCAGGTGGTCACAGGCAGTTTTAATTACTATCAAAATTACATTTTTTTTTTAAGTAACCTGTTTCTTGGATTTGTAAATTATACCAGAGAATCTAATGCAGATATGTCAGATATAGTTTCTGTGTTAATTTTTTCAGTGGTGCTTTGATATTACAATTGCACACACTCTAAAGCAAAGGTTCTAAAAACAAAAACAAGATATGCAGGAATCTCTTTCATTCTTTACTGAGGCTTAGGAACCTTTTGTTTATCAGACCAATCTTTCCTGTTCCTTGTTAATGCTGGAAACATTTTTGGTTTTTAAATCATCCCCAGAGGCAGCCACATTATGTGTTCCTGCAGGGTATTGCTGACTTTTTAATATTTTTATAACCTTAACTTCTGTCATATCTTTAATTCAGACAGCATCCCAAAATCCTGAGTACTGGAAAAATTCTCAGTGGCTTCAAAAGCTGATAACATAATGCTTTTATAAAGCTTATAAAGTTTCATAAAGCTCTTGTGTTTTTAATGAGGATGTGACAGACACTAGTGTTGAGGTTGTGATTTTGTACCTGGTGAATCCCTACGGCTCTCATAAGATAAATGCATCCAGCCAATGCTCCCATTTGGAATGGTTTGATACAGATTTGTTTCCTATTTCTAGGCTGATCCAGTGTCTGCTGTGTTCTCCTCATTTCTCATTTCCCAGTAGCTCTTCAGTTCATGTAAACAGAGACTTCCCAGCCCTCAGTCCTTTCAGATAAGAGATAGCCTCTGTCTCTAGGCACAGTCATCCTTTGGGACACTGCTGTTTGTTCCTGTTAAATTGTCATGGAAAGACAGAGAACTATTCTTGCAAAGAAGAGGAGAATATTCTGATTTTCAGAGACGTCAAGAGAATTATCCTCTTCAGGTAGAAGTCTTGGTGAAGTTGGTGGGTTCTAGGCAGGTGAGCTGTAGTTCATTGAATGTGGTCTGCCTCCTGCTCCAAACTCACCAAAAAGTTCAGCCCAGTTTTAGAGTATTTCTAGTATTATTTTCAATCTACTCCCTGACACAGCCATAATGCTGGAAGCACTGAGAATCAAAATGCTGAATCTTAACATTAAATAAGCTACTACAAGGTTTATAAGCTGTGCTCTTGTGACAGGTGACTCAGAGATCTTCCCAGAATAAATTATATTTTTTCCATTTAAACAGTAGTGAGCAAGGAGTCATTAAGGAAGGTGTGCAGGGGCAGCAAGCCCTGTGCTCATCTTGTCACTCAAAGTATCACTCTTGGCACAAAGGAAGCATCACCCAAGCACTGTGTTTGCCAGTGTCTGTGGTGTATGGTGGCACTCACAAGGGTAATAAACCCTTTCTTCTCTCTGAAATGGTGATGAACTATTGCAGGGCAAGCAAGAGAGCTGCTGCTCTGGGAGTTTTGTAGGATCACTTGGCTCCTCAGTCAGTGAGCTCCCCCCAGGGCTGTGCCAGCTGGCTGTGATGCCAGGCAGCAGATTCCCTTCCATGGCTCTGCTTTGCTTTTCCTCTGTGCCCCTTCCTAAGCACAAGTGCTTTATGGAGCATTTCAGATAGTTGTGTGACCATCGCAGAGAGTCATCCAAGGTGCCAACAAAGATTCATATTCTAGAGAATCTGTGTTTCCATATTATTTTTCTATGTTCTGTTACACCAATCATCACTTTGTGGCCATGCATGAGGCACATGCTTCAGACCAGACCATTTTGAATTGAAAACCAGCATTCTTAAGGAAAAGGATTTTCAATGTGATTTGATTTATGTAACTGAAAACAAAAACAAAACACCATTCTTATGTACTGTAAATGACTCCTTCATCTTCTACTGAATTTAACTTGTTTACATGCCCTGCAGCCATACTGAGAGAACAGAATAAATGGCAACTCCTCTTTGGGCCTATTTGAAAAAAAAATCAGGAAAGGGAGGATGAGAGTGGCCAGAGTTATGAGAAGGAAGAGATGAGTGCTCAGATAAAAAGCAGCCCAAGGGAAGATTACAAGTTCTCAGAAAAACAGATCAATAATGACGTTAACTATGCAGCTGCAAATGCAACTATTTGCATTTTGAAAACATTTTTCCCAACTACTTCACTGGGCCCAGGGTATCTAGAACACTCTGTGCAATAGACAAATCCCCTTTGAAAGGGCAGTATTTTAATGGAAAAGTCAATATCCTGAGGATGCCACTGTATTTTTCAGTACAGGACTACTCGAATCCCCAGCTTACCTTCCCCTCCTATTGCTCACTCACTAAGATCCAAGGATCTGAGACCTCCCTCATTTACAAATGACTCCCAAACAACTTGCCACTGATTTTGCCTCCTCCCTTTTCCCTCCCTAGACCTTTCAACCTGTGGTTCCCCTGGGAAAACTATGACGAACTTCCACGTGGTAATTTCAGTCTCAGTGTTAGGTAGTCTCTTCTTGTTGTTGTTGATGGCCTTTCCTGTCCACCCTCTTTCTCTTCACCACACTGAGACTTTTGACAAGGTCAAACAATTTATCCTTGTTTCTATATTTATATCTGGGAAGCTCCCTCTAGTAGCACGACAGCATTTAAGCCCAGACAGCTTGACCAAAACAGTAGACAAGAAAGCTCCTGGTACAGAGACCCATCCTGGAAAAACAAAATCAATTTAAAAAAAACATTAGAACATCTCAAGTGTTCAGACAAAACGAGCACCTGTAGCTCCAGAATAAAGAATGGCTGCACAAAATCAAAGCTGTTCTAGACAACACTGTACATTATCTAAGCAGCTTATGGACACAGACACAAAGTGGCTTTGTTAGGTTTCACACCCAGGACTGCAGTGGCAGAATAAAGGCCAGCACCAAAAGAAGACATGAAGTGCAATGAATGAGGGATGACTGAGGCAAAGAAAGTCAATAAACATTAACTGGAAGGAATAAAGCCAAGGGCCAGTGAAAACAGCCCTGGCTGGATGAATGTGTTGGTGGAATACATTAAAGATAATTGCAACACCCATACAGAAAGAATTGAAACCTGAATGCTGGTTATACTTCCTGGCTGTATGATGATAAAGTGATCAAGAGAATTGAGAGAACTTAGCAAGGAAGTCCTGAAAAAGAGGGAATTGCAGCAAAGTGAAAATGAAACTTAAGATGACAGGTTAAAAATGGCTAGTAAGTATTTGAAAGCAAGTACAAAAACCAGGAAAGAGCCAAGTACATCTCCCAGCACAAGGGAGGTGTAGAGGGAATGCTACAGCAGCAGTTGTTACAGACAGATGGAAAGTTAAGTTAAATAAAGCAGTGGTTTCTCTGGGCTCAAACCAGAGTGTGTCTGCACTGTGCAAGGAGGGTTTGCTTATGAACTGTCCCAAGGAACACTGGGATCCACGTGAGTTAAAGCTACACACAGGTGCTTGTGACAGGCAGTGCGAGCCTGAGTCTGTCACCTCCAATTTATTACTCTTCCTCTGAAACTGTACCTCCCAAACTGAGATTCTGTGCTGATTTCCACTCAGAATTTAGAAGTGCATATGGTGACTGTGAGCAGTCTGGGAATCCCAATTTCCTGTACTTAGGCCATACAGTTTCTTTTCATGAAAAACTTTGGGATGAGTTTAAAAAGTTGCGTTTGAAAAATCTTGTATTTCACAGGCCATTTCATAAGACTTGGGAAGTGTGGCTAAAGGAATTCTGGATATGGTTTAACTGCTTTAGTCTGCTTCCCTGGGAGAAGTGCACCAGTGGGTTCCTACTGCCTGGTGTCACTGTGGGGCATAGAATGAGGAGAAAAGACTCCAAATTCCAGAAAATCAGAAGGCTTTATTTTCAACAATCCATTCCCTTTTTATAGGGTCTTTTACTAACAGCTGCTTGATTGGTTAAATGACACAACGCCTCTCTACCACCATTGGATGGGCTAGAGAGAGCATGTTTTGAAAACACACACAAGAAAATAACAAACTAAAGTGAAAACCAGCACCTGTTATTTTGAGAACAAGAGATGCTTACAAAACCTCTATCAATCTTTTCCTGAGAACATGAAATGCCTACAAAACTGTTCTCTTTAAAGGTAAAATGATTTTCCTTGGGAAAATTCAGGCCTGGTGCTGGATCTCTCTAAGATTCACTAAATGTCAGCCCCACAGCCTGGCATTCCACAAGGCATGGAGAATTCCCAGACATATTCCTGCTGTTTCCAAGCTGCCAAAACTTTCCTATACCTATAATGTACAATCCCAGCAATCCTTGTCAAGAGGGTTGATGCTGGTGATGGATGAGCTGGGCCTCCTTCCCAGGAACCCTCCAAGAGAGTCCATTGCCAGAGCAATAGTGCAGGTGTCCTTTATCACATCCTTCTGCAGGGACAGTATAAATGGGCTAAGTTACTCTTTGACAAATTTCTTCTGTTCTTCCAGGGAACAATATAGGTCTTGGTTGGGTTTTTTCCACAGTGAAAGTGCCAACTCCCCTGTGTAGTGACACACAAAGCCACAGCTTCAAAGAACATTATTTCATTTTCCTTTCCTTGTTTGTAAAATGCTGTTAGCCTTCAACGTGAATTGTCTTGGAACTGGTTTTCCTTATTTATTTGAATTCTCACAGAAACTGACCTCCAAATATAGCACAGGTAGTAAAGCTGTAATATCACCCCAAGGCATTTCTTTGCTTTGGCATTGTAATGTGGATCCTAATAAGTCAGTAACATAAGAAATTATTCAGTAAAAAGCCTCAGAAATATGTACAACAGAATAATCTCTAGATTAGAATCCTGTTTTTCACCCAATTATCAAGGTGAGGGATTTCTCCTATGCACTACCAAGGGTCATTAAAATCTTTCTCACTTGTCTCTGCTGTGGAGATTCATTTGAAAATACCTTGATGACTCTTATCCACAAAACTTCCTTATCTAACCATATATGAATCACTTTGAAAGGAGCCACATTTCTCATAGCAACCAAAGAATCAGTCTTAGCAACAAGACAAGCTGGAGAATTTTGTTTTCACATAGTTACTCATGGACAGTACATTCTGCTTTCCCCTAGCAATGCTGTTGCAGTGTTGACTTAGTAAAGGGTGAGAAATGGTACAAATCAGACTCTTGCTCATAGCAAAGACATCATTTGCAGGGCAAGTTATGATCTCTCTGCCTTTGATGTTATATTTTAGGAGCCAGTGCAAGAGTACTGACTGCTGGAAAGTTCAGAATTTAAATTTTTGCCTTGACAGAACTACTACAAAGAAATGTGTGAGGAAGCTGACAGTTCCCAAATCTTGACTTCCCCCCACCAGAAACCACCATGAAGAATCAAAGAATGAGCTCTAAACGCCAGCATCTCTGCCTCTCTTAGCATCTGTTCATGTTGAGAACAGTTAGAAAGTCTGCATAGAAGGTGACTTTGTAATGTATATATATTTCCTATATTTTCCTTGCAGGGATAATTTTGGGAGAAGTATTACAGAGAACCTGGGAACATCAAAGCAATTGTCATGTTAGTTATAACCTGGTCTTAATTTCTTTAGAGGAGTTTTGGGAAAGCTTCCCAAAGAAGCAATGCTAAGATAACATTTATAAACAGGGCAGTGTTGGAGTAGTTCCGTCTCTCAATCCCACTTCTGTGTAAGGAAATGAGTTCCCACATGCATTTTGATCCTCTGAAGAAATTCCAATAGCAATAGTTACTGCACTCAGCTCTCATCCACATCCCTTCCCTGTCCCTCTGCAGGGGCTGGGGCTGTCCTGCGGGCTGGTTTGATTCCCCCTCTGGTCCTGAAGCTGAAGACGGAGTTGGATGAGATCCAGGAGCGAATCCTTGGTACACTCTCCAGCTGTCTCCGTGTGGAGGTTTCTGAAGCCCTGGCTGCTGGTGCTGTTACTGTGCTGAAGGAAAAGCTCTCTCACCCCTCCACAGCCATCAGGAGTAAAGCAGCCTGGGTCCTCTTGGAAATCAGGTAAAGAAACATCTCTAATGCTTCAGTCCAAGAAAGAATTAATTCCAGGAGCAAATAAATGCCATTCATTTACAGCTGTGTTCCACTGCACACTGAAGCTGCTACATTTCACATGTAAAGCACTATCAGCCTGAATATACACATGGGTAAAACAAAATGGGACACATGGGGCTTAGAAAATTCCTAACTGCTATAAATCACTGAGGAAAGCAGATGCTGATCAGTCATTCCTTCTCCTTCTGTTTGTTTTCAATATTGGCAGTGGAATCAGGATTTTTTCTTGGTACAGCAATGCTAGGAAAAAATTCTGTCATGAAAAATCTTGTAGAAACAGGATTATGACCACTATGGAGGCAGGGAGAATCTCCCTTATGTTTTTGGAAAAGTGCTCTCAGAAAATTAGAGATTCTTGGAAACTTTCACTGTGATTGAAGACGGAAATCATTTTCTGCCACAGGCTGCCACATACATCAGTGATGGATCAGAAAGAGCAATCTTTATATTAAATTTGTGTATCAGAGAATGGATGAAAGGAGTAACTTAAGTCCACTGTACTGCAATCAGAAAATATAATAAGTGTACAACAAATGTCTAGTTTAAAAAGGTCTGCAGTTGATGTAGTTTACATATCAACTGGCTCTACACATTTCCTCATGTCCTATAATAAAGAGAAGTACTAGAGGAGAAGAGTATCATTAATGTGAGTCAGAAAGAAAGCAAAATGCAACTGAAATATGGACACGAGCTATGTTCTAGCTCCCTGCAATGGCTGGGCCACATTAAATATTCTTCTCATTAGAGAGGCTGGAAAGAAAGAGAGAAAAGGGATCTGGGAGAAGAATTCATTTCAGCCCTCTGGTTTTGCAGGTTTTTAAATCTCTAGAGGCTTCACCAGCCAGGTTTGTAACTCCATTGCAATTAGAACCGGCAACACTCTTAATCTTACATCCTGTTACATGCAGCTGCCCATCAGTGTCCAGTGTACCAGAGAAAGCTTTCTTAAAAATCCAGATATCACCTGAAAATAACCTAAAATATTGTGAAGCTCATCCAGGCGGGTCAGTGTGGCATCCTCAGGCCGGTATCAGCACGTGGGGTCAGCAGCCACAGGCACTGCCATCCCCTCGGGTGCCGGGCAGCGCCTGTGCTGTGCCTCCCGGCGGGACAGTCCCTCCAGGGGAGCACAGCAGTGAGTGACACCTGGCCAGAGGCCGAGGGGGCTGCACGGGCAGCAGGCACCGTTCGGGGGCTCAGCTTAGCCATCTTCTCTACACAGTTCTCATGCTGAGGGGAAAATCGCCGTGTGCAAAGAAGAGGTGATTCCTGTGCTGCTGCGCCTGCTGGAAGACACACAGCCCGACGTTCAAGTGAACTCCACAGGAGCGCTGATGTTTGCTCTTGTTACACCTCAGGGTGAGACAGAGGCAATTCTGTTGGGATACCTGCTGGAAATCCAGTTCTAGGGCAACTAAGTAGCAAAGCGTTCACCCTCCCCACTCCCCAAGTCCTCAGTTTCTGACTGTGTTAATGCTTGTCAAGAAACTCTAAGATTGGGACATTTCTTTATAACTGTCTTTAGTAACTATTGCTGCTTCATCGCAGTGCCTAGTGGGGACAGGATATTTCACATTTCATTCCTCTAAGAAGGTCAAGAGCTTATTTATCTACCTCACCTGCATCATTCCCCTCCAGAGGGTGAACATTTTCCATTCAAGTCCAGACCACACAGAGTTCCAGAAACCTCGAGCTGCACTGAATCACCAGTGCTCACCAGAGGAGCACTGCTCTCTGGAAACATTCTGGGATTAGAGGCAGCTCCTCTCTCGCAGCTGGGAGACCAATGAATATTAATAAGGCCTGTAGCTCTCCCGAGTAACTTACATGACACAGAAAATACTAACTGCTAAATTTCCAGTGTGATGAATGAGTAATTAGACATAAAAGACTCAATAACAGCAGTGGTGTTCCAATCCTCCTCTGCAAACCTTCCTGGGGCTTCCAAAGACAACTCAGGAGTGGATCTTGGTCTTTGAAGTGTTTTTAAAAATGAAAGACTGGAGGATGTTCTTAAGGGCATCTAACAAACTCCACTCCTCACCCCCCTCCAAAACATAGTTTGTTCTATCATTTGGTGCCTCATGTATTTTTGGATAATTTGTTGCAAATGAAATGCTAATGTGCAAGGCAGTTAAAGTTAACCATGAAAGATCTTTCTCCTTAAAAATAAACAGCTGGGGGCCAACCTTGGCCTCTGAAAGAAGAGCATGTTCTGCCTCTGTGCACTGCACCTCCAGGGCTGCTCAGAGCTATAGCCAGGCAGGGAATGGAACGCGTCATTCCAAAGGGACAATGATTAGATGTCATAACACATTTCAAAGCCGGTTTATTTCCCTGCAGGGAGATCCTCAGCCATGGGTGCTGGAGCCATTCCACCTTTACTGACGCTGGTTGCTGAGGAAACCAGCAAAGCGCGTTTGAATGCGATCAAAACCCTCACCCTGCTGGCAGAGCTGCCAGAGGGCCGCAAGACACTGCTGGATCACCGGGACACGTTCCAGCGGTGTCTGGACGATCCCAGCGAGGCCGTGCAAAGGGCTGCCGAAATCGCCGTCACCGTGATCGACTGGAAACCCTTCTGCAGCCGCGATCTTTCCTAGAGATCTATTGCCCTCTGTTGTTGTCTGGCTGTAAAAGGTACATGATTACATGAGACCTTCAGCACCAGAACTCGCTTCCTCACTTACTCTGGATCAGTTATTTGGCAACAGTTTCACGTCTATATTGCAGGTCACAAGCAGAAAAATGGAGAAGAAAAGTTAAGAAGTGTGGAGTTCTCCGCTAGGAGTTATTGCCCAAGTTACCAAGATTTTCCTATGATACAAGACACCAACCCTTTTTGTTTTCTTCATAATGTTCTCTCCTTTTTTTTTAAACCTCAGCCTATCAAACACTAATCAATAATTAATTATATTAGAAAGGTTCACAATTAACCCCTCCAGCAGTCTTGTCTGTACTGACAAATTGATTTAACAACAGGAATTCACATGAATTTTGCTGCAAACGTTTGTTGAACATGGGATTAAGACCAAAGTCAGAAAGTCCTTACTAGGGTAGCCCTTGGTAAAGCTGTGTTGGGACCTCTCCAACAGGAGAGGGCTCTGGTCCCTAATTGGAAGTGCTTGTAATAGGGAACAAAAGCACCTCAGGGTTTGGGCAGTGGAAGTGGTGGGAAGTTTCAGTAGCATTTTATTCACTGGGAGTTCAAGGCTGGTCACTACCTACACATTGCAAACTTCTGTCTGCAGTTACAAGAGTGTAAATTAAGAGGCTTCAACAGGAGGCCTGGGGAAAGAAACAACACAAATGAGCAGGACAGCCCTGGCCATTCTCAGCCACCAAGGCAGATGTGACAGAGTGGCTGGCACAGCTTCACAGCAAGTCCTGTTTGTTTTCACTTGGGTTTTGTTCTCACATGGGAGTTTTATATCCAGAATTGTAGCTACAAAGAAGCTCCATCAGGTCTATAAAAGGGGTTATTTGTCAAGGCTGCTTTTCCATTCAAACCCACAGTCACACTGCAAACTGTGTTACCTTTACACACAGGATAAACTCTTCCTGTAGCACTGATTACAGTTAAAACGTTTCTCTTCCATAATTCACCAAAGGGTGAATTTCCTCTCCTATAAAGATGTGATTTAAAAGTATTGAGTCAGTTGGATTCATTCCCTCCAGGCAGGATCTTGGAGAAACTCTGCCTTTTAAACACATAAGGAACTCATACGTAATACATATTGGTGCCAGAGTGCATCCAGCTCAATAAGAGAAGCCAGGCAGCTTTAATAACATGCTAACAGACTAGAGCAGCACAGTGCAGGCTTGGCTGCTCTTACAGAACTGCAGCAAAGTCTGGTAACAGTCATCATTTCAGCCCAGGTCCAACCTTGCCACAGCCTTCCCCGATAATTCAGGTATCACCCTTCAGTGAGTTCCCAAAATTATTTGCTTGTTCAGATACAGGAATAAGACCATCCACACTGAACTGCTCTGACTAGAAGAAACTGACTTGGACCTTAAGTACTGCATTCCAAGTTATCTGCCTGATCAATGCTTTAAGGACAATACAAACTGTTCCCAAAAAAGCCTCTACATGGATCAGTGTTCTCATCTTACACACACAGTACAGAAATGGAACAAAGCCTCAGGTGAGCTCTGAGATATGGACACTACTGGGGCCCTTCCACATGTCAGCTTTTGTCTCAGCAATTCTTTGGCACTGTTAGACCTGACAACAAGAAACCATCACACTCCAAACACAACAGGAATTCCCTCGGGCTGTACTGACCACATGCTGCCTCTGCAAACTCCAGAATTTAAAGTCTGCATACGGAACAGCCACAAACCACTGTTAGTTGGGGTTTTCTACTTACAAAGCTGCATTACTGACAAAAAGGTTGCAGGTATAACAATCAAAAGTCACAGGCTCTGCTGAGGGCTAATTCCCTGCTTTGGCATGAGAGACAAGAGCCCCCATTTCATGAGGCTGAGAATTAACTAGCACTGTAGGTGTCAGTAAAACAATTGGCTGGATAAAGGAACTGCTGATGAACACTTTCCCTGGACTGACTCAGCTTTCAGTCAGGAATACTCCATAATGTAGCTGCCACAGACTTGGTCACAAGAATACTGAAGATCTTTTTGAATTGCTTCATACCCATTATAAATACTTAAATTAACATCTCAGGATCTGGCACCTCACACCCTAATCAAACTCAATGTTTCAAAGAAAACACTGTGTGTAGAGCAAGTCTCTGGTTTTAGCACTGTGCCCTCCCCAGTGCTCTATGCTACAATGGCTTCAGCACCAATGCAGATTTTTAACATCAATTAAATCAATTTGTCTTTTTAGCTTGAAGCTAACAATTATTAAGGCCCAGATATAATTAATGTGGTCCTGGGTCAATACTGGAATTAATGGAGTTACACCCTACACAGATTGAGTTTTCAAACCAGTTGCCCAACAATCCTCAGCAACACCAGAAGACAAGCCAGCTGCATCCATGGGAAACAAGACTTCCCGTGGAGTCTTGTGTCCCACCCAGGCAGAGGTCATGCTGAATTTTTTCTAACAGTTTCCAGAAGGTTAAGAATGTTATGGTTCTTTGTTCTTGCAACTACAGACTCATTTCCCCTGTCCCTATACGCTTTCAGAAGGCCAAGGGGTGGAAACCATTCTGTCCTGCCCTGGAAAATGGCAGCTTTTAATTCCATCTCTACATGTTTCAAAGCAGGGAGTACATTTGCTGCCCACCACTACCTTTTCTATTAAAAAAAAAAAATAAAAATCATATAGTGAGAGGTTTGTCTAAGGACAAAATAGTCTGGAAAAAATCAGATTTGGCTAATGACATTAAACCAGAAGGGCAGAGACAGCTACACACAAAGCTAATATGCTCAACACACAGGACCTATTTTTAGCAAAATTTGCAATTTGAATGAATAAAACCCATTTTAATAATTTGTTTTAGCAAACCTTGCATATAAGCTATATTTTTAAAGTTATAGGCTCCAATACTGCAAACAAAAATGCTGCAAAGAGTGACAAGAAACTCACACCTGAGATTGAAGCTCTTGCAGATACCTTCAGAAAAGGAGGGGAGGTGCTGATCCAGGCAGGCACAGCTGCTCTGGCCCCAGCTGTGCCAGGTGAGGAGAGGGTGGGCTCAGGAGCTCGAGGGGAATTATTCTTTCTCACAGCTGCCCATGGTAGAGGGCAAGAAGGAATGTTCTTCAGGAGACACAAAAAGGCAACCTCTTTTATTAATAATAAGGATGATAACTTAAGGCACTGCTTATACTGTCTTGCATCAGAAGAACTGGTAGAAACTGGAGTGAGAGAAGTTTTGCTCTGTTCTTTAGGTTCTCCAGCACAGGCCTACAATACACACTCCATGAGAAAATGCCATGAATCACCAAATAAAACCAGGGCGTTTTGCATTTCTCATCCCTTTTAGGAGTGTATTGCCCACAGTTATTAAACCTGGGACTGCAGATTGTCAGTTCAGCACAAGGGAAGGTCTCCAACTGCTGCTCCCTTCCCTCTCTGTGGGTTCTCTGCTCCCTCAGGGAACAGTGCAGTGCAGGGCACACACACCTGCAGCTGGCACATAAGACCACTAAGCAAATTAAAGCACCCAGCAGCTTTCCTGAGAGCAGCTTTGCTGTCACCCCACAGCCTGTGCCCAACCCTTTTCTGTGCAGTCTATCCCCAGAAATGTCAGCTCTAAAGTCCTCTGGCTCAACACTTCAAACCAATGAGCTCAATTGCCCTTCAAATACAATGGCTGACAATACATGTCAATTATTGTTTAGCTTATTATGTCAATTATTGCTTAGTCAATATTGTTTAGTCTATATGTCAATTATTGTTTAGTCAATTTATTGTTTAGCTTTGCTCCTCATTTTTGTGTTGTTTTTTACTTTATAGGAGCACTCCTGGCCAGTTAAGGAGGGCCCGGGAGCTGCTGGGCTCCAGTCACCACAATCACCTGCACCTGGGGAGCCCAGCCTTGTGCCATGGCCTAATTCACTATGGCCAGACAGTCTGCTTAAAACCAAACCAGGGGTACTGCAGATTGATTCCAAGCAAAGTCCCAGACCTTCCCTCCCCTGGCATTTCAGTGCATGAGGTTTTTCAGTAACAAAATAGGAATAAACCCAAATTCTGAGTTCTACAAACAGAGTGTTCTCATCATCATCAGTACTAAACACTTGTGAGATACTTGGATACATTTTTGTGGGTGATACAGACAAATTAAATGAGCAGTGATTACCCTTTTTAAGGATTCTTCCTAATAACTATGTAGTATTTCTTAAATGGAAGATTTTCTTTAGTGTGTATTCTTTACAGAGCAGTGTCACAATTTGCTGATAGTGCTACTAAGTGCATATTTTATTTTATTAAAATAATTCTGTATATCTAACTAAAGTCCACTAAAATAAGCTTTAACCATGCATCTTACCTGACAAGGTAAGCTGGGATATCTCAAGATCCCCTGAAACAGAGCTGTGTTCTGCTGTACACGCCATAGGTGCTTTGTGCTGTGAGCCAGATTTATTTGAAATCTCACCAATAACCAGAAGTATTTCAAGTGTATAGTCAAACACTGGGGAAAAGGATGTGCTCACAATTCCCATCTCTAAAGCATGACAATGCCAGAACAGTGTAAGCTACTGCTTTTATCTGAGCATCCTCAACAACAGCTCAAGGACAGAGCTCCCCTGAAAACCAAAGAAAAGTAATTTTCTTCCTTAAAATTGTGAATACAATAGCTACTAACCTGAGTTGGCATTTAATGTTAGCTAAACATTACAATTTTATCAACTGTTCACAATATAAGGCAATTTTTCTTTGAAATTCTACAAAATTACAGGAGTCAAGAGTAGCTGTCAAACTTTATGTAAACATTTGGGCTCTTCCCTCCACAACATCCACCTTCAGACCAGAATGAAATCAGATTGCTGAGGACATACAGTGAATACCCCTGGGAAACTGTGCATTAGATTTTCAAAACTGTGGTTCTGAGGAGCAAAATCATGCAATGATGCCTGACTAGCCAGGAGGTCATCCAAAGGCCAGGAAATCACTTGTGTTATTTGTCTTTATCCAAATAGCTTTATAGTTACACTGCATTGTTGTAGCAAAGAATGACAAAGAGGGATCTGGGCAATCCTCAGTGACATCTTCCTTCCTGGTTTTTCATCCATTACTATTACCCAGAGCCAGAACCTGGACATCAAATGAAGTTTCTCTGTCTTCCATCATATTATGTAGAAATCCCATCACTTTGTGGACACCAAATTCTTCAAAATATACAATTACTTTAATACATACAAGTCTTCATAGTTCATTAAATACAATTAATTCCATGGTCTTTAAAATACTCTATCACTGTGTTGAGGTTTGCACTGGTGTCTCTGAAGTACTGATTGGATCTGGCCTATGCAAAGGACCCTGCAGGGAATATGCTGAACAGCAGCAATCCTACTGAAGAGCAGCAATTCTGCTGGAATCCAGAGCATTTGGGGTTGGATCCAAACGAAGCAAAGATGCTGCCAGGAGATAAAGAAATGGGAGTGATGAAAGCCCAGGAGGCAGAGCAGTATCTGTGGCACATGCAATGGCTGCTCTGCCTTCCCTTCAGCTGCATGTGCTGCCAGCCCGGAGCATCCTGTGGCAGAACCTGGGGAATGCTCTGGGACAGTGCAGTCCCACTGCCGTGTGCAAAAAGGAACAGGGAATTGTGGCACTGCCTGACTGAGCAACCAGCATCTTCTTTCTACACTTGGTTCCCCAGGAAGCTGAATGAGATGAAAAGATGATCTATTGCTTTTTGCTTTGAAGTGTTAAATCTGTCTTTTCCTGTGTCCCCAGCTGGTACCAAACTTATGGAGTGGAGACAATCAGCCTGGTTTAGCTGATATCCCACAGCTGTGACTATTCTCCTTCCTGAACTGCTAACTCATGCTGCCATGCAGCAGGAATCCTATTTCTCAATGAAATCTTCAGAGCAAGGATCTATAGCTTTGCAGAAAAGCAGTACAGAGCCCTTGGATGTATTTGCAAAATGCAGCCCAGCATTCCAATGCTGTGGGTGTTTCACCATGGCCGTGGGCTGGTTTGTAGCACAGTCCATAGAGAGAGGCACTACATTGACTCCAAGCCCACAGTAAAGAGGCCCTTGACACACCAGGGTGGGAATTGATCAGTAAGAAATAAATATATATACACACACATAAATATGTATTTCAAATATATATAATATATATAGTGCATATACATAATGTATTGCCTGTGTATATATAATACATGTATTTTGTATAAAAAGCTTCACATTCAAGTATAAGTATATATTAAAATATCAAGAGAGGAGGACCTTTGGAAGTTAACCTTAAACAGATCATCTACTGTAAGCAAAATTCTTTTTAGGATCATCAAGACAGGTGTTCCCCAGTTTCAAAATGTGATCAATTCAGAGGTTAGTGTTCCACTGACAACTGAGAAACACAACCCAATGGAAAGTGAGAAAAAGGGGGAGAACTGATAATGGAAAGTTAAATATAATATCAAATACATTGATATATACATAAATCCATTACTTAAGATATCCCATGTTTGGAGGCACAAAAGCAATGCTTTAATTTGAGTTTGTACTACAGTCCTTCAGTGGTTGTGGGTTTCTTGCAATCAAATTACCATAGCCAAAGGAAAAGGAAAATTGACTGATCAGAGGAAGGGTTGAAAATCAAAATAGTATTGTGAACCCTAAAAGATAGTTCACAAAACCTGAAATGAAATATGGCTCATGCAGCCTTGTTCTGAACCTAAAATATGAAATGTATCATGAGCAGAGAGAATATTGGCTGGAAATTTTGAACCTCAGTTTGCCATGGATTGGTTCAATGTCTAAATAGAAATTCTCTCTTGAAATCCCAGTAGCCTTCATTTTTAAACTGCTGTTTAAAAATTTTTAAACTGTTGAAATTATGATCACAAAATTAGCAAGTAAATCACTCTGATGTTTTACAAATGCAGATGATGAAAATACAATGTGTCTCTAATTGTGTAAATCTACAAACCATCATTTTTGCTTGAACAATGCAGTACAATTTCAGGACTGTGATCAGGGGTTATGCAAAGTAGGCATGGCAAAACACAGCCACAGTCAAGAGGATGATGCCATTGATATTCACAATGTTTCTCCACAGTGGCACTTCACTGGTGTCTGTCAGTTTCTTCTTCAGTGCCTCTTCTTCCTCCTTGCTCAGTTTGGGGCCCTTCTGTTGGTCCAAGCCACAGAACCAGTTGTAAGCTTTCCTACAGCATCCTGGATCCTCCCGGTTTTCCTCATTAACTGGAAGGAATAACACTGGTCAGGAAAGGTGAGCATGGATCACGGCACAGGCCTGATCTCTGGGACTGAGGGCATTCCCGTTCTGATTTATGGTCATCATTCAGTGGGAGATTTTAGTACAAAACAGTACAAGAATCAAGTTAATACTGTGTTTTCACAGCTAATCTGGTAAAAGAGGGATTTTCTACGTGTTCCAAGAGAGCTTTCTGCAGAAGACACTTGGGCCTTTTGCAGCCCAGAGACTTGGCCTGGTATTGGAGAAGCAAACTGTGCTTCAAAGCTTAAACTCCATTTTTTCAATACTTCCTACACTCTAAATTGAAAGACAAATAAATTAATTTGAGGATACTGATGAAAAGCAGAATCAGAAGTGCAGTAAAGAGAGCAGGTGGGTTTGCAGTCTGCTTGCATGGTGCCTTCAGTCCTGACCACAACCCACTATTTCCAGGTGAATTCCCTCCGAGTGCTGGAGTCACACACAGTTCTGCCAAGGCACAGTGCCTCTCACCCAGAGCATTGCCATTGGTTTAGTCCTAAAGCTGCCACCCAGCTACTAAGAGAATAAGATTTTCTCCCTTCAAATCCACTTCACTTCTGATTTACACTGAGCTTGAGAGATTGGTAAAGGCAGCTCATGAGCCATTTAAAATTGTGGAGGCTGAGGATTTGTTGTTGGGGGAGGGAGGATGTCTTCAACTATCAAGCATGTTAATGTTCCTTCAGGAATGAAACAGGGATACTCAAATATATGACAGAATCTCTAGGTATTCAACAGTTACCTGATTCATCATCTTTTTCATCAGCTCTGTCCTGCTCCTCATCTGCATCAAGATCAATCCTTTCTTCTTTGCTGTGCCGCAAGGACCAGCACAGGCGGTAAAGCTGCCACGGAACAGAAGGAGTTGAATTGAACATGGGCTGACTACACAGACACCAGCCAGCCTAGCCAGCACCTGGGCTGGCTGTGACACCACAGCATCCCAAATGGCTGGGATGTCTAAGGCTATTAGAAGTCACTGAAGATCTGTGACACGTAAATGTGACTATTTCCTTTGCTTTCTGTATGCTGGGGGTGGCTGAAGAGTGAAGAGGTAACACATCAAGTACAAACTGGTGGTTTCATTTCTTGAGGAGTAGGACTGCAGTAATACTCACATGTACATCAGGAATGGGCTTGGTCATGAAGGAGACTGCCAGGATGACGATGGCAGAAACCGCAAAGAGGATCAATGCAAAGTAAAGGTAGTGAATGCCACAGATGATGAAGGGGCAGTTGGAAGGCACCACACAGCTGCCAGTTCCGTAGGCAAACTCTGCAATCATCCTGCTGAGTCCAGCCAGCAGCCCAACAATTAGGCCCCAGAAGGCACCCTGCAGACAAGGGTGTGACAAGAAGGGATCAAAATGAGTAATTTCAGCCATGGAAATAAACTCTGAGCTCTTGAACACTTGCTGGAGGAAACATGGATGTAGTTATGCATTACAATGGCTTTGGCATGTGGGTTTTAACCCAGATGCTTTCAGTGACCTTATTTAATAAGCTTTGCTTATTTACAGTTGTATGAGTACAACTGAAAGGGGCAATGAACAGCTCTGAGATGTCAGGAACACCTCAGGACATCATGTCCAGACCATTTCTCACTCCATCTGGCTCCACACAACTCTCTCCTTCTACAGGACAGGTTTCAGCCATGGATTGCAAACCCCAGGGGCTGTTCTCATACCTTTTTACCTTTGAGGCCTTAGTCCCTGACAGCTCTGGCATGATGGAACCAGCCAGAATGTTGTGTCATCCTTCCTGAAATGTGTCTGGTTTACCTGCTAATGGCCCTGAGAGTAATTACTTAATTCTCAGTATTGTTGGTGGGTGCCTGGTGTACAGTACTCCAGCCCAAACAATAACAGACACACAGGTATGTGTGGGCACAAAATGAAATATGGGAAATTCTGTTTAAGCATTTTTGTTTGTTTGTTTTACTGTAAAGGTGCTTGATCATTGGAACAGGTTGCCTAGAGACACTGTGGAGTTTCCACTCTTGGGGATATTCAAACCCCAACTGGACAGGATAGGTAAGAGGTGATTTGTTTGGTAAAGCAGCTTGGTGACCAATATCCTAAATGATGATTTTCAAATATGTGTCCATAGATTATCCATTTAACACACTTCTTGCAAAAGTGATAGGTAACCTAAGCTTCAGAGCTATCTATGAATTCCTAGGTGACTGTTTATCCATCAGGCTATGAAAGAACTTTTTCAAATTCATCTCTGAAACCTCAGGCTTTGGGGTATGGAGGCACAAATTCCCTGGGCTATACTGGGATTAAAATAAACAGGAAGAAGTTGCTCATAACAAAAAAATCCAGTTCTCCCAATTCCTAAAGGAACATGCAACACACCTGTTTCCTAATTTGCACTTACCTGCTCATTGACACGCTTGCAGAAGATAGCAAGCAGGAAAACAGCAGCAATGGGAGGTCCCAGGTAGCTGGTAACAGACTGAATGTAATCAAAGAGCTGCCCACTCTGAGCCGACTGCACCACGGGAACCCAGGCAATGCTGACGCCAATTAAGATTAACATAAATGCCCTGTAAACATAGCCAGATATTCAATTAGCCATCTGCTTAGAAGTATCTATGAGCTATCAGAAAGAAAAAAACCCAGCAATTAATCAATAATTTACGTGTTTTTCAACTAGTGAAATCAATTATAATGGCAAATTAGCACTGAACAAACAAAAGAAATCCAAGTTGGGTATTGTGTATGTCAAATATCCATCAGCATATGGTTAAATGTGCAATCAAAACATACAAAATCACTTTTCTCCCGTGGTTGTTATGTCCAGAGACAAATCAATAGCAGATGAACTAGAACCAGTTCATTGGTGCTGCAGCCTGGTGCAGCACGGAGCCCAGGAAGGTAATTTAAAATATTTTCCTCGGAACAGCACTGGGAAGCAGTGACAATTAGCTTGGCTGCCCCAGGCACGCTGTGTGTTCCTTCGGAGCACGGTTGTTTTCCCAAAAGGGGCGCGCGGGGCGGGACAGCCGCTCCGGCCACAGGAGGCCACTGCAGCTCTGCCAGGCAGGCTCCAGCCGCGCTGGGCTTTCGGGAGGGGCAGCCTGTGCCCGCGGAGTGCTCGGCCGCGCTCACCTGCCGGCCAGCATCAGCTCCTTCTCAGATGGCCGGGTCCGAATTTTGGTGTAAATGTCCATCGTGAACAAAGTACTGGCACTGTTAAAAATGGATGTCAGGGAGCTCATAAGGGAGGCCAGCATGACTGACAGCATCAGACCCCGCAGACCTGGAACACAAAGATGGGAACGGGGATGAGCATTCCCTGGACTGCCTCAGTACCTGCACCAGGCGTTTGTCCAACCCTTGCCATCGGCCAGCTCTGGGCGTGTCTGGCACATTTGTGTGCCTGACATAAAATCCTGCCTGACGTTCCCTTGCTGGGCAAGCAGAGCTTGGAAAAAGCTATTTACAGCAGTTCCAGGGAAACTCTTGATCTTTTAGCATGTGGGTACTTCTTTAGTGAATTCTGCCTAGTTAAATGCTGGAATAAAAAGAAAATAATATTAAGAAGACTTTTCTCAACAGTCATAAAAATAATTCCTCTTGTTTGCAGGAGAGTGCTCACTTGCTTGTAGTATGTTTGTGAACCAGGTATTTGCAAAAAAAACCAAGTTTCTTTTATTGTCTTCAAACCAGAGTAAGCTACTTTTCCATGTGGTCTGGTCTGGTCACAGAGCATGGGGAAGTAGTGCAGGATTTTAACAACAGTTATCAAAGGATGGGAAAATACTGAAACTGTCAGGGAAGTGCCATGGTCTTTATAATATCATAACCTCGCTTTTTTGGCTTATGAGCCAGCTCCTATCTCTTTGGGGTTGGCAGGAGGGCCACAGGAATAGGCCTCCAGCTCAGAGATCCTGGCAGAGAGTCTTTTATAAATCATTGGCCAAGCAAGTTATTTTTTACCTTCACCAAAAGGGAGCTCATTTACCATTTCAGCACCCAGTATTTGCCAGCTGAGAGCTGACACTCTCAATGTGGAGCTATTCTGCACCTACAGCTAATACAAATAACCCCTTTGGTTAACAGTACATAATTCTAGCAAGAATTTTGGAACTAAGTATGGGTCTTGGACTCCCTCTATCACTTGTTTTTACAGTCTGGCTTTCCTAAAACAAAGAAACAACAAATACAGACAGCGTCTTACCATTTGGCATAAGCTCCACAACCATTTTTGGATAAGCAATGTTTGTACAGCCCACTGTGGTGCCACAGTAGCGCTGGCAGACTTCAGGCACAACACAAGCCACCACATCTGAGGAGAGGATAATGAAACACTGAGACAAGGTCACACAAACAACAGATTGTTCCCAAATTAATAGAGCATCTAGAGTGTATCTCTGTGTTGAGCCACTGGATTGACACGTTTGATTTCATCCTTGGTTTGATGGCAGGGAGGAAGGTGATTCTAAGCCTCTTTCCTTCCCTTCCTCTCTAAAAGAATACTGACAAGTGCTGCAGGTCAAAAGAAAATCAGCACTCACTTGTCAGACCAGGGCTGAACAACACAAGGAGACCAAGTAGAAAAACAAGCAGAGAAACACAAAGCCCACTCCCTGCAGCCTGAACCTCTCTCCTCTGCCCGCTGCCAAACACAGCCAAACTCTCTGCTGCTTAGGGAGACAGGAAAGTGGCATTTCCCCATGCTGCCCTTGGGACTGCCCATGGCCCAAACCCTGCAGGCTGTGACTGATGGCCCTGTCCCTCCAATTGCCAGCACAGTATCTGTCCTGGACAACATTTTCCACTTGTTCAGTCAGAGTGGGGCTGTAACAAACAGACAACTGGGGAGAGACGCTGTGGAATTTCTTTCCCCTAAAACAGACAGCAATAGTATGAGCAGAAACCTGGGATCAGGGAAAAGAGGAAGAGCTGTGGCTTTAACAGTGCAGTTAGCTGAAGGTCCCTGGACTATTTGGATAAGAAGATGACAATGTAACAGATATTTTGGAAGGGATAGAGAGATTGGCAATGAAAGGCAGGCAGCAAGAACTTTGCACTTCTGTGTCCATACCTGGGTACAAAATCCGGCTGATCATTCCAGGCATCACTATGATAAACATGGGCAAGAGTTTGAGGTACCCACACACGATACAGCCAGCCTTCACATGGGACATGTTCTTGCCAGAGAGACATCTTTGGACAATAACCTGTCAATGACACATGGCAGCTATAACATTTCCATGATCACATCATGCAATGTTCCAGATACAAGGTAGCTCTTAACTTCTGTGATAGCAAAAGAGCCTATTTAGCATTTCTGCCACTAGGAAAAATGAAAACTACATGAAAATCAAAGGATTGGTTCAAAATAAGTAAAGGAAAATATTACTTATCCAGTGTGTGTTTGAGAGGTAAGGCTTCTCTGACAAGAAGTTTTTAAAGCAGACAGACTAAAAAGCCAAAAATGTTTAACTGAGCAGTGAATACAGTTACATTGGGGGTTTTGTTAATTTGTTGAGAAATGAAGATGATCTTTCTCACAATTCAGAATGCAGATAGATCATTTGTTAGAGACACATTCACATGTTACAGGAGCAGAAGCACATTTTTCTTTACTCATGTCAGTGTGATCTCTTGAGGAAACTGGACAGTAGGTTTTAGAGAGAAGGAAGGATGATTGGGGAAGAGTCTCCAGGCTGAAAGGCCAAACATATAAAGAACATCTCCCCAACACTACACAAGCGAAGATGAAACCTGCACATACAGGAAACAAACTTGTCTTACTGAAAAGGGAATGGTACCTAGGCCCAGTCTAAAAAGGATCATTTGTTCCATGGTTTCCTAAGTAAGCGTTCACAACACAACCTCTCTGTTTTCACACATGGTCGCACACAAAAATTGAGAAAGGAGGCAGACACGGGATCTGCTGGACAGAGGTGTGCAGAACACCATTCCATTTTCTTACATGTGAGAGGTGTCTAGAAGCCAGGAACTGAAAAGTCACTGACCAGTCTTGAAATAACAGCCAGTTCTGTGGCCCAGCTTTGCATTACAGGGGAAGATCACACTGGAGCACGGAGCTGTTCTGTGTTTGGCCTTTGCAAGGCATTACCTGATCTGTGCACCAGTACCACATGGCAATGATGCTCAGGCCAAAGACGAGCCCTGGCCAGGGCAGGTCCCCGGAGGTGGCGTCGCGGAAGATGTGGAAGGCGTCCTTGCGGGGAGTGTAGCACGTGGGATCCACCACACTGTCCCCGTAGGAGATGTTGGATGGCATTGCTTCCATGTACTTCTGCATGAAAGCCTCATAGCCTCCTACTTCAGCAAATGCTGAAACACAGAAAACAAAAGTAGCAATAAAGGATTTATTACTGAAATCTCAGAGCTTGAGAGTGTGAGGAGAAAAGCCTCCTTAATGTGGACATAAAAATCCTGTCATGAGATGCTGTTTACTACCTTACACATTCACTTGTGCTTGGGAGACAGAGTCACTCAGTGACTAAAGGGCTTTGGCAATATGCCTGCCTTTGGCAACATGCCTGTTTTCTTCCCTGATAAATAGATACAGGAGCTGGAACCTCCTGGTTAAGGTAACAGTTTCACACTGCAGGATTCATTCCCGTAGCCACTGCAAGATTTGTGGCTGAACATTCCAGTTTAATTCACCTGATTTACTTACCAAATCCCATGAGAATAAAGGATCCCACTACCATGATGAACGTTTGTAAGGTGTCTGTGTAAATCACAGCTGCAAGGCCACCTGATGGCAGAGAAGGCAGGACAAATGAGTTAGCCCTGGGCAGATGTCTCAGTGGAAATGCTTTTTTCTTTTTTTCCCTTTTCTCACCACCTCTGTCTTTCAAAGACCACTACAAATAACCTCCCTTTCAGGTTTTCATTTCTCCCTTTTTCTCTACTTCTCTCTTCTCTTTCTTCTGGCTCCCCCAACATCTCTGATTTATCAGACTTGCTCTGCAAACTCACCTGTGATTGTGTAAAGAGCAGTAATAGAAAGCAGGATAATTATGGCCACATAAAGATTCAGCCCTATGGCCAGCTGAATAAATACAGCTCCAGAGAAGATGTCAGCCTAGAAAAGAAAAAAATTATAGTTTCAGCACTGTTTAGGTTCATCATGACATATTATAGTTCCACGATGAGGGCACTGAAATAAACAACCCTTTGTAGTACTGCACACACAAATCAAAAAGAAAATAGAAGCCATTTTTGTGCACCTACCAGCGTCCCCTCAGAGCTGAGGAGTTCTTTGTACCAGAGGGGTAACACTTTTCAGAGAATTTCCAGGCCTTTTTTAACAGGGTTGTTTTCTCTATACAGTCACCTCACTGCTCAGTACTTAGGCACTAAGAGACAGATTGAAAACAAACTGCTTAAAACCGACTGTGAGTTCCACTTGCTGCTGTGTGCAGGGCTGGCCTGTGTGACACCTCTAAGACATGGCACAGTTCTCTTCCTTCAGTGTCACCTCACAAATCTCTTTCCCTTTTCTGCTCACACGTGGTGCAGCTCGTCTTGCTGGTTCAGGACAAATGGTGCATTTGCATTAAAGGCAAACATCTTATATGGTTTCTATTCTTGAGTTCCTGTCAGAAGAATTGACAGCAGCTGGCAAAGAGAGGAAACCTTTAGCTCTTGCGTAAGGAAGGAATTGTTCAGGTTTCAGAGTAACACTGGGACATTAATCCCACTAAATCAGTTCCTGATTTAGAGATAATTGGCATCAATGTTATTTATACAAGTTTGCAATCAGAATAATCTGCCCCAGTGCACTTGTAATGCCTTGCTGTAAATTATGTTTTCATTAGAGGTTGCTCCTGAGCATGCAGCTCATAGCTCCTCTGCAGCCCCGCCCTCCTCCCTTCGCATCCACAGCGCCCATCGAGGGCTCTGCACAGGGACTGCCATCCTCAGCTGACAGCAAGTCCCCGTGGGTTCACAAGCTGAAGCGAAGCCACACAACTCTGCCCGAGCCCTGGGCTAAAGCCT
Source organism: Irena cyanogastra (assembly GCA_013397155.1). Lineage (NCBI taxonomy): Eukaryota > Metazoa > Chordata > Aves > Passeriformes > Irenidae > Irena > Irena cyanogastra. The sequence goes on from VWZV01017481.1 coordinate 1,004,307, forward strand.
CCTAGTCCAGCCCTGCAAGGGGCTCCCGGGGCCGGCCAGAGCCGGGGATCACAGCCCAGCCTCGCTGCTGGCCCGGGGAGAGCAGGGCACGCACCCCAGCAGGGAGTGATGCAGCCTGGGAACTGGGAGATGCCGGAGAGAAAAACCATCTTCATTCCCGAGACACTGCAGCTGAGACTGCAGGGCAGGACCTCGCCCTGTTCCTGCTGAACAACGAGAGAGGCCAGACCTCTGCAGCCCCACTGTGCTGGCAGCACACAGCTGCTTCTGTGGAGCAGAGTCAGAGTCACAGCAGAGGCCCCCCTCCCAAAACTCTGCCTCTGGAGCAGATTTCTTATAGGCTTTCATTTGGAACTGGGAACCAGGACCTTCAACTCTTACCCCAGTGACTGTCAGACCATATCCTTTGCCCCATCTCTCTATGGTAATTGTTTCCTGTCTTTTCACACCACTAATCAGTCTGTGTTCCAGACCTTTCTTTTATTGTTCTTGGCTTTAGTTTAGCCTACATATAATTAAATATTAATGGGCCTAAAATGATTCCCACGAAGAAATGTATAGTTAATTATTGAGCATTCTGAGAAATGTATCAGCTTCTTCAAATTGCTGTTATCTTCCAGCTTTACTGCTCCTCCTCCCCAGTAAGATTATTGTCTTCCAATATTTCCGTTTCTCCATTCATAATCTTCTTTAGACAATCTTTATCTACACTCTTACTAGAATCACTCTTTCCTTTACACTACAGGCTATCTCTGCAAAGGCAGAGATCACAAAGCTGGCCAGACGTGTGCCAGCTGAGTGTATCCTGTGGGTGCCAGAGCAGGGCACCTACTCCTTAACTCCTGCCTGTGCACTCCTAGGAGAAGGTTATTCTTCTCTTCCTCTTCCCCCTGGCAAGTCTATGCCCGTAGATTTCCTACTGAAATTATGCACAATGAACAGAGAGAAAATGCTGTAACAGATGTAGAAGTTCCAGTTTACGATTTCTGATTTCTTCAAAAACATTCAGACCTTCATTCCCTTTTGTCTTGTCATAACTTAGTCTATTACTATCCATCAAGACTTTATTTTTACCAGACCATTTCCTTTCGCATAATGACCAGTATCATCAACACTAGTGGCTAAAAAGCCTCTGCAAGCTGCTGTGGGCACTACTCACAATGTGCTGCACACTGACAGAGCAGGTACAGGTGAGGTCCCTGTATGACAGAAATCCTTTGGGCTCAAAAATCACGTGTGTCCTGATCCCAAGGATGAACTCCTTGCAGCATGTCCTTGTCTGTCAAGTGGCTGATTAGCCACAAAGCAAGGTAAGAAATCAACAAAACCCACAGAAAATGTGCAGGGAAACAGAAATGGTAAGGGCGTTGTAGAGGTGTGGGAAGGGAATCTGATCCTCACCCGGTGGTGGCACTGTGCCAGGAAGCACAGCAGGAGTCACACAACTGATATGTGATACTGCTCCCTAGAAAGCAGTGTTATAATTATATTATTAAGTACACTACATAATATTTCAACAGAGCAAGGAAGAAGCACATGAAATAACTACCCCAGAAGCAAGAGATGCCACTCCTGCAAGGATAAGAGGCAGTGAGAATTGCTGTGGGTGTGAGCTCCCATTCCGGGCAGGGCAGCAGCCCATCCTTCTCTATCGAATCTCAGAGAGCTCCAGGGATCACAAAGGAATGTTTGCCGAGACAGCACTGTGGGAAGTAAAATACAATGGCTTTTCAACACGTGGATGTGTTTGGATATCCAACGTGTCTGTGGGGAGGGAGGCCCGTGCCCCCTCCCTAAGCTCGTGCCTCTCCCCACAGCCCAGCAGGGAACAGCCCTTCCCTCTCTGCTCCGGCCACCATGGGGACTTGGTGTTGCAAAGCATAGTACAGCAAAACCTGCTCTGAGATCCTCTGACAACACCTCAAACCCCCAAGGACTGGCTGCTCTGCCTAATCTGAATCAGATAGAGCAAGTGAATCAGTCCTGGGCAGACCCTGCCCATCCAAATGCAGTGACATGAGGCAGCAAGGCAGAGGCCTGCTTGTACAGGAATCTCACCTGTACGGGCACAGACACTGCCAGAGCTGCTCGGGGCAGTTAGGGGAAACAAAAGAAATGCTTAGAGGAAATTGAACACCATATTTTCCCCCTGCATAGCACAGAGACCCAGCTCCATGGCACTTCCCCACAAACATCTGGAATAAATGGGTTGATAGGAAACTGGGGTGGGCCAGTGGTAGAGTGGGGCCCAGGTAACCTGCTGCTATGTGGATCCCTTGACTATGGAGAGGGTGTTTGATCCTCATGACCACACTGGAAGCTTATATGCAGAACTTGTTTTTCCTGGAAAAGGACACTCCAACTGAAATGGTGAAAAATCCCATAATCAGACCCTCAGGCATGACACAGGCTGGAAATCAAAGCTGGATAGTAAATTCAGAACCTGGATAGCACCTTGACAGGCTCATTACCAACATGAGTTGCTGGAAAGGACTGTGAGTCACTGACTGGAGGAGTTTCCCTGCTGCTGGAACATCCAGAGCTCTGTGTCGTACCCAGGAGTTCTGATGCTGATAGTTGAGCACCACTACAGCAAACTCTCTAATCTTTTTGAAATATACGGAAATCCAGCTCTGAGGCCAGCTCACACTACCAACCCGTTTAATTTATAACCTCTCTAAGGATCAGTTATGATGTGAGAATGAGAGCAAAAGGCCAATCTTTTAGCTTAAATTGCACTATTATCACTCAGCTCCCATTCAGAGGGCAAAGACTAATCTGCCATGACAACTTCTGCAAAACAACAGACTGAAGTATGCCTGAACTGTGGACTTCTTTAGAAGCTTGGTACTTTCAAGATATGTGGAAAATACCAGCTCCCTTTACTACTCCACAGAAACACATCCATTTACTAAATAAACATTAACTTCATAGCACCTTAAAGTTTACACCAACCACTTGCCCATCAAAAGAATCTCTCCTCTTCCCTCCTTTCACCTCAGCTGTAACAATTTCCCTCATTTCCATTGCCCCACTCTTCCATTTTCTAATTCCTGTTATTCTTTTTTTATCCATAGTGCCCTTGCTCTTTTCCCTCATCTGTGTTACTGATGGCATGTTCACCAGAGGTGAACCAGAGATAAATATGAAATCTAGTGACAAAAATTCCTGCCCTGGGTTTCAGAGATCCCCAAGATAACAGACCATAATACAATACAAATTTCCCTCCACTCTGATGTTTTCTAGAAGAGAGCAAATGTAAAAGTAAACCCTAAAACTTTAAAAAGAGGACAAAGCACAACAAGCATCAATAGACACTGCCAGGAAGAAAAAACCTTGGATTGCAGCACGAAGTCTTACTGGACAGAATAAGGAAAACACAAAATCATTTCTACAGTTGTTAATTCAGCCAAGAGCTCCAAACCTGAAATGGTTGACCAGTTGTGAGGGCAATATTGTAAAAGGGCATTCCTTTTCTTTAGATCAGTGTAGAATGGAAGAAATGCTGTAGAAGTTTCACTTACTGAGATCTTTGTGAAAATATATATGATCAGGGAAAGGACTGACAGGTAGACCTGGATCCGCTTCCCACCAAAACGCTTCCTCAGATACTCTGGCATTGTCACCACCTGTGGAGTAGAGAAGGTTTTAGATAATGGGGAACAGGTACAAATCAAATCAGAGGAGATTTTTGGTAATCAGATACTGTGAGAGGGGAGCACAAAATTAGGGGAGCTGCAATTGCAGTTTCAAGGAAGAGCAGGTGCAGGAATCAAAGTAGAACAAGGAGAGAGCACCAAGTACTTCTCAGCTCAGGTCTTAGAACACAGAATCCTCATTCTCAAGTACACAGATATAACAAAGTGCTCTTCTGGCACACTCGGATCTCGTGCCATTCATAATGACTTTGCAATATTCCAGCCCTGAGCTGCAAACATGAGCAGCAAAGACAAGTGTAATGTCATGGTTTGACTTACCCCAGCTTTGATGTAGATGGGTACAAAGATCCATCCTAGAACCACCACAAATATCAGAGCCTGCAGCCAAGACAAGATCAGCTGAATTAGCCTCCTGTCTCTAGACACTGCTCCCAAAGACCATTTATCAGACCCAACAGCAGCTAGAGACCTGTGAAATCACAAAAACCTGAGTACTGCAGGGATGTGGGGGGAGGAGGTTCTGCTCTGTCCTTTGATTTACAGTAGAAAATTCGGGGATGGAATCTTGGCTAAAAACTTCATCAGGTATAATGCAACCTGGGTTTCTTGCTAGCAGTCCCAAAGAAGCACACATGATTATGTATTTTCTACAAAACCAGCTGATTTCTCCTCACAGAATTACCCTCTAGTATTGAATCACAACTCCACCAGTGACACCAGACTATCCCAGCTCTCTTCAGAGCAAGCCCAAGATGGTTGAATGCTTTACAACAATTTCATAGACCGTACAGGATGCACCACATGCAATTTGTAAAACATTTTGTATTTTCATACTACAATTTAATAATATATTTTGTGTATCCATGTGTATTCTGTGAACTATTGATCTTACTGTATAGCAGTGCCAGAGTTTTCTGACTTAAATGGTTGGAATGCTGTCCAATATCAAGTTGTACATACTGAAATCAACAAATATAAAACAAATTCCTGCCCTCAAGCTGCACTCTGTATTCATTTTGTCCACAGGGCTTAGAGGGCTTTTAAACTGTATCTTTTAAGTTCTGCCCTTAGATCAAAACTGTAAGATGGACAAGAAATACTGGGTCAGCTTCTGATGTAATTCTGATACAAAATAGAAATCATTTGAATGGAACAGGGATACAGGGATACACAAGGATGACAACAGTCAAATTTGGTATTACTTTCATTACTTCTGTTATGCCTGTTAACTGTGCCACTTTAAGTCAGGAACTCTGCAGTGTGTGTGCTCAAACACCACAGGCAGCATTGCTGCTTCCCAACCAACCAGTGCTGTACACTCTGTATTGATATTGGTCCAGCAGGAATCTCCCAGGAGATAAAGTGTTAGAGATGTTGGAAGAAGGATATGGGCCCTAGAGATTTGTCTTCTGTTTTAATTTGCTTTGTTCTGCTGGAAAAAGGAGAATCAGATCTGTCACAGGCCTGATAAAATCAAAAAGAGGGAGCTGCAGTGAAAGTGCACATCTCGTACAGCTCGTTTTAAACTTTGTCCTTTTCCTTAAACATTTGTATCATACCAATACTTGATTATTTGCAACAACCATTTACTCGCTAAGGAACACAAGCCAAATCCCTCAGGGTGGGAGGATTCTTTCACTGCTCAGAAGTAAATGTGAAGGAAGTATCGACCTGTGGAGGCTCACTCAACCTTTTGTGTCATGGCCAATTCCCTCCCCCGAGGGTGAATTAGGCACAGCGACATTGTCAGCCACACCCACAGAGCCCGACAACACAAGGAAATGAACTGCAGTGGTTCACGGGAGTCTGTGTGCTGCTGCAGCTTACGCTGACCCTGCTATTCTGGGAAGCTCATTTAAAGTCAGCTTGGATATCTCTACCCTGTACTGGAACCATAAGCAAAACACGTCCATAATTACAGGAAGGAGAAGGTAAAGAGGAAAAGATTTTTGGAATGCAGGTGCTTGTGAAGGAAGTTCAAAATTCCTTACAGCCTGTGAAGAAATCAAAGCCCCTTCAATCATTTCTACATAGCAAAATGCTGCAAAAATTACCATGGATTGCCTGATAAATTCTTCCCAGCATCCTGCACTCTGAAGATGTTGTTCACAAATACTTTAAAAGTAATAAAAAGATATTCATAGACAAGAAATTCCACCAATTTATTTGGTTCAAATACTCTCTAAAAAGCCTCAACCAAAAAGTGTGATCTTTTCCCAGTGGCTTGGACAGGTTAAATACTAGATTACATTGGCTCTTACTGGTCTGTGCAAAAACCACTGTTGCCAAGCACAAACTTTGACAGTCCTAAATTATTAGGCAATGTTATTTTGATTAAGCTCTGCAGATAATCCAGATGTCACAAGTACTTTCACTGACATATATGCCACTTACATTCCACTCATATCCTCCAATGGCAATTCCTCCAGCTGCTGCTGTTCCTGCTATTCCCACAAAGTGCCCACTGCCAATGTTGCTGGCAAACAGAGAAGCACCAATCTGCAAAGAGAAAAAACAAAAACTGGGTCTTATGTTCATCGGAATTTTTTAAAATCCCCTTCATTTGGCACACTGAACTCATGCCTGTCTTTGGTGGCTGTGATTATGAGAATGACTGACAATCAACCTCCTTGACAGCTTTCAGGACTCTCACTTATTGCTGCCACTGAAACCAGAGCCTCCAGCCACCACATCTACAATAGTGAGGGAGAATAGGATGGTGAATAAAATATGTTCCAGTTGAGTCAAAAAATATATTACACCAATACAGATTTTAAAATGTTTGCAAAACTTGCCAAACTGACATTGAGATGATATCCAGACAATCAGGGAAGAAGACAGATCTTCCTTCTTGGAGGGGAAATGACAAGGGCATCCCCACTTGTCAAACCTGCACTCCCTGTTCCATACTGCACAGCCTGTGCTTCCAAACATGCCATTAGTGAGAGCTGGACTTGGTTCACTTTCAGCCAAAAGGTATTTGATTACTGAATTAAATTCTGGAAGCTGCATAGGAAAAATATCTGCTGAGAAAATGCCTCTGGAAGCTAGAAGCAATAGTAAATCAAGGAGTTATATTTAAGAAGTGCTGGATCTTTAAGACCCCCAAATATTGCACTCATCATACAAACAGAACAGTAGGGAGAACATGGGAATTGATGAACAGGAAGAGAATAAAAAAATGAAAGGTCCCTGCTGGTTTACAGACAGGCAGGAGCCATTCACAAAGATCTAATTCTTAATCAAGTATCTTAGACAATAGAAAAGGTGAAAAGGAATGAGCTTCATTTCCTCAAAATGAACACATTAAAGGCAGCAGAAATACCCAGTGATAATTTACTGGATCAGGTACTGAAGGATGCAGGGTGAGAAGTCAAGCATGAAAAAGAGGCTGGATTGCATTGAGTATTGTGGGCAGAGGACAAAGAAGGTGGAAAAGTTCCAAGATGAAAAGATGGAAGTGAACATTTTTTTATTCTTTTCTGTTTTTTTCTTGTGTCCTCTGAAAGCTAAAACAACAACAACAACAACAAAAATAAACAGGGTTTTAAAGAAAGCCACATAGAAAGCAGGCAAGAGAATTTCTGCTGACCTCTTCTAATGCTCTAATTTGAATCATGGAATATCCTGAGTTGGAAGGGAGCCCCAAGGATCATTGAGTCCAACTGATTTGAACAGCAGCAAATATTCAATCAGTGTTTCTGGGAGCACAGGGATGACCACCTGAGTTTTGGGAGGATGAAGAATTTCATCATAGAAATCTACCTCTGCAGAGCAGATTTATTCTATAGAGCTATGCCATAGCCAGAAATAGCAACCACACCCTTCAACCCACAATCCTGATCTCTGATAACAAATGGATTATCCTCCCCTATTTTTTATTTGCAACACACAAGTAAAATTCAGAGGGTTTCACTCTTTCTTTTCCAGGCTTACTGTTTTTCTCTTTCCTCAGTTTGATCTCCTGATTTCTTGAAGTTTTTTTTCTGCAGACAAAATGTTCTTTTGCTGTGACAGGAAATTTATGTTTCTAAGTTCACTCGGTTCTGGATTTGGGTTTTTTTTACACATTTCTAAAAGTCAGTGGTGCCCTACAGAACTGTAACCAGTTGGTCATAAGACATTTCTACAGGGCTGATAAGTTTTGCAACAAACATTGGCAAACAAAAGACCTCTGTTTCTTCTAACCTCTTTGTGACAGCAACAGTTTTCCAGAAATGATAGTGAAGAAAAAAACACCATCTATACCAAGCATTAGCACTGTTGCCCATTGCTTTCCTTGGAGATAAATAATTAAACTTAAATCTAGGTTACTAGAAATGCAATCATCAGAAAATATTAACCACATTAATCTCTGATTTTATTTAATGTGTTCCATCTCCTGTTTCAAAAGCTTAAAGGCATATCCAAGTAACAAAAGCAGCTAAAGAAGAACTTTGAGAACTGACAGGCAGAAGCTTTGGCTCAGTGCCTGAAACCCCAGGACATACTGCAGGCAATGCTGCTGTGCTCTGTTCTCAAATTTATCTAAAATACCATTGTATTGAAAGAAAAATACAAAACCAAACCAATTCAAAACTACCAACATATTCAGGACCAGCACAAGGACAAAACAATGTGAATGCAGATCCCACATTCACATCTTCAATTTTTTTATCTGAATTAGGGAACATCCAGCGCAGCAGAACTTTAAGATCAACATATACTAATAATGGATGCAATTTTAAAAATAGGTTTTAGTTATGTCATATAGCTGGGAAGGGAGAACGTGGCTGCATAGCCAGGAGAATGCAGATTACCCTTAAATCTGCAGCATGGTCACAGCAAGAAGAGTGCTGGCCAAATACCCTCACACTCCATTGGCTGCTGATGCCAGAGGGGAAAGAGAAATTTCCCATCTGCCATGGTTTAAGGATGAGGAAAGAAGGCAGATGGGCTCTGGGCCCGAGCTGCCTTGCTGAAGAACTTACTGCTGTGGGATTTTTGTGCTGGAAAGGCTGATTACTGGAATTCTTGATTTGCCACTGGTAGATGCTTCTGAACATCTTAAAAACTCTGGGCTGAAACTGGGAATGGCAGAGGGAAACAATCTTCTGGAAGTGTTATCTGTTCTCAGTGAATGTGTGAGTGAATTGACTTTAAAGACAGATCTGGGAGGCAAGTGAAGAAGAAAGTTGGTTGAAAGGGACAAAAGTTGCTAAGAAGGAAAGAGGACAAAAAACCTGAACTAACCTGAGGCAAATGTGGAACATTAACTCTTTTAATGTATTTTAAGAGGTCAGGTCTTAACAAGAGCACTCTGTTCAGCAGAAGTACCACCACCCTGAAACAGATGATGATCACTGTGGTTTTTCCTGTTATTCATTAACTCTTTCACCTTGCTCTTCTCATTAAGTGGAGGATGCAGTGACATCCCAGCCCTGGCCATTCCCAGCTGGATGGATGCACTCTGCAGGCCAGTGGCAGCTGCAGTGACAGTGTGCAGAATGCACAGCCTGTGGCTCCTCTCCCTGCCAGGACCTGCCAGCACATCCCCTGAAGGCATTAGCTCAGTACCAAACCCTTTTCCCACTGATCATTAGCCCCACTCCAGGGAACAGCAGGGGATCCTCTCACCCCACGGGTCCTGAGCTGTCCCTGAGGCATCACTCCTGCAGAAGCTGCTTCTCAGATCCCTCTTCCCTGACACATTTCTCATTCCTACTCCTTGAGACTGTTCATGCTTTTCTTTAACTGACAGCTCTTCCCTGCAACATGTCACTTTACTCTGATGCCAAGGCATTATTTTTCCTAAGTGAGTTTTTTGGGATCACCCTTAGCCACTTTGGAAAAATCAGTACAATGCAATATTACTGCCACACTTCCAAGGCTTCCAAAGAAGGAAGTGTGAGATTTTATTCTTCTTTCCCAATTACTCTGAAAATTCTAAGAATTGCATTATTACCCAACTAAACCACATCTTTACAATTCCCAGCGTCCTGAGCAGGAGGGATGGATGTACAATACTTATCAAAATGTCTGTGCTCCAACCAACCCAATTGCTGCTGGAGCAGCTCAAGCTCAGGAGGATCTGATACCTCTCCACTTTGCACTCTGAGACAGAAACAGCAGCTCCCAGCCAGCTGGAAAGTCCCATGGATTCTGCAGAAATCCATTTCACTGAACTTTCACTTTTCTATCAGAGCTTTGCTTTGATTACTTCATTATTCTTTTTAAAATGAAAACTATTGATTTAACACTTTTTTTTTTGGCATGGAACTTGACAAGGTAATTTCTCATTCTACTTTACCTAAGAAAAGGAAATGCAAATCTTATTCACAGCAGAATTGTAGTTCCTGGTTCCTCATAGCAGTGTCAGATTCAGCAAGTGAGGAAGATCCTGAGACTATGTGAAACTTAACTGGCTGCAAAGATCAGAGAAATCATGCCAGTGGTCAGTTCTGATGGCCACAAAGATAAGCTGTGCACAGCTGAAGCAAGAATCTATCAGGTTTTTTTCCCTAATTCTTATCTGTCTCACAAAGATCTAAATGTACTTGACCAGAAACAAGCTGAGTTACATTTCTGTTTGGAGTGCCCTTGACCCTGCACCCTTCCTGCCTACTGTTCAGCAAATCTTTCTAACAGAGCTGCCCTTCAGATGCTCAGCAGATACTTACTCTCTGTCCTATTACCATTCATGCCTCAGGAACTGAGGTGTAACCCATAATTTTGTGCAGACAGCTCTGTCTGCAAAACTATAAAACCTGAAGAAGAAAATTCAAAAGTAGGAAAGCTTCAAAAGTTTGGGGTTTTTTAATTGTGCATGAAGAGCTGTTAATCCTGTGAGACTGGCTGCTACCAAAGCTGACTGTTCTGCAGGAACAGATACTTCATGTCCTACAATGGCAGGAAATATTTGGCTGAACCCAACTCCTTCGTCTGGCAAAGGAAGCTGAAGTTGGCAAGGCCCATTGCTACAGAGCTGTCACTTGCCTTGAACTTCTCTGTGTCCTTTTGGAAAAAGCAGAGCTGATGATGAGGATTAAAAGAGCCATATGAGTCTTTCCAGAAGAGATTTCCCTCAAAGCCCAAGAGACCAAAACCAGTTTCTTGAAGATTCTTCTCTCAGTTTCTATAAGAAGACTGTGGAAAGGGCACAGCATTTCAGACCATTATGACTAACCAATGACAGACTGCAGTTTGGGGTAATGTGTGAGAATGTTTTTATATACCTTTATCCCTAATTAACCATGGAACTACTGAGGTGGCTCAGCCACTGCACAAGGGAAGTGATTCCAGTGAAGTGACCTCTCACCTCAGCCAGAAAGCTATCTCTGGGCTTGGTTCTGCAAAATGCTGAACAGCTTTCCTGGATTCTGCTGGAGCAGAACAACCAGAGCCAGATTTGGCCCAGGGTGTGTCTTGGTCTGAGAAATGGAATCACAATCACAGTTTGCCAGTGACTGACAAATATTCAAAATCTGTATTAAAAGTAGGAATAAACTCTAGCCCTTCATTACCAGAGTTTCCTTTAGTCTACCAAACCACAGGTATGATATGGTTTAAGTGAACAGAATCCCTTTTGCAGCTTGTCATTAAGAGATCCTAATACACTGCTAATGAGCCTCCTTCCCTGTAGGGTCAGAAAAGCCACTTGTGGGTGCCCTGCAGAGCATAGAATACAGACAATCACTGAAAAATACAATTAGTTTAGGGGAACTAAGTTTATACTAAGTTTGTGGAAGGATTTTTTTTTCTTCATTTTGTTCTGTTCTAGAAAGCAATTACATGACAAGGGTCATTATCCTGAAATGACAGGGAGAAATCTGACAAACAAGAGTCCACTTGCAAAACAACTGCCCCCACCCTGACTGTGGAAATGCACTGGGGCTATCCAGAACTGTTCCAGGTTAGCCCTGACTTGGCACAAAAGAGAAGTCAAAGCACAAAAGTAAAACATCACAGACAGCTTTAGCTGTTGCAGAACTGAGATCACATCTCTGACTAAACTTTCTATACTTTCATTGGTTTCCTCATCATTTCAGCCCAGTTTGCTCTGGGTGATGGACATCCCATCTAGCTGCTAAGCTCTGGGAATTGGTGTTTTGGAATCTCTTTTTATCCAAGGCAAACTTTCCAGGGTGATGCTGCTGACACGGTATTTAGTTTGTGGTTTTGGAGTGCTTGCTCTTTGTTTATTTTGAGTGATATGAGGAAGAACAGCAAGAAAGGTTTGTTTTTATGGCATGGGAAGCCACTCCTGGCATTCCAAAGGGAAGGATTGAAGAGAAGATCTGGGACTGCACTGAGGACTAGCACTTTGAGCTCACAGAGCCTGGCAAGGAGAGGGGGGATCCGGGCAGGAACTGTGGGGTGATCCCTGTTGGCTTTCCACTGGAGGATTTGCTGAGTCTGTTGGGTTTGTGTTGGTAGAGGACTCAGTGTCAGATCCTCTCCCTCAAGTCTCAGGGGAATGATTAGGAGTTCTCAGTGCCACTGGAGTAAGACAGAACTTTTCTGTGGGGAGTCTTTGCTGCCTCCATCTCCATTCACATCTGCACAAAAGGATATTCACATCCCCTTGACAGACAGAATTGCACAAGGTTAAAACCAGCCCCCTTATTAAAGTGACAGTTAAGTAGAGTAATCTGTTGGGGTTTTTTCCTCTTCTCCCAGAATTATGGGTTTTATCTTAAAATAATTTGTAAACTTTCTCTTTCCTCAATCTTCCAATGGAACATGAATTTTCTTAGATCTACTACATCAGATGAAAAAACCTTTTACTGTCATTGGCCTTTAATCCTTTCATGTCCTTGAAGAGGCTGTCCCAATGCCTTCTAGAGGCAGAGAGCAGCTTTCTGAAGCACAAGACTGAAAGGTGTATAGGTATTTCTGCAGCCTACTTCAAGAAAATTCCTAAATCTTTAGGGAACCAATGTTTGCTCTCTCTTCTGGTCCTGTAACTGAATCAATGTGTGCAGAGTCTTGACTCCCAAACCTCAGAGAAATGCAGAAACATTTTCTGAGACATGCAAGATCAGGAGTGTTGAGGAATTCCATTCAAATGAATGGAATAATGTGAAACACAATTCCCTTTTCTGTATTCCTGTAATACAGAAAATGCAGATTTGTCCAAGTTTCCTGCTTTTCATAGTAAAGAGACTGTATGATCAGGAAGAAATACATAATTGCTTCTAACATCATTTCTGCCAAATGGCCTGATGGAATGGACAGCTAAAAACACTTTGTAGCTTTGACTCCTGTTCTCTACCTTGGAAGATAATAGAGATCCACAGATGACAATCAATGTAAGCCACAGCCAATCTTTAAATACATTTAAAATATATTTTACCAATAACATATCAGAACATTTCCAGGATCTTTCTCCTTGTACAAACCAGAAATTGTTACCAAAAGTAGAAACAATAGAGCAATAAAGGGGAAATTTTCAGTAAATTAATTACTGTCTGTGATAACCTTAAAATGAGCCAGCTTCTTTGAGTGCAATGAAAAGAACAGAGTCCAAATGTTGAAAAGTTTTAAAGTAGGATGAAAGGCAAAGCACTGGATTTGTCTGTGCTGACATTACCAAAGTATTTATATTCAAACAAGTTGATCACATAATCAAGACAGCTCAGAGCTGAGCACAGACAACTTCCCCCAACACTTTTCCCTGCCCATGCCCTGGTTTTGTTTGTGCAGTCTGCCTGTGACACCACGGCTGCAGAAAGAGTTGGATTTGCAGCCACACAACACAGCCAGCACAGCCTCAGCAGTGTCACAGAGATGTTGCTATGTAAGGACTGGACAGTGCCAGGGGTGCAGATGCACATCCTGTGTTTGACAGGCACACAGCACACAGCACTCACCGGCCACCAAACCATGCTCCGTCCAGCCAGGAAAAACCCACCCACTGTGCCTCGGTTGGTGGAGTACATAGCCTGGAAAAAGGAAAAAAAAAAGTTTTAATCATTTTTCAAGTGTACTGGGCAAGCTATTCACAGGCTGAGAACAGCTAGAATGAAGGGATAACAAAACACACGGGCAGGGTAAAGTGAAAGAAACAGAGTGGCTAAAAGAACAACCTTATGATGAAGAAAATAATACAAGAGAACAGTGATTATTTTATCTTGGTCTGCATTAGCCATTCAAGCTTCATTCCTTTACCTTTCATTAAAAATTAAATTTAATCAAGAAAAATTATCACTCAAGTAAAAGCTCACATGAATTTTTCCTTGGGGTGAAAAGCCTTTGATTTCAGGCATCAAAACAGACTATAAGGTGCAAGTTTATTAACAGAAAGTATGCAGCCTTTTTACTCAATACCATCCTGCCCCTACAGGTATCTGTTTTCTTCTTGTGATATCAGCATTGTGCCTGATTCCCTCTGGAGTTCCAAAAGAAGAAGCCAGCTAAAATTTCCTTTTTACAAACGCCTGTTGCCTTTGTCAAGGGATGGGCTTTAGAGGGAAGTTTCCTCCAATTTTTATCAATGAATCTGAGCCATTATTTACTGGATTTCCATTGTCTTCTCTTATGGACTTTGAACAGGTAAATAAAGAAAGAAGACCTGGGAAAATTATCCATATATTTTCTTCCAATGCAGAAGAAAGGAAGTAAATATGATGGATTTACATTTAACTACACACAGCAACTGAGTAAGTATTTGTCCAATACCAATGTCATCATGCCTGGAAAGAAATGGCTCCAGGAATTAACTCAGCACACAATGGGCTGAGAAGCCTTATTGACAGAGATCTTTAACACAAAGTTCAACTACACCAACAGCCAGACTCTCATGGCAAAACCCAGCTCCCTCCTGCCAGACAACAAGGTGTTCTGGTGGGCTGGGACTTCAGATTTTTAGCTATATTTTTGGCCTCTACTTCTGTGCTGAAGAGGCAAAGAAAAGGTTGTGTCCACTTTGTGCAAACCCTGAATTGTTGGTGCCCTTTAAAATATTGCCAGGTTGCTAGAAAGGGATGTTTGTTCTGCAGCTGACTTTTCTGCACTGTGAAAAGTTCCTGGGATGCTCCTGGAAAGCAGAGGATTCCTGAGGGGCAATCCCTCCTCTCTGCTTGTTAATGGTCAGGTGTGCAGGTGACCAGGAGAGCTTACCCCAGGGAAACCCGAATTCAGTGCCATTGCCCCGTTCCCACCATTGTAGCTTGATGTGTTGGGCCGTGCTCTCAAACGCCTCAGCTCGGGGGTCCCGGCGCTGGGCTGGGAGCTGCCTTTCTGCCCTGGCCCCCGGGGCTTTGTGTCCCTCGCTCCGGGCTCCCTCGCAGCGCTGCCGGGGAGGGCAGAGGCACGGCGAGGCTCAGAGCACAGAGGCGCTGCCAGCCCCGGAGCTGTTCCTGCTCTGTCACAACGGCTCTGCGCCCTGGAGCCAAGCAACAGCCCCGGCAATGCTGCCCTCAAACGGCACCCGCAGCCTCGGCCGAGGCGCTCTGCCGTCCCGTCCCTGTCACCGTCCCTGTCACCGTCCCTGTCGCCGTCCCTGTCGCCGTCCCTGTCACCGTCCTAGTCCCAGAGGCGGCGGTGCCGCCACACCGCCACCCCACCCCACCGCACACGGCGTCCCCTCCCTTTCCAGCCCTGCAACTCCCCCTCCCCACTATTTCCTATGGCAGCACTCACACCACCAGTTCTCAGCGAGCCCCAGGGCCCGTGGCCAAATGCCACCTCTCTGGCCCAGGCAGTTTCTGAGGGACCCTGGCTGATCTTTACCGATCACATCCCTCGGCTCCATCCCACGCAAGCCCCATCACTGCACCGTCCCCACTGGTTCCATTCATCCACCCGAAGGGATGCCTGCCTGGGTCACCATCCCCCCTCATGTAAATAAGTACCCACATTTTGCCCACCAAGTACTTGTTAACTATTTCAATTAAGCATCAAAATCTTTATATAATTACACATTCTCACTTACTAAGCTATTTTGCCAAGACTCTATAATCTACCTGCTCATTAAGCAGAACAAAATAAAATCCCAACGTACCCATAGTCCCACTGCCAGAACTACCAAAAAGTAGAGGACAATAACAGAGATGTCTGCAGCATTGTTGATCTTTATGTTGGATTCCATCCTGGCTGCTTCTCTGGCTTTCTTCTTCTTTCTCTCCTTATGTGCTTCTTGCAGAGTTCAGGTTAATGATAAACTGCTGTCATCACCTACGTCTTATATAATATATAACTTCAGATTCACTTGTCTCCAACGGGACACAAGTTGGAGCTGCTGCTTTTCCTTGGACAGCTCTTTCCCAAAGAGTGCTCCTCTGTTACAGGTGCTCTAGATTTCAGAGTTCAGTGTCCCTGCTAAAGGTGCTCAGGGTTTTAACATCCACGAGCAGATGTCTGAGAAGGAATGACACAGAAAGGAGTGGCTTGGCTGCAATAAACCTGCATATTTACCTCACTGTGGGTGAATACTTTTTTTTTTTTTAAGTGGTTGTACCTGTAAATCTAGTCATGGAAGATGTAGTTCTTTTAGTTGATGATGGTAAGCAATTATCTGTGAGGAGTGACCTGGCACCTGGGGAAAACCCAGGGGTCCAGGATCTGGGACAACCTCTGTGTCATCTCTCCACTCAGCAGCATTAGTCAATGGAGAAATAGTCCTGTGTTCCTGGGAAGGAGAAAACTTGAATCTGCTTCCATCTCTCACATGAATACAGGTAAAGATGCATGTCAACACAAGACCTGAACCCAGGAGCCTTACTGGGCTGAATTTCAGGCTGTTTAGACCATGGTGTTGGCTCTCTATTGTAGCTAATCAGCTTCACGTTTGAGTAAGTTCAAAGTTCATCAGAGCTTGGGTCTGCTCTCCCTTTATTTGCTCCTCTGACTTCAGAATTAAGCTAAACAAAGCAACTGGCCACAAGGATGTGGAACACACTGGTTATAGACAGATCCTCACAGCTCTGAGTAAGGAAGCTTCCCTAAATGATGCCCATGATCCTCTGTTTGAGCTAGAAGAGGTCAGAGAAATCCAGGGTATTTAGAACAATATATCCAGGTGCCAGGAAAATTTTTGGGCTCTGAGGATATCTAAGAGTCCCATTTCCTGCTTGATATTAGGGAATCATTATTCATTTACAGCCTTTTGGGTGTAATATGTGACCTCAAGATTACACTGAGCAGAACAAGCAGTCAAGGACATGGGAAGCACAGCAGGCCTGACTGATCTTGCAGGTGTTATTTCCTCGGAGATGAAATTGAGGGCTGGCACTCTGTTCATTGGCAACGATTTTTTCCTGGGTAAACTACCCTGTGGTAATTGTGGCTAATAAAAAGCAGCAAAGAACCTATAATACAATGAGATTACTTATAAGAGTGAAATTTAAAAATCTCTCTATTGTTTGAGCACCTATACTCTCATAAAACAGTGCTAGCCTTTGATAGTTTAGGCATTTCTCCCAAACACATTCTTCAGTTTGTCCTACATGACTGTGAAATGTTAGCTTTAAATCCAACAGAGAAAAAATTAACCCTGGAAGCTGCTGAGCATCCAAAATTCCCATTAGTTCTGACCTTCCCTGCTGTGTATTTCAGTGGAAAATAAAAGACTTATTTACTAACCTTAATTATCAGGAAACAGTTTGCCTAAGATAGGCTGCAGATGGCACTTCTTTACAGAGATTGACGCATATTCCTCCAGGTCCTTGCACCTAACAAAAAGTTTGGTTTTCATGAATTCCACTTCTGTGTCAGTCTACAGAGGCAAGCAAAAGAAAACATTAGTCAGGAACTGATCTACCCTAATGTGCCTTGTCTTCTCACCCCGGTCTCTGCAGAAGAGAGCTCAGAGGCTGAGCAATACTGCAGCCTCTGTCCACAGCTCCCAGTGTGGCCACACCAACAAAATTCCAAGGTTTGAAACACTAATGGAGGATCAACGTATAAAAAATACTAATCACACAATTCCTATCTTTATGTACAGTGGAAACAAACTCAACTGTTTTTTTATTTTTGTAGGCCCCAAACAGAAACTAAGCAGAAACCAACACGATCTACAAGACTGTCAGAAAGAGAGGCAGGTCTGTCAAAGATCTGAATATCTCATCTCCACATCCTCATATCTGCAGCCCAAAGAGAAGCCTGGAAGCATTGTAGGTTGTTGGTGTACACAATGATTCACTGCATGAATTCAGTGCATACAGAAGGTCTCTGAAAAGTCAGGCAGGTTTTCAGACTGCAAATAGGCTAAGTCTTTGTGTTAAAGCTTTCCAAGATAAGCATGAGTGACTCTCCTGATGTGGTGAGTGAACACTACGTCAGAACACAACAGTCATTTCTTTTCCTCACACTCAGCTAGCAATGAGCTGCAGTGGGTCTCTCATTGTCCTGGAGGGTCTCTTCAAGCAGGTTTAGGGTTCCAATACTAGACAAATTGGCAAATAATTTGATATACTGAGGGTATTTCTCTACTTTTGCCTGTGAACCAGGGCAATTTATTGAACTAAGAGAGATTTTAACGAGAGTGAGAAAATCAAATAGTTCAAGTAACATAACACAGTGCCTCTGATCCATGCCTATAATGATTGCTCCCCTCTGGATAGAGCCTGGTGACATTTAGCTTATCATGAATATGTCTGTTCATACCTGATAGACAAAACAGAGAATGGAGGAGAGGGCAATTAGCTACAGACCAGCGAGGAACTGGTTCAAATGCCCAGCCCAGGCTGCTGATGGAGACCAAACAGGATAAATGTCATGGAGCTGCACTCCCAACTGACCAGCCACAGCTGTCTGATGGGGCACAGGGCAGCTCATGGACTGTGTAGAAGCTATGATTGCTGTGCTGTCCTCAGAAAATGGAACTGTGGCACAGAAAATGTGAGTGTTACTGGCACTCAGCCAAGTCTCTTACAAACTTTTGTGTAAGAGTTTTTCCTGAGGATGATAAATGATAAAGTTATGGTAAAACAAATAAACTACAAACAAAGAGAAAGATGCATCAGCATGCAAAGTACCTCCCACAGAGGAACCCCTCTAATCTTTTCCCTGGCATTCCTCTACATCTCTTGATAAAGCAACTGGATTTCTTTGGGGATGCTCTTCAGAAATGCTAACTTATACAGTATCCTTTGTACAAGTAATGAAGGACAAACACAGACAAAAAGTCACAGTTATTTTATTTGCAGAAGGCCATATACTATGTTAGTAAATTCTCTACCCTCCTTTGATGGTTTCCTAGTCATGGAGTATGAACTTGGAAAAGAGTTCATATTTGCAAGTGGACAAAATATAAATTCAAAGGCTCTCAGCACAGCTTTCCTAAAATGGTTCTAATAATGGAGGGTGACAGAGAATTGTTTAACATGTTTTTTTTGGATGCCAAAAGTCCTTTTTCTCTTTCTGCAATCTTGATTAAGTGAGCAAAACCTGGTTCTAATTAGAAGAATCAGTCACAGAAGGATGACAAAAATGTGTGAAACTAAAATGTGCAATCAGTTGAAGAGGAATTGCTAAAAGGAAAAAAGATCTGAAGTCCAGTAGGTATGATGTAGAGAGAAGGAAAAAAAAATCAGTAGGAAAACAGGTGCTTTCCTAAAAGGTTATCAGAAAGAAAGCAAGGTCATTCTATTCTTATTCACTGAGAGGATCAGATTAAGAAACATGAGCAAAACCACGTATTTATCAAGAGACAAAAGAGATAACAAAAATGAACACTTTCAAGACTAATTTTCTGATTAGTATCTCTACAGAGGAGAAATATCAGAGGACATAAAAATAGGTCTATATGCAGATAGACCAACAGAAATGAAGCAAGGAAATACATTCACTTCTTGAGCAACTGATTAAATTATCTCTGTGTGACCACTAAGCACACTGAGCCCTGCAGTATCTCAGTATTGCCAATCTTATAAAAACAACAGTCTCAGGGTTGTATTCTTCCTACAGGACAGGCCAAGACAGCAAGTAATTGAATTTATTTTTGGTTTATTTGTGTTTTATTAATTCTTATATTTAAGGAGGTTAATAGGGGAGAACTAATGGCAAGAGATGGGTTTCAAATTTCCACTGGGACTAATAAAGTTGAATAACAGATTAAAAATTTGTCCCCAAAGCCAATGCAGGCTGTCACCAGATCTAGCCAACTGATAGCAGGGCAGATTAATCCCCCCAAGCAACTTCTCAATTGAGTAGCATTTTCATTAAAACAGAAGTATTAGTATTATTATTATCTCATAAATAATAGACTAAATAACACATGACATTATTCATTATCCTCTTTATATAATCCATTATATTTTGTATATATTAGAGTCTTGCTAATTCTTCTTGGGATTTCCCCTTTTTCTTGAAACAATATGTCCAGAAAAACATTTTTTAGAGATGGATACATGCTGGCCTGCCACTTCTGCTATTGCTAAACCTAAATAACAGAAGGAATTATGCAAAGGAGCTGCATAATCATCATCCCAACTCTCACAAGTATTTTTAACACTCATGTTCCAGAAACACTTTAGGGAAAACTGTATTTCAACTGCACAAAATGCAGGAGAGAAATGAACAGGAGCTGAGCTGCTGATGCCCCTTCCACTAAAATAATTCTCCACTTTTCCAGGAGACCCAATGAAAGCCTTAGTTGCCCTACTCAATTTGCTCAAACCCAGTGTAATTACTCTTGAACAACAGACAGCCTCAGCATTTGTGGGTATGTTTTGATTGCCCTACAGCAACAAACAGCAACAAATATATTATTATTTATTGTATCTGACAGTTTAATTTGATTAAAGAAATCTGAGTGAAGCAGGGAAAAGATCATAATCTACTAATGTCATAGCCTAATATTAATGTCCAATTTGCTCCACAGGGTCCCAGAGGCTCTTCAGTTAAAAGTATTTGTAAAGTGTTTGCTTGAGAAATTAAATGGGGACAAAATCTTAATAATATTCTACAAAATATATATGAGGCTTCTTGAAAATGAGAGAGAACAGAAAACGTTGTTGGTGAGACCTGGGGAAATATTCTTTAAAGATCCTCTGGTCAGGATAAAAGTGAAAAATTTGCCTGCAAACAAATCCCTACTAGGGGGAGGGAAAAGCTAACAAATCAACAAAAACACCAACCAACAAAACAGATTATACACAATTTATGTGTTATAAATTATAACAGATTGCTGTTGGAAAAAGAAAGGAGAGAAATGGCAATAATGAAGAGTGTGAAAAATACACTGACATCTGAAAACAAAAGGTATCAATTAATTACCAGGTACATTTCTGCAGAGGCACCTCCCCCAAAATAAGTGTGATGCAGCCTTTGGATAAACTATAAAGGTTATTTTGTAGAAAGAAGAGCATTTCTGAAAGGATTTATAGTTCATGGACCCCAGCTGTCAATCGTTTTCTCCATTAGACCTATGTTATTTCAGTCTATGTGTGCATTTAGGTGAGGATTTCTGCACGTGTGTCAGAGCATCAGGACACGATGAGAGATGACCCACTGATGGGTGTGGGTGTTTCCGGGATTTTGACTGAGGCACAAGCTGCTTGCTTAGATTTTCAGATGAGTGTTTACCGACAGCAGCACATCAGAAAACTCCTACTTGCTCTTTACACGTGCACTGAGATCTATTTCCTCACATTGTGATGTAAGGAGCTACACCGAGACAGACAAACCGATAATTAAATATAATAGTCTCTTTACAGGAAGGAAACTCTTCAAAATGTCTGTAGCTCTTGCTGAGGCAAATCAGCTCCCCCAGTTCTGGCACAGCTAAACCCTGCTGGAGGCAGGTCGCTGATGTTTTAAACCTCACGTTTCAAACTGTGCCGAGAGCGCTGTTAATTTGCAGCGGTCGAGGACCATCAGCATTCCCAAAGTTAGAGCCACCTGCCCCTTTGTTCCAGGAGCACAGAGGCTGATTACGCCTAAGAATGCACCACTCAGGCACAAGGGGAGAATATTTAGGCATACACTGCCTTCAAAAGCAGTATCTTTCCTGTTATCTGTGAGCTGCAAGCGGCAGAGAGCCGGACTGACTGGATGAGCCGGCATTCCCGAACCGCTACAGAGCCCAGGGAACACGGAGGGGTGACGGTGGGACTCAGTTATGGATGCTCTCCATCAGAAGAAATGCTCTTCAAGGAGAAAACCTCCTGGAGCAGTTCTGTGCATTCCTGCCATCCCAGGATTACCATAAAGCAACTAAAAATTCAGTATTGAATCCTTTTTTCTTTCTCTTCAGTGGTTCCAGGCTCTTGCTCCAAGATTTGATACAAAATTATCATTTCTACGCAAACCACTCATTACAGCAATATTTTTCATCCATCCAATTTACGGCACAATCTACAGCTACAGCCTAGAAACACATTTACTATCATACACCAAATTATTGAGCTCAACAGTGTTAAATGGAAACAATGACACATCCACATATAGGATAATTATACCAATACTAAAGAAACAGAGAGAAATCCCTGGAATGCTTTTCTCTTTTCCCTTGCTCCTCACCCTCTGAAAAAAAAATCCTCATAAAAGTCATCTTGATTTTATGGGGACTCCACATCTCCAGTTTACTTCTTTAAAGCCAGAGAAGGATACTATTAGCAATTAGGAGTGAAAATCAATAAGAGCCTAATAAAGAGCAGTTTTTGCAGCAGAACATAACAAATTCACCTATTTTTCAAGTAATACTGCTGAAAGGAACAGCTCCTGTGGGCTTGGATAGCTCTGAGAGCCTGTTCAGCTGCCAGGAAGCTCAGGGCCCAGCAGGATCTGTGATGGATTCACAGAGCAGGCCAGAACTGCATCCAGTTTGTTCAACACTTGCTCTGTTTCTTGTACCTACAGTAATAATTCCTATGCTTTTCCCCCATACACTAGCACAGCACACAAAATCCATATGTGGATCTATCAGTAGCAGGGATCATGGAATAAAGCTTTTGACAGCCTAGCTCACAGTACAGGCTGGCATGTGAACAAGGTGTTAGCTGGGCAGGAAGATCAGCACTGATGACAGGTTCTCTGTACCTGCTGGCAGAGGGAGAAGGCAGAGAGCTTTGAAAAGCCCTGTACTTTCACAACCCTGCAGGTGTGCAACTGGGGTGATTCAGATGCAGTTGCACCATGTAGTACACTATGTTTAAGAAGGGTGTGTAAAATTTGGAACATATTTTTCAGCATCACTTAAGAAGTTTCACATCACCAGGACATTGCTTATTGGAAACTGCGTTGAGGACTGTAAGACTGACCTGTGCAGATCAGGGGAGGACTGAAGTCACCCCAGGCAAGAATGTAGCTTCCAACACCACCCAGACAGATCACATACAGAGGGAATACGTCCCACTGGAATACAAGCTCACAATCTGCTCTGAGTGATCTATGCCAGAAGAGCAAAAATCTCTTTCAACTCCTCAAATGTTGTGGTCCTCCCTTAAGCTCATGCAAAAGAAGAGTAAATGTTTAGGGAACATCATGCAAAGATCACAGATAGAATGGGAGATGCACATTCCAGAACACTCTGCATGTAGCCCAGAGGGACAGTTAAGAGTTTGAGCTTCCATTTGTGCTTGCAGATAAAATTTGATTTCAATACTTTAGAGAGCAAGCAAATCATACATCTATTAAAAAAAAAAAAACAACAATGTGATGACAGTACCAGTGAGGCTCTTTCAGTTGTCAGAGGAATAGCATGTGTGTTAGCTGAGAAACTGTATATTTGTAAGTTGTTGGAATTTTTTCCACATCCTGAAACATTCATTTTTACACTATACTGCCACTTCAAAAAATTCTGAGAGATTTCCTATCTATCAATAATAGGAGTTTCTATAAGAAAGCTGAGTATCCAAATTAGGAAACACATAAAAAGCTACTTTTATATGTTCATACATTAGAATGACCTCACTTGACTGAAATAGTATTTAAATTGTACTTTCTCCAAGGAGATCACAAGGGATAGAAAATAATAATCATTGTTGTAAAATCACAGGACACCAAAGTGATTTAGAGTGGCTATTATTTTACTACTTGTTAATGATTCCTTAAGAGTCCAGAACAACTGGCAGGAAGAGAAAGGAGACTTATTTTACCATGCAAGACTTTCATCACGATCAGATGCTTCAGTGAATCCAACACGGGCCTCAGACCATGTCAGAGCTGAGGTGACCTTTATGAGCAAATCACTGTTAAATAACATCCATCAAGACAAACTTCTTCAACATTTTGGGGACAGGAGGGGACACCTTCACTGTCAGAGGTAAGAACAGTAAAGGTAACTCCCTACAGCTGCCTGCTACTAATACTTGTGCATCCATATCAACGAGCCAAGAAATTCCCACATGGCTGGGGTCACCTCCCAGATTGTGGTGGCAGATTTTAAGTCCCAAACTGCTTGAAAATAGTGCAGTGCAGGCCCAGGTTTCAAGGCTTCCCTTCTCACTGCTTAGTCCCCGCTCCATGCTGGTTGCTGTTTTGCCAAGTAACAGAAATGTTGTCTCTCCCAGGCTCAGGATGCTTTTTGCCACAGCCTGGCATATTGTGTTTGAATGGGAGATCAAAAATGGGACAGTATCCAGGCATTCATGAAGCTCAAGTGTCCTTGCAGTAGCTCTGTGTTTTTCCTGACATTGAACTCAGAAAAAAGCTATTATCAAAGAACAAACCTCTCCACAAACTTCTGCGTTATACAATTGTCCTGATTTCCTGCTTTGCAGAGGAAAACACATGGATATCAGGACACAGATCATTTGAGGACATCCTTTTTTGCACTGTGCTAACAGCAAGGACAAACACTGCAATGGCAGTGTGTCTGCACTGGCAGAGCACAGGGAGCAGGTAGGGCAGGGAGCCCTGCTCGTACTTGTGAGGCAGCACCTGGGACACTGTGTCCCACCCTGGGCTTTTGTCACCCAGGTGATACTGACAACCTGCAGAGAGCTCAGGGAAGAGTTACAAAACAGTGAAGTGCCTGCACCACATGGCATATGAGGAGAGGCTGAGGGTCTGAGTGTGTTTAGCCTCAAGAAGAGAAGGTTTGGGAAAGGAATCCAGCTGTCCTAACCAAACATTTAAAGGGCAATTACATGTAAGCTACAGACACTTAGAGGTACCAGTGCAAGGCCAAGAAGCAATGGTCACAGGTTGGGGCAGGAGAAAACATGAGTGGATATAGAAGAGAAAAAATTGAGTGCAAGTGCTCAAGTCCTAGAAAGAAATCTTTGTTGCTGGAGGTTTTCAAAATCTGATCAGACAAAGCCCTGAGCAACTGATCTAGCTTTGAAGGTAGCCTTGCCCTTCATGCTCTCTGGAGGTCCACTTCAAACTAAGTTATGTTATCTGGAGATCCCTGACATGTTTTCTTTTCTTTAAGTCTATCCTGCTGTACCAGGCTGTTTGACAAGCTCATCTCTGGACTCAGGTCTACTATCACAGGCTCACAAGTCAGAGATTTGGCAAATTGTAATTCTTAAAATTACAGCGCTGAAAAAGTCAATAGTGCCATATACTCATTTTTTACTAATCACTCATTTTTTACTCATCGCTGACTGCCAAATCCTTGAGGCTGTTATCAGATACAGTCTCATCACACCCTGGAGAAAGCAGAGTGCTCCTCAGAGCCACAGTTCCTTGTGACTAATCTGAGCAGAAACTGCATGTGAGCTGACTGAACCACACCAGGGCTTTGGGGGCAAAGTCTGGGAGCTCCTAATCACCATTTGTTCAGTTCATGCACAGATCTCTCCAGAGCTGCAGGAGAGGTGCCCAAATAACTTCTGGGAAAAGCTGGCAATGGACTTCATCAACTGATTGTAACTGATTTATTACACTGAATTGTTGATGGATGACTTACAGAATGAGGCTACATATCCCAGTGATTGATAAGCCTTATCCCACTACAGTAAATTCAGCAGTTTTTTCAGACAGCAGTGTTAATTATGCTCTCAAATACGGGAAATGATGGTTCAAAATCAGTGGAATGGCTGAGAATAAAGTGCAGTAATGACCCAGAGTTCACTCTGGCTTCTTGATCCCAAAGGTGAACATGATGACTGCAAGGTGTCAACAATAACTCAGGCCAGCCTTGAGATCCTGACTGTGGTCCTGGACAGCACTTGGTAGTGGCAACTAACAGCTTAGACTAGGCAAAAATTGAGCCACATTCACTTTACTCCTCTTTTTATTTTTTTTTCCTAGAAATATTTCCTAGAACACAAGTACAGTGGAATTTTGGCACAAAACATCTCTGTAGCCACAGTGGATTCTTCACAAGAAATTTCTAAGTGCTTTGCAGTATTAGGATGAAAAAAAACTAATGAATCCAATTTAATTCCTAAAAAGAGAAGGATGAAGAGGAAGAATACAGCTTCTAGATTTTAAGAACAAATTGAGAATGACTGAAACAAACAAACAAAAAATTTTAAAATGCTATCTATAAGCACCATTCATGTTAAACCCATTGTGAGTTAGCTATTATAACAGAATACACATACTAAATCCAGAGAAGAAAAATTAAAATCCCTAAGATATTAAATCTGAAACCAATACTAAATACTTCACTTTTTCCGTTCCCACTTCTAATTTTCATTTTCATATTCTGAATAGACCTGTTGGAAAATGCAGGCCTGATCTTTCCCTGCTTAGCAAAGACTTGTCTTTGATGTGATTGATAATGAACAGTAGTTGCAGGAGTGGGATAAACAGGTGCTCAGTGCCTCATGAACACAAGAGATGAAAACATACCCAGTGCTGCACTCCACTCGCTCCAGCCGCACTTCGAGCTCGGTGAATCGCAATTCCTCGTTTCCCTCCTCATTCCCAGTTATGTCACATCCATTAGCTGGAGACTGCAAGGCTGTTTCATGGAGGTTTCGTGGCACTAATGGGGAAAGCAGATGTTAATAGCTAAAATTTTGTTTTTATGAATTACGTTCCTAGGGCTTAATGGCTTATGTTTCCTTGACAACAAACACATCATGTGCTTTTTAATAAGGTTTGTACATGAGCTTTGTACAGGACCATGCCAGAGATCCCTGCTGATAAGGTTTCTAAAACATTATGAATTCAGAAGAGTAGATCTACCCTTTGACAAAGCAAGGACCACACTGGCAGAAGAGCAAGAGCCTTGCCTAGTCTTTATAATGGTGCTCCAACTGCAGGTTCCTGCTTTTATTATCTAAGTCCTTCTTCATGCAAAGACCATCTTCACTCTTTTACATCAGTAAATTTCATTAACTCTCTGGTTATCCACTTAGGTATTTTACAATTGAAAAAAAAAAAACAAACCAGAATAATATTCCAGGAATTAAATTTGTAAGGCTACACTGTGGTTTACCCTGAAGAAACCCTGGAGAAAAAACAGGTTACTTATTTTATTTCATGTTTTGCTACAGAACAACTTGTTACAGGAAATAGGCTGCAATCTGTTACAGAACTTTCACATGCTTTGTGATCCACAAGAGGGTATCCCACATCCACAGAAAGGAAATCCTAAACTACACAAATTGTACTGGTGAAAAAACAGACTTGTGGTGAATGTGCACAGGCACAGCTAACTCCTATGGCTGAAGTCAGCAGAGGTCATCACAGTGCCACTCTTGAGCACTTCTAACATTTTGTTTCACATATAAAAGCTCCATGTACAAGTCTGGAAAGGTTTACTGATAGGAGATTAAGAATTTTTTTCTTGGTATCACATCCACGGAAAAAAGTAACATACTCAATACCACATAAATCTTGGCTGGCTCCAACCTTCTAACACTGAAAACAGCAAAGGTGAAAGGGGTGGAACATTGATCCTCTAACACAAACCACCAGGTAATTAACTCATTTATATTCTTAGATTGTCACTCACACAGTAGCCAAAGCAAGTAGTGAAGAGTACAAACATGTGATCCATAAGCACCTTAAAACATTTACTAACCAGTAATCCATGCAGTAGTCAGAGTTAAGGGAGGCTGACATCCATTGGCATCAGGACCAAAAATAAGAGGAAAGTTACAGTCAGCACTCATCTGTCTGGCTTGTTTATTAAAGCAATCAGAAACTCAGAAATAAACAATTCCAAACATGGAAAAGAGTGTTCTATTGTTGCAGCTGAACCAAGAAACACAACAAAAGGATTATTAAACACGTGGAAACAAGATCTAATAGATGGGGGGAGAAAAGAAGGCTGAAGGAACATCAAAATTTTCAATGGAACAATTAGTATGAGAGACATCTTGCAAATCAGACTGAGCAGGATTGATATTGATAGATAAGGTGTGCACTGAACCAGTAGAGGTGGCACAGGAAAGGAAAGAAGACAGCAAAACTGTTACAGAAGGCAAGCTGTGTAGGCAGAGAACCCTGTCTTGCTTCTCTCCCATTGGACTCTATCAGTGTAACCAGGACTCCCCAACTGCTTCTGCACCAAGCTGAGCATCACTGAACCTTTAGAATGTTAAAACAAACCTGCCTGTTTGCTGCTCCCCAAGATGGAATAGAATGAGATTGAAAATCAGCCTTGACACCACACAAGGGCATCCCCAGCCTGCGCCAACCCTGCCAGAGCTCCAGAAGCATTTCGAGCACACACTCAGGCACAGGGATGTCCTGTGCAGGGCCAGGACTTTGAACCAATGATCCTTGTGGGTCCATTCCAGCTCAGAATATTCTATAATTACAAAGGTGTAGAGAAGACAACATCTAGAAGCTTGCAAACAGGTACATCAGCCAGAGTTTCATCTGTGAACGTTGCTGACATCATTCAACCACTGGAAACAAATCATTATTCCCAGCTGAACAAAGCATCCAAGGCAGAGCAACTTTCTGCTTCAGAACAGAATTGCTCTCTGTCCCATCAATGACACAAAGGACAAGGCAGTCACGAAACACTAGCTGCAATTCCATTCTTCAGGAACTGAAAAGTAAATTGATTTCCATGACTCAACTGCTCAAATCAATACTCACCCTCCCTCTCCTCCTGTATATACACAGACACATTTCTTCCTTTAAAATAAACAATATTATCTCCAAAGTTAAGGAGCATTACTGTGCTTAGTGTGGTATAAATACATTTTCAGGGGAAAACATTTTCTGCCTATTACTTTATCCAATGAAAAATTTGTCATCAATTCTTGTGAATCTGATCACTGACAACGAGGATGTGACAATGGTGCATACATGCTCTTCACCTGCTGGAACTGGTTCTGAAACTTCATGGCAATTTATTATTTGAATCATGCCCATCAACACAGCATCCCAGCATCTCTGTGTTTACAATCCTACATGAAGCACATAAAAAACATCATTTGCCTGGGATATGGCACTGTCCAAACTTATGACATCACACAAGAGGCAATTAAGGCCACTTTAAGTAGATTCGTAATGAAAACTAAGAAGTGACAATTGGCTAAATACTAAATTATTAATAACTTCTTGAGAAAACAGTTTGAAGCAGCAAGAGCAAATGTATCCATTAACAAGGAGAGTAAGTAGCTGCATTTCAGTTCACAGGTAGTAAAAACGAATTCAAGCCCCCTGTGCAGAGACTTGCAGGTCTGAGTTACAGCCTGCTAAGGTATGTGAGCCATAAAGATACTGACAGCCAAAACACTCTGAGGATGAAAGCACAGACATCAGCAGTGGAATGTGCTCCTGCATGGGCACTCAGGGAAAAGCACTTCTCCTGCCTTTATTTGCATATATAACATGATAGATGGACAGCCTGGGGTTCTTCAGCTTTTGGTTTTTTTTTTAAATCCAAGAAAATCCTCTTTATTAAATTACTACCAATGGCAACTTCAGATATTGTTGCTCCTTGAAGTGAAGTAACAACACAGGCAAAACAATAACTGCCTAAACTTTTGCCTCTGGGTTCCACATGATTTTTTTAAACTGCACATCCAGTTCAATTAATCCTACTCAAAGATAGCTTCTGATGGCTGCTAAGGTAAACAGTAGCTATTTGTCCACACAAATGATGGATTTGGGACCTAGACTGTAGTGTTCCTACCATTCACAAATTTGTTTCCCACATTCTCAACACCCACAGCAGGATATTTGCTGCCTAGAAGTACTGAGCTGTTCATTTTCAAAAAAGCACAAACTCACACACATATGGTATCAATTTCCTTACAAAACATTTAAGTGCCATTGGTCAAAGTCATCTTGAATTCTTTTTCCTTAGAAATAGAAGAACAAAAAGCAAATCTAAAGTGTGTATTTCCTACCACTCTCATCATTTTCAAAACATTAAGTCCCTAAAATCTGTCCCTTTTTTGGGTGTTTGACCCTGGTTCCATGTCCTTGCCTTAAAGTAAAGGGCACTTGGTGATTCTTGCACAGGCAAATGACACCAAATGACATCAAATGACACCAAATGACACCTGTCCTGTGGAGCCCAAAGATTTCAAGGAGATGGAGCTGATGAGTTCCACGGCGTTGGCTGTTGAAGGCCATGTCAAACTTACACATGCACAAGGGATGATTTTTATCAAGAGAAATGATGATCCCAAGGGACACAGAACTGCAGAGTTTGCAGGGAGGCAGGGGCAGGGTGCTCTGACTTCCTTGCTTATTGTCCTTTTAATTGTTTATTGAATGCATGAATGTAAATAAATATAAATAAACATCTCAGTATGTAATCTTCATATAGGATTATATTATATATAAGAATCTACATATGTTTTATTCATTCCTCTAAAATTATATATCTAAAATTATCCTGAACTAATCTTATATATAAGCTCATAAATTTTATATATACTTTATAATTTACTTTCTATCTGATTTTATATCTATGAAGTTACAATTTTTATCTAACATAAGAATGTTATATTTATTTTTACTGCCACTGTATCAAGTCCAAAGGTGTTCCAATATCATTATTCTTAACAACACTGTCATAAACAACAAGTAACACAGAACAAATTTGTTCTCCACAAATTTTATGGTTTGGGGTGGGGTTTTTTTATTTGCACACTTCCCCTACACAACCTAATAAGAATAAAAAGATAATGCAAAGATAGAGTAACCATCTCATGCTGTTCTTTCAATAAATCAATGGATTTTCAGGAAAAAATGAGAAAATAACTCATTAAGGGGAGAAAGGTGGGATGGGAAGTACTCTATTAGCTGGGTTACAGTGTCTCCAAATACGAGTTTTATTTAAAATTCTCAGGTTTATTGCAAAACAAGTTAATTTCAGAATTCAAAAATATGCTTCAGGAGCACAGATCCTGATGTACAGTGGCAGTGTAAATAATACTGAGTGAACTTTCTAGTCCCAGAACTAAAATCCATCCTGTCCCAATGGGTATCTGCCCCCATCCTGCTTGGCCATGAAGTTCAAAGGGACAGTCCTACAGCCCCTGCAGTCTCTCAGTGAAAGCACCAGTCTGAGTCACAAGTCACAAAATCACCCACTAGGAAGATGTTTGTAGAATCTGTACTTTAAGTTATATTACTACTGTGTAAGTTATGATCTTTTACAATAAAACCTAAGAGTACTGATTCCACATAGGCAGAGAATTACATCTTTTAGCTGTAAAGCTATGGAGCGCCTGAGTGATTTGTGTTAGCTGCTAAAAACCCCAGAGGAACTTATTTTGTTATAGTAACTAATGAGCACTAAATCCTTGGGGTTTAATGAGCAATGTTTTATTTCTCTGAGTACAGTACAGAGTGAATACTGTGCAAACACACTTCTCCAGCAGATGGAAGCATTAGTCAGCAAAAGCTGAGCTCTCACAGGACTGTCTGTCCTGCAGCACCACAAACCACCTCCACTGCTACACACAGAACTTCACCACATACAAACTCCAAGTGCTTCACACTAGTGGAAAACAAATCTATAATTCTGTACCACTTGAGATCTCCAGTATTGCTATAGCACAGCACACAATTATTATTTAAATATTTACAGAAACCTGACATTGGTGAAAGTCCAGAGACAGGAAAAGCTGGAATATAAATCATAAACATGCGGATTTCAGGTAAAATTTACCAAAACCCCATAAGCTCTACCAACCTTTTCCCACATCTCCCTGACAGTTAAACAAACACAGTCTAGTTTCTCGCTTGCTTTCTCATATTTTACCAGTAAATGTCATCCAAACATAAATGTTTAAAATGTGCTTAAATACAATAACCTCAAATTGCCAGGTAGAGCGTTGAGATAAAACAAACCCAAGTTCAGGGGTCATTCTGAAGCTCAGTTAACAGAAAAAGTAACACCAGTAGCCATTAATAGTAGGATCAAATATTCTTTCAATTATAGATTCAGCAACATCCCAGACTAGTAACTGCAAGGCTGTTCCAGTCCCTTAAAGCCCAGGAAAGGCCATGATTACTGACACATATTTTACAGTGATGCAAGTCCTTTGGCTCACCATGAATAGAACAGCTTGATTTGCAAACCCCACCATTGCATGTTGATTGACTAAACACTGTTTTCAAACTAGAATTTAAGGATTTACACACAGATCTGAAGCACAAGCAAGTGACTATTTATGTCTCACCTGATTGCTGGGAGCATTTGAACACTGACTGGCTGCTGCTTTCCCCCTCTGTGAGCTGTTTTGTTCCTTTCCATCTGATCAAAATGACATTAAATGATTTCAGGTATGAAGCACAACTTTCTTTTACAGTTACTTTGGCACAAAAACTGAGATTGCTTTGTTCCATATGCTGAACAAATAAACAGTCAATCAAACAGTACTCGTAAAGCATAAGGAGGGGAATCCAAAATAAACAAATACCAAAAACCCCCCAACCTCTATCCCCTTTCTTCTCACCATACCTAAGTGGCAATTCTGTTCCCAGCCCAATGAAGTTACATTCCCTCTTCTGGATTTTCCTCCTAGTTCTGCCAGAGCTGAGGTGCTACCCCCATTCCAGCCTCCTCCCAACATTTCAGAAGCCCTAGATTTAAGTCAGTAGTTCAGGTGCCCCATAATTCCTCACTTACTTGGCCTGACATCAGCACTCTCCATAGCTTCTTATAGTGCATTCCTGTTTGCAGCTCCACAGTAATTGTAAGGATTTTGATTTTCAGCCTGAAGATGACTGCACACAGTGGGCCCAAAGAATGGCTCATTCCATGAACTTCAGTGGGAAGTTTGTAACTAGTTTCTAGTGAACTCCAGAGCATCTGCAGGGGTACTGAGAGCAGAGACTTTATTTGACATGTGGAGGCAGTCACACTTACACATGCATGACTTGACTAATATGCCCTAAACATGTAATTCACTCAAATTGCAGAAAGCCTGGAAAAGCTATTTTCATAAAAAAGTACTTATTTATCCATAGAGCAATTGCATGTACATTTATGTACATACACAAATGCTGCCAGAGATACAGATCTGCACATCACAAACAGTGCTAACCACTGTTTACATGCCCACATCCTCACATGAATCACACACACTCACTAAACTTGTTCTTGCATACCTTTCTTATCTCTAATAGCTGCCTCCTACTTTTTATTTAACCTCTGCTTCACCTTTCACATAGGACATTTCTGGGAACTGCTGGAATTATGAAAACAAGACAGGTACCTGTCAGCAGTGATGAAATAGAAATTGTGAAAGGTAGGAAAGAAGTGGAAAACAAATTACAGGCATGCACAGAGCCTGGTGCAAATGCAGCAAGCTCAGGCTGAGACATTCACTGTTAGAGCACCTCTGAGGTCTGCTGGGATAAACACTGGGCTGGGCTATTTGTCTCAGAAACCAAGGGAACCAAAAGGGAAAATCAAAGAGCAATAGAAACTGCAATCCCATCTTATGCAGAACCACAGGACAACACAGCTTTTCTCCTTTTTATTGTGGTCTGATGTTCACAGTAACATTCAACAGTAGAAACAGGTAGGCAAGATCCCAGAGACCAATGGAAACAGCCCAGCCGGAGAAGTTACAGGACATAAAGCCAGGGGTCTTTGAGTCACAGGCAGCCCTCCCTGGAATATAAAAATATAAATAAAAGCCTCTTCTTTATTCCAGTTTATGGGAACATTTCCTGGCACCCGTCAGATGACAAACCCTTTTTCCCAATTACCTCAGCCAACTCAGTAACCGTGGCAACTGCCTCCAGTGCAATGACATCACATGGTTTCCTAGGCAACCGTTCCCAGTGCAATGATGTCATGTGGTCACCATGGCAATGCTCCATGAGGCCAGGAAGAAAGTATTTTAAGTGGGAAGATAGGTCAGAAAGGACAAAAGAGGGCTTAGGGAAGAGGAGGATAAAAGATAATTGAGGTAAAAATACGAACTTTGTAACAAGGATAGATGTAAGGAAAAGGAATGGATGGACAGACTGAAGGACAGACAGAAGACAAAAAAGGAGAAATTCTAAGTAATTTGAACTATGATTCATTTTTTAAAAATCTTAATTCTATAATCTCTAATACGTTATTTAGGTCAGAGATTCTGAAGCAAAGCATGCATGGTCACAGGAAGTTTAAGCATGGTTCAAACACTGATTTACTGGAGGGACTTCTGACAATCCAGAAGAAACTGTCAGAAATCTCCAGAGAGACACTGAGGGAAATCACACTACATAGAACATATAAGCACATTTTCTAATATATTTACATTCTCTGACTGTTCACCCAGGGCTCTGTCACAGCAATGCCAATAACCAGATGTTGCTGCCACACCTGTACAGGGCTCGAGGAGAAGATTCCTTTGCCCTCTTCCTTCTGTACTTTGTAGTTGAAGCCACAATAATAAGAACCTGGCCAGCTGACAGATGAAAACATGTTTTCCTTTTACTGAAAGCTCCTTCAGACCCTCACCAAGATGGAAGAGTGTCCCTTCTTTTTAATTTTCTAGATCTTTTTCCAATTCTGTTATACTCCCAAATATTTGAATATACTGAGTACAAATATCCTTTCTGCATTCAATCCTGTTTTAGCTCTGGCCAGTCTCAGCCAGCAGACAATGTTACTGCCAGCTTTATGTTAAATGGCTATAAAACCCCTGGGAAAAAGCATCTTGGCAATAAAAGGCCAGCATTATTGATACACAGTGTTTTATCCATGTACATAGCCTTGACTGCAAGATAAAGTAACAAAAAGCTCTGCCTTCTGAGCTGCAGGCTAAAAGCTTAGGGCAATGTTCCTGAGAAAGCTTTCAGATCTATCACACAGTATTTTTCTATCCAGCATCCAGCAAGGCATTCTCACATAGTTTCTCTAAAGCAAAACCTTAGTATAGTTTATTCAGCACAATTATTGCCCTCCACCACTCTTTTCAGATGGAGTTCATGTAGAATCAGATGTAGGGATTGTGATTGTAACACTGCAGCTCAGCAATGCAGGGTCGCAGCTGTGACATCTTCTACTAAAAGTGACTTGTTTTTTATAGTTGAAGTGAAGATGAACCTCAGCTGGTCTATTCAAACCCAAACTTCAAATAATTTGAAGCTTAGAAACCTAATTTAAGCATAGCTGTAGATGAGATATTTATCTCAGACTAACCCACAGACTCTCACAAGTCCCTGGCAGCAGTGGCCATCAGCCCAGCTGTCTGTACAGTTCAGCACAAAGGAAAAGAGCACATTCCTATACAAAGGACTTCATACAGTTTGTCACAAGGAAACGTTTTTGTACCTCAAGACCTCATGCAGATTGTTGCTGTTACTCAGATAGCAACAATGCATTTAATATGCCAAGCACTTTCCAAATCTCTACAAAGGCAGGCATTAGGGCTCATGAAGTCTGACTCCTTCAGAGCAGCCCACTCAGTAAATCTCCAAGGAGTTTCATTGCAAAACCCTGCAGTCATCAGGTTGGAAATGTTCCAGGTGCTTAATCACACACAGCAGAGTGAGAACTGAGAGAGGGAAGAAAAATTCTCAGAGATAAGCAGCACTAGGAAGGATGTGGTGGCTGAGGGAGAGAAACAGGAAAAGGGGAGGAGGAGGAGAGGAAAGGGAGAATAAATATCTCACGCTGTTGATGAGCAGAAACACAAACACCAGAGACAGACACAAAGAAGGCCAGCAGTGGTTCCCCAATTTATTCTTCTGTCCTCATACACTTCCTCCCTAAATCAAAAGATATTCATGGAGCAACCAGCTGCACATCTCACACAAAAATCAGACTAAGCTGGGCATTCCCATACAATCAACAGGTCTCACAAACCAGTTACATCTTAATGAAGTTATCAGTATTATTTCTGCGTGGGAGTGGAAGGAAAGCTCAGCAGGGTCAGCACAAAAGGAAGGAAAATAACTGCTAGAAAAGAAGTGGGAAATAGGTGGTGAGGACTCTTTTGGTTGTGGGATGGGTTTTTTCAGGCTGAACAGTGAGACAAACATCTGCATTAAGCTATGCTTCAGGCTGCAGTGTTATTTCAAAAACTAGGAAATTTTAAGAAACTGTGGCAAAATACAAAATAATGTCCTTTTGTTTGACTTCTGATAAATCCCTTTGATGAACAGTGATATATGCCAACATTTAGTAAAATAAAATGCTGAGAATTTACTTAAAAGAGAGAAAGAGAAAAATATAGAGTAATGAGTAATGGCCAAGCAAAAAAAAATCTGCTATAAACTGTGTTGCCTTAAGTAATAAAGATTAATATGCACAAATATCTAATTCATTCCCACAGTAAGTGCCATGCTTCACAAGTGCACATACAAGTTCTAGGTTAATTAAAAATAAGACAAATTCTGCTCTGACTGATACAAGACAACAAAGATCACACATAATAGAAGAAATGGTGACATGCAGCTCATCAATATGGACAAAGTATTATAGTGAGGAATAATAGTAAAACTTTGCAGTAACTGTCCCAGCAGCTGTTAAAAGCTTCAGCTCCCAGGCTAGTTAGCCCTAAAAAAGTAATTGATTTAAAAAAACCACAAAAGTTGAAATAACAGAGAGAAAAATAAGAATTGTTTCTATTGAGTAAGAAATAAATTATAAGGTTGGAAAATATATTTATCAGAAGGAATCAGAATATAGCTTGAAT
Organism: Irena cyanogastra; assembly: GCA_013397155.1. Classification (NCBI taxonomy): domain Eukaryota; kingdom Metazoa; phylum Chordata; class Aves; order Passeriformes; family Irenidae; genus Irena; species Irena cyanogastra. The sequence continues at coordinate 1,040,857 of VWZV01017481.1, forward strand.
AAAATATCTCCTGGGTATTCCTGACTTTGTGTCAGCCCATCCACCTGCTAATCAGCACCAAGACACTATTGTGATTGCGCTAGGATAACAGCATGAATAATTCATTATACCTCACTCAGAGATCTGGCACTTTAGTGGTTTTTAATCAGTTCCTAATCCAAGGATTCAGCATAATCTTTATGGCAGAATTAACAACATACATACACACATAACGTGTTTAGTAAAAATTTAAAGCAATTGTTTTAAACACAACTAATATTGGGCTAATAAGCTCAGCTAAAGCTGGGCTTCACTAACCTAAAAATAAGTTAATTCTGTCCCCTCTTAGCCTAGGCTCATGGCCAATCTCAAAGTGAGGAAGTGTCAGCTGTGGAAATCCAGAGAATGACTCAGCAGTGGTACCAAAGCATGCTCATCTCTGAGCAATGTTGGGCTCTGATGACACTGATGACAGAAAAAGTCTGAACTTCCCAATCCTTCCATACCATCTTACAGCCCAGAGGGGCTTAATAGGACTTGTTTCAGAAGAGGCAAATAGCAGTCCTTAAAAAGCTTCGGGTGGCACAAGAGAGCAGAGATGTCTCTGCTCTTTAAGGACATGCTGGAATCTCACTCACCCCTCGGATGGCCAGCCAGCAAACATTTGGAGAGACCTGGGCCACTTCCTGCCAAAGGCAGGCCTGGCCTTCTGCTCCCTGCTCTGGATCTGGGATGCAGTGACAGGAACAGAGATGATTGCTCCAGGGTGGCTCTGGCTGCCATGGAGACAGGAAGCCACTACAGATGGTGGCCAGGCTGCCCCAGCACGGTGCCCACACCTTGCATCCCTCTGGGTGGTGCTCTAAGGCCCCACACCCTGGGCAGGTGTGTCACTGGAGTAACTGGGTTGTACTTCAAAAACAAATAACCATCCAGGATTTGGCTTTTTTCTGAGAGTCAAAACAAAGAAAACATGGGCAAGCCCAAGTTTCTCTTTGCAGAGAGAGAACACGATCCATTTACTCAGCAGGGAAACCAGTTAATCACTGTCATCCCTCTACTTCTCTGCCCTCTGCAAGAGTCAGATGTTCTTTTGTGCTGGAAGGGCACAACATTGGCCACAAAGCCTGTTAGGAAAATGCTGCTCCTGCCAACCCCCTGCAACTCCTGCTTCCTTCCAATGTGTGCCTTACGTGCTTGGGAAAGGAATCAATGCTTTTCTGCCATCCCTGCTCCTTCAGTAGTCTCTGCTGGAGAAATCTCCGAATAAAAGACATTCCTCAGATGTTCAAACAAGGATGCAGTTCTCTAAATGCCACAAACTTTATATACAATTACTGCAAATACAATACGCTTTATATTCCTAATAACATATAAGTTCATTGTAATTTATAAATAATTATTATATTTAATGTTTATAATTCGCAAAACATCACTAAAAGTCATATGGACAGTATATTTTGATCTGTTTCTTCTCTTAGACATGTTATTAAACCACTTAATTCTTCAGAGATGGAAGAGTTCAACTGCTATTAGACTGAGTCCTAAAGTGGAATCGATCACATTATCAAATTATGAGAAAATAGCTCATACTAATTTAAGTACATTACAGTACATAAATGATTTCTTAATGATTTCCTCCATAAAAAATGTATATTCACTGCTGAAGTACTCACAGTGCTTTGCCTTGGTGCACTCTGGGGTTTACAAAAACCCAACTGAATGAAAGTAATTCATCTGGCTATAATGTTTGAGTTGGGACAGACTAAGCTGGTTCATAAGCATTAGTTAAAATCATTTAGACTAAAATATAAGACAAGTAACACTGAAGATTCAGAAAAATGTGTATACTTGAAGTGTGTATATATATACATATACAGATATGTAAGTGTATTACTACATTTATAGTTATTCAATATTAAATCCAATTGGCATATAGGAAAGTCATAATAAACACTGTTCTTTCTAACAGATGGTTCAATTTCTAACTTCAATTAAAAATTACCTGGCCTGACCTCAGTGTTCAGAAAACATCTTCATTTATCTCAGAAATCATTAAGGCTCAGACACTAAACCATCTGCATCTATGGAACTTCAAGTACTGTAGGCTTGTTCAGAAGAAGATCTAAACATCCTCTGTCAATTATGTGGATAATCAACTTCACATTCTACAAAATCTGCCACTGATTTCAAGGTACTGCTTCAGTGAACCTAAGATCTATCTAAATAGGTTTATTGTCTTGTTGAAGTGGTTTAGCCAATTTTTCCTCATCAATTATGTTAAATTAATTCAAATATGTGGTGCGGATAAAATTTTTAAAAACCAAGGATCCAAAGCACTGGAATATTCTTCCTGTTTTCTCTCTGTCTTTAAACTCAAATTGGTTTATTGAAAGGTTTCCAGTTGATCCCATGCTGACAGAAAATGTTTTATAATGTGTAATGACATCAGTTTTCATCTTTCTAACTTCCATTATCATTAAGTCATTCTCTTACATGACTTAAAATACAGCCAGGCTTTTCATTTTCCTCAACATGAGGTGTACTCACATAATTTTTTTCTGGATTATTATAAAGCAGCCTATTGTAGCTGCTAGAAGAGGCCCTGAGGGTAGGTTAGGGAATACACTCATGCTCCTTTGGAAATGGATTGGGCTCTGGGAGTCAGTCCATGCAACTTACAGCTATAGACCCCAAGGTGTGAGTATTGAGGATTGAAAACCACAGCCTGAAGTTACAGACAAGGGAAAAGCAATGTGGAAAATCTATTTTCAAACCCATAGTGAGACCCAAGTAGTAACAGAGTGAATGGTTACTTACCAGAGGAACTGCGGTCCTTTGATCCGTGTTACCCATGGACCTCCAGTCCCACCACTCTTCTTAAGTTTTCGGCCTCCCTAGAACCTTCACGTTCTCAGTGCTACTGCTCATGTTGAAGAACAGCCTCTCAGTACACACTTTAGTGTCCCACAGCATTGGCACACTTTGTTCCAGTGGGTTAATAGGGTGTGGGTGTGTTTGTACTCTGAGAGATGAACACAACCATTTCTGTAAAACTAGAACAAATTGGAGCAGATTAGGACATAGACTGAAAGTAGCTCTGTCCCTATAAAGACTACACAATTAATTTAAGGGCTGACTACGCCGTAGCTTTCAAGTTCCTTTAACATCACAGCTGCTTTACTGTTAGCAGCTGTCAGGTTGCTAAAAATTCAAGGATATGCGCAGGCCTTGTTAATATTATACCAACACCCTCAGAGTGACTGAATCTCTCAACAAAGATTTCCTGTGAAAGACATGAAAGTTGTGGTTCTGGGCATGTGTAATGCTCAGATGGACACTAATGAAACCCTCACCATGTCAAGAGCACCAAAGAACCTTTTATGCCTTCAAAGACACATAAAGAAGTACCCCCTGGGGACAGGGGGGAAAATCACTCAATTTTGAGTCTTTCCATTGGAATTACCCCTGCTTCAAACAATGTTGTGAACTTCAACTAAGCACCTTTGGTGAATACATCTGGTGTTTTCAAACAATAAATTGGACATTGCCTAGGATTTTATTTATTTTAGAGTGTGATAGGCAGAAGACATGACTTGGGAGTCACCTATGAGAAATACCAGTTCCAAAATATCTGAATCTTGTAGTCTACTGAAAAAAATATTGGAATAAACATGTGCTATTCATCAGCTCTGGTTTCCTCCATATCACAGTAAGGATTACAAAAAAGCATTTAGCAATCCCAGGGCCCAGGAAATGAAAAAGCTGCTGAAGCAGAAACAAGAATATGGATTGCAGTGGAGCATTTTTTTTCCTTGCTCCATAGAAAACTCTCTACTAACTCCTACCAAAACATAACCACAAAAACATGCTCTGCATGTCATTGGCTCATTCACTGACAGCTGAAAAACATGGGAGAAGTATCTACATTCCTACTGGGAATCCAATTCACTGCTACACAGAGTCATTCTGCAGAATCCCTTTGGTCTCCACTTGGGATGCCATGCACCAGGGCAACAGCCAACCTTCAGCTGCCAGTCCAGAGATGCCAGACCTGCTGACCCACCTGCAAACTACATAATGCTCATGGTTTTGTGATAAAGAGTCTGCACAAGACAGTAACTAAAATGAGAAAGGACCCTTGCTTTTTGAATTAAGAAAAAATATTAATAAAAAGGTAACAAAAAGACAGGTACTCCTATCAACAGGGAAATAAACCTACCAACTGCCAGTATTTTATTAATCATCCAGAGTGTTTCAATGTAAGAAAGCAATCTTATGGCCAAGTTTTACCTTGGTTCCACAGGGGCAATAGGAAGGTGTGTATCTGTATTTTCACCTTTTCAGATATTGTGTTACTCTTTCAATTGTTGCCAATTTTACTGATATGATAAAGCTAGAATTATCTCTAAGATGATAGAATACGTAAATGCACACAAATCTACCATTAAAATTCTAAACTCTGGATACTTAAAAACAACCAGTGCATCGCTTTTAAAAAGTATGAGCAGTTGTTGTGGGTAATTCTGACCAGTAATAATTATTTCTATAATTAAAAACTATCAGTTCTGATAAATGAGAACTTACATGACCTTTGAGCTAGCTCAGGTGCCAGTGGCAATCTGGATACAGCTAACTTCTCCTGCTTCTGGGACATACCATGACAGAAGTGTATACGGCACCAATAAACACACATGTATACTAACTGTTGGGAGAAAACAAGAACAACAGTGTTAAGTTTGTGGACTAGACTTAAGTGAGCTAAATAGAGTAAGGCAGTCTTTAGCAGCAAGTATTGCTTCTGTTTGAAGCGGGTAAATATGAAATAGCTACTGGGATATTTACATGTAAAGCTGATCTGGTGATCAGCACTTCAGAGAAAGAGCTTAGAAGTTACAGTGCACAGAAGCAAACACCAGTCTCTGCATTGATTTGGTAAGTTATGTGCTTTAATTCTGTTCAGCAACTCTTGTACTGAGCAAACAACTAAATATGCCACCTTGGGAAACTCCACTTTAACAGAGGTGACCCCCCCGTGGGTGCTTTTGGGTTTTGTGGATTTGGGTTTTTCTTCTTTCAGCACAGTATGTTGTGGGTTTGTGTTGTTTAGCATTTGTCAACTTCTCATTAAACTTTTGATTAAATATGTTTTAACCCATCAGTGATGCATTACATAACTCTGTCTCTGCTCCGAACAAAAAACAGGACAGCTCATGTAGAGATAACATCCCTGAAGCAGCATTTTATTTTATTCACTTAATTCCAAAACATTTAATTTAGAAGTCTGGCTTCCCAGTCATCCATCTTATGGGCAAATATTGACATAGAGTTGTCAGAATACACAGACAACTAAACAGCCAAAGAGTTTACAAAAAATAAATTCATGATTCTTCAAAACAACTGCAAAAGGTTACAAGTATCAAAACTCTTAGGTAGATGCACTGCATTTAAAGAAACTGTGCACATAAGTTAGAGGCAAAAAACCAAATTGCTACTGAAATCTCACATTTCAAACAGTTTATTGTAAACTGATGAACAGAGTTGTCAGTTCACATCAGCTTAACTGTTTTCATTGACTGAAAAAATTTGGGGTGGCTAATTTACTTTGCATGCACAAAATGTACTGCTTAACAGAACTGTCAGCTCATTTCAAACGGAAAATTTTAACTGGAATCTAGTTATCCTCAATCACTTTCCATTATTCTTTCCCATATTTGCCAATCAACAGGCAAACTAAAAATGCCTCCTTCTGCACTGTTTAAGTGCAACTAAGATAAATAGGGCCAATAAACCAATCAATCCATCAATGCCCATGAAGACTCATCTGAAACTGCTTCTTGATAAAGTGGACAGCAGATCTGAACAGCTGTACAATACAGATATGCTTAGCACTAGATATTTAGTGTGACTGTGGCAAGGAAATATTGGTGATGATGGGGATGATGGCCAAGTGGATGAAAGAGGGATCAGAGGAAAGCTTATTAATTATTGCCCTCTCCTGCTTCTTCATCCTGCTGATCACTCGTCCACAGAGTGAGGTTATCTCGAAGTAACTGCATGATGAGAGTGGAGTCCTTGTAGGAATCCTCATTTAGTGTGTCCAGCTCTGCTATGGCATCATCAAAGGCTTGTTTGGCTAAAAGGCAGGCCTGCTCAGGGGCATTCTGGATTTCATAGTAGAACACTGAGAAATTGAGTGCCAGCCCAAGCCTAATGGGGTGAGTGGGCTGCATGTGCTCTTTGCTGATTTCAAAAGCCTCTTTATAGGCAGCTTCTGAGGCTTCCACGACACTGTTCTTCTTCTCTCCAGCAGCAACTTCTGCCAAATAGCGGTAGTAATCCCCCTTCATTTTCAGGTAAAAGACCTTGCTCTCATACTGGAAGTCATTGCAGTTCTTGATCAAGTATTTATCTAGGAGAGCCAAAACATCATTGCAGACTGTCTCGAGCTCCTTTTCTATCTTCTCCCTATAGGCCTTAACCTTCTCCAGCTTCTTCTCATTCCCATCTGCCATAGTCTTCTGCTCTATGCTGCTGATGACGCGCCAGGAGGACCGTCTAGCTCCGACTACATTCTTGTAGGCTACAGACAGCAGGTTTCTATCCTCATTTGAGAGGGGCTCATTCAGCTCAGTCACCTGAAAATACAGACAGAGAGCAAATTTAAAGGGTTTGCCTTAGAGAAAAGTGTGCAAACTTCCTTCAATACTTTCATCATGAAGCAAAGGATTCAAAATTTCTTCCAGAACCCAGATTTCCTTCTAAACAGGAGTAACTTTGTAACATTGAAAGTTTAAAACTGTTCTGCATTCAGGACTCAAAAGAGAGAAATCCCCATAGTTCTTTTATTACATAGAAGTAATAGAAGGGGTATTTAGAAGCCATTGCAAAGAACATCCACTGAATAAAAGTGAGTTAAGCTTGTGTAATAGAGAAGAAATCACAGAGGAAGGCTCAGGTTTTTTAGGAAGTCTGCTGTAATTATACAGACTACACACTTAGTGATGAATTTAAATGTACCTAGAACACCAGTTTTTTGAATCTGGAGCGCAACAGCGACACTGGAAGCTGGTGCAATTCTCACATTTCTGTCCCCTGCTGCTTGCTTCCATTTGACTGCAGAGATGGAAGCACTGCAGTCACTGAGCTCTGCACAGCACAAATGGAGTTAGTGTTTCATGGTATCTTTCAGACACCTAGTGAGCGATTATACAGTGTAATACAAAAGAAGTTACCCTGATTTCTGCTAATTGGTTGCAGACAAATTCCAGGGATAGGATGTGAAAGAAACTGCACAGAAATAGGACAGCAAATGAGGAATAAAGCCATGATCAACTTTGAATTGCTACTTCAAAAAGCTGAGATAGAAGGATAATATTTCTAATACTATATATTTAGGCCTATTTGCCTTAATGTTTTAATTCAGGCTATCTGACCCATGGTCACTTGAAATTGTTCCATTTTTTAAAATTTATATGCATGAAATAAAACTCAAAGGAATTAGGATGAAAAATGTAACTCCTCTACCTTACGCATATTGCTTTAAAAGTAGTCACTAGAATTCAAAGGATATGTACTTTGGTGTGAAAATAAACTTGTCCATGCTCGGTGTTAAAATCATTAACAATTTCTTCTAAAAAATGTGCATATTTACACTGCTTGACAGGCACCAGAGTGTTCACAACCAAATATTTACATAAAAACAATCAAGTCACAAATATTTACACTATTCTGAGACTGCTGGTGTAGGCAGTGAACCTTCTAACAAATGTGCTTATTTCCAGAGCCAAAAAAAAAATGTAGGTGAATTATAACTCTTACAATAAGAGAGAGCTTACTTTCAAATATACATTTTGTTCTTAAAATACATTAAGCCAATTAGTTTTATCTCCAAACTGTTCCACAGTTCAGGAATCCAAACCCCCAAAAGACACTGCTCTGCTTGTCCTAATAGAATTAGAGGCAACCTAAGAGGATGAAATGCATAGGCATCAACTCTAACAACATCTTCAGAATCTTCATCATAGCTCCCAATCAATATTTCCCTCAATAATCTCCACCACAACCCACCTAGATCTTCTCTAGTAAAGATGTTAACAGTTCTTTCACTGTTTAGTGACCAAAATGGGAGCATATAAAAGGAATCCTGACTATAATCCTGGAATTCCTAACTCCACATGCTAATGAGCATGGCAGTATTCCACCAGCTCAGAAATTACTTCTGCATGTGATCCCACCATTACTTCCCATGTGATCGGCCATACACCAAGCTGAGCTCCTTTCACACAGAAAACACCCCAAAGTGAATGTTCCACAATGGAGAGTAGATCCACGACCTGACTCAGGTCAGTGGCCTGTGATTATACTGGTTTTGTCAGCCAGAGCATATCACCCAACTAGAGCCAGTTCTGAACCAGCTGCTGCAAAAATGACTGTACCTGAGCCAGTATAAAATCATGTTAAATTAATAAAATTTGCCTGATACAAAGTTATGCAGTCCATCATCGTAGAACAAATAGAAACCAGAGTAATGAATTTAAACCAGATCACTTTCTTGTATAATGTGATTTCAGAGCTGTATACCAAGAACTGGAAGTTCTATAGCTACGTGTGTCTCAGAGATCACCATGAGGAAGTCATCTCCCAGCAGGGGAGGGCACTGTTTGCATTAAAGAAAATTCATTCCCCTCTCCTACACAAACACACTTCATTAACCCCAAACCAGACACTCAGGGATAGGTACTAAAAATATAGAACATCCCACACTTTTAAAGTCCATTTATATATACAGATCAAGCCTACATAACAAACTAGAACCTCAAGCTATTTTGTTTCAAAAACTTCAGTTCAAGACTTAAAATTTATATCACTGTGTAGTATTTCTCACATGACTAATTATAAAATTCTACATCTCACATCCCCCACATTATCAATTTTAAAAGGTAAATTATTTTTTACCTTTTACTATGCAGCTATATTGGAAAAACAATATAAATCAATAGAGGTCCTAAGCACAACCTATTAGGATTAATACTGTCCAAAACCCAAAGGGCTTACACAGCTACAATTTTTCATGACTTCTGGAATTAACTAAAGCAAAGGGTACTCAATGTTGTAATCTCAGAACGCTGAAGCATTTGTTGCATCAACTGAGACTCTTCCACACTTATACCCAGAGCATCTTTCTCCAGTGTGTTGAGAAACAATTCTGTACCTACCGTGTAAGCTTTATTTGAAATAGCTGGAATCCTGGAGCAGCATTTAATGGAATGGAATACCATGCCCCGTGGAAGAATGCCATTTACATATGATTGCATCTTCTATTAAAATAACTTTAATAGTTACAAATTAATGGGTTTAGTTTACTAAACCCATTAATTTGTAACAGCAGCTATTTCATTTTCCTCTGCTGTTTACACATTACAATCAAAAATACCAGAATTCTTCCATAAAAAAAAAAGTTTACAACAACAAAAATTGGTATTGAGCAGTAAATGCCTTATTTAAGCTCCAACTGCTACTTGGTCTAGCTTTTTTCTTTATAGAAGGAATTGATGGGAATAAAAAAAGTGTTTCTCCAGCTTTACGCTGACAGATGAAACAGCAGCCTTGTTTTTTCTCCAGTGGCAGAGTCAAAAATCAGAGAAATACACTTTCATTAAAACAAGTATTTGTTACTTTATGTTTCTGAAGTAAGTACCATGCTGTTGGCTATATTCTGTATTGTAAAGTGTGGTAATATCTAAAACTGAAATTAATTGTTCAGATTTCAGTTTACACTGAAAGCACACCACTTTCATATAGCACCTTTAAAAAGTATCAGATGTGTTACACTCAGAGATTTAAAAAAAAAATTGAAATAAACTTTTCAAATCAAGGTATCCTGGAGAATAGATTTCTGAGTTAGAATACTGATTTCCTTCCTTTTGGAGGAAGTCTGAATTCTCTGGATTGCAAGATTACTTCCATATTAACCTATATGGATAAAAAGCTCTCTTAATTATCTCTGTTATTTGCAGTCACTGAAACAGAAGTATGAGCTGTGAGGACAGCCAGCCCTCAGAGCATTCCACAGAAGATTATGCTCAGACCTATAAAATGAACCTCAACACTAAAGAGCATTCTGGAAATTGCCATGCTGGAGTGAACACCCCTGAAAGCCAAGTAACCAACAGATGCTAAATTACAGATATGCAAGAGTATATGAACAGCTCAAAAGAAGGGAACTGTTGCTTTTAAATTCAGACTGCTTTTTGTATTTTAAAAGTATCTGTAAGTTTCAAGACTCCACTCACTTACACTTACAAAGTGTTCTCAAGCTCCCAATTACAGAAGCTCATGATCACACAACTTATTTGTGAGCAGAAGTGGCAATACAGATGAGAATACCACAGCTCCAAACGAATTAAAATTTGCCAATTTGCACAGTAATTAGAACAATTTGAAGACTACAGGACATACACGCTAGTTGTAAGTACTTTATTTACACAATTCCTAAAGCACAGCAACTGTGTTCTCATGGTTCCACATGTGCCAGAGACCATACATACACTGTAGCTCTGCAGTTCTTGGAGAAATATAAAGCTTTCTACTGACGACAGCCAGAAATTGTCTTCTCAAGCAGTACATTTTAGCAGGTTTTCTATTTAATCTTTCAAAATTACCAACAGAAAGAAGAGCTGTTACTATTACATCATATTTATTAAGAACTCTAGGGATAGAATTATAAATACACCTTATTTTAACATTTTGTGGCTCTGGTATTGAGATACTCAGAAGTATCACTGTTTTAGAACTGGACTGGTTGTATTAATTACAACGTACTGGCAAAAGCAAACAAAAACTGCAAAATTAGTGTCTTTTTATTGCCCTCATTTAAGGGAGGTGACATTCTTACAACAAAAATGTGGACTCCATTTGAAGCTGCTCTTTTTCAAACTAAAATCATCTCGTGCCTTCAAACAGCAGAACTCTCAAGAGAAACAGTTCCTCTCGGGGCCTTTGGTGTTCACAGAGGATAGATCAGCAAGAACAGACCAATTCTGTAATCTGATATGGAAAGACACTGCTAAGCATCCAGTGGCATTAACATTACCCATAACATTGAGATCATGTGAATGCTTTGTATTCAAAAAAGGGACTAGACATAATAGGTTTGATCAGTCTACAATTTTATTATGTATCAGTACAGTCAGATCAGTACAAATAATTTTCATTGCTTGGTTCTGAAAGGAGCAAAGTTGCAAATGTAACTTTGTTTAAACACATTTCAGTATTCAACAGGGTACGGAATGCACAGAGAAACTATTACCCTACAAAGAAGAGGCAAAAAGGCAACGTTAAAGCTCGGGAAATGCTCCTGGAACAGGGGTTAGCTTTCACACCTGGACGCAGCTACCATCTTTCAGTCACCGATGTTAGTGAGCGAGGCCTCTATTCGTGTCTTTTACGGCGAGGCAAAAGAAACGTCTAGAAGAGGAAGGGGCTCCTCCTGCTGTGTCCCCAGACAGCCCCCGCCGCAGCGCCCATCCCACGGGACCAGCCCCCCAAATGGTGGCGGATGCCCAGAAGGGGAGACGCACCCCAAGGTCAAACCCACCACTCCATGGAGGTGGAAGGGAGGTGGGCGAGGATGGGCCTCATGTGTAGCAGAGAAGGAATGCACAGCGTTCCCGCCGCGAGGAGAGGCGGGCGGCATTCAAATGGCCGCACTGCGAGCCCGATTGGCGCGGCGGGGAGACGGAAGGAGGGCATGGGGACAGCCACACCCCCGAGGCAGGGACAGCCAGGGAGCGGGAGGGCTGCGAGACAGCCCTTACGGGGGAACAGAGGGAATAAGGGGGGGGGGGGGGGGAAGTAAAATAGATTTTCAGAGGGAGTGCTAGGTCCGGTTTGGACCGGCTACTCTTTGTCTCATCTCTGCCGAAGGCAGGTAGTACTGGGCACCGCCCCACACGGCGGCGAGGTGTCCCGGCGGGATGGTCTGGCTTCTGCTTCCGCCCTCCTTTCTTCACCGCGACGGGTGGGACCTGGCGGCTCGCATCCTCCCCGGCCCCAACCCCGCCTAGGACCAGCCCGCACTTCCTTTCCCTCCCTCCACCGCCACTACTCCCCTACACACTTCTCCCCGAGTACGCCCCACGGCCGCCACGCTACCGGCCCCACTCACCGACTTCATGGCCGAGGCCATGTCATCGTATCTCTCCGCCTGCTCGGCCAGGCGGGCTCTCTGCAGCAGCTGCTCTCGGTCCCCCATGGCCGCTTCCGTGGTGGCTGCCGGGCTGGGCTCTGCGCGCCCCTGAGCGAGAGCGGAAGGCGGGCGGGGATGTACGGCTGGCCGCGCACGGGTGGCGGGAGCAGGAACCGTAAGCGGAGCCGCCCGCTGGGTTGTGCCGCGCTGGGGTGTGCCGGGCTAGGCTGTACAGTGCTGGCCGCCGCTCCCTCGCCCGCCGGCCGCGCTCCCGGACCGACCGCGGCGTGTGCGGCTCGGAGCCTCGCGCTGCTGCCGCCGCCCGCGCCTGCGCGCCGGGAAGGCAACGAGGGGGCGGAGCCGCGGTGCTGCAGGGGAGGGGAGGGGGCGCCGCTCCCCCGCGCTCTATTTCTAGGTGACGTCACTTGCTATAAATAGCCATCGCGGGGCGCCGGCCGCGGGCCGCGCGTGCGCGCTGCGAGTGCTGCATTTTCCTGCTGCAAAGGTGGAGGTGGGCGGGGGGCGCGGGCACTGCGGGACGGGGCACGGCACGGCCCGGCCCGGCACGGGCTCGGACATCACCACCGCCTCGCCCGCGCTGCCTGGCCTCCGCAGAGGCACTGGTGGGCCACTGCCGTCTGACCACGCTCGGGGTGACTACGCTCCGCGTTCACGCGTGCGACCCTGCCCAGCCCCATAGCTGCTTTGTGCGGCCGCAGCCTGCTAGCGTTGTCTTGCAGTAGTGGCCCGGTTGTGCCTCTTTCGGGGAAATAAGTGTACCTCGCATCCCGGCTGCCTTGAAACAGCCCGAGTTGTGGGGGTGGTACCTCGGACTAATTCTACTACCTTACCTAAGAGATGCAGCTAAATTCAATTTTAGTATGTATTTTATTGTGTAATAGTCAAGCTCCTCTTTCAGAAATGGACGGACTACCATTCTTACATTAAAATTATCTCAAGTTAAGAACCTTGCACAAACAACAAACTGCTGCTGGTGTCCACAGAAACGCTGGGAGCCAAGTTACTCATCTCTTAAAATAAATCATAGATTAACTTTTCCCATTCAACCCTGGGCAGCATTTAAACATTCCTGCACTGCTGAAGGTATGGGCAGCTGCTGCACGGCCGAGTGAAAGGTTTGCTCACCAGCAGACAGTTCAGCACCACAGCACCTGTGGCAATTTAAGCTCACATCTGTCAAGGAAAGCAAGTCCACTAGCCCACCCCGGAAGCAGGGACAAGGCTGCTCTCACTCCTCCCCATGCTCTCCACTACCCTCAGTACTCTCGAACTACTTCAAATCAAATGAGTCAATCCAGTCCCTCTAATGCTGCTGCCTTTTGTGCATTAAGCCCTAATGCCATTTAAAAGAAATGCTGCAGTTTTAAAAGGGATTAGATTAATATTGCTGTCTTGTTAAAGGACATAAATAAATATGACATATAAGAATAAACTATAGTTAATGCATGAAAGATAAAAATTACACCCAGCAAGTCACAGACTGATTGCCAGAAGATTCTGGAGCCAGCCCTTGCAGTAGTGTGAAGCACATACACCACTGTGCAAGCATCCCAGCAGGCCAAAATGGGGCTTTTTCCTACTGGGATTTTGTTTACACTGTTTCTAAGAGAAGGCAGTGACATCTAAAACCTTAACAGAATAGAACCCAAGTATCAGTTCAATTTATTATCATAATTATTTTAAAACTTGTATTGATTTTACCTTTGAATAAATCCTTAGGTATGGACAGCAAGGATGTGATTTTGAAAATATATGATTCCATGTAAAAATACAGATTTTAATGTATCTGACCCTTAGGCAAGAGTAGCAAGAGATGTGCCAATCCTCCTTGCCCAGTACACTTCAGGTGGGAACCTTTGCAGTTGTAATAATTTCTCAGTAGAGATTAGTCAGTTTGCAAATCCTTCCAAGAGCTCTGAAAATATGTAGGGTTTACCAGCAGCTTTCTAGTCTTGTACAGCAGCTTCAGACTCCCCAGGGAAATGGATTACAAAGTATTTTTAAAATGAGTTATTCACCCACTGAACCAATCTGCATTAATCTGCCAAATATATGTGGATATATCTTCACATGCACAAAACATTCTCTTTAAATGCTTTGATTTCCTTAATTGAGGCTTCTGTAAAACAGCTATTTCTCAGTCTAAAGCACCTCAAAAATTCCTAACCTTGAATCCACGAGGTCATGTGTAACCTCACTGCTCTAAAACCAGATACACATCTAAATTCAACAGTTTCAAGAAAAAGTGCTAAAATAAGGCAACACTGTGTGCAGCATTTCCACAGCATTTCTGACTGTAACCTAAAGAAAGGGAAGAGATTGCATTTCACATCCAAGGTCTGGGAGAGAGTACCTATATTCTCCTGTGCATACAGTGCCTAGTGCTCTGGATCTTCATCCTCAATAGTGGCTCCACAGTTCCACAGAGGTACAAATAAACAGAAATCAGAGCTCACGCAGTGAGTTTTATAATTGTCTACAATATTTATGAGCCACAGTGTCTTAAAACAAAAATGGAAAGGAAAAGGAAAAATCAGCAGGCCTTTTATTAGAGTGCTGAATGGGGTGCAAGTAGTGCCTGACTGTGGTTCCCCTGCTGAGCTCAGATGCCAAGCATCACTCCGTGATTCCCATCAGAGCTCAGGGATACTGCTCTCATGAGGCAGGACTGAGAATTGTTCACAAAGTGACCACACCCAGCAAGAATTTCTAGATGGAGAAATTTATGGCACTGAAAATTGCACTATGACCTAAGGCAGTGGCTCTGCTCCACAGGCATATCTGATTTTTGGACAGCACCCATGTTCCATAAATAGCTTCCTGCTGAAATGCCATTCCAGTTCAGTGCTCACTCACACAGAGGCACTGGGGACACCACAGCAGTCTCAGAGGGTGTCTCCCCAGTGCTGATGTTTAGCTGCAGGGACACTGGTGAAGAGGCAACACCACAAGGAAACCACCATGAGCCATTCCCAGGCTTTCCTCATGGTGGAAAACCTCCCTTTTTGTTGTCCAGGGAGCACACACATTTTGTGGCACTCTTTCCGAGACTCATGGAACTACAGCAGTGCTGCTACAAAGCCCCTGCCACTAACAGCCTCCTGATCCCTGGAGAAAATGATCTTGCCTCTCCTTTCTGCAGCAAGGAAATAATTTAGGGAACCGCTAAATGATGAAAGTCTTGGGGACAAGATACTGAAAAAGAGAGTGAGAAGAGAAACCACCCACTGGTGGGGGAGGTTAACAAGTTTCCACATCACAGCACATGAAGTAGAGACAACTGTGGAAGAGGATGAGAGATGGAGTTTGTTAACATCTGGCCTTGGAAATACTTGTGATCGGCCCTTACATGAGGCATGATGCTCAGGTAGTGCTGTAAGGACAGATTCTTTCAGAGGGCTTAGGACTATTTGTAATTTTTATTGTTAGAATTCTAGCAGCACATTCCCCCAGTAAAGTGAGGTAAGCGTGCAGCAGGACGATAGATGGTGTAACCAACGACAAGATCAGAGCATGAGATAGCAGTGGGTGTAGCTGTAGTGGGATGATTCTCACCCAAACCACAAGGGAGTGTAATTTCAGTGACATACTTCTAGCCAAACCATACACCACAGTTTAACAAGCCTCTAGGCTGTCACAGTGTGTGAAAATATTCTACTCTTTGTCATATTTCAATTTCATACTAATCTTAAATCACTCTCACAGAATCTCCCTCATAACTCAAGGGTAAATCCTAGAATGAAGAAAGATGACACTGCCTGAGTGCTGCTCAGCAGCAGCAACAGGGTCCATGCCATGCATTGTGGTGAAGTACATTGTGTACCTATTAACCTACAGAGGAAGAACTTTAAAACAGAAGGGTACTGATTTGTACAAAACCTGCAAAGCTCTTGCTCCCTCATGGGAAGGGGTAGGTCTGTACCCCAAAGCCTATTTGGGATTTAATACCATTTGGCATTCACACACAGTAGCTTTTTGCATGTTCAAAATCCTGTGCAGACACAAGCTGATAAACCCTCAGAACTCTCTGGCAAAATGTGCTATCTTCCAGCACCTGCTCATTTCAGAGTCCAGTGAGGAAATAGCACTGTGTCTGAATAAAAGATGATGGCAGTTTTTCCTTGCCAGAATGATTCAGGGATACGCACAGGGGGTTGTCAAGAACGCTCAGTTGTGGAGGTTCCTTTAAGTGGTGAGAACACAGTAGCTAATTGAAAGCAGCTTTAACTCCTCATGAGCTACTTCAGACTACAGTGTTTGCTACTCCTGCCCAGATAGAAGAATGCATTTTTACTCTTTATATAATGAGGGGAAAGTAACCAGGATTCACAAGCTTCAACAGGAAAACATGAAAAAGCCTGTTTAGCAGCAGCTGCCACCAGAGCACCATTTTGAAAAGAGGCTCTACAGGTAAGAGGAAAAAGAAACAGCCTGTGTTAAGAAAATACTGGAAGTAAAAAAAATATGAATACTAAATAACTCAATCCTATGATTTCTGGAACCTGTCCAAAAAGACACCTTGTGCTGAGCACACACAATTAAGGACTCAGCATCAACAGCCACATTTAAAAAATAAGACCAGATCTGTCTTAACAAATTAATTTTTACTGCTCTTCAACCTTTACCAAAGTGGATTAGTTTGACTTAGAACTGGATTAAATCCCACTGAAAATGATTGATCTAAAACAATGACCTTTCACTGTACGACATAACATGAAAGACTTTGGGGATAAGACTAATGAAGTGCAGAGATAAAACAAAATGCCTTTGCCAACATTTTCAAAAGTGGCCTCTTATTCTGGGTGCCCTACTTGAGTCACTGCACAAAGTGCTTATTTCCTCTAAAAATGAGGCCCCAAGAAAGGTGAGCCAGGCATCCAAAATGAGAGACTGCCTGAAAATACTTCCTTGAAGCTGTGTCTCTCAGCATTTGTCCTGAGTGGGTGTTGGATGCACCAGTGACTGTGACAGCAAGCACAACTGCCAAAGGGACTGCAAGTAGGAAAAGTTTCTGCTCACATCCTTGATCCCCTGTAGCGGGATTAGTTCAGGGAAGTTTTCATGGCAGCTGCTGTGCAGGACCTCCACACAGCCATTTCCACAGCACACTTCCAGGGCAGAACCTTCTCAGCCTCTGACCTTGCCAGGCTCAGGGCTGTCTGCTGAACTGCCAAGAGAAAAGCCACCTCTAGCAGCAGTACCGGAAAACATGGATGCTGCCTAATGGGAAAGTGTCCCTCTCACCTCGGGGAGAGCCAAGTAACAGAATTTCTGAAAGTGCTCCTAGATTTCCATCCCCTTTCTGTGACCAATCAACACATACAGGCACTGTAGTTTGGGCCCTTATATGCATTTTAGGATAAAAATAACTGATTTTTTTTCTATCGAGGGCAAGCTCCTTCCTTTGCTAGGCCATGCCATGTGGAGGCGGAGGAATGACAACAGCAGGTACAGCACATTCAGCTCAGGGCAGGTCAGCCACGTGCTCAGCATGCTTCCAAGTAGAGCTCCAAAGAAGAACAACATAAACACATCCAGAGCTTGCTACAGATGGCAGGATAGGGAAAGCAGAACATGATGGGGACATGAATCACATCTAGGAAACCAGAACGAGGTAAGACACAAATTGAACAAATTGCTACCCCAATGCGAATGGAAAGAACTCCACTAGGCTCTCCTTGAAAGACTAACTCCAGCCAGCAGCACAGGCAGAGAAGGTTAAAAGCACTACTGTCATTCAGCAGAGTCACCTCTTCTCTTCCCCTACTGCATGGCCAGGCACCCCATCTGTTCTGCCTCATGGATGGGGAAGCAGCGGCCCACCCCCGAACCCTGCTCAGCCCCCTGTAACCCAGCATGGCCGAGTCCTGTGAGATCATCTGTAGGCATCATTTGCGAGTTCCTGTCCAAATGCAATTAGCTCCTCAAAAGTGCTTCGTCAAGGTTCAATATTCAGGTGACATGGGGGCAACAGTGGGCCAAAATACACTGTACTTCAACCACTTGACTTTACATCTCTTAAAGGGAAATACTTTTAATTTGCTTGATTTTACCTATCGAACTTTGAATTGTCTAACATAAATTTACAGAAAAGTAAGAAGTTATTTCACCTGGGAAACGACCTAGAAAATTCATTTGTCCTCCAGAGAACAACTGTACCAAATTCAGAAATGAAAATTAAGTATAAGAGAAAAGGCTTTAATTCTACTTTAGCTGAAAATCCTTTTTCAGATTTAAGTTTGGAAAAGAGACTTGTTGTTCTAGCACTCCTGAGGAATTTTGCTGAATTGAGCCTCTTCTCTTTAACTAAAAACTCAAAACAACTGTGTTCTTGAACTATTTTAAAAACTTACAAGGTTTTAGGTGTTGTTAAAGTGGTAGAACAAAGGTCACTTATATGCCAAGCCAAAATACCTGCATTCCCTAGCATAGGTTGCTTTCTTAGAAAAGAACCTATATAGAATGACAGCTATCTACAATTTATATACAGGCAATGTTAATCTAATCTTATCTCCCCTGACAGGAAACAGAACTAAGTATTTGAAAGGAACTGAAAATACATCTCATTGTAAGAGAGGCGTCATTCCTCTTTACTCCTATACATCTTCAACCGCAGGGAAGTGTAACCTCCCTGGCTTTCACCCACATGTATCGTGTACCACTGGCTGGCTAAATCCCAGTCATTGTAGTGACATGTCATCAGCAGGGATGAAAACTTAAGTACCTTATTTGGGATCTCAGGCAGCAGCCCAGCAACATCCAGTGGGAATTTTGCTATGGGGCTGCTGCCTCTGCATGGAGCCGCGTCGCTGGCTGGCTCCTGACTGTGTCCCGTGTTCATTCCACCGCGGGCCGCAGAAACGACGATGACAGCGCCTAGAGAACGAGTTTTCACACGCGGCGGCCGTGGCGGCAGCCCCTGTGCANACGGCTCGGCAGGAGGCGACAGCCAATCAGAGCGCGGCAGGATATATCTGTCGCTGTTGCCAACGGCCGCGGACCAATGGAAAGGCGGCGGCGGGTGGCCCGAGGGCCAATGGGAGGCGGCGGCGCGCGGCGGGAACAGCCCCGAGCGGAGCACAGTGGGCGGGCGGTGGCCGGGGCTGTGAGGGTAGGGCGGGCTCATCCTTACGGGTGTTCGTGCGGGCCCTACAAGCCCGGCATCTTTGCTCGCTGTAGAAATGCCCGGATTCACTCACGGCCGCACTGTTGACGGCAATAAACAATAACGTGTGTGACCCTTCCAAGCACCGCTGCTCCAAATACAAACAAGAAAGGGGCATTCCTAGTGAAATCCACCAAAATAATGGAGGCTTCAAGCTCTCAGCACCCACAAGTGTTCCCAGGGCAGCTGGTCCTGCGTTTTAATACATAATTGCTATGTGAAAATTATCACCTCACATCCTTACCTTGAAAAAAATCAACTCCGGAGAAACAGTAAGTGAAAATCTTTACTCGAAAACTTTGTAACCAAAGGTAAGGGAGGCATCTTCCTGTATCTCCGGGCTGGAGGTCTGGCAATGGGGACCCATTTTGCAATACAGATTCTTTAAAAAACAGTAACACTTCAGGAAAATACCTGACTACCCTATAACTTGCAGGATTAGTTTTAAACCTGCATGGCTACTTCTTGTATTAAACACCAATACAATGGCATGCCCTAGCACTGAAAATCCTGCTTTGCTCCAGTTTGTGTCACCTGTGGCACTACAGAGTATGGAACACTCCAGAAGTTACACCCTGAAGTACAACAGGAAGGCAGGGATAACAAATAGGAGTATTTTACCAGCACTTAGCTGAGACCTTATTTTCCAAGCCTGAGAAAAGGTTATCCAATATCCACTGCAAGGCAACTTAACAAAATTTTACTGCTTTGAGCACAGGAGCTTCATTTACCTTCATGATGCAACCAAGGACTCAGATCTGGCCAGTGCTATGATTAGATCTATGTTACTGCCACAGAATCAGTGCCTTGATAATTTTAACATTTGCAGTGCAGCTTCAGACAGCTCCAGGAAAAACCTGCAGTCCACAGTGCACCTTTGCTTGCTTCTATCTTTTCCAAAATTCTTAATAAAACTGTAACCAAACCAAACTTTGTAACCATTGAAAACACCTCCATCCTTCTCCCTCAGTCCATTCATCTCCCTGTCAGACTCCTCTTCTACTAAAAAAAAAAAAAAAAAAATGGAAGCAGTGGTGTATTTCCTGGGGAAGTGCAGACACATGGAGTGTATCTGCAGGCAGGTCACATCCGTCCACTATCAGAAAATTCACAGAGCAGGCATGCTGCCTGGAACATGTCGTTGGTTAGAGAGTCAACAACTGGATCCTCCAGGACCTGAAAGACACGAGAAGGAAACAAAGCCTCACTAGATGTGATTTTAACACAGTTGCTTATGGTGGGAGAGCTCCTTTGGGCAGACAGCAGCACAAGGTCTGCAATGGGAGGGAATGGCACTGGTCAGGGCTGTGTGCATGAAGGGACAAAGGCCTTCTTCCCCTCCAAGTTCAGGTACAGTAATCCATCAGTGGGTGTAGAAGTGATGAGCACAATCCCTGCACAATCCAGCTCCCAGGAATTCAGAGCAGAGCAATTCCCTTTGCTTTGCCTCCCATAAAAGCCAGTAACTGACAGAGGGTAAGACAAGAATTAAATAATTAAGGAAGTGATGTCCTGAACAAGGGAGCTCTGCTCAGGGAGAGAAAGAAATATCTCCAATATCTACAAAATTTTTGTTTGTTTGCTTGCTTTTGTTTCATTTTAGTTCTAACGGGATGCATGACCTACAAAAAAAAAATTGAGTTGTGTGGACAAAAGAAAGTTTTCATCTGCACCTCTGTGGTTCAGACACAGGAACCAAATATCTGCATATTCTTGCCACAAGCCCAGAGTAAGTTGATTCAGCAAGAAGAAAAGTGCCCAGGAAGTCTGTAGAATGCTGTAAAATCATTTACCCATTCAAGCTCTTCCTTTTGTGGAGCACACACTAAAATATGAAAAGATTGCTTTTCTGAATTCTTGAACTGAGTAATTATTACAAAGATTTGAAGATGTCCCATTTGACATCTACAGGCATACTCAGTATCTTGCTCCCAGCCCATTGAGTGTCATGTTTCTTCACCACTGCAAAATCAGTGCAAGGATGCAGAACAGCAAGATGAAAACCAGCTAGAGACAGCCTGCTCTGGGAATCTTAGAAAAAGCTCATTCATTATTAATGCCCAAAGCTTTCCTTCTCATCTGGCTTACATTAGGGCTGGTAAAAAGGCCACTTTCCAAGATACAGATCTTTATATTGATGCTTTCAGAGGCTCAAAAGAGGTTCTGTTACTGCCCTCAGAGCTGCAGCCACTTCTCATAATGATGCCAGCAGATATGGGGTCCTACTTTTTGTAATCTCTTTTGAAAAGGTTTTTCCCAGCAGCTCACACTGGAAGGGAAACAGCAATGGATGCTGACTGACTGTTAAACCAACACATGTGAAGCCAGAAATTACATCAACATACAGCTTAGATAGGGCTTTTCTTGGGTCCTGTTTTTAGGTAACAATTCAGAGATGTGCTCCCATCCCCTTGAAAACACAAGATTTCTGACTTGTATTCTCTATTGCCTTGAAGTCCCCATCAGAAGGCAGACAGACAGCAGCCACAGCATGGAACTGCTTTCTTTATCCTGGCCAATAATCACACTGCTCTGTATACTGCTATCAGCCATCTCAGAACAGTGCAAAATCCCTCTTCCTCAATAATAACACAGACTTGCAAATGAAAATTACATTAAACATTTTAAGAGATCTAAGAGAACAGAGTCAAATTGTGCAAAACACTTTAAGAGGGGAGGACCTCAAGCAGCCATCTTCTTGTGATTGTTCTCTAGGTGAGCCCTCCATTGCTGAAAATTTAAATGACACTTTGGATTTGCACCAGGATCTTTTGGCCACCATTTCATTACATTTAGTAAAATTAGGGTCTGATTAGCAATTCAAGCAGAAAAAATAAATCAACAAAACCACCTTTTCTTCTACTATCTCCTGGGTGTTACCAGGGAATGCCCAGTTTGCTCTGAACTGGGCTTCAGAAGCTATGCTTAGATCAAACACATTTCATAGTAAGTATACAAGATTTCACATCTTCTCTGAGAGAGCTGCAGGGGATTGTGTGTACAGAGCTCCTTTTTCTGAACTTTAGGTGTGTTCTTACCTGGCTTTGTCCCAAGGCTTGGCTTTCTTCCACACAGGGTGCAGAAACAGGTGGGCACTGAGACTTGCCAAAAACAATCTGAGAGGAACTGGAAAAAAATTATATACAAGTGCATTTGTATTTATGCTCTATTTGCCACTAACTGTAATGTTTTGCAGCAGGACAAGAGGGGCTGTTGGCAAGGCTATTCATTTGATAGAGTTCTGTTAAGTTGTCTACACACCTGCCACATTTCTCAAAATTGTTATGGCCTGAAAATACAAGTTCCGCAGTGGGAAAACTGCCCTGACCAGGAGCAGTATACAGGGAATCACATCTCAGTTTGCAACTTTCCTTCTGCCCCAAAACATTCTCCATAAAAAAGGAGATATCTACCAAAATGTCTTGTTCCTGGAACATGTTTTAAAAGCAGAGACCTTGAGAGTCAAAATATGTGGCTTTAGACAAAGACACAACATTGGCTACGCTTCTGCTACAGCTTTCCAAGGCCACCAGTGGAGTTTGGGGACACAGCTTCCCCATCCACACTCCCCTGGAGGCTCTGCCAGCCTCTCAAAACAGATTAGTCAGTGGCCACTGGGTCAAGTAGCCGGCATCAGGTAGTCAAGAATGAGATGTTCTCTCCCATCATCACCAGCTCAAAAGTCTCTCTAATGCAACAACACTGCCCCTACCACCACCAGGAACAGTCCAAGGTGTGAGTGTCCATACAGGCCCAGACAAGAGGTGCCCACAAGCAGAGCATAGGAAAAAAGTAGAACCAACAGGATGAGTGTCAAGTTGCCCTTCCTTGGAATGCTCCCCAGGTTCCCAACTAGCCTTGGAACTCCTCTGCTGGAGGCTGCATTCAGAGTCACATTTCCTAATGACAAATGGGCTCAACTCCCTCTCCTACCCTCTCAAGCATTTGTCTCAAGCTTTTTCACAGCCCACTTACACCAACACGCACAGTGCCCTTAGCAACGAGTTCTGCAATTCGGTTATGTAACATGCCAAAAAGTAGCCTCTGTTGGCGGGTTTGGGACTTGCTGCCTGCCGGTGTGAGGATGCTGGGTTATCCAGAGGGGCCAGCACAACAGCAGGAGGATTCTCAGCACTCTGAGCTGAAATCCCAGAAATGCAGGCAGAAGCTGTAAGCTGCCATGAACCTCTCGGCACTGACATTTTCTAAATCAATATGCTGGCTCACAAATGCAGAACGCCTTGCTCCATAGAGCTCAGTGTGCTTTTCTTTCTGAAATGGAAGGCACAAGATTTCCACTCTGCAAGAACATTTAGCTGGGCTACATTCCACCTGTCCTGACTTGCAGAGTGAAGAGGATACGCCACCACTATCCATAAAGGGGAGCATCTGTTTGGTGTCCCACAGGGACTTCCAGTCCACTTGCTGGATCAAACCTCCCTCTCAGGCAGCAGAAGCAGATGGAGACAGTCAGCTTCCAGCCTGGTTCCCTCTCACACTCCCACCTCACAGCCCTGTAGATCAGAAGAAGTTTGGACACAGCCCAAGTGTGTAGGAGTGGCTGTAAAAAGCCCATGAAAGAAATCAACAGGAATTGTTCTGATAAGCTTTGAGGCCATGTCCTTTCCAGGTGAGCATCTTTAAAAATGAGACAAGCAGATTAAGGGTCCTTTGGCTGACTTGTAGCTCTATCCCAGTGTTCAGGTAGCAAGGAGAGCATAACACTGAGTCCACTCCAGATAGGTGATCTTGGCTAAATGATTTCCTTCACTTTGTGTCACTCTTAGCTCTAAAACACGGATAACATCACTGCCCTAACCTTCCAGGAGAGCAACACTCATTTGCCTCACAGTTTGATCTGTTGCCCCCGTAAGTCCCCAGAGGAGTGATGCTCATTAGGCCATGACTGCTCAAGAGGACTCTGGTAACAATACTCTTCTCTAATCCCTGACTCTCTTAGAGGGCTCTGCCTTATAACACAGGTGATCCTCACTGACTGAGCAGTGGTCTTACCCAAGACTACCCACACGAGCTCTCCTGGCTCCCTAGAGAGAAACTGCAAAATGAAATTGCGGAATTTGCAGCCTAAGCATCAGTCACTTCTAAAAAAGATTGATGTTCCATAACATTCATGGAATTTTGAGGAGGTTAAGGTTTTGGGGGGAGCTGGAACAGGCCACTAAACAGGGTTTACAAATAGGGTTCAAATAACTATGTTCTCACCAAAAGGTACCAACGAAGCAGCAAGTCCTGCCCCTCACAGGAATATGATAAAGGGTGTGTGGATGCCTGGCACATTGACATACTCAACAAGGAGACATTCACCATAGATTTCTTCTACTGGCAGAACATATTTTAAAAATAAACATGAGCTCACTCCAGAGTCAGAACATGCAATTTTAAATCCAGCCAAAATATTGCCAGAAAGCCTTGTTGATCTTTCATGATCTTTAGCCAGTGTTTAAAACTGTAAATACTAAAACTGTAGATCCTAAAACACAGCCTGAGGTTTACAACTCCTGACCTGGGTTCTCCCCAGCAATTCAGAGCAAGGAGTCTGACATGAATGTGAACAAGGCACCAGGCCAAGTGGGAAACAGGGGTAAAAGGCAGAAACGTTTTCTGCAGGGAACTAGGGCCAAAGGCTCACCAATCTTTATCTCCAGTGAATCACTGCATTTACTTGTTGTTTAACAAGCCACAGACTTCTGTGCCTGTGCTTCCTCATTTTTAAAGTGGGAATAAAGCTTCTTCTACCTCCCTTTTTGACATACTGACAGTGTCATGCTGGCACAAATGCTGGTCAGTATTAAGCAGAATGGTTGTAAAATGAAGCTGCTGCTCCTGCTCTGTCTTGCAGATCAGTAAGTTAAAGGAAGCCCATAATGTCTGGCAGTATTTATTTTTATGTAACATTATGGAAGTTGTATAACATATGGAAAATGGCACGAATTTTTGTTGTTCTGCATTCTCTGAATTTATCTCAATTCCCAGAGACAATCTGAAATCTGAAACCTTTGTTATAGGTGGAAAACGGAGAGAGAATAGTGCCTGTCTTTCCATCTTCCAATTTGGAAAGCTTGCACTATGGAATAATCTTGTCATGAGGTTGTGAAGCTACAAGAACTATTTTAGGATTAAGTACAGGCCCTACCAACCCAGCCTACAGTACCAGCAGAACCAGCCCTCACTGGATCAGTACAGGTTATGCTTTTCTGCCAAAACCAAGCAAATAGTCCAGAAACTGACCCTGCCCAAAAAACAGGGAGTCATATCTTTTCTGATTAGGTTGGTTCCAAATCTCCTTTGTTCCACACACACATGGACACTTAGACAAGATTACCCATGCACAGATATAAATATTGGCAAAGAAGGATGGACACAAGGAGAGGCAATCCCTGGGAATGAGATGTGTCATTATTTCTGCAACTCTCTTCAACAGGCTTTCAAAACATGGCTGGACTCACAGCATGATTTTTATTCCTGCCTTTACGCAGCCCTGTGCTTTCCCTCCCTTTACCTGTGAGGAACAGATTCCAGGGTCCCTAGCTGTTCTCCTCTAAGGGTTAAGCTTTCATCCTGTAAATCTGACTGCTGAATGATTCTTTCTGCACTGGCTTCAACACAGCCACCTTGAGGGACTGTGCTCAAGGGAACTCTGATACCTGCTGAAGTAAATGCTTGTATTAAACACAAGTACAGATACAGATAACATGGCCCCAACCTCTGACCCAGCTATTACTTCTCTCCTTGGTCCACATTCACCAGAGCCTGGATGAATGACAGTTACAGCCCTTCCTGCTCTACAGACCTACAGCAAAAGCAAGTGGGCATCACTTATGCATCCTATCAAATCTATTCGGAAGAACAGGGAGAAGAAAAGAGATGGTGGGAATGCTGAACAAGAATGGACAGGAAGAAGACAAAGAGGAAGAGAGAAAAAATAGCAAGGAGGAGAAAGGAAAGTGAGAACATGTGCTTGAAGACAAGCACCATGTCACAGTTAAGAAGTTCCCAGACTTTTCTCAGGCAATATCTTAATGATGACAGGCATTAAAAACCCAAAAACTTGCAAAAGGACAAGGTGAGCAGACAACACCTGGAAGGACACTCTTTGGAAATAGTAAAAGGAATCCACCACCATCTTAGGGATAGCTTATGGTTACAGTTTAGGGAAAAGAGTAGGTAAGAATGTCTGGTTTGACACCTTAAATTAGCACATTTTCTCAGTGAACTACCAGGGAAGTAGAACTCCAAAGCTCAAAATAAGCCCTGCTCTCCTTCATGAGGACACTTAAGTGAACAAGAGTGTTTACAACAATGGGAAGAGAAGCTTGGAAAGTCTTAAGGTCAACAATCTGGGTGCAGTTTTACTAACCTTCTATACCTGGGGTCCACACGGAGCCAGAGACTCCTCCGGTGCTGTAAGGGGCCCACCACATGGGAAGCCAATAATTCACAGAGGGAAGGGACTCGTAAGAGTACAGGACAAAGCCCCCCTGCCAGGGGCTGGCAGCAGCCCTGCACACTGCTTCTCCAGGCAGCAGCAGAGGAGAGCCAGAGCAGGTTCCTGGTTCCATCACAGCCTCAATGCCAAAAGGTACAGGTTGTTCAGTGCTGTGAGTGGTGAACAAAGCCATGCTTGTTCCAGTTTCATACAGCTCAGGGCTCTGCATACAGCTGCAATGATGGAGAAAATTAATCAGCCAGACATATTGCTTTGCCAAAAAGGGACCCCCAGCTAAACCTCTGAATCCTGCCCTCCACAGCTGGGAGATAAGGGTCTCTGACTGGACATGGAGCACTTCCATCAGTGGTGGCAAGGCTCCTAAGTGATGTCCACATGGAACTGACACGGAAGTCAGTTCTGTGAATACGTTTAAATGTAGCTTCATTTCTGAACTGTCACTGTAAAGATTCCATACATCACCTGGATTCCAGCATCTTTAAATAAGTTCCTTCGGGAGGCTTATACAGAGGTGCAGCTGACTGCTCCCATCCTGGCTCACAGGGCATGTGGGTTATCTCTATTTGCTCAGGGCTGATGCTCACACGAGATCCATCTGAAAGGTGCAGGCCAGGCAGGTGAAACAACGCTAATGATTACTCCAAAAGGCAACAAAACTATTCCAATCTGCCAAATGCAATAAGACCCCTGTGTTCCTTGTGACTGAAGTTTGGTTAAGTGTCTGTGGAAGGACATGGAAACACTGGGTTTTCCTGGAGTACACTGCCCTGATTCCAGAATCCGAGAGCTAAAACCTGCTGCTTCCCATATATTTGCTTTCATTTGGTGCCTCCTTAAAGCCAGGCATCTCTGTTCACCTGTTGTTGCACAAGCTTTAGCAGTGTCTGCTCCTCTGGAGTGACATCCTGGAGCCAAACAGTGAGGCACTGCACTGAAGCAGAGTCCTCCAGCATCCACTTGATCCCTCAGCACATAATGCTGTTCTGAAGAAGCAATATCCTTCCCTTCCTGAGGGAATTTAAAATTGATTTTCACCTCTATGGACCACATCCTGAACCCATTAGGAAGAGACAAACCTGCAGTTTGTGGAGTGTCGGATCCTTTATCCTGTGGCTCATTTGTGTGGGAAGCCAAAGCCCTCTCAGGACATGAATTGTTGAGCTCTTCCATATGAAGGAGACGGGATTTTTGACGTCGTCGATAATTTGCAAACCAATTGTAGACCTGAGTTGGCTGCAGGTTCATGGCCCGAGCCAAGCCTTCCTGCAAACCCAGGTGCAGGGAGAAATCAAAGGAAAAAAATCAAATCCAAATAATCAGGCATTTCCCTTCAGTTCCAAAAGCAGTCCAGCAAAAACCTTCCAAAGCCAGAGATATTTACTCACTAGGTCTCTGATAGGCCTAGTGGATCTGATTGAGGAGACCGTTTTATGAACTCAGAGTTGACAGAAAACACAAATTCCCAGACAATTTGTTTGCTAAGGAAGCCACTGCTATTCTATACTGCTCACCAGATAATGCCCTCACCAAAGCATGCTCTGTCCACAGAATGACAGCTCCATAGTGGCAGACATTGAAGTCTGAAGCCCTCACCTGGCAAGGTAGTGATCAACAGTGCTTATTGATTTAATTCACACATCTCTTCCATTACAATCTGTCCCTGTCCAAAGAAGGTAGACCCATGCATACACCAACATAGCCTGTTGTGTTATCACATCAAATTACCAGCATTTGAAAAGTCAGCACAAAATATGTTCTGGTGAACAAAGTGCAATTTTATATAGGCTGTTAGTCAAGTCAGAACTATTTATCATTGTAATAGAGCTCTGCTGAGTGATGGCTATTTGGCTGCCTATCCTCAATCACTACAAAATCAGAACTGTTAAAAACCCAGTGAGGAATTTATTGCCCCTCAAATTTTTGTCCACAGCAAGAGAAATTACTTAGTACAAACCTGATGATTTTTTAAAGAAACATTTAGGGAAAGATCAAATATGAGGAATCCCAGCCCCAACGAGCCTTTTGAAAACATGGATTTAGAAATTAAACCAGTTATAGACTCTTGATCGCAGCATCTTGCTTTTCTGTGACAAAGAGGCTTGATTGGAAGTATCCCTAGCATATCCTTACCCGCTGTTTCTTGTCTGGATTTGCTGTCACCTCTGCAGCAAACTTGTACAGGTACTGGCGTACTTCTTCTGAATAGTTTCTATTCTTCAGACCTTCAGGACAAAGGGAAATAGGTGGAGGATTCCTGTACACAGGAGAAAATGGGATTAAAAAGGACCCAAAAGGAATAATTCACATTCATGGGAATTTTCTCACATTGCCACAAGTGGTCAAAATAACAAGAAAAACCAAGCTCCAAGAAGCAGCATCTTGAGGTGTAAAACCAGCTTCTGCATCTGTAGCCCCTCCATCTGAAAACTACAGAGAAAAAAATCTTGAGTTCCCCACTATGCACTACCTCTTCCTGCAACGGAACTTCTGCAGTGGTGTCAGAACATCTGTCTGGTGTTTCTCCATCAACCTCCGGTAGTGAATCTCATGCCAAAGTTGCACCAGTTCTTCCCTCTCTTCTACCTTGCAATACTAAAACAAAACTGCGCATAAGCAAATCTTTCCAGAGTCACTCAGACCGTGTATAAAGGAGAAAACCCTCAAGAGAAATGTACTCAGGGATTCCTACCGGTTTGACAGAGCTAGTAGCATTATCTAAGCATATAGCTTGCTGTACCTTCTCTCATGTACACAGGGAGTTGCCTAATTCCTTCTTTTCCCCTGGTGAAAAGGTCTACAGTACCAGATCTAGAGACCAAAAATCCCCCACCTTGAGTGGCACCATGCAGCCTTCCTCACATATTCCCACCCTGCCAAGCCCCCCAATCTTGGGCTTCCCAAGACTTTTATGTCCTGAGCCCTAAGATTGTGGAAAAACTCCAAGAACCAACCACAGTAGAACAAAAATCCTGCTACAACCTACCCCATAATCACCCAGTTACCTTTTTCCCCTTGGCTGATAAAGTGCCTGTAGCAAAGGCTTTGTTCTGTGCTTCAGGTCAGCAATGCACACTTATCACCTTCTACTGCCTTACACAAGCTGGAAGTGCTCATTGTGCTGCAGTTTAGGTACTTCTGCACTAACACCTCTAACTACTGTTTCTCTAACACGGCTTTTTGTTTCCATGAAGAACTGAAGAACACATCCCTACCTCCAGGAGTCTGCAGGCTGCATCATGTTGCCCTTTATGGATATGAACGGACACACAAGCCCGGACAACATGGATGTTAGTGAGAAAATAGCTCTTGTTCTTGCATTCCATCATGGCTTCAACCAGCTTCTCCAGACCAGGAGAAGAGCTCTGGAGCTCTCGGCAAAGCTGTCCTGCTAGATTCAACAGCTTGGTGGGTGGGGGATGCTCATTTTCATTCTTCTTTAACATGGCCATGAACTGCTTCATCATCATGTCCTGTTGGAAGATTTTTCTATGCAATGCACAAAGTTGTGGTTAGATAAAAACTCTATCTCCTATTTTTAGCTTCTATGGTATGCTTTTCTTTTTTTTTATTTTTTTAAGGAAAGAAATTCACTGTGCTGTTAAAAGCGGCCTAAGGCCGCTTTTTTCAAATAAAACTAGGCCTAAAGCAGCCCTGAAAAGGGCAGACCGCAGTCACTGTAAAATGTAAAACCCTCGTCGGGGCTGTTTCCCGCCCGTTTTCCCGGGAAAAGGACGCCGGCGCGATTCCCCGCGAGCACACCGCACCCTTGGGCCACCTCCAGTCCCGCCGGGCACAACGGGGAGAAGCTGGAAAATATTTGCTAAGTGCAGGAGCTGCACGCGGCAGCCCCTTCTGCTTCCTCCCGCAGCGAGGCGAAGGTCCCTGCAGCCGCCCCGGCCCCGATCCCTGTCCTCACCGTAGCCTCGTTCAGTGTCCAAGCGCTTCCCGGCGCCGAGGGCACTGCGGGGTCAGGTGCGGAGCCGCCGTCGGGTTCCCAGACGCCGCCCAGGCGGGGCTCCGAGGCTGCCTCTGCACTCCACCCCCAGCCCGCTACAGCTTGGACCGAGCGCCCGCCGTGTGCACAGGACTGCCGGAGTGCAGAACACATGCAGAACGGTATAGAAGAGATGGCAGCAACTTCCTTCCATAGTAGAGAGTATTTTTAAGTCGCTAATGGGCATCAGACAAGCATTGAAAATTTTGACACACTTAGAGCAACTGAATGAAGAGGCACACAGCTCAAACCTACGTTCTGTAGGTGAGTGCTGTCTAAAATCAGATGAATCATCTTGACTCAGTTTCGGGGATAAAAAACAGAAGCGGCTACGATTTGCCTCGAATCAGACCTGAACACCACCGCGAAGGTGTCAGTCCTCCCCTGACTCGTTTCTCGAGTACATGTAACAGTGAGTAACCACCTCGCAGCAGGAGCCAACAGCCCCCAAGCACGGCACGGCTGGGTGCCGGCCGTGACCCAGCCTAAACCTGCGCTTAAAAAACCAGCTCGTGCCAACGCCCTGCAAAGACAAAGGCTACATACTTGCGCGCAGGCAGCTTCCTCTGGCGGCATACAGACACATTCTAAAAACCGACCCATAACCCTCAGCAGCAACTTGTGTTCAGTGGCCCCTGATTTCTCCTTAGGCTTTGGTGCTGGCCTTGCAAGACAGTAACTGGCTTCCTGCTCTTGCTGTGTGACACTGTTCTAGATCCAGACATGAAGACAGAAACATTGCTTCCCTGCATGATTACAAGACAAAGTCCCAGCACTGAACTTTGAGTTGAACATAGAAAGCAGTACTTTCTTTTGGCAATCGTTTTCTTTTACTCACCAATTTTGTATTGCTGTCTGTGGAGTTACAACAAAACATCAGGTCATTTCATTTTCTGCATTTTACTTATTTACATGTATGAAAATTTAACAAACATCTCTCACATCTTATCTTACATATTCACACAATCAGGTACACCTTGGAAGGGGAAGGGGTAGGCTGCTGCCAGGCACCATCAGATGCCCACTGGCACCGATCATTTCCAGTGACTGGAAGCTGATACCATCAAACTGTGCTGAATCTAACTGCCCTTGAAAACCATTTGCACTCTCCCTCCTTTACCTCTGCTCTAAATGAAGTTTTGGCAACCAAGGACTGTAGCTACTTGAAACCAAGCTGAGGTCAGGTGATAGATACTGGCAAGCCAAGAGCTCAAATTCTTTTTTTCCAAGCACTTAATCAAATTCTGTTGAATATCAACAGCGCTATTGCTCAGGTCCTCCTGGAGCCTCAATATGAATCCAACAGAGAGACTCTTCACTTCTACTTCCTTGCCACAAGGTAAAGCTTCTAGCTGTCTCCCTAAGAGATACAGCCCTATTCACGGAGCACTAGCATGCATCTTGTCCAGACAGTCAGTCCAGAACGTGACGAGCCGGCTGTCTTTGTTCCAGCAAAAGTCTGTGAAGTCTTTCAGCAAGCGGTCTGCGAACTTCTCGTCGCCAGTGGCGCTGGAGCGCCAGGTTTTGGTCAGCATGGTGTTGTAGGCCCAGTTGTAGCCGATGCGCTCCTCACAGAACAGGTTCTGGTTGGTGGAGCTGGTGGAGTTGCGCCGGCGCCGCTGCTGCCCGCTGGAAAACTTCCGCTTGGAATATGGCAGCTGCAAAAACACTGTCCCTGCAGCAAACAGACAGCACTTTAGTCTGAGGCAGACCTAAGTCCCTACTACTGGTAGGACTCGTTAAATTCCAAAACAAAACTGGACTGAGTTTCATTTAATTGCCTTTTAGCAAGAGAAAATGGGATACACTTTCCCCCCTTGGCTCTTAGGTGCTACCTCTTCCTGTATGTTACAACACTGGGAGAGAGTGCACTTTGTCTGCCTTTCTCTTACAAGCACAGAATGAAGCAAACATGTAGGCTCTGATCCATCTTGCTAACTTCCCATCAATTTCCATTCTCTTCTGCAATTTTCCAAACACTGCCTTCCTGTCATTGTTTTCACGTCTCACCAAGTGGACCCTAAATGCTTGATCTATCTCCCACACAGTGTGTATGGGTAGAGATGCACCTACAATAGATCTTAAGCACGAGAACAGAGCACTGACTTGTCCCAACACCTTTCCCTCCTTCTAGCTTCTGGGTACACATTTTTTATTTACATTGACCTTGGAATAAGCTTTGCCTTATTCTTTAAAATTTCCTCATCTTCTGGAAAGAAAGGTTTCAGAGCCACTGTAAAGCAAGATTTCAAACCAACATCATTTATTAGCAGCAATACTTCATGCTTCTCACACTGCCCCCTCCAGTTCTCTGGTTTGTGTTGTCTGACACACCTACTTGTCATCTGGTTAGGGACAGAACAGCACAAGCATCACTGACAAAAAGCACAAACCACATGTAAAATGGTTCTCTTGTTTGTAATAACCTCCTCCTTGCCACAGAACCTCCCAAATATTGCTCACCTGTAACATGGATATACTGGGGCTTGTTTTCTGCTGGGAAGTTGAATGCAGAGGCTGAATATTTATCTTGTACAAATCCAAATCTGAATAGAGACAAGAGGAATTAAAAAAGAAAAGAAAACATAAAGATAAAAACAGCCACTCCAGGTAGTATTCCTCAACCAAAGGCAGGGCACCAGAAGAAATCCTTCCACTATCCCTTTCTTACAGCCTGAAGGCAAAAGGAAAAAGGATGAAGAGAGCTGAGCCTCTCCAAATATTCTCTGCCCCTGACAGACACAGTGTGAAAGCTTGTCATCCCACACTGCTCCCTGTCCTGGCTCAAGCTAGAAACAAGAGCAGCAGCTCCATGCAGTCTCTGACAAAATGGGGCAGCTGCACACGAGGAAGGGAAGAGCAACAGTCAAGACAGATGTTCCCTGGGCATGTTTCAAGCTGTAACATTATTATTTTCATGATGTGCAATGTTCCATGCAAAACTTCAAGCAGCTTACCTGGCAGTTCTCTGCTGTTTGTAGGATACTTGTTCTTCTCCTGCTTTCTAAACTAATGAAAGCTGATTTCCAAGCTAAAGTCCATTACAAAAGGCAGCCCTCTCTCATGAAAAAAACCCTGGCATCTACACCATGAAAGAAACTGGCAGCTCAGTCACAGAAAGAGATAAGGCTAGATAGTATCTAAAGCTTCCAACAATTCCTTCTTAAACTGGGCCAAACCTCCTATGTACAGCTCCCACCTCAGTCTCCTGCCTGTTGTCAATCAGGTGTCATCCAGTTCAAGACTGCTAAACAGACAAGAAGGAAATAACTGTCCCTTCTCAGGAAGAATCTCTTTACAGCCTTTCTGCTAATAACTTAGAGTAACAGGCACTTTCCAAGGCCAAGGCTCTCCCTAGGAGGAGAGTATAGTTCCTAAGGAGTGACAGGCTGAAAGACACACAGCTGCCCCCTGCACCCACAGAACCACCTCCAGGCATGGAGGCTGCATTTTAGTCTAACAGTCTGTAAGCAGACTTCAGAGAGGCAGACAGCACAGAACCCAAGTGACTCAGGAGTGACTGTTCAGCACAGGCCTTCATCCCACATTACCCAGGGAGACAGGAACTGTTTGGTCACCCCACTCCACTGCAGACATACCTGTGTGCTATTGCTTCCTGGAGAAGATGCATTCGATCCCAGTATGTTTCTGGCTCAAAGCCTGAAACAAAAAGGTAACAATTATCTAGTAAAGCTATTTTATTCCCTTCCTTTTCAAGACTTGAGTTTTCCTCAGGAGGTCTCTGTGCACTCTTTTTTTTTCCCCCCTATCCATTTCTTTCAGTCACATTTTTTTGTCAGCTGTCTCTTAGAGATGTGTCTTGTACACTTGAGTAGCAGACTCATCCCTGAACTTACTATTTGTGTCTCTTGAGATGAAGGAGAGGAACATAAAGGGGGTGTGTGGGAGGGGGGGGTAAGAAAAAAGAGTGGGCTGCTGTGTATCACAAGAGTGCTCTGAAAATATTTAATTCAGTCAGCTGGGCTATGGTGACCTCACACCACATGGATTTGTCACATTCATTATACAGTTACACCTGGACATCGAGTCAAGGGTTAATGAAAATATCATATTTACCATTTTAAAACAGAGCCTTTTGCTAATTGTCCCATCTCATTATGCAATTTTGCCATTCTCTGCATGGGGACAATTCTCTGATCTTGTGGTTCCACCTGAGGTTTACCACAACAGGCTCACTGGAAAGGGCGAGGTCACGTTGCAGAAAAGGAGATTGCAGTTTCTCTGCTTAATCTCATGTGCAAACACTGTAACCATTAAAGTAACCATAGCAACAACAAAAGAAGGATGGCAGTGGTGAAAGCCCAGTCTTAGGGAGGGGGAGAATAAACAAATGCAGGATACAAATGCAGAGCAGCTGTGGGTCCACCAGCAAAACAGACAGAAGAGTCTGTCAAACACAACAGCTACTGGATACGGGTCTGAAAGTGTGCAGGGTAAGCATCACTGAGGAGACCACCCTTCCTGTGTGTTGGTGCTTCCTGCTGCCCACAATCAGCCTGCCAGCACAGCTTCCTCCAGCACCTCCTTCCTGAGGGGCTGCTGACCTGTAAAAACAGCTCCTCCAGCGACCTAAGGCTGGCTGCTAAAGGAGCTTCTTTTTGTCAGCTACGTGCCAACAGTGACCTGTTTGCACAAAGTATCCTGAGGGGTAAAAGAAAGTGCATTTCTTACCATCAAACAAATGCTCACTCCCCTCCTTCAGCAAGCAGCTCACGTTGAGTGGGATGAACAGCTGAGCTCGAAGTGGGTCCCCGTACAAGTAGCTGGGCAAAGCAAAGGGGCCTTCCAGGACTGGGACGAGCAGGAACCCACAGGAGGTGGCTTTCCGGTGCCAACCCTGAACCTGAGAAGAAATTCACACAATGAATCATAGCACACATGCCAGCTGACGAAGGGCACTTATGTGCATAAGAGCAACTCATTCCCCAAGAATAGACCAGACATGCTCAATTCTCCACAGGCTCAGCTTGCTCTGCATGGCAGGCACACCAACGTCCTTGCAAGCAAAGCAGTACGAGCACAAGACATCAGGCTTTCCTTTTTCTGAAGTGCTCCATCAATCAGAAAGCACTTTAAAATAGGACATTTTTCAGGAACTGATTCAGCCTACTTATCACCAGTGGCTAAACACTTCTGCTTTACTGGAACAGCGCAATTAATTTTAAATAAAAGCAAAACCAACTACCTAGTGCTGTCTGGCTGGGTGGGGTAAAACCTGCTGTTAAATAGTTTGAGTTCTACAGAAGCTACATTAGGGGAAAAAATCTAAAAATGAAATCTAAAAATTGAATCTAAAAATTAAAAAGTGACATGTCTTCAATTCAAAATGCTTTCAGCAAGTTAAAAAAACCCTAAAACATTCCTGAGCAGGAAAAACACATTGCCTGGAAAAGCCCTGTTATGAAAGCAATTCCACTGAGATTTAAAGTTTTAATGTTTGGGGATAGAAGGAATGCAATGTGAAACAGATTTTTTTCCAAAGACCTGGCTCAGGGCTTAAAATTTGCCTAAGGGGGACTTAAATTTATCACCTTGACCTGTGCTGATCTCTGCATACTGTGTGTAAAACCCACTGAAAGCAGAACATACTCCTGCAGACAGAATGACTATAGATGGTGTGATAAATGCTGACCAGATGCAGCAACGCTAACAACCACCAGGAAAATTACTTATGGAAATAAAGGCAGATGCAAGCCACTGTCTCTCTCCCCAAGACTTCCTAAGACAATGTTCCCAGTTGTCGAAGAGGCCAGACAGGCATTTCTGTAGCTATCCAGAACACCAAGATCTCACCATCTCAAAAAGAACAGCTGCAGTCACTGCCATCCAGTGTAACTTGATTTCAAAGGCAGCGTTCAGGGAGAAATTGCCATGGTAATAACAACTGCACCACTCCAGCCGGTCCGTGCGGTTGTTCACATCCACATCCAGCGTCACCGTCCGCTGCTCGGGCACTGTGGCAGCTGGGTAGCCAAGGGACAGGGGTGTTCAGAAGGGGCATTAAAGAGAAGGTGGCAGACAGGATAAAGAGAGCAGAAGAACCAAGATAAGTAATTTGAAATTAATTTGTCCTCCCATTCCTCCCCAGGTACTTTTGGGCTGGCAGAAAAGTCCCAGAATGCCACTCATCCAGATCACAAAAGACAAAAATCCTGAAGTATTTCTCATGTCAGGAGCATGTGCTACAGAACCACCTCCCCAAGCAGTCAAAAGGCATTTCAGCTGCAATAAGGAAAGAGAACCAAGAATCCAGCACTTAATCAACAGGCAATTGGTGCCATAATTATGCATGGCTAGACAACACCAGCTTCTTCATGCCCAAAACATTCCAAATATTTCTATATGCCTCCACCAGAAATCACAACAGGGTGCTGTTACATGGGGCAGGAGCATTCCAGGACTTTCCACAGCTAAAGGAGATTAGAAGGTAAACTTCTTGTTCCTTTAATCCCATATCAATATCCCACATTACCGCATTGTTGAAAGTGCACATCCAACACTTTCTGTAAAAGCACGAGGAGTCAGCCAAGACATGCAGCAGCATTCCCACCACTGCAATAGCTCCCAGTGCTTTGCAGTAAGGGCTGGGATAGTGCCCAAGATCCAGCTCCCTTTGTGCCCCACGCCCCAGCACCCCAGTGACAGAAACCCTCAGGTATCAGGCAGGAGAGGGAGAGAAGCACAGCAGTGGAAGTGACCTGGCTGGTGTCACACAGAGGACTGCAAGACTGGGGACAGAACCCAGATCTCCTGACTTGGAGGCCCAAGTCCTGCTATGAAACACACCATCACTTTCAAATTTTCTTTAGACAAATACGTAATTTAACATTTCTGTAATGTTAAAAATTGACAGAAAACAATGGGCTGCAAGGCTTCTATGGGAAAACTTCTGCCCTTTTTATTATTCCATGCATGAGGGATGCGTGTTGTTATCTCTTGCTGAAGTAGATGTGCACCCCTTTATAGGGTCAGCTTTTAAATTATCTTATAATTTGATGGCTTGATGGTATTTAAAAAAAAAAATTAAATCCTTCCTCAAGGTGGATGGGAAGTTCCCACCTTCACTTCTACTGCAAGTTTTCTGGGGGCACTATCAAGGTTATAAGGAAATCCTTTACATTGCTATTACTGCAGCATAGAACGTGAAATATAAAAACACAACAAAAATGAAAGAACATCACCCAGTTTTTTTTCATAAATAAGACCCATTTTTGTCTTTGGGAAACATGTCATTTGCGATTTCTGAGCTGATCTGGTTTTGTCAGACCAACACTGTGAGAGTTTCTTTTTCTGGCTCCTTTGGGATATTGTGAATACCATACTTGTGGTCAGGAGGTTATGGTGACAAATTTGTAACAAAGTGTGTTGGAAAACAACATTCTGGAAGCTGTGAAACCAAAGCAGCTCAGTCAGGTAGGTGTTGGTCATTAGCCAAGAGGTCAGTGATAACACCGCAGCCCAGTGTGCCCAAACCAGCACACTGTGAAGAATGAGCTCCCTGCTCCCTTAGACTGTTGCTTTTCCCAGAAAGTGCAGACTCCCAGTTAGGGCTGGACTGTCTCTCTTCCTTGTCTGCAGCTACAGTTCACAGGCAAAGCCTGTGAGGAAAACAGAGGAAACCAGTCCAACAAGGTGAGCTAATAAAAAAATATATTAAACACTGATAAGAAATGCCCATGTGTCTGAATTCAGAAGCTTCTGATTAAAACCAACTTGTTTTAATAGAATATACTCTGGCTTCCATAGATCAGACTTGAAGAAGACTCACCTGCTTTCCAATTGTCTTCTACTATTGAGTATTTAACTAATGATTTACTAAGCAAATCGGAGAGGAGCAGGCAGGTTATTCTCCAGTCACAGACTCCACTACATACATGACTACAGGTGCTAGTGCATGCATTGCTATAAATCAAAGGGACAAGATTAGCTGTATCACAGGTCAGACTTCCACTGGGAAGGGAAAGGGGACAGTCACCGGGCAAGTGATTGGGAAACTGGGAGGGATAAAGATTTGAGAGGTACATGGAGCTTGTTCCAGAGCTCCCAATGCTTGCATGCAATTTTATGTCACAGCCTGACATTTAGGGAAGGTGGGGAGGGGAAGAAATAAAAACCACAACCTAATCAAGACCAAGAGAGGAACAAATGAAGTCACGTGGACCAGGGGTCATCTGGGTTTAGTAAAGCTCTTTACCTCAGATGAACTGCTGAAGTTCTTTTGGAATACTGTTTAGAAGAGGGACAGCACAGAAGTGTCATTAAACCAGTTCCTTTGTAAGAAAAACCTTCCTTCCACACTGAATTTTTCTACAAGAAACTATAATTCCTGGAAAATCCAGACTGCATGAGAGCAATCTGAAGCCATTTATCACTCATCCAAGGGCTGCAAATTAGTTAAACAGTAAAATGGACATAATCCCAACTGAAAGAAAAAAGAGAGCTACACAGTGTAATACCCACATGCTGCAGGAATACACTCTTTTCCTGGCTAGTGTTAAATTAAAGGTGAGGGGGACACTGAGGCACACTTCTACTCATCCCCATGGGTGCAGGCCTGCTGAGTTTCAGTCTTCTCAGCTCACAATAGAGCACAGACAGAGGAATGTGAACTGGTTTTCTCAGGCTAAACAGTGAGTAAGAGATCAAACCATGAAGAGGATCTGGCCCCAGTGCTTCCAGCCTCCACAATACTTTCATGCCAGCCTATGTTCAGGCTTCAGCTCTAGCCAGCCACTGAGCTAATGAGGTTGGATACCAGCCAAGGCAACAGATTCATCGTGTGACAGGGAAAATAACCTGCATATGTTGACTTCAGGGAATTAACCATTAGTTCAGACTTCCTATCCTTAATGCTTTCCAATTTCTGATGCTGTTCCTCTTCAAACAAGGCTCTCAGAAATACATAAGGATTACTGTGACTTCAGGTTTAAGAGATACTGCACCAGCAGTAAGGCACTTCTCTTCAAAGGTCAAATATACACAACAGGAGAACAGCAAATTTTTTTTTTATCCTTAATTGCTAGGCCTTTAACAGATGCATCTAAATAAACCTGAAGCTGCAGTTCCATAGCAATGATTTTTCTCTTAAACAAGGAAAGAAGAACAAAAGCAAGTGACTCAGGCTGGCCTGGAAATGTAACAAGAAGCTGACAAAGCAACAGGGTCAGTCATGCAGCCAGTGTGTTTCACGGGCTGTTAGAGGCAGTCAGTGTTACTCTCTACACATTAGAGAACATTAGATACTAATGGGATCTTGCCCAGCAGCAAGATCTTCCTACTGCTTCCATACCACAGGGATCACCTGCAGCTGGGCTTCACAGACTTATTAATATAAGGAGTCTGGTTCAGATTAGCTAAAAAGCCTCCAGCACATCACGGAAAACTTCTAACACATCTGGACCTCACTGTGGCTTTTGCCCTTAGGAAGCAATTAAATACATAATTTTAAGAACAGTTTGGTTGCTTTGCTGTTCTCACAACTTATCCCTCCATACTCCCTGCAGGTTGTGAATGGTCTCTCTGGATTTGCAAGGAGACAAAATATCTTCCTCCCTAAATTCTAGAGGTTCAGGAAGAAGGAATATCTTAAGAAATACTTTTTATTGTATTCCAGTACTCTGAAGTAAAAGTTTCCTGCCCAGCCAGTGAAACACACCTCCAGCATATGAGAACGAGTCCACGTGCAAGACACTGTAAGGCCAGCATGAAATTTGCAGCTTTATTGCTGGTCCACGTGAGATCATACCCTTGGCTGGCTGCTCTTCCCCTTTCAAACTATCCCCTTGAACTTCCCCAGCTGTCACCTGTGCTGTGCATCTACCTAAGAGTGCAGCTGCCTGGCTCCGTCCTCCGAAACTGCGGCTAAAGGAACTGTGCCTACTTGCATAGGAGGCGGGGCGGCTGGGCAGCCAGGGCAGGAAGAACGCCGGGATCTCCGAGTGCAGGAGCTCTTCTGCCACAAAGGCCACCTCAAACCATTTCCTCTGGAAGGCTGAGAAGTCATCCATGGCAGCCGTGTGCCACATGGCAGGCTGTTGCAGCCCCACTGCACAAGGGGAAGGACAAGTCCAGTTAGAAACACGTGGACAAGACTCAGACAGAAAAGTAGTTCTTGATGAAAAAGAGGCAGGATAAAAATTACTTTGTTTTCTGCCTTTTTTTTTTCCCCCCTTAACCAAAAAGGTCAAATTTCTCAGACTCTTGAGATCAGTGGTTTTGGTTGCTCCCAAAATGCATTCCTGCTGCAGCACCCCTAAGAATTAAGAACAGCCTAGTGATTATGCAAAGGGATAGTGAGGAAAGTCTTGTATTAACAATGCTGACCTCGGTCTGGTTCTTTGTCCACAACAATCTTGTAAAAATAAAAGCCATAAATAAAGGTTCGTAAAGCTTCTCCAGATGCATGGACAATAAGCTGCTCTTCTAACATTTTCTAAACAAGAAAAAGAAAGAGCAGAGCAAACATGATAAAGAAATCACTTTTCCAGTTACATAAAAAGGTTGCTAGAGAACATTAGAAAGTCATTTTCTTTTCCTGGACATCTTTTTGTCCAGACATGTGCCTAACAAGAATACCAGCAACGTTATCTCTTGATATTCAGTAAATGCAGCAATTTCTTATCTCCCTAAGAAATTACATTTGACCTTTCCACAGATGCCTGTCTTCCTCCCATACCCTGCTCTGGTTTTATAGATGGATTTATAGAAGGTAAGAGTTTGGAAACATTCTAAGTTCTCTGTTAATTGATATGGGATCTCAGCAGAGGAATGAACTCCAAAACATTTCCAACCTTCTGCCCCTGACACAGTTCAATACAGAAAACTCCCTTGATGAATGCAAACAGTGTTCCTGCATAAAGTGTGTCTGCTTCAGCATCCGTAACAGAAAGGTCATATGCTGGTTTTATTGCAACTTTATTAACTAATTATTGGAAAGGAAAACCAAATCACAGCCTAGTGCCTCAATTCCAACACAATGCAGGGTATTTGGTAAGTACCAGCTAATTGGAGGTTACAAACAGAACCATCATCATGTAAGTAGAAAAAAATACGTACTACTAGTGAAGAATACGTTGCTGTTTTGTGACAGGGAATCCAAAAAATGTCCTAATTACCTCATATTCTGTTGAGCACTGCTTTCAATATTCATCCGTAAGGGATTTCAATAAGTAACAGAAATTATTGCTATGTTTTGCTCTAAAACTTTACTTTCTTCACAGATGCATTTCTGGCCCTCCATATGCTCCTGGATAGTTTCCTTACCTGCATTATGTCAATGGCCATGGCCTGGGTGTGCACCCCTTCCACGTTATTCACCAGCCAGTGCACAACTTCTGCACTGATGAAGCAGTAGGGGGAGAGGCCCTTCTGTTCAGACAGCAGCTGGATCCCTGTGCTGAAGCACAGCAAGTCACACGTGTTAACACAGGCTGATCGAGAGCTCTTTTAAGTAACAAAGACAAAACTCACTGCTGAAGGAAAAAAAAAAAAGGGGGAGGGAGGATAGAACACAGGACAAGAATTGCACAGTGCCCCTGGAGTGATGTCTCATTGGCTTTTGGTGACAAGATGAAGAGCTGTCATTGACAGCACCTTAGTGACTTCCTGGGAATTCTTGATTTGACAAGGTTCTGGGACTCTAATAATTGAAGTCTTTGCTCATACTCAATTTCCATAAAATTCCTTATTAGAGAGTCTAGAACTGAATAACAAAAAGAAGTTTAAAACTCTTCAGCAACTGACATGGGGATCTCCGTTGAGTGACTCCACTTCTCATGTCCTCTTATTAAAGATCTCATCAGATGTTAAGCACATTTATATTAAAAACTTACGTGGGGTGTTTCATGGCTTCAAGAATCTCTACCAAAGTGGAGGAGGAAGTCAGAGCACTTGTTGAACACTGCTGAGAGCTGGGTAGTAAACAGAAGCATGTTCAAAAATCAAGGAAGCTGCTAGATTTGTTCAAGTATGTATATTTAAGAAAACTGCTCTCTCTTCTCAACAATGACTTTGCCACATTTATTTCCTTTTTTATCTCAAGAACGACAACTAAAAGCATCAGATGATTATTTCCCCCTGAGGTCATCAGGACATTGCTATATGGACCCGAGGCACAATGTGTCACATCCAGCTGTACTGAGTAGCAATTGAGAGCAAACATTGTGAAGTTGGCTAATTTTCTTTTTACTGTAATATACAACCACAGGAAACAGGTGCTAATAAAGTTTATTTTCAACATTGCTTCCTCCCCGGTGTCTTGCTTCCAGGTTAGAACCTCTTGGATTTCATCAACCTATTCAATCCAATTAGACCTGCAGCCCCTGCCCTCCCCCCCCACCCACTCCTTGCCAAAACAGACAAGATGTCAATTCAAAGCCTGGTTTCCTACTAGCAGATTTCAGAAATGGAAGTTCTTCATTTCTTGAATAATGAAGCCCTTCTTGTGGGTGGAGAAATCAGGCCTTGTGTTCATTTAATTCTGGAAAACTGGGTTGCAGGGCTTATTTTACTACCACTCTCTCTGCACGTGGAAATGCTGCAGTAAGGTCTTGTGACAAGTGCCTGCTCGTGCTGACAGGCACAGCACAGCCTGTTCCCAGGCTCCTGTTTAAGTGCCCATTCCCTGACACCAGAAAGGGGCTGGAATTGAACAGCTCTGCAGTACAGCACTGCTGTGCCTTTCCTACCTGCCCTCTGCAGCACCGGCTGTGCTGTATCCCAGCTCTGCAGCATTCTGGGTGCTCCCCAGGGCCTGGGTGCTGCCCCTGTCAGGGACCTGCCCTGTGGGCAGCAAGGTGCTGCCATCTGAGGTTGCAGGAACTGATTGATCAATAGAGACCTGGGAGGAGTAAACAGCAACATCTCTATGAAATTCATCATGCAATCCATTTCCCACCTTCTCCCCCCCACATCATCCATGCCTCAGCCTAAGTCAGTCAACAACAAGCAAAATTAAAATTCTAAGGAAGCACAAGCATATGCAGAAGGGATAAATACAGTCTTATTTTGTCGTCACTACAGAGCTCCTGACAAACAACAAATTCAGACCCAAATAAAGATGAGAATCACCAACCCAGCAACAATTGCCTTGAGAGAACTACTTGCAAACCAGCAACACCAGTCCAAACCTACATTTTCAACCCAAGGGAATAATTATGACTATAAGCACACAACAGGACACTTTATCACTATTGGAAAGAGGTAAGCATTCAACAAATACAG
The DNA here is from genome assembly GCA_013397155.1 of Irena cyanogastra. NCBI lineage: Eukaryota > Metazoa > Chordata > Aves > Passeriformes > Irenidae > Irena > Irena cyanogastra. The sequence goes on from VWZV01017481.1 coordinate 1,084,916, forward strand.
TTTCAAGTCTAACTCTCAAAAATATGCCAATGTATCACACGAATTCAAGTTTCATAATGCTCAAAAAAAATCAGCTCATCTTCCCTCCTTTCTCAGGGCAGTATGAGAAGGCTGGTTGACACCCACCCACACCTGTGTCGCCAAGACAACAGGAACACTTTCCTCCCGCAGGAACACTCACACTATTCCAATGGTAGACTGAATAGTTCACAAATTAACATAAAATCATTTCAGAAAGAGCATGAATGCTGAAGGATTCAGCTAAATACAGGCTGTAATTGCCATCTGTCATTAACACGTATGGTTTGGTAAAGGCACGTTATATAAAAGCTGGAGAGGTGGGGGAGAGAACACGAACGGCAATGTAACTCTAACTCAAGCTGGTATAAACATGGGGGCTGCTCTGCCGTGATGAATCCACGACACATACACAGCTAAAAATCACAAAGCTGGTAGCTTGACTTAGGTCTGACTGCCAAGAGTCATTTATTTATGCCATTTCTCACATTCCAAAAGTCTCTAATGGCAGATGTCCCTTTTTGGGCAGCCAAAACCAGCAGATGCTCCAGGGTCAACTCTACAGTGCCCACAGCCAGCAAAAGCCTTTCTCCCTCCTCAGGGCTCACTTCAAGCAGCAGCATTTCCTACAGCCACACTGTGCTGATTCCTAACCGGTGTTAAGTGGACAAACGACTTCAGTCACAAGGACTCTTTTAAACCAAGACGATACTATCTATTTTCAGCCTTAGTTGTTCAGGAATCCAAGGACACAATTTGACTTGGATGTCTCCAGAGTCACCTGTCAAACACCACAGAAGAAATTTAGCCAAGAACCAGACAAGTGAGCTGTTGCCATTTTGTTCAGTAAGGGAAGATTGAAAACAAGCACTTAGTGAAAAACAAAAAGAGCAGCTTTAGTAGTTGACAAGACAGTACTGCAAAGGACAGTGAGATAGGGCACATGAACAACCAAAACACAACACAAACATTGAATGGTGGAAAAAAACGCTTGCATCTGCCACTTGGTTCTGCCAATGCTGAACATCTCGCTCTCAATGAGATATCTAGAAACTAACACAGTTTCCCAGTGTGGCAAGCTCAGGACGCAAATGCTGTCCATCACCTCAATCCAAAAGGCAGAGATGACAACAACCCATTCCAAACTAACCTGGGAGTAGAAGGTTGAAGCTGTGCGTGGGCTGCGAACAAAGTCCATAAAGAAGGCCCCATCCTGAAGGCATCAGAGGAAGTAGGCCCATTAATGGCAACAGGAACAAGAAGTTCAAGAAAAGCAAATAAAAGGTTGTGCAAGTATGAAATGACCACAGAGAGAAAGTATGAGGAGAATGCAAATCCCAGACCCAGAAGGTCAGATGCAGCAGAATGCACAGCATCAGGAATTACTCACACATCTTTACTTTCTCTCTCTGTAACAAGACATTGCTCTTCCTTGGCACAGATGCTTTCCCAAAATTTTAAACCCACACTGATCAGAAGCCAATTGAAACTGCAGCCTTCGCTCCATATGTCAAAGGAGAAAGTCTTGAGCTCTAAAGTATGGGGGCTTCCATCCCAAATACAAAACTGAAATACAGAAACCACAGGCATAATGACAAATATCCAAAGAAGGATGGGGTTTTTTCTAATCTCTTAGACGTTCGGATGATAAAGAGGGAGAGGCAAAGGAGCTCTTTTCAGGAAGTGCCCTCTTCCTCTTAAATGCAGGTCTGGTATGGTGCAAAGGAAAGGGAAGAAAAACTCATCACAAAGATCCTTCCAACTCCGTGTTTAGTACTTCATGCAAAATTAAACAGACACTGCCTGTGCTATGTTCCTGCCTACTTACAAACCCCGGTGAATTTATCCCCAGCTGCTATTCAAAGATGTGTCAAGATTCTCTTATCACATAAGACAATGTAGCAGAACTCATCTAGATTTTCATTCCCTATTTGCAATTCTTTATTCTGTTCCCTTGGCAAAATATTTTTGTCTAGGCTGCAGTTAAGATGATGCTTACCTTGGTACGTACATATAAAACAGTTTCTGGAAAGAATCAGTGCCAGGGTTACATGACGGGCAATTTACATTGTGCAGAAGCAGAGCCAAGTGCCCTGGATCCATAAGGGCAAAGGCTTCCCAAACAGATCATGGATCAAGTGAACTCACTGGGTTAAAACCACAGTGCTGCCCAGTAACTGGCTGAAGGGACTTGTCAATTCTACTCTGAAACAAAGTAGCCAGTGGCCCAGTTTTGGCCTGGAATAACTCGAGCACTGAAGAGCATCCTAGAAAAGCATTTGCTCCCTTGGCTGCTGGCAGAGCTCACAGCTGTGATAATTTGTCAATTCTCTGGCTGCAAGTGTGTGGAAAGCCAGACCTCCCCGTGCTGAGGAGCCCTGCAGGAGCTGTGACACGAGGCACACGCTGCTGTTCCCAAGTGAGCACAGTGCTGCCTGCCTGCCCGCTGGCATCTTTCCAACAGGCATAAGCCATTAATTAGGAGATTCCAATTGCTTATCTCCCAGTCCCTGTGTGCAAATATTTACAGGAGTGTTTACTGCTGCAGCATGAAAGGCCTTCAATTGACAACACGCTCTTCCAGAGTCTCCAGTCAGCCTTCCAGAGAGGCTTTTGAACATTACTTTTAACATTACTCATGATGGCATTTTCTGGTGGCACAAAGTCTGCTAATTTGGTCCCAGCACACCCCTGTGCCACTGCTAGGGAAGCCCACTTTGCCTCCTCCCCCCTCTGCCATGCAGAACAACTGGACACAAGATTCTTCTCTCCTGTTTCTCACATGGAATTTTCACCAGTTTTACTGGTAGAGAGGGGCATTTAAGATTTCTCTATTTAGAGAGAGAAGCTGATTTTTCAAAATGGCAGAAGAGAAGCATGCAAAGCCTGAATTATGATGTGGAAGTTCACACACACCTCAAGTTAGTTTGAGCACCTACTGTTTCTAGGCCTAGCACATCCTGCTCCAGACTCTCAGCTGTGCTCTCCAAACACTAACACTATGAGTAAGTGTCTAGTACTAAGATGATCACAGATGCTCTATCACTTTGACTTCCAATATCTAGGTCTCCAGGATAACACAATATTTGTTCCTGGTGGTGGCACAAAACAGGAGATGGTAGAAACATTAGATGCTTAGAGAAAAAATGCTGAAAGAAGTGGTTGATAGTGGTGAATCTGAGAACTTCTTCTTTGCAATATTTGAACTGTTGAACCTAAAGACAGGTCACATTTAAGTCATCTACCTTTATTCAGTTCCTTGTTACTTTTGTTGAAAGACCTTCACGTCAGAACACAGACAAATAATCTAATATTTCTGGTTGGGCTTGGAGGCAGAGTTCCTGCTCTCCTGGCTCTCACAGGACAGTTGACAGAAAGGCTGAGGGATAGCACAGTCTTTTCTTTAAGTGTCTCAAGAGAGCTCCAGGAAGACCACTTTCTCCAGCCTGGAGTCCAGCCAGTGAAGGAATGACATCTAAATCACTTCTCAGGAACACACCCCCTCCTCTAAACAGAGGCAAGAGACTCCAGTTCCTGCTGCTAAAATCCCACTCAGCCTTCAAACAGTCACAATCTAGAGGTTGATTTTGCTCTCCAAGACAGCCTGCAATCTGCACACAGATGCACACAGCACTGTACTGCTACACCCAACAGTCAAGCCATGACTGAAATGAAATGTGCTACCAGCAAAGGAAATGCACTAATTAGCAAACAGCACTTAGGTCAGCAAAATGCTGAGATAGCATCCCAGGGATTCCATATCATTGTCACTCTTACAGAATCTAATCCCTCTGCCCTTGCACACAAAGGCCAGCACAGGAGCAGCCCTTACTGGATTAGAGAGAAAGATGTGGTATGATGTAGACAAGTGTTCAGAGAAATAATCTTTGATTATTTGAGGAATTCTTATGTAGAACCAGCAGCTAAAGAAAGCTCAGGAAGTCCCTACCTTCCGAGGGCTGTCCATGTAGGTGGGTGTGATAGCAATGCTCCCGCTCTCTGAAGGCTGGCCAGAGCTCTTCCCAGAAAGCATTCCTGCTTGCTGCTCCCCCAGGCTCCTGAAAGACAAGGAAGAGTTTATTCAAACATACTTTGTGTCAGCTTCCCCCCAAAGGCAACTGTTGCAGAGGGGTACTGGTGTATTTTCAGATATTTGCTCTCCCACACACTGAGGCACAGATCCAACATTCCCTAAGCACCTTTTACCCCCACGAACAACACGGACCCTTGAATTCAGTTTTATTATGCATGTGTAATACTAATTTAGCATTAAAAATATCATCTCTTATGTATTTAACACAACATGAGGCAATGTTCCCCAAATGTGCTTTAGCCAGCCCAGGTGCAGTATCAGGAAGGATGTTCCTGGCTCTTCACACAGCCTGTAGAGACTCACTTCTGACTGGCTTCCATCTGCAGCAGAGCTGAGAGTGCTGAGGTTCCTTTTTTCCCAATGGGAGGCCCAGACTGCTCCAGGGAGTGAGTGGGAATTGGACCAGCAATCTGCAAGCCTTTCATGGCAGACCCTTTCTAACAAAAAAAAAAAAAAAAAAAGGAAGCACAAACTTAGTCAAGCTAGGCTTAACCAGAAAGAACATACCACCTTATGTCAGCAGGGCTTTATTAAGCACACTTTAAAAATTGAGTCAAACCATTGGTACACAAAAAGTGGAATAGCCTAGTATCTTTTGTGGATGTTTTTCTGAAAATAAAATGTTTGCTATTCCGGAAAAGGTGAATTTGCCTCAAAATAAATTACCCTATTTACTGTGCAAATGGGAACAGGATTTAATATGCATTAGCCAGTTTCTCTTCAGCCTCTTGAAACTACTGTTAGCAAAAAAAAAAAATCCCTCACATATTTCTCTTTTCCCAATCCTTCTCCTGAATCTGCAGCACAGAACCAATCCAGGTTAACCCAGAAGTGACCAGTTTAACTACCTCAGACCCCACTGGATGAACTGTCTGCATCACAAGGCAGAGTAGTGCACCCAGGCTAAGCCCACCTGCAGCACAAAGCAGAGCTTACCTCCATCAGGCTCGTGGGTAACAAAACTGGCCACGGTATAAAACAGAGTAGTGCCAGCCCAAGACAGTACACAAGAGCCTGGCTTGTCCCTGAGCAAGAACTGTCCTGAACCTGGTTCCAGTCACAGCAGCACGGGATGCTCATCCCAGGGAAATTTCCTTCAAGCTGTTGAAGGAAACAGCTCTGTTTCCTCCCCCAAAGCATCACTTCTGTGATGCAAAACCAGCACATTAAGCCCCAGTGTCTGAAAGCTGACACAGCAGACGGGTCAGCAGTGCCCTTTAGGGATGGATGACCGGGACACAGGCACCAGCCTGCCTGGGATGGGTCTCCCAGCTAACGCCCCATTAGCGGCTCAGGTCACACCCAGCCTCAGCGGGGGCCGGGGACTCACTCGGATCATTCGATCCGAGCGGTGGCGGCGGCGGATGCGGTTCAAGCCCTCCACGAAGCGGATGAAGCCATCGAGGAGCTGCCACTCCTCCTCGTCCGAGCGGGGCTTGTCGCCGTACACGTCGCAGTGCGCCTCCCCCTCCATGATGCGCTTGGTGGCGCTGATGCAGGCGGGCAGCAGCAGGAACCGCGTCCTCCAGAACTTCAGAGACTCGATAAGGCTGCAGGAACGTGGAAGGCAGGACAGAGTTCAGCAGTTTCCTAGAAGGGTTTTCCAGAATCTAAAGGATAAATCTACCTGCTGCACTTTTCAGTGAGTACAGCGACCACCCTCGCAGCTATCCCTGACACAGAACGAGCACATGTGCAAAGGAACGGTCAGCAATTTGAATATCACTGGCAACAAGGCTATCCTCAGAGTAATTCTCACACAGAGATATGCTTTCTTTTCTGTAAAAGATAGGCCCCAAAAGCTTCTTCTCTAAAAATATGCAAGCAAAAAGGAATTTTCAAGGTGCACATTAGTGTAGGAGGTATTTTGACTGAGATCTGAAAAGAGTATAAAGACTGGTTGTGTGGAGAGAAGATATCAAAAAAGCTATTGATACTAATGGAGATATTCCACATTTCTGGTAAGCACTTGCTCCACAGCTTTGGAGTAGGACTGCAAGTCAAGCCCAGCACTCAAGCAAACCTGCAACAGCTTCAAAATAAATGGAAGCTTTGAGTCAAATCCAGAAATCGGTAAAAAGCCAAGAAAAGCATCTGTGTGGTACAAAATGCTATCTTATTTCTTTGCATTTGTAGCAGAGGAAAAAAGAAGTTCATGCTGAATTTTGAGATCAAGAGTCTGTATCAAAGGTCAGATAATGCAGCAGCAATACAGAGCAAGGTTCCCACAAGGCAACAGCTGCTGGAAGCTGACAGTGAAAGCAGGCCAGATATTCTCCCTGGAGTGTACTGAGCATTCGTGGGTTGAACTTGATGATGAAATTTTAGGTCAGAAAGGAAAAGAGGCAATTAGGACACAGAACAGTCTGGATGGAAAAGAAGCTCTCACCTGAAATCCTCTGAGCCAGCAGAGCAGATATACTGATCCAAGTAATTCCACTTGTACTCTTCTAGTCTCTCATGGGAAAATTCCACCCAGCAAGAGACAAATTCAGAGTCAGAGTGCGAGGGGCACAAGCTGTAGGTGTAGTTTATCTGAGCAGATTCATATGGATACCTAAAAGGTCAAACACAAGCATTAATCTCAGTATTATTGATACTGATGCTTCTCTTTCTTCTCCTAAAAAGAAAGAAGGTGTTCTTTCAAGCAAGCACAGAGCTGGAGAAGAAAGTTCATCTGAACACTGACAGCAAACTGCTCAAGCAGAGAGATACTCACTTTGGCAGGTACCGAGTCACAGTAATTATTTTGTCTTTTAAGGTGACTTTGTGGAAAGTACGGCCCATGCTCAGCCAGTACTGATCCTCTTCCTCAGCTCTATTTCTTGACACAAGACCTAGTTGTAAAAAGCAAAACCCATTCAGCTTACTGCAGCACTCAGAGCTTTATCAACAAACTGTGCCTATAGAAAGAGACTCCAGAACTGGAGTCCAGAAGTGGGCTTCTGAACTCAGCACAAGCTAAAGCCCATCTTTCAGGCCACATTTTTAGGGAGCAGTTGCACAAGGAGTCTTTTGCTCTTACAGTTAAGATTTGCTGATATCATAAGCAAAGAAGAGCACTTGAGGTTCATACACCACCCATGGGCAGAACCACCAAAGAACAGCCAACAAAGCTGTTGGGCAACTGGTGGATGTGCCTAATTGGAGGTTAGTGGGACTGGCAGAAGAGAAAAGCCTGACTTGTCAAGCCCAGGTCACTCACCTCTGCTGTAGAGGGGACTGCTGCTGAGTGGGGGTGGCACGGCTGGGGCCGGCTTCTGTGGTTTGGATTGCACAATAATCTGATAGCCTTGCATGAGACGCTGACAAATAAACTCCTCAAACACCTGCTGGGCTGTCATCTGCACTCCTTCCTCATCCCTCCTGGACACAAAGGTTAAGCAGACTAGAATAAGGAAGCTGACCACACACCTATTCTTAGCTCTGCTCCAGGCCCTGGAGCCCTGTGCCTGGGAACACCTGCCAGTGGGAGCAGGAGGGAAAAGGGGCACCTTTTGACACAGGCTGAATAACTGTCTGGCATTTACTCCTGCCTTTGAAAGCAGTTTGGCAGCCAGTAACAAATTTGCCTACAGCAGCTGTGGAACAATAAATTCTCCAAAGATGACTTTTTCAGCACTTTGCAGGCAGCCTCGGTGCAGTTTGTACATGTTCAGGAGAGCTCAGAATGCCAGTGGGCAGCAATGCTCCAGCCTCTCCCACAGTGGGAAGTGGAGAGCAGGGAAAGGTTAGAGAACACATTCATCTTAGTGCAACTCCTGCTCTGAACTTGGCCTTCCTACTGACATTTCTTTCAGGTATTTCTTCATCAATCCTATTACTTCCTATGTATTTCAACCACCTTGATTAATAATTTTGTTTTGTTCCCATAAAGCAGCAACACAAGCTGCTTTTGATGTCTTACAAGTTATGGAAAGACTGAAAAAAGTTTAAGATAATGAGTCTGCTTTAGTAAAAAAAAAAAAAAAAAATCAAACCAATGCTATTAAAGAATAGTTACCAGAGACCTCCAAGACAAGGAGAGAAGTTCTATTTGTCCAACTAACTCTGAAAAAGATTCTTTAAATAAAAATCCTTTAGAGTGAGGATAAGCATCTTAAATACTGTGTCCACATGCATTTGCTCATTTAGTGTTTCCAAAACACTAGAAAGTACATTAACAGAGATGATAGCTTGAGGTTGAATATTTTGATCAAAACACAACAGAAAAGAGATACAAAAATTTGTATCCAAACAATTTCAAACATCAAATCTACGGAGCACACCATACTGTCAGCTGGGAACATCAGAAAAGATCCAAAGCTATCATTGGAAAAAAAAAGAAAAATATAAGCATCCTGCTGCTCTGTTAGCAATCCACCATTCACTTGTACAGATTGCAGTGATCCTCTTCCATCACCTGCTCCTTAAGCACAGGACTGTACAGAAGAGGTGCTGGCCAAACCTGTCCATGTCAGCCTCTGGCAGCAGGTCGTAGCAACCCTCGGTGTAATCGTTCTGCAGGCTCTGGCGGTCGGGGAAGTAATCCGTGGTGAGAGGGAGGCAGGCCGGGGTGGTGAGGGATTTCCAGTCCACTCCAACTGTACAACAGAAGCCTGGCACTATGGGGGGAGCAGACAGCGTCAGAACTGCCTCGTTGTGTCATGGGGGCACACAAGGGGGGCACGTGTGGTCACCCGTGCAAAAACAGGGTGCAGAGCAGGATGGAAGTAGTGCATGAAGAGTTAAAAAGAATGAGAGATGAAAAACAGAGTTGGCATAAAGTCAACAGGGACAAAAAGGGTGTGGAATGGGAAGGGAAAAAGAAAATAGGATGGGAAGAAGGGAGGGAGAGAAAGAGACAGAGTTTGTTAAACAATGCAGTGCACATGCTGATTCAATTCCATCATGCAAAAGGCATTCAAAGTTAATACATTTCATTTCCTCTTGATTGAAAGCTAGAGCTGACATAGCCACTGCTCTTCCAAAATTACAGCAAGTCAGGTGCAGTTACTGATTATTAATAAACAGATCAACATTCCAAGTCTGAACAAGAAAATCAGACCAGTTTTGCATCCTAGACAACTGCAGAAGGAGCTGGAGAGGAGGAGAGAAAGAATGACAGACCAGCCTCTTTCTGAAATAGTACAATAGCAGAAAAGGGAGTATTTCCACAGTTATAAAAACAGAAGATATATCCAGAGGGGTGGGAAGGCCAGAAAAATAGTAACTTGGGAAGCAATCTTTTCCCTTCCCTAGAGTTATGCTGGAGTTTTGAGATTACAGGGATGTAAAACTAGACATTAAAAAGGAAAAGCTAACTAGATTATACCAAATCATCAGCTCACCACTGCATGACATTCTAACCCAATTCAAACAACCTCTACCACCTGCTGATGCTTAACTTCTTGTCATAGAGATCCTATAGACAGAAATTGATTTCACTACGAAAGTGTTAACACCAATGGCAGGAACGCTGCACAAGAAAGTAATACAGGACAGACTGCTACAAAGAAAATGCTTTCTTAAGCAGTGACACACTTGTTTCTCTAGGAAGTGAAGGCAGATATTTCTCAGTAAATGGTACCAAATTCAGAAACTGACTATACTTCTACTTCAACAAGCTGGTACCAAACAGACTTTTCATACTGAGAGGCAGATAGGAGTTCAGCAGCTTTAGCTTTTTGCAGAATAGTGTCTGGTAAGGAAAGAATTTCAGCTGTAACACACAAACAGCTTTGTATGTTCTTAAGAGCTATGGAACTGCACAGTGAGACAGTACAGGCAGATCCTGCAAATTCCTGCAGGCCAAAATAAACCACTGCCAAAAGCCACAGAGGCTCCTCAGTTTCTTGCCTACCACCTCCTGATGCCTCTATATATGTACATGCCCTTTCCCTCCCCACCTTCCCACCTATGCAAACTCTCTTCCAAACCTTTCTCCTGCTTACTTGGATCTGGAGAATTAGAGACAGCATCTTCCAAGGAATCCTTGTTCTGAGTTTTGAGGTTCACCCCTACAAGAAAGAAATGTGTTTTATTTTAAGCAACTACGCACTTCTCTGGAATTTCAAAGAAAAATAAGTCAAAAGCATGATGATGTTTTAAGATACAGAATTTCTCTGCATAGAAAATCTCAGGGTTCTGCACATGAGAAGAAACCACTAAGCCAATTAATGAGGAAAAAGTACATCTTGGATCAAACTTGAACATCTCACTAGAAGTGCTCAGGAGCCAAAACTCAAACAAAACCCTCCTCCCCAAAATGGTGAAACAACTTGAAAAGTAGATACTATAAGCTCCTACAAACAGCTGGTGTGGCACATGAGAAAAAGAGCTGCTAAGGAGACAAGAAAAACTGCTGCCTTCAAAACCAATTTATTTTTTATTTATCAAAATAAAAATTTCAGTAATCCTCCAAACATTAAAAGGAACTATTGTTTAAAACTAGCTTAGGTAGATTTACCCAGAAAATTGGTATCAACACCGTAGCTGTTCCCATGTAACAGAAAGGGTGGATGTGTGCTAAGGGATGCCAGTAACCCAGGGGAGCTGGCTCCGAGCGGCATTCACCTTTCACCAGCTCCTCCTGCCACCTGCCATCCACACCGCGAATTGCAACAGCATTTACTCGTCTGAGCTACCGCCTCCATCTGCGGGGCAACAGCGACAACATCCCGAACCCCAAGGGAAATAGATGGGATCGTTTTACACTCTGGACCCCAAACCAGTGATGCACCAAACCATGCTGCAGGCAGCAGAGGAGAACCAGACTCAATCAGAAATCGCATTTTTGGAAACAACTCCCCCCAAACGACTTCATTTCATAGGTGATTATGAGAGTAGCCAGTGTGGCCCCTATAGACAGGTGAGGCTCTACAGACACGAAGAAATTCTGTAAAATGCAAGCATGTTTATTGCCAGGACACGCTCTGCACTTACATTGTGCAAACTGCATCCAGCTGAAATGCAGTTTAGCAATTGCAAAAACAAACAGAGCCTATCTGGAAGCCAGAAAATACTAAAAATGTAAAGCAAGAAAATTAAATGTAATCAGATAAAATTCATAGAAGGAAGCAATAGAAAATAAATTTTAATGTGACTATGTGAATACAAGATGAGGCACAAGAAAATTTAGTCTGCTAACTTCTTTAGGGCTCTGCAAGGCATAGTGGAAAACAAAATTGTCTTAATCCAATGTAATTCAGAAGAGCAAATTTATTCTTAAAAAAAAAAAAATCTTTAAATTGGTTTTGAGAAAAGAACATGAGTCTTCAATGCTGTAGACCAATAGTTCAACTTCTTTTCCATGTGCCTAAGTAAAGTGCATATACACAAAAGCAGAGGGTAGGCCACAAAAAAACAGACAACACAGTAGAATGCTTAACATGGCATGTTGTTCCATTTACAGGGCTGAAAAGAAACGCTGAGAATTTTCACTAATTCAGATGTCTGAGTAAGTTAAGTAAGACAGAGCTAATCAACTGGAAGTACAGACACATCTCTCTAAAGGATAACAGCTTAAGGCAATGCCACCAAGAAAAAAAAGGCTTCTGAACGCCAGTGTATATTTAGCTATTTTTTGTGTCTGAACATCACTGCTTTGTTATTATGGAACTCAGTTACTGCCTAAGAGCTTATCAGTAAACAATGAGCATCTCTCAATAATAAATAAGCCTTATAAGACACACCTAGAGAAGTAAAGACACATTAAACAAAACTAAACTAAAACCAACAAAGCAACCCAAAGAACTACCATACACCAAGAACACCAAGTAAGTGCACTAACGGATCACTGTTTTCCCATTCTTGACTCCTCCTGCTTTGCAGTGCCTGTCCCCCCACGTGCCACAAGTCCTGCCCCTTCCCCCGAGCTGCCAAGGCCCCGCTGTCCCGGCCCCGCCCCTGCCCCGTTACCTGCGCCGGAGCCGGCCCCCAGCCCGTTCCCGTACTCCTCCGCCCCGCCGAAGCTCAGGAAGGAGCCACTATCCCCTGGATGCCGAGAGCTGACGTGTCTGCAGAGAAACAAAGCAGCCTGTTTTGTACAGCCTTTCTCACTCGTGCCTCTCCCTGCTTTTAACAAATGTACCAACAAGCCCTCAGCCGAGCTCGGGCTGGAACCAAGCTCTTCTCCCACTGCTGTTGGCAGAGATGGAACGGCACAAGGGCAGCACAGAAAAGGCTGTGACAGCATTCCGTATTTGTCCATACTGTTTGTTTGCCTCCAGCAGTAACCAAAGCACTGCTTTTGCAGGACAGCAAAGAACCAGCTACTCACATCCCCTCAGGAGAGAAATGAGGCTTAGCTGGTCATCTACAGACCTGATTTCATGGTCTGTAAACCCAACACTTAAGACAGAGTAAATGGCTCACCTGCCAGTTGCCTCATGGTAAGCCAGCTCCAGCAGCTCTGCAGAAGAATGTGTCAAATCCTGCTGCCCACTGCCCTGCATTTCTGCCATATTCTGGCGTGTTTGATGATGGATCTGGATAGCTTCTCCTGAGGGACCTACACAGTTACAATTGGATCATTGATCACCACATCTGCACTGATTCCTCAGTTGCTTGTATCCTTCTTTTGCCAACATCAGCCTAAGCAATGAGAGCTAATGGATGTTAAGAAAGCATGTTCACAAAATCTTCAAAGCCTTGAACCTCTGCCATCTCCTCTGAAGCAAATGAAATCAAAATATTTTTAAAAACATTTTGGAGGGTGCACTTACAAGGCATTAAACAATTACACAAATAATTCAGCATCAGAAAATCAACCCAAATTATAGTTACAATTCCCTTCAACAGGGAATTGTTCTGTACCTCTTGCTGCTAGTTTGCAAATAGAGGTATTTCCCAAAAGAGGATTGCTTGGGCCTGTACACTCATTTGTGTATACAGACGAGTGTAGTGTGCAGAGCACATTAATACACCAGAGCTCTCACTGGCTCTCTTACTTTGCTCATCCTGGACAAGGACAAAGTCCCAGCAGCCAGGTGTGCAGCGAGGCAGCTCACCCACAGGGAAGGTGTGCATCCAGCGCCTGCGGTTCGATGTCAGCTTCATGGGCATGCGGGACGGGGCGAAGGGGTTGATGAGGGCGCGCTGGGGCGCGTACCCGCCCGGGCGGATGTGCAGCAGGGATTCGGCACTGCCCACGTGGAACCGGCCCGGAGCGCTGGAGTCGCGCTGCTGCGACTCCAGCGTGTTCTCAAGGAAATCTGCAAAACACAACCAGGCCGGAGTGAAATCGTGCAGGAGCCAAGCACAAGAGAATTAACTGCTCAGGGATACAAAGATTGCCCAGGGTAAGGGGAAATAAGGAGACCTAAGAAATGAGCAGGAAGAGAAGCTGAAAGCAATTCCTATCCAGCCTGAAAGTTACAAAGTAAACAAGAACAGAGACAAGAAAAAAGCATTATTCCGTCTGCCATTACAGCACTGCTGTAAACTGTCAATGAATCTATGAAGAAACCACTTGTTAGCCCAATTATGAAGAATTACTCAAACCTTTGAATCCTTGAGAAATCAAAAGACTGACATAACCAACTTCGGGACGAGCACCAAAGACACAGTAGAAGCCACAGCTAAGCCTTGTACACATGCCTTTTCTGTAACACTGAGATCTGAGCACTGAAATCAGGGATTACTCCCAGAAGACATGGGACGTGACCTCCACAGGATACCAGTTAGTTGTCACTAACTATTCAGTGTAGAACAGAAGTGCAATTATTTAGAAATAGGAGAGAAAAATATATCAGATAGATAAGTAGCAATTACTCTGCTCAACAAGTGGAAATCCTAAAGAGAAGGAAGGGTCTCATTTACCATTCTATGCTGTCAAATACAACATGTGAAAAACCCCAGTTTCTTTGACACTGCCCTCCCTGCCAGTCCTAATTCACACACATCTTCATCCTGCTGAACACCTTCAGCTAGGTCACACAACTATCCTTCAAACTGAAGGAGTAGCAGAAATCCCAAAGAAAGAAAAGAGTTGTATTAACTGACAGCAGGAGAAAACATGAATGGTAGATGTGATGTCAAGTACACGGTGTGAGAACAGCTCCACACCAGTAACTGCAACTCCTGTGACAGGATAAATATTGTATCAGTGTCATACAGCATGGCATGGAAAAACCATGAAGAGCCTTCAGGGATAGAATTTTATAGAACATGAAGCAGTTGCAGGAGGAATACAATTTACCTAGAAACTGTGGAAGATGCATACTCCCTGAGAACAAAATTAAATTGGAAAGGAAGAAAAGAGGAGTACCAGCACTGCTAACACACTGAGACAGCTCAGCAGTACATTGTCCAAAGGAAGGATCCAGAAAGTGAGTCTTAATGACAACAAATCCCCACAGAGAAATGTTATAAGCAGGGTCCCCCAGGGCTCACTGCTAAGGCCAGTTCTCATTTAACAGATTATAGGTGACCTGGATAATACAAGTTCCTTGTGTATGTCCACACTTGCAGGCAGGCACAGGAGAATAGCCAAGTACTAAAGAAGGCAATAGGCAAGGGAGAAGAGCAAATCAGTGTCAGGACACTTCTATTTAGGACAAGCTATTAAAAAAAAGCAGTGGAATTAGACAAGGATGACAAAGGGAGAATGCACACCCAGCTGCAGCTATGGAAAAGCTGTACCGTGAGTGCCAATACAAGCACCATCTCCACTGTGCTGGCCTGGCAGTGGCCAACACAAACTTCCCCCTTCTCTCCCCACCAAAGGCACCTTCCCACCAGCCCCAGGCTGACCTCTGGTGCTGGTATAGCCCAAGGAGCTGCTGACTTCACACTGGTGCAGGTGAGGCCGCGGGATCATCAGGATGTTGGAGATCTTGCCCAGAGAGCTGTCGTCAGAAGCCTGGCTCCTCACCTCCTCCGGGGGCAGCGCGCGGCTCTGCAGGGAGGGGCTGCACGAGACATCGTAGGAGCTGGAGCTCTTCCTCGTGCGGCTTTCCCTCTCCCTCACTGACCTGCTGAGAGGGATGCCCAGCGACAGGAAAGAGATTAATCCCCAGGTTATCAGGGGGCTGGAATACGCCTAAGTCACGCAAACGACTTAAGCTCAGCAGGGGAACTCAAGAAGAGCATTACAGGGAAGCCATCACTATCTTTTTTGACTGCTTGGGTAATTTACACTTCTGTGCATCACACAACACAACAAGAACACCGCAATGCTTCCAGCACAAGGGCTGTGAAAGGGCCTGCTCAACTCCCTCTGCAATCCTACAGACAACACACCAGCCTGGTAGAGATGTGGCCCAGTAGATACCAGACCTCAGCCTACAGTGCCAGAAACATGTAGCTATAGGGAAACCACTTGGAATTACGAATTATTTAAATTGTGCTGGCATCTTTCAGCATGGGTTCCTACAGGCTGCTCAGCTGAACATAATAACAAGAAAGTCCACATGATCTGAGTTAGGCAATGCTACTGAAAGAAGCAGAGTAAAAAAAATACTCTAAAACAAGCTTATCAACCTCATATTTCTGAAAAAGCACTGAAATTTATCATTTATTCAATGAATTTGGCCAAGACCTGAGAATAATCAGCCTTTCTCCTCAGACAAAAGGATGTGGAATAGTTGAGAATCTGCACTCAGCTTTTCTGCCTCTTCTCTCATTCAGACAGGCATCATTTTCAGGGAGGATTCCTCACCATTCTTTTCACCAGTTACTAAGCAGTGCATCAAACAACCTATTTCTACAACTCTGTGCAAGTCTAACGTGCAAATACCTTCTCAACCCCCTTGCAAAATCTGCTAAGAAGAGTAGCTTTACTCCACTTCAAACAAAATTAAAGATTTAAGGAAAAAAATATATTTATGCCTTTTCCTAGACCCCACACACTATTTTAGAAGTAAAACACCAGACAACAAGTCATGAAGATTACATACAGATGAAGCTTTTTGTTCAACTGTGAGCATATGGAGATCAAATTCTCCTTGTATTTCTCCAAGTATTTTATGTATCAAGCACACATAACATGGCTACTCCAGAACCAGTGCACCCCCAAGCCTCTCACCTGAAAGTGGTGCAGCGCTGGGCTCTGGCTGGGCCTGGCAGTCGGAACACCTGGGCATCATAGCCATCATAATCTACCTGGATAGGCAAGGCATTCTCAGCATCCTTTGGAGCTCCTAATGCTGAAATAAAAATCATACAGCACTGGAACATCTTTCAAGAATGTTCAAGATCTGCAAGTCAGAGTATCCAACTCTCGCCCCTAAGGAAAGTATCTATTCCAAAAGAAATCCCAAAGTGTCATGAGTAGAGCAGCTGGAGCAGCTCAATTATCAAAGCTGGTGCCTTTGAATCAGGCTGGCTGAAGCCATAATGTCTTTCCCCCACACATGCTAAACACTAAATGAATAATTGCCCAGAAGTCAACTGGCACATGCACATTAGCATCCCAAGTAACAAATATGGGAAATACTCAAATACAAGTTAGATGGTTTTCTGTAACAATTGCCCCTTCCTTGTGCTGAAAAGTGTCATTGTCTTCCTGCAGCTGTTTGCTAGTTTTGGGAGTCAGATCATTCCAGAACAGAATTACTTACAGGCATCACGATTATTTTTTGCTTTCTCCATCAGTGGCTGGAGGGTCCAACAAAGGAAGTGTGAAGTGAACAAAAAAAAAAAACAAACAAGAAAGAAAAAAAAAAGAGACCAACAGAAAAGACAGAGAGAAGGGAATCAGTCAGCATGTTCTAAGGAAACATCCCCAATGGGACCAAACAGACCAAGTTCAGCTTGCTGACTCAGTGAGGCAGCCAGACAACTTCAGAAATACTAAATACTGATACTTGGTCACAAACCTGTGTGAAAACCAATGCTCAACACCTTTCTTCTTCTTCATAGAGTTCTTTGTTACAGAATGAAACTAATTTTTATGGTGGCTAAAACATTTCTCACCCAGTTTTATCTAGAAAGGAAAGACCTACAAACTAGTCTTTCATTCACAATCCTAACAAAAAACCTTACAGCTTTGCTTTCACAGCCTTTTAACACAGAAACTTAGTTCCAGCTGTTGGAATACTTCTGATGCTTGACTGAGAAGAGGTATTGGACAAGCTAGCAAGAAAATATAAATCAGAAAGATTCCCACCTTCCTTCCCGCCAGCTTGATCCGTGGAGTAAAGCTGTTACACAGGAGCTGGCTTTTGGATGTGTAGAAACTGAAAGAAAAAACACTGTGGCTTTAGGAACTCAACACAGTTGGTTTGCTACACAGTAAGCAGACCAGGAACCTGAGTCAGCTACTGGATAAAGAAAATGGGATACCTTTCTGTGCATAAAAAAAGTATGGAAAACACTGAGGGATGGTTGAGAGAAGCTACTCTTTACCTAAAGACACAGCTTTGATACTTGTATAGCCTCAGTCTAGACACTTTTTAACATGCTTAACACCTGCATTGACCAGTTCATTTTCTCTTTCTACAGAAAGATATCCACTTCCACTATGCCATTTACACAACCCTTTCTGATTTACACAACTATAGTGATTCACACCAGCTGTTTGAAAACCCTGTCATTTCTGTTTAGCTGCATTAATGCCCAGAGTTCTCCAAGAGTAATGTAATATCTCCTTTGCTTCACAAGGAAAGCAGAGGAGATAAAAGAAGAGAATTCAAGAGATTATGAAGAGTAAAGCAAAGCAGAAGTGTTTAGCAAAAGCTGATAGAATTCACCTACCTATGATTTATCCAGTGTGGGATATTGTAGTCATCACCCATTCGTGAGTCACCAGGGCCACAGCGATTATGGAGCTGTAAGAGTAATTCAGAAGCAACTAACTGTATCCAGCCAGTCACAAAATGAGTAATGTTTGTAGCAGGAACAAGAGAAGGGAAAGCAGCCTTACCTTAAAGAGTGGTACAGCATGCAAGGGTTGCTCTCCCATGCACACCAAATCCACACCTATCCCTACAAACAGACAATAGTAGAGTTCAGCTATCGACCAAGCAGGACTGATATCCTAAGAAAAAATAGATCATCAATTTGAATTGAAGACCCAATATGTATTCACATCATATTATAAGAGGCAATAATACTGAAAATGGTAGTTAATGGTCCCATGGTATGGTTACAAACCAACAGTACCTGGGGACATAAGAAATTATTTTCCTAAACTAATGTAACTCATGCAAGATTATCCTTTAAAAGAAAGATTTGCACACACAGGTGAAGCTTTCTATCACAAACAAAAAACAAACAAAATGCCTGAAGTACTCTGAATATCTGCTCATTTCAATATGAAGTGCAGACACAAGTCTTGCAGCTGTAACCCTTCCTCCCAGAGCACACAACTTAGAGTGGATACATTTCCACAGCCAGACGCAGCTGGATCTTTCCCAAATTTGTGTCTGCCTTCAGAGAGACGGCAGGCACAGTTATTTACCATTGTCAATCATGCGCTGTTTGGTCAGGATCATGAGGAGCCGATCCACCTCGAACACCCCCACGCCCGGGGTGATCACCACCGACATCTGCCCCGTGCGGTCGAAGTTGCGGTTGATGTAATGCTTGTCAAACACTGCCAGAGAGAACGCAGCAATACTTTCAAAACACCCTGGATATTTCTCTTCAGAGCAAAGCAGGTGACCACATAATATTCCCCTCCTCTTCACAGTGTTAAGGGTAAAAGTAACAAGTCCACAGCCATTTATTGGCAGCTGCTTCAATGGTTCTTCCCCTGTATATTTTTACCCATTGCTCGTAACTTACCATTGAATGAAAGATTTATAGCCTCCAGGTAGTTCCCTTGTGCTGAGGTAGAATTGTAACCTGAAGGAAAGCCCTCTGGAAAAGTATTCAGAAGGGGGGGGAAAAAAAAAAATCATCATTCCTGTATACTAGCTTTATATAATAAAAAGCCCACACATCTTTACTAAATACTATTGGTTCAAAAATTACAGGCAAAATTGATGTTATTAAGTTCCACAGAAAGACCAAGGCAAATTGCCCAGCCAGGAGAGCACTAAGTAGCATGACACCAGACTCCAACTAAAAATGGATAGTTTAATGACAAGCTAAAAAATTAAAAAATAGCAAAGGATAAAAGCAGGGAAATGAGGATTCTTGTACCTGCTTGCTCAAGTCGTACCAACACGGGATACTGGATGAAAAGCTTTTTAATGGTCACGAGCAAGGAGGTCCACTCTTCTCGCCTCTCATTCTGAACTACAACTCTAGAAAAAAAAAGCCCACTGAGGCCCAAGAAAGGAAGCTATGAGGGGAAGTGAGAAGGGAGGAACAAACTATAAAGAAATGCACAAAAAGGTGCATCAGATTGAACGTACACTCTGGGGCAAGAGGTGAAAAGAACGGGGAGGAAAACATACTTGTAAAAATCTTCATAAAATCTTCCCTCATGATCCTGCCGAATTGATGCACGATGTGTTTCAGGAAACTCATCTGAAATGGAAGGAAAAGCACATCTTATCTCATGCTCTTCTATAGAAATGACTCATCTTTTCCAGCAAGAAGATGTTATTTCCATTAAAAATAAACAAAAAACCCAAAAAAGCCCCCAGCAAGCAAACCAAAAACCAAAATACGCAGAGAAGTATCAGACCTCCTATACAATAAAAAACTGCTTTAAAACCAATATGACAACTTGAGTATGATGAGGAAAATTTGCAACACTCTTCTATGTAAGGTTTTGACAGCAGTACTTTCATAACAATGGCTGTGTACCTACTGTGCTTGATAGAGAATACCTGGAACACAGCAATTACAAAAAGAGAAAAAATCCCTGTCAGCTTGTGACCAACTTGCAAGAGATAAGATAGGTTTAAAAATGGAAACATTAAAACAGAGAATTTGCATACCTATAGATTTTGCTTCATAAAATGTTCTTGAAAATAGAACCACTGTCACTTCATGGCTGCAATTCTTCTCCTGTGCAGGAAGAACAAATGCAAAATCAAAAGTCACATTTGGTAGGAAGTTGTGTATATAAACCTGCAGTAACAGCTTTTCTTTCCTCATACCTAGAAACTAAGGCAACTAACAAAACCTAGACTGTTGCACTAATGGATCTGCATTAGTGCTCCATCTGCATCTCTGAAATAACAAAATGGTCTGTCCTGCAGATTCTGTGCTGCTTGCCTATATCACATTTACAGGAGCACTCTCCACTAGCCTCTAAAGAAACTCCTCTCTGTAGTTGCCAAGACTTTTGTTAAGAAAACAGACAGTTGACACAGTTTGTTTATACCCACAGCAGTTTGATATTCTGATGCGTTACTGCTCAGACAGATGCCCCTAACAATTCCAGAAAAATAAAAAATTAGAACTAAACTTAATCAACTATTTACCTTCCATTTTGCAAAGAGGTCAGCAAGGAAACCATTCACAGCTTTCTCAAAGTACAGATCCCCTGCAAAATAAAAGTCTCCCAAGCATCAGATAGCAATAGTTACTTCAACTATGGGGCATATCTAACCCTAAGATCCTAGGACAATTATATTTATTAAATCTCAAGCAGCTGTGTGCATAATAAAGGACAATATCACTAAGATAAGAGGGTAAAAAGATTAAAAAGCATGACTGGTCTATGATAAATAGATTAAAAAGCATAATTTTTTTTCAGAGTATGTAAACATGAGACTTAGTGCCAGAAGGATCTGACCTTTAGTTCATTTTTCCAACACATTTGCAGCATGCTGGGAAAGCATCTGTACTGTCTTTTAGGCATAGAATGCACAACTGATCTCCTGCTCTGATTTGAATAGCTGCCCAGTTCCATATGCCTAAACACATGGTCAAAGGAAGTGGCAAGAGGTTTGCTAAAGAATTAAGCCAGGAAAAAAATTGGATGACACAGAGAATTGACTCATTCTTAATGCCTAAAGTTGTAATACTTCCAGCTGAAGTTACCAACTTCAACTGGGCTAAGGCAGGTTTCACTTCCTCAAGAAGCCAATATCAAGAGAAATCTAAAACATCAAGGTCCTCTTTGCACAGGACTTCCACACATTTCTGGCATCAGGATTCATAAACTTGCACCTGCCCTCATCACCCAACATGTTCTTATTCATAGAAAACTTTTCCAATGCTCAGAGTAATTTCGTGGCTGAGGTAATGGTACCCAGGCTCTACAGGGACAGGAAAAGGATGGCACAGACAGGGACAGAAATAGATGGCACTGCAAGGAAGGATCTAAGGAAAGACCACAACACACCCTGAAGCACTTCTTAGGCCAAAGGCAGGATATTTTAGTTCGCTAGTAGTGGCAGAAAAAATAGCAGTGGCAGTTTTCTGAGTAGGGGCAGAAAGGACAGCTGCTAACATTCACAGTCACAGGCAGATCAGTTACCTACATACCATAAATATCAAAATCCCACATTTCACAGCTCATCTGGATAAAAATATAAACCATGGCAGAAGTAGAGCGGAAGACCACCTGCAAAGGAAAACAAGACCTTATTTAAAGCCAAGTACATTCATTAGAAGGCCCAAATGAAGAGGTTAACTACACAGCAACTTAAACAACTGTGGCCCTTGCATCACAGGGAATTTCCCTTCTAACAAGTTGGCATTTCCTCCCTAACAAGTCATTCCTAGTGCTGCCAGCACAGCAGAGCTGAAGTTGAATAATGATTCATTGTCCTGAACTTATTGTCATTCTTCACCTTACAACACAGCCAATTCCAATGAGCCATACAAATCTGCAGGCAAGATAGAACTACAAATATCCTGGCAGGCAAGGAAAGGAATGGAAAAACTGCTTTCCGTCATTTCCTGAACTCTTACCCGGGTGTCCTCACTGATGTATCCACACGTGACTTTCTCACTCTTTACCCAGAGTTCACCTGCCTGGGCCCTGGAAGAAAAGAAGTGCAGAATATTTGAATATGAAGATGAGAGAATCAGTATTTGAGCAAGTAAGATGTACCAAAATCTGCACTCAAGGATGACTTATTTGGTTAAAGCCTGATGTTTAACCTAAAAAATGTCAAACAGACATTTCCCTCTGCATCTGCACATTTCCTTCTCCCTGTGTCACCCCAAAAGCTACTGAAGTAATCCCCTCTGAAATATTAATACAGCTTGGGAACGGGGCTAAATATTCTAGGAGATAAAAGGAAAATTATTTGGCCTTCATCAGAGGCCATGAGTGTAGCTGGCTGCCCTACTATTAGTTTCTTTTACCCCAAATCAGATAGAAGCCTTCCCCCACCCCATGGTGCAGACAGAAATCTGTAGATGAGTATGAGAACAACGAAACATGAAGGATATTTCAGAGAAGAGTCTCCAGTTGGACTCTTAAAACTCAGGAAGCTGAAGCAATAAGTAACAGCAAGCCCTCAGAGGAGGCACTGACCTGATACCTGCAAATTCAACTTTTTGGGTGACATATGCACATGTACTGACCTAGGAAAGAAGAATTACATGTGTTAGAAGAAGAGCAGGCTCAGAGTGAGAAGAACAATATACCTAAAAACCACTTGCACTCAAACATGTGATCTTTATGACAGAAGTCACAAAATCCATTCAGTGTAGTTACTACTAATAGCTCAGCCTACAGAACCTCTGTAATAGGCAACAGAAAAATCACTTTTAACACAGATCAGGTCTAACTGCGATCATTTCCCTAATTCACTGCACTTAGAGGAGCTGAAGACTGTACTTCAGATGCAGGCAGAAGATATTCTAATAGCTGCTTATTAAGTGGTACTCTCAGAGAGGGGACACTTCAGCATGCTTCTACTTGAAAAACATCTGGATTCAATTCCTTCCAAAGTAGCAGATCATTAAAAAGTAGTAAATCATTAAAATTCAGAACATAAGCAGAAAACCTCTCTACAGCATTTTCAATGCCCAAGGCAATAATCAACATTATAGCAGTGGAGTAGGAAATGATGGAATTTGTTTTTCTACAACACATTTACATCCATTTCTTCAATTTTGATGTGCCACTCGCAGCACAAGATCCTCAGGAGCTCCTGGCACTGTCTTTGTCTTTGGTTCTCTGCATTTTGTAAAGAACTTATTTTCTTTCACAGTAAGCAAAATTCAAGGTTCATCACCTGCACCCTGCCCAAGGGCAGCAGGGACCTTACCAAACTCTTCTTCAACCGCCACATATCCCCACGCCCAATATACTGATCTTTAAATGTCAGCTCCACCAAGTCCAAGGTCACCTCCTGGGAAATGGATGAAAAACACTGCTTAGATTTTACTGGTTGTTTTTAAGTAGGGCCCACCAATCTGTTCATTTAATAACCAAATGTTATAAGAAGGGCCATTCAAAAGCAAGTCAATATCCCTAAAATGGCAAGATAAAGTGGAAACCCATACAAATAAATACCAAAGTGGTGTATGTACCCCAACCACTGTGAGCTGCAAAACATTGCACAATGTGATCAGAAAAAGCCCAAGGACTAAATCTGTACTGCAAGTCTCAGTGCAGACTGGAAGCTGAAATAAAACAAATTACTACCATTGTTCATGACATTAAGGAAGCCTCAATTCCTGCAGATTTTTGTCTTGTGCAGAATGTAAGTTTTGACTGCAGCTGTTTCAATAGTTGGGACATTTACAGGAAATGCCTCTCTGTTAGAGGGTCTGTGGTACCAAGTAAGGCAAATCCAGGCCACGGCTCTTCTTTAGACTAGGCCATTTTCTGGGGCTTTTTTTACTGTGCCTGGTTGTAACAAATTTCTGAAATTTAAAAATAAGTGAAATGTCTACATTTCTACCAAGCTCTGTTGAAGCAGGATCATAGAGTTCAATAAGAGAGCAGAGACTGTAGGGAGAGAAGTGACACATAACAAACCAACAGATAATTCAAAAGTCTAAGGCTCATTTTCTTAGGGAAGAAGACTAAATATCTTTCAACAAAAAATAAAAACCTTTTTTCCCCCCAGACTACTGGAGATGGAAATTCAGAGGGCTCTGATTTGAGTCAGGTGACGGAATGGATGGAAACAAGTGGCAAAACCACACACCTTTGGGTCAACAACATTGACATGGACATCCTGGTACGGCCGCAGACGGAACACTTGTGCAACTGTCTGGTCCACACTTATCGTTTCTGCCGCAAGAACGAGAAAGGACAGCAGAGAAGTCAATGTCCCCAACAGGTTTCAAGTGGTTTACAGGTACAAAACCAACACAGTGAGACTGTCATGAAACATAAATTTCAGTCTAGAAAGCCAAGTTTGCTGAAATCATACTCACATTACATCACAAAAGCAGATTTAGAACTAACCGCCCATTTTCTGTTAAAATTCTAATCCTTCCCTTGGTAAACAGACAAAGCATTGATTTTTTAAATGAAATTAAAATACACACTAGCCAATCACAAGTATAGCCCAGCCATGTCGCCCTTCCTATGATTTTACTCTGCATAAGTCTTGAGTTTTACCTTTCTGCAAATCTTCCTTAAGTGACTTCACTTGTAGAAGGAGGGGACTAGCATGGAGAAGAGAAAAAAGGTAGACAAGTTGAGATACCAACAGTCTCTCTGGTAAATCACACACTCAAAACTATTTAGTAACATGGACCACAGGATAAGCTACAGAGAAACATTAATATTTTCTAGAAAATTTCATACACCATCCTCTCCACCTGTCTCTCTGTCTTGTTCCTTACAGTCTTCATAATTATAAGGTACTCTTGAGGTAAAGATGACACTACAAATGGGAAATTAGGTCACACAAGAACTTCTCAGATCCTCACGCAAGAGTAGTGCTGCTTTTCATATACAAGCTGCAGGATGAACAGGTTTATACAACAAGGCCACAAAATTTTAATTTTGACTAGGATATACTGTAGGATAGGAGAATCCTTAGGTAATTGCAGACCTAGGAAGAGGATACAGACATTGTCAATTCTATATTCAGGTGCTACTTGGCCTATGGAAGATCAGCAAACTAACACCAAACACAAAGAATTCCATAAATTTTAAGGAAGCACTCTTGCTAAAGTTAACCTCTTTACTTCTCTTTAGGCAGAAAAAAATCATGGCAGCATCCTGAAGCAAAGTTATGTCAGCCCTAAGAGCCTCTCACTCTAGAAACCACCACACATGAACAGATCCTTTCAGTGCTCCAACCTCACCGATACCAGCAAAGAGAATTCACCTGTATTCATCATTGGGATGTGCAATTTCCACAACATCTCCCAGCTTGATTTGAAGAAATACTTTAGGATTCACCACCAGTTCATCATCTACAAGACATAAATGAATGAGGGCAGTGAACAGACATATACTAAACACCGACACCTGTATGTTTGCATACAATAGCTCAGCATACATAAATACACAAACCAAGATGAACACATCAGCAAAATGCTTTCTATTCACCACATGACAGGGTCCCTACCCAGCCACTTCAGATCAGCCACTCTTGCAGGCACAAATAACTCAAATAACAAAACTCTCACAAAAGAAGTGTTCAGGAAAAGACTTTGCCTTATTTAGGCAACCAGAATCACCCTCTGTATTTTTCATACAGCAAACATCAGCAGGACAGTAGGCAGCTATAGAAGCTCAACGAGATTTATCAACGTGCTGTAGGTCTAGAAGTAGGGAGCAAGCCAATCAGTGGCACTGTTATCAGTGCTCAGAAACACATCTATGTGCAGTCATAAGTCACTGACATATATGTCACTCATTAGGGTGATTGAAACACCACATTAAGAGAAAAGTGTCACAACAAAAGGGGAGGAAGTGAAAAACCCAGCAATTTTATTTTTAGATATAATCTTGGTCTCTTCCAATAAACGCTCATTTATTTTGCTGTATCCTGTTATTAGAAAGAGCTTTCCAAACTCTGGCTGAGAATACTGCTTGTTACATCAAAGTTCCATCTTCACTCTTTTGTTAAAAAGATCGATAAAACAATTGCTTTCAATTAAGTGAGTGCTGGTCTCACTGTTACAAGCTAGGAGATACTGACCACTGCCTCCAAACCCCTTCTTATGTATGACGAGCTTGTACACCTTGTTGGTTCTCATCTTGAGCTCCAGTTCCTCTCAGACGCTTCGAGCCAAGACGGTTAAAGGCATCTTGCATACCTAACATAGAAAGGTAAGCAAACACAGATCTCTTGTCAATGCAAAACAATTGTGTATGTTCTGCACGTGAACACAGCACGTTGTCCCGGCCGATTTCACCGCAGCGCGGCAGAGCTGCGCCCAGCAGAGAGTGCGGGGCAGCTACAGGTACAAGGAGAGAGGGACATAAAAGTGTGCTTTTCAAACAGATTAAAGGGTTGAGCTTGCGGATGTGCTTTGCAGAAAGTCAATTACCGAGTTACAGAGTTGTGGTGGGAAAAAAACGCCGCACATCTAAAATTCGTTAGAACAAACTCTGTGACTTGGAACTCATGCGGGTCTGGAAAGAAACGCCGCTTGGTGCTGCGAGCCGGCAGACCCGCACCGGGGACACTACAAAGGGCAGGGCCGGAGCGGAGAGCAAACAAACCCAATCAGTTACAGTCCGCTGCCATGCCTACAGTCATTAAGCAGCTATGGAACCGCTGCGTCCATTCGGCCGCTTGCTTATAAGGAAAGAGAAGCGCATGGAGACACCCGAGTTCCTGCCCGGAGCAGCGGCGAGGGGCGGTCGGGCACACGGGCCCGCCAGGGTCCTTACCCGCACGGGGGGCAGTAGCGCAGAGCGAGCAGCGCGGTGGCTCACGCCAGAGCCCCGGGGCAAGGACACCGGGGAGAACGGCGCAGTCCGGCCGCGCAGGGAGCTCGGACACCTTAACGCTCCGTGCCGCTCACAGCCGCCGAGGGCCGAGCCAGCCCCAGGGCAGCGCGGCCGGCTGTGCCGCGGCAGAACAGAGCGCAGCGCAGTGCCGCCCCTGCTCGCGAAGCGTCCGAGCACAGGGCCCTGACCTGCCCGTACGTGTCCCGCGGGTACCGCGCGGCACTTCCGCGTCCGGGGCCGCGCGCCACGTGACAGCCGCGCCGCCACCGTGGGAAGGAGCGGGAGGAACACGCCCACCGCGGGGGCGGGGCCAGGGGAGCCCGGCCCTGTGAGGGGCGCGACCATGCGGAAGGCGGGGCGGGCGCAGCCGGAGGCGGGGCCACAGCGACGGCTGCCGGGTCCGCGCGCCGCCAGCCC